>JAEDXJ010000042.1:0-600000 GCA_023014345.1 Galerina sulciceps
AGAACGACGCCTCCCTTGAACAGTCATTGTGGAATCCAACACGCTTCCATATAGCGTTTTTTGACCATTATAGTTTCGATACAACTCGCTGAAAGAATACTCGGAGAGTGTGACATTGTCTTGAGTGGCCGCCATGCGTCGAGCTCGTTGCAAAGCTCTGAGCCGGTACTCCGTTCGGGATCGTTCCAGTTCTTGTTCTTCATTGGATGATATTTCATCCCCATCTAGGTCAAGACGAGCTTTGAGCACAAGGTTATCATAAGGAAACACTTCAAGAAAAATAAAAGTTGAAACGTACCCCATCTACGTCTAGGCGGCGAGTTTTCTGGAGGGGACACGGCAGTGTCTGTCGTGCGAGTAATTCTGATCGCATCTGGTTCTTGTAGTCGCGGTACCAAATCGTGAGATGATTGCGAAGGATAGTCCTGTGCAGGAAAAGTGAATTCCTGGTCTGACCGGTCAATGTCGACGTTGCTAGTCATATTATCCGACTGTATCACCTCGTGATACAGTCGATACCGAGACGGGGTTACCACTGCCGCATTTTCAGGGAGAGACGTTGTCACTGATTCAGGTGCCGGAGGCGCGTGGGGTATATCGTTGGCGGGCTGCGTTGTGACTGGTGCATGAAGTATGGACTGAATTCTGTTGGAGGCTTCAATGCTCAACTGACGTGCATTTGTGCGCACCTCTGGACGTGTGCGCCACCTGCGCGGGTCCGGCGACCGCCAAGACGTCGTCGAACTTGGCAGGACGGCTGACGCGGTCGCGGCTATCAGTGCTGGTTGAGCATCACAGGATTCAGCATACAGTTGGAGGCAATTATGTCTCTCACTTCGAATATTACTAACAGAGGTCTGAGAGCGCCCTGGTACGTACTAAGATGCGATCTAGCTCAGCAGCATATGCTAAAAAATCGGCATTAGGGTCCTGGGCATTTGTTTCTCCGCCTGCAACACGTAGCCCCTGTGCAGTGCTTGCAGAATCTTGAATACTCGAAAAGAAGGGCACATCGCCGGGGCTAAGTTGCTGACGGGTGGGTTGTCGCGGAGGACGAATGTTCCTGACTGAAGGTCGAAACAGACTAGGGGGTTCTGACGAGTTGATCATGCTTGGGAGAGTATGGATGACGCCAAGGGAGTTGCCAAAATCCGCGAAAGCGTTCGACGCTTCGGTCATTATTGGAGTGAAATCGGAAAGCAAATGACGGCTTGTTGCTAGAAATTCGGCATCGACCTCGTTTTCTTCAGAATCACCTCCGGTCAATACAAGAGCTTCATGACCTTGACCTGGTTGGACTCCGAGTCTGTTGTTGTCCCCCACCAAGCGCGGTAATGCCCCCGAATTTGGCAGCGACTCTGAGAGCTGAAGAACGTTCCGTCGTACTTCTCGAATGCGGTTGTACGCGACCTTTAGTGCTACAGACGGCTGTTGCAGGTTCCTTTCAGTGACCAAGGGGTAGGGAAGAAAAAAATCGGGGATATCATGTTGTTTTTTGCGTTTAAGGATTCTCGGCCCCTCCCCCCCTCCCCCCTTTAGTGTTGCCACGGCTTGACTCTCGCGGGCTAGCCGTCCGAGCCGAGCCGAAAATAAGTCAAGTCGAGCCGTTGTATCGGCTTGACGGTTCCTGACGGTTCAAGTTCGGCTAAGTCATGACTTCAGCCTAATCGGGAAGTAAACTTTATAAACAGTTCTCTGTGAGCTAAATCGGAGTAAATTTGTACTCAAGGCTTAGTAAATGTTATCTATACCAAAATTATGCTGTAAAATGGTGTGTATGGAGTATGAAAGCGTCATATCTAGTCTAGCTCGAAATTGTGTGACAATTGTGTCACGTAGCAGGGACAACGTGACGAAGATGTCACGTTCGAAATTATCACCTCAAAATATTACAAGTTGGGCTTGAAAGTTTGTCTTTCTAAAGTGCTAGAATAAATGAACCACTTCCTTTACTTACTTCTGCCAAAGAAAAAGTAATTTGGTGGCCAACACGAAGTTTCACTGAGGTTTTACTGGCTACTTTCCTAATTTGGGTGCGAGTCACGAGTTAGCCGACTCGGACCTGGTTCCGCTCGGCTCTTGAGCCGATTGCTTGCCCAAAGCCGTTAAAGCCGAGCCGAGTCGAGCGGAGCCGAACCGTGGCAACACTACCCCCCTTTTCCTAATTTGGACGTGTTCCTGATTACAAATGTATATTAGTCATGTTAAATTGTCAACTTCTTACATTCCGACTCGCTCTCTATTTTTTTTCTGGTCTGTGCAAGGTCTGCGTTTGTCCTGTGTTCATTGCTACAAGCCTAATTCGGTTCATTTTTGAGTCGCGTCTGTCATGGGCACATAGGATCTTCTGTCGACTTTGACCATGTAGTGGCTTAATGTCACACCAAATTGCAAATCAGGGGCTGCAAAATCGCTAAAATCATGCTAAAATGTCATTCTTTGTCGGAAAACCATGATTTTGCGCCAAAAAAGTGAATAGACGCCGCGTTTATGGCCAGGACCATCCATTTGCATACTTTGAGAGTTGAATTTAACCTAAATGTGCTGCATTTATGTGTTTCCACCTCAATTATTGCCATTTATATCCTCCGAAAAAAATACGTTTAAGGTCTCGCTGGGACCCCCCCCCTCCCAGGATGATGTTCCGGCATTTGCCGATCCCTACCCCTTGTCAGTGACAGCACGTACCTCACCACTCGAAGCTGTATTTGGGGAGTGGATTCGGCTTGAGGGTGACAACCCCTGCTGAGAGGTTCCACTCATGTCGATTCTCATGTCACTAAATCAAAGTATTGAGATATTTAATGAGCCCATTTATCTCGAATTTCGTGTTGACTTGCCTGACAATGGGGTCTGATATCGGTTGATACAGTTGGTATTTTAAATAATTTGTTGAATTTATCACCATAATCACCTGCATAATCATAATTTTACCAACACACTTTTATTTGCCAGAAATTCGTTCTGGTGCCAGATTTGATTATACTGCCAGAACTTGGTCTCACTGTCTCTCCTCTCGTATGTTCTATACTATTTTGTGTGTTCTCGTGTCATTTCCAAATCTTCAAGTGTGATCAAGGACATCAATCAACCTTGATCATTACACCAACCCCATGTCACACATTCTTTTTACTGACACCCCCTTGGTATGTATTCCCTGCAAACCGACTTGGTGGACCAAAAAGGTATGGAGGATAGGGAAGTATGGGTGTCAAAGCTAAGTTACGACTCACCGTCACTCACGAGTCTGTACTATCACGTCTGGGATGCCAGGTAGAGCGTCACGCGTATACCAGCATTTGTGACAGAAGATCAACAAAAGCAGTGGAGCCATCATTCCCACGACCTTGACTACTAGAAATAGAACGGCAGGTCCGGGCAGGTCAACTTGACAAGACTTGACAATAGGCCTTTGCAATGTCCAATGAAGCTTTTCATCTACTCTCCCGAGGTGGTGTGAGATTTGAAAAGTCGAAGACCCAGAACTTTCAAAAGGTCAGTTCGATAACATTTATCCTTCGTTCCCTGTGAATCACGCATTGGTATAGGAACCAAAACAAAAGGTCCTGGGCTCGGAACAGGCATTGTCGTCACATATTCCACTTGAGTTAGATTTCTTCAAATATGCGCAAGGTGTTCAAGTGAAACGGGAGCATCGTAACGAAGATGGTCGTTCGGAGAAGAAAAGGAAGCTAAATGACGATAGGATAGACAAGGGTTTTTCTACTGTACATCGAGTAACGGCGAAAGGAAAGGAAGTCCCTGCTCACCTTAACGCCTTCGAATCCGTCAAGGCGTACGGAGTGTCATCACGAATTTTGTCAAACCTGGCGTCTTGTGGTTATATCGTGCCCACAAGCGTCCAAGCGTATTGTATCCCCATACTCTTGGAGGTGAGAAATCAGACTGTTGAATTAAATACGTTTCTTACCTTTTGTAGGGTCGTGACTTAATAGCTATTTCACCCACAGGAACAGGAAAAACACTCGCATACCTCCTTCCCATTTTTTCGAAACTCGGTGCTCCAGCTTCAAGTTCTAGCAACGAGACAGGCAATGGTGTGAGGGCCGTTGTCGTCGTTCCTACTCGCGAACTTGCCCATCAAATTCACAACGAATGTTTGAAACTTGCTCAGGGACGGAAATGGAGAGCGGTTCTATTTAGCAAAGCTACTGCCAATGCCTTGTCCCGAAAGGAGGCTCGTGACAAAGTAGGTGTGTATCTATTTCCTGTCCATGAGAACGCCAATGTAAGCTCATTCCTAGATATCATTATTACTACCCCTCTGCGTTTGGTTGCTGCTCTGCATGAAGGGGATCTGAGTTTAGATAAGTAAGTCCACGCAAATGAAAAAAAAGCTTGTTACTCACTTGTCTCAGTGTTCGACATCTGATTCTTGATGAAGCAGATCGATTGTTGGATGTGGAGTTCATGCCTCAAACACGGGAAATTGTTGCTGCTTGTACTCACCTGAATTTACAAAAAGCACTCTTTAGTGCCACATTGCCAGCTGGTGCCGAGAAAAAGGCCCTGGACATGGTACATGACCCAATTCGTGTAGTTGTGGGTCTAAAGTGCGTATCAAGAATCCGAGCCTATTACTGTTTCTAACTCTGAGCACGTCAATAGAGACACTCCACTTCCATTGATAACTCAGTCGCTAACTTACGTCGCTGATGATCCTTCAAAGCTTCCTAGCCTGCTCACCTACTTCACACAACCGTACAATCCACCAGTTCTTGTATTCACGGCCACTCAAGCACGGGCTACCTCTCTATCTGCAGAGCTTGTCTTAAATGGTGTGCCTAATGTGGACTGTCTTCACGCGGGCCTGTCCCGAATGGAACGCGAGAATGCCGTTGGTCGAATGCGCACAGGAGAGAGTTGGGTCATGATAACAACAGAAGTCATGGCAAGGGGAATGGATTTTAAAGGAGTGCGAGAAGTCATAAATTATGACTTTCCCACCAGTGTACAGAGCTATGTTCATCGAATTGGTCGTACGGGCAGAGCTGGTCGCGAGGGCAAGGCAGTAACGTTTTTCACGGACGAGGATGCGCCATGCCTCAAAACGTACGTTCCGCGAATTATGACGTATCCTAACTAATGAGAGTTTAGGATTGCGAATGTCATTCTCCAATCAGGTTTTGCTGTACCAGAGTGGATTGTTAGATTGCCAAGGCCTTCGAAACTAAAAAGGCGACAGATGGGTAAAGTCAAGCAATCTGATGCTGTTAATCCTGCGAGGTTTGCTGGACGGCGAGATGCCATCAAGGAAAGGTATGTGATTTTTTTCGCTTATTTTATTTTTATTGGACTAAACAAACTTCTCTGAAAGGGGTATGGTCCAAGGTTCAAAACAGAGAAAGAATTTTTAAGAACAAAAAGCTGGTATTAGTTTGGATTGATATATATTATGACTTTATATATGACTTTGAGGTACATAAAATACCCTTACTTTGTGCGAAGGCGTTTTGTTGGCGATTCAAGTTGATCCTCATCTTTTGGGAGGTAGAAGTGCATGCCTCTGTCAATCAACCATTGCAAGCAGTCATCTTTGGTGCTGGATGGATGACCAAGCTGCCATTCAACTACATCCTCAAGTACTTTTCCTATCCATGGTCCAGTTTTAGTAACACCAAATACATGACTGATTTCATGCCCCTGGAGCATTTGTGAGGGAGTGTTATGTCATGTAGGATCAAAGAACATACATTAAGCAATGGCTTGGAGTTGACATCGTTTTGAAGATTTGAATCATTGATTGTGTCAATAAATGAATTGTATCTTGAAATAATTGGGAAAGCAGATATCTCTGGAAAAGAAATCAGAGCAATACCACGCCAAAAATAATGGGATGCCCAAACCATCTAGCATATCATTAGATGCATCATAACATGGGATGAGGTCGGTGACCAAGGCAAACAAAAGCGACGTTGCCCAGTGATTACCAGTGTTTGGGTTGTGGACAAGTCTATTGCGGAGTAAAAGGCCCAGTTTCACTCTGTCAAAGGAGTTATTGCGATGATCGTTCATGTGCCTTTTTATCAGTGGCATAGCTGAAAACAAGGCGGGTATGCCATCAAGAAAATGGTTTTGGGTCCCAAGCTTCAAGGAGTCGCGAAGAACACTGACCACGATAGGATGACTTTTGTTCTTCGCATCCCTGTGACTCAGATTTATGTAGGGTATTAACAATGCCGCAAGGAATAGACGAGCCTTGGAAGAAGAATCTTCATGGAGAGCTGATAGAATTGAAGAATGGGGTTTTAGATCAGGTGACGATTTCTCTAATGAGAGTAAGGAACCGAGGATGGAAGCTGCACCCAGGGCGTCGCTGGGATTATGATTGAGAAACGCATCTGGTAGGGCTCCCTTCACTTCTGCAGGTAATACAGAGAAAATAGAATGGTAGAGTGAAAGGTCATGAATCAACTGAGCAGAATGAAGTGGGGCTTCCCTGGCCAAGAATCAGTAAGTACTATAGATAAATCATTGCCACTCACCTTTGATCATCTTGACTATTTCGTCCCCTACTCGTTCACGGGCAACTTTATCGACTAAAGATTGCTATCAATATCTCAAAGTTAATGTCAGCTGGAGGCATGAGATACGGAGGGCCCACTTGAACACTTGGATCCCTTGCCGCCTCCTGCAATTCAGGAACGAGGTCAAATCCGAATCTACTCGCAAATCTGATACAGCGTAGGATGCGGAGAGGATCATCCTGGAATGTATCTCTTGGGGACATGGGGGTGCGGATAATCCCCTCTCGCAAGTCGCTCAGACCCTACTGCTTGATTCAGTATTCACCCATTGGTAGAATAATCGTAAAGTAACACTTTGTCTGTGAAGTCCTCCACCATACGGGTTTCAACATTGTAGAATAAAGCATTGATTGTGATGTCTCTTCTCAACGCGTCTTCTAAAGGGGTCCCAAACACCTAGGAATATTAGATGATGAACTTGCTTGCAACTAAGGACGGTACTCACCACTCCAGCAGGTATACGACTCCCTTGGGCATACACTTCACTGCGTAGGTTGACAAGATCAAGATCAAGGCCGAAAATTTTTAAAGTTGCTGTCTCAAGGTGTTTGGATTGGTCAGGATTCTGGTCAATTTTCGTTATGGTGCCCAATTCCATTCCTTTGGAGTGCGCAAATGCGCTGAGATGTTTCGCAAAGGCCAATCCCATAATATTACTCAACGCAACGTCCATATCGTTACTTTGAGAGCCCAGCAACTGTATCGAGGTCAAGAAAATAGTCGCAAGGTCTGATTTGGTACAAGTACTTGAGAGGAATTCGCAATGACCTTATCACGGACCCAGCCTCCAGCAATTCTGCAGGTCGTCAAAACGCCTTTCTCGTCTTGCAAATACTTAGTGCAATCTTGCAAGAGCTGACAGATGTTCTTTTCGACCTCGGTAAGGCGGACTTCTAGCTTTTCAGGAGCCGTGACGCGATGAGTTGATTCCGAGTAATTGCGAAGCGGCATAGATCGACGCTTGTTCCGTGGAAAATTTAGTCGCCAGATATTGACTGAGAGCTTTTTTGCAAGGTTCATTCAAAATGCTCCACCAATTGCAAGTGAAACGAGTACAGGCCAGCAAACAAAGCCAAACTTTCGGAGAAAGAACTCACAAGTGTCGGTAAAGACAGGGGCAAATGTTTTAGAATTTCTGACCTATTCAGTTAGTAAGAGTCTGCATACTGTGATGACAAAGTAATTGTTAAAGCATGCAAATCATCTATCTATCTACATATACAAAGCCAAGGGGGTGGCGGAGCGTGGATCCCGAACATAGGGTGGGAGGGGGGGGGGTCCGGCCGCAGGCCGAAAAAATTTTCGTGACACCCTTGGTTTCTTGTCTTAAAATCAGTTCCTTGGCCTCATTGTCTCACTGGACTTGCGCTGGACGATGAGATTGGCACCAAATGAGAGTCTGGTGGCACGAAAGGCCAAGGGATTGTCTTTGAAATATTTACTGTGTTCCCTTGGTACGAGTGGAGAGGGGGGAAATATGAATACCGTCGACCTGAAATGGCACAGAAAGCTTTTGGCATGGAAAGAATAAAGAAAACTGCAGGTAAATTACCATTTGAGCGACAAAAACCACAGAGAAAACTGACTTTTCCTGGAAAACACAGAAAAAAAAACTTATATTCACGGAAAACATACCTTTTTTGGAAGGAGGGGGAGGGGGGGTCACCCGCTGGCCTGAAAAAAATTTAGTGAGTGTTGGTACACTTTCCACATTCCGCCACCCCCTTGTACAAAGCGACATGGTTTTCGTTTCGACTTTGTCTGTCACATAAGTTCGAAATCGGGCTCGAGCCTCATCATGTGACATTCTCATTCATGTGATGCTCTGGACATGATCTACGCGGTGACCGGTCATTTAAGAGCTCTCAACTCAGTACTGGACGTGCCTCGCAATGTCGACTGTAGAATCGACTGTAAAGTCGCTGTAGCTCTGTTTGAGCTCTGTGTTAATTCTCATGTCTGGATAACTGTTGACCCACATACTTAGGTTCGAAACTGGGGTCAATTTATGTGTTGCCAACTTACCAACCCACAACAAACTTTTGTCGCGCAAGCCGATAGGTTCAATGCCTCCTTCTCGCACAACGCCTTCCCAACGTTCTACCTCTAATCCAAGACTTCCTTTGCCACCACCATCCTGATAGATTTTAATTAATTCTTCCTTGGAGTAGCGAAATGGGTGGACTTCATCTCCAACTTCGGAATGCGCAGGTGGAGTAGCCGATACCAGCGCCGAGTAGGTCGAAAGACCGGAACTTGGTATCACATTTGTCAGAGGAGGCGAAGGAGGGGGAGGTTGGGATCGCGTAAGGGGTTGGTGTTTAGTTCTCATCCACTCTGGACCAAAATGCATCGTAGTAGTCGACATTTTTTTAGTTCAAAAGGTATGGGTTCAGCTCGAGGGGTCTAGAAGCAGTATTTTGCAGAAAAAATCTGAATTTAGTGGCGAAGGTACCTTTATTTGAGATTCACACGTGGGAAATATCTGGTTGACCGTGGGGAAATTATCTTTAGGGTCAGCATCCAGCCTCATAATTACTCAACACCTCAGTGACGAGGCCAATATTCGGCCAATATTCTCAACTACACCCTTATCTTCCAAAGAATGACATATATTATAGATTAACACTTCCCAGCGGAAAGCGCCTAATTACTTTCTATACTTTAGGTCATCTTCACGCGCCAAACAGAAATTGGAAGTCCTGAGTAATGTCAATACCAAGGCAGAGTCTACAATCAATAATTACTTACTTTGAAGCTTGCGGGCGGTCGGGATGATGAAAGCCAACAGAAACAAAACACCAAATACAAGGCAAATACCAGTGACCATGTAGTAGCCATCGGTCTCAGTGACACAGACTCCATTGATGTCTTTGCACAGTGCCTTCCCGTGATCGGACACACATTCCGTAGCTGGAGACTGGATGAACCTATGAACAGCGAATAGGCCAACTTTTGCGCACCTTCTATATCAACGGCGGCATTTGGAACTTTACAGATAGCGACACTGAAGAAATCAATTCCTGTGCATCACGTTATTTCATCATAACATCCAACATTCAGAATCTTGATCACCTTTAAGAACGAACCACTTCGGCCAGGTGCCACCCATGTTAGTAAATGTATTCAAAAGCTATCAAAAATCAGACTGTGTCTATCATGGAACAAACAAGGGTATACCGTCATATAGGTGCCTCCGATTAAAGGGTCAGAAACACGGGTATGGAAAGCAGAAATGCCAACAAATTGGACTGTTCTGAGAAGTGAGTGGGTCAAAGTCCGTTCGCTGTTGTGAACAAAACAAAACTTACGACGCAAAAGACGAGAGTACAGTGTGGAGAGTCAGGAGCACAAAGAAACCCATGGAAATGGGAGCCTTTGGAAACCAATAAACAATCATAGCTGCAATGAGACCGAATGCCAGACGCGGCCAGAATGCATAGATCCAGGGCCTCAGGGGACGATCCCCTCTAGACCATTTGGCAGCAAGCCAACCACCCATTATTTGAAAAGGGAAGTCAATAAGGACCACTAGGGCAAGATCTTCGCGCTTGAAACCCCTTTCGACCAGTTTAAGGCCTGTTGCCGCATCATTTGCGGCAAACCCAATTTTCGCAAACAGATGCACAACAATAAGCAATTGAACATCTTTCAATGAAGGTAAATACTTTCAACTACGCTATAATAGGGAGACGTACGTTTCAACTGGCAAATTGTCCATATGGTTTTGTAAACTGCTTTGATGCTCATGTCGGTGTTGTTTGCAGGTTCTTTGTCCTAAAAGCAATCAGACTTGTATTAAACAAAAGAATGCTACAACTCAAACCTCTTTCTTGAATATGATTAACCACAAAGTCACAGAAAAACAAATGACACTCCAAAATCGTAGATATCCGGCAAGTGTTAAATGCGGCATACCCCATTTTAGACTGGAGAAGCCGTGTTAGACCGTTACATTTCCAAGAGTATGTAGACACTCACGCAAATGCTTCACTGTTGAAAGCTAAAAATACCGTGAATGATGAGAGAAACCAGTGTTCAGACCTATAGTCTGGCAAGTGGATGCGTATGATAGACAATCCTGTGAAAGAAGGGTCAAGGCCCACCCTGAACAACGTCGGTCAATGGAACATTTTAGAGTCCTTTTTCCTCACCGTCTACAGCAATATCTATGAAATTTCAGATGAAGTAGATATATAATAGCAATGACCAACTCACCTTGAGTGGCGGAAAAAGTGACAAGCATGGTAAAGATAGTAGTTAACTCAACTACATTCTTCGCTGGCTGCGAAAAACGATGAGCAAGGCAGATGATAGAGACAATTAAAGTGGTTTACATCATCCATTAATCTCTGGACATTGAGCGAGATATAGACCATCAATGAGCCAACAATCAATTGCATAGGAACTATCCAAGATTTTCGACGACCAAAAGATTTGAAGAATACTGAATCTACAATCGGTGACCATAATAATTTCAGAGAATAAGGATAGCTCGACAAGGCGAAGGTTGCTAATTGGGAATAGGAAAGATGCTCTTTAAGAAGGAATGGAACAGATCCTGTACAAGATCAATAGGTGTCAGGAAAGCAATTGCGTTCAATCACAAGTGTACTCCGTTACCTAGTGCAAGTCCCAGCTAAATTCCAGCAGTGAGAACGAGAAACCGCCGAAAAACAAGACACATACTGGTATGCCCTGCAAGAGATCTATAGCGTATGTGAGTCAAAGTCATAAGAAGCAGAAATAAACGAACACAAAACGCAAAGTAATACCATCCCGCGTTTGTCTTTCGCAGATATAGGTCGCTTCGACATGTCGTCTGCTTCCGATAGGAGGGATTCATCATCTTGAAATTCTCGTGCTGATCGAAGCCTTTCTTCTCCACTAAGGAGGGTCAACTCTACATCCTCATCTTCTCCATCCCCCATGTTTGGGCGAGGTGTTCTAGGTGTCCGTGGAGAAATATGAATGCTGTTGAGGGAAGAAGTGACAGCCATAGGATCCCTGGTAGTACTGGTTCTCATAGCCCGCGTCTTCAAGGGTGAGGTCCGCAGCTCTTTGTGACTTCCAGGCCACAATGTTACTTGTTCGTCGTTGGTTTTGATAAATCGAAAATCGACACGTCGGGTGCTTGCACGTGCATATAATTTCGGGCACAGCCACCAAGTCATTGCCCGTATGTATTAGTATGTATAGACGATTTAAATTTTTACATCCATCCTTGAAACTACGCCTAGCTACGCTCGTCCCTGTAGCTTCCCGTAATTTCCTGACTTGTGCCTATTCCACCTCCTTCGGGGGTTTTTTTGATTGACGACTTGCCCTCCTTTCCGAGCCGTGTCATGCTACTTCAAAGTCGGCTGACAAGATCGTCTTTATGATGTCTTGTACCACTTCAAAGAATGCAACTGATCTGTTGCCTTCTGTCTAACCACTGTCGAACACTGATACAGCTGTCAGATTTTACCCTACGAGATCATACATATTTTTCAATTTGCTGGTTTTGATACAGCACTTCTCGCCAGGTGACTGCAACACCTGACGATGATACATATGTACTCATAATTCCAGTTCTTCTCCCGGTATACCCGCCTCCAGCTTGAGATCTCTTTGGGCTGTTTTCGGAGAAATTGCGCGACCAATAAGAAGATTCGTTTTGTCAATATAAAAGGCGTCGCAGCAGGCTGGCGCCGCTCACCTCTTCGGCAAATGACCGCTGTGACTAGCGTTCTACTCTTCTTTTTACCGCTTGTGCAAGCCTCCCTCATTGTCCCAGGAGCTGCTTGGACAGATACCAACGGGAACGTGATCCAAGCCCATGGTGGTGGATTTTTGAAGGTATCACAGGCATATTTTCTAATCTATCACTGCTTTACACGGAACCTTGACAGTCTGGCTCCACGTACTATTGGTTTGGCGAAGACAAGTCGCATAACAGTGCCCTGTTCAAAGCTGTTTCTTGCTACACGGTCATTTGAACTGGTTGCGGGTCCAGCCAGATTCTCAAACAATCGTAACAGTCTTCCGACCTTACTACTTGGACTCGCCAGAATGATGCCCTCAGCCCAGTAAGTGGCACCATGATATCCACGTCCAATATTGTGGAACGTCCTAAAGGTCTGTATCGTCTTTGCTATCTCTTGCAAAATGGCTTGACGTCGCGATCAAGTCATATTTAATAAAGTGGTATGCAACAGTAGCGATCTCATTGCAGACTTTCCACGAAGTGTTCAACTAGAATTCCGAATATGTCATGTGGTTTCATTCGGACACATCCAAGTGCGCTATCGGTGCATGCAATACCGGATGACATCACTGACTTTCCGCCTGCCAGTTATGGGGCTGCCCAAGTCGGTGTTGCAAAGGCCAATTCGCCTTGCGGGCCATACACCTTCCAGTCCAGTTTCAAACCCCTTGGAGCTGACTCGAGAGACATGGGTCTCTATCAAGACGGTGATGGTGATATTTCTCATATGAGCGAATGTAAATTGATCTGTCTGGGCTGTAGATGATAGTAATGTGTCCTGTGCAAGCCTGTCCATTTAAATGCTGTTGACAACTCTTTTGCAAAGTCGCACATACTGCATACCTTCTTTATGCTTCCGACAACAACCAAAACTTCAAAATATCCAAACTCGACTCTAACTACTACAATGTTGTCTCCGAAACCAGTGTGCTCCCAGGTAAGTGCCTTTTAAACTTTAAATTTTGTTGCAGACCTTTTTATGTTCCTGCAGGCTCGACGCTGGAAGCACCTGGTGTACTCAAACGCAATGGGGTAATTGAATCGACTTCCTGCTCAATGCCAGTCTGATCCTTATTGTTATTTGAGACATATTATTTTTGCGTCTCACACCAGTGGATGGGACCCAAATCCAAACAAATTCTTCACCGCTTCGGTTAGTAGAACACCTCTACGTACTATATTTTCTGGCGTTACATACCACCTGAGCAGAACTTGGCTGGGCCTTGGTCGGCTCAGGCTGATATCGCACCCGAGTCTGTCCGCACATATTTCTCGCAAAATGCGTTCGACCTGCCCATCCAATCAAACATCGCAATTTATATGGGTGATCGTTGGCGTCCTACCTTGTTAGGCAGTAGTTCTTACATCTGGTACCCATTGAGTTGGAGCACCGGTGTCCCTCAGCTTGTTCCGGCTGATGTCTGGAGTATCGACCTTGCAACAGGGATGTACACTGCCGAATTAGGGGTTAGCTACGAGGCGGAAAGTGGGACTGTTTCTGGTTCCGCAACGATCTTGTCGGATTCGTCTTTCTCTGGGGGCAAGGCCGTTGGATACCTCGGTATCCTCTTTCATTCAAATTTAAATCATCAAATGGCTAAATATTGATCAAAGGGAAAGGCGGATTCGTCACAATCAATGTTCAAGGTGTTGGCAGAGCTCAATGGGTTTCCTTGCGTTATGCAAACGGTATTCTTCTAGTAGACCTTCTAATCATCGCATGAACTGACACTTTGTGACGCTAGGCGATTCTGCATGGAGAAATACAACTGTTAGGTGGGTCTTCGGCAAGAAAAAATGAAACCCTTTCTACTCGGTAAACAAGTCATCATAGTGTGAATGGAGGTGCGAGTGTTCTGGTCGACCAGCCAAATACTGGCGGCGGACATGTGCTTCTGTCGGTCCCTGTCAAGCTCAATCTCCGAAATGGGACGAATTCCCTTGCGTTCTCTACCAACCAGAATAGTACGTGTCGGTTTATTAAGTAAAAACCAGTCAACATATTCACAATTCACAGACTACGCCGCAGATCTTGACAAGATAGTTGTGTATACTGCAGTCTAACATAAACGGTAGGTCCTTGAAGAAGACCTTCTATCTAGCGGTCAGTTTCTAAGTGGTATTTGTGTCCATAGGAATGTTTCTAGTAGTCAAAGTAAAGCCGATTAAGCTCCTGCCGTCAAGTACCCCAGGTCAGACTCCTAAAATGTGTTGATATTCAAGGAAATTCAAGTCAAATTTGCCTTCCAACATTTCTTGAGTTGCTAAATAATAATTGATGAATGAACCGGGGATTCAACACAAGTCATATTTGTCCTACCTCATAGAAAACAAACATCAGCACTGTGTTCGGACCCAACCGAATGAAGGACGGTGTCCAGCCTTTGAAAATAAAACGAATGCCTTCTTCCTGAAAAGAGCGACTAAGAACTTGAGTAAATGTGATTTCAGAGGACTTGAGTAAGCACGATTAAATAATTGAAATATTAGATTAAAGATCAAAAACACAGACCGCAGCCATAATGCGAGATCGAATGACATCGGCAGGAGAGCAGACCGCTGAGAGAATAAAATGAAGATTTGACGTCGGAACAACGAACTTACTCACTTGTTGCGAACATGCCAGCCATACAGCTGGAAATTAGGTGAAGAGTAAGGTTATCCCTGAACTTGTAATGAATGACAGGCAAAGGGTTCGCCAGCAAGATTGACTTGAAGAAGTCGTATCTACAGAATAAAATTAGACAGAAAGAGGGGCGTGAATTATTGTCGAGCACCTACGATCCTACTTGTGACGCCTAGTAAATGCAAATAGGATGAAAAACGTTCAATGTGAAAGTTACTGGACATGCGCACGTTCATTAAAACTGCTCGAAACTAAATAGAGAATTAACTACCAGGAAGAAATCATAATAAAGTTTCTCACCGTGTTTGTTCCAAGGCCTCTAGAAAGACCTTGAAGGCCTTCTTCCCTTACGACATTAAACAACCCAGAAAATGCGTTGGAATAGTTATATCGCTTGTCCTGGGGTCTAACCAGGTCGCTAGTCATCCTTACCAAAACAATATCTATAAATGATTGTAGCTTTAAAGTATTCATTGCATGATATAGACAGACCTGCAGGATTGCCGGCCACACCTCCCAGCCCTCCAGCCAGTGACGCCGCTAAAAGGAGCCGAGGAGTTGAATTTTTGCCTTCTTGCGACAATTGGGCTTTCATTTTTTCATACGCCCCAAGCCTCACGAGCGAGTATGACATTTGTCTCATTAGTGACGCGCTGAGCCCAACATACAGGCTTCGAAAACCCGATGTTGAGATTGAAGTCCGTATGACGGATGCGGTCGACGGACGGTTTGAGCCCGAAATTCCGTTCAAGGTTTGCATGCGCCTGAAATTGTATGAGTGGGCTTCGCTATTCGCAAGGGCTTTAACGGACACTTTGGTGACATCCAAAGGATGAGTACACGACGCGGCCACTGGTAACAGGATTCGGAACTGTTCAAAGGTATTCCAAGCGAAGTTCGACGTACTTGACGCGGCAATACCTAACACAACATAAGCCTGTAGTATTAGTTGGCTGCCAGCGAACAACAGAACGGATGTACCTCCAAGCCTGTTAATCATCAATTCATGCTATAGATCGCTACGGTTAAAGGCAAGCTAACCAAAATGGATATTCAGACGACATCAAGAGTTGAAAGACGTTGAAGCTATAGCCCAGCTATACCAAAGTAAGTCGGGAGGTAAATGGGTACGCCTGGAAGCATGGGCTTCAGTTGACCTGCGAAAAGCATTGCACGACCTGCAGGTTCGGCCATAATCGGAAGTGATTCGCGTAACTTTATGCCGCAATTTTTGTAGCCTGTGCTAAGTATCTTACGATTATCAGATCTTTTAATGTACAGAAGAATAAAAGGCTGCCGCTTGCTGAAGTGCAGCCTAGCCGAGAAAAGATGGGAGAATTCATGAAGTAAATCCGGCTCGAGCCAATGGTCAATGGCAAATGCTCACCGAGGGTCCGTGCGAGAGGAGTCAGGGTTGTTGTTGTTTGGCTTGGAAGAATAACCAATCAGTTTCAGCTCGTTGAGCTGTCATCCACGTCTCTTTTACCTTCTCATTCATTTTCTGCTTTCTACTCCAAAAGTCACAGTCATGAGCGGACACGACAACGAGGACCTTATTGATTACGAAGAAGACCATGACATTCCGAATGTTGGTGCGACCACTGCGAGTAATGGAGGAGTGATAACAGGCGCCCTTGATGGAGAGGGAAAAGATAAAAAAAAAACTTTTCAGGCATTCATTCAACTGGATTCCGGTGGGTTGCAGCACTATCATTTTTTTTTTCATCTGTTCATCTGTCTCTTTTTCAGAGATTTTCTTCTCAAACCAGAGTTGTTGCGTGCTATTAGCGACCTTGGTTTTGAGCACCCATCAGAAGGTATCATGCCTCGTTAAACCGCTCTGTCCATTCTTACACAGCGCCCCCACAGTGCAGCAGGAGTGCATTCCGCAGGCTGTTCTGGGCATGGATGTGCTTTGTCAGGCAAAGTCTGGTCATGGCAAAACAGCGGTATTTGTTTTGGCCACGTTGCAGCAGCTTGAGCCTGTCAATGGCGAGGTATCCGTCTTGGTGCTCTGTCATACCCGGGAACTTGCATTCCAAATCAAAAACGAGTACACTCGTTTCGCCAAGTATATGCCAGATGTGCGTGTGAGCACTTTCTACGGTGGCACACCTGTTGCCAAAGACGCTGAAATCCTCCGCGACAAATCCAAATGCCCGCACATCGTCGTCGCCACACCCGGCCGGTTGAATGCCCTCGCAAGAGATAAGGTTCTCGACGCTAAAAATGTCAAGCATTTTGTTTTGGACGAGTGCGATAAAATGCTCGAACAGCTCGGTTAGTCTTGCGATTTGGCGCTCCACCTCCATCCTTTGCATTCGTCCTTTCACCAAACTCCGAACGTCAATTCCCGAGGGTTTCCATCCGGATTGCGTGCTACGACTGCCAAGTTTATTTTCCATCTTTGTTATTCGTCTCGCATCTTCTCTTTTGTGCCGCCTGTTTCGACCATCTTATCTAATCCCGACATCGTCCATTAGACATGCGCCGTGATGTTCAAGAAATCTTCCGAGCCACGCCACATCACAAACAAGTCATGATGTTTAGCGCCACGCTAGCAAAGGATATTAGAGCGACATGCAAGAAGTTCATGGCCAATGTACGCCTTTCTGTATCCGTTTTTTATTTTCTCAATTTTGTTTCAGCCACTAGAAATTTTTGTCGACGATGAAACAAAGCTTACCCTTCACGGACTCCAACAACACTATGTGAAGCTAGAAGAAGCTGGGAAAAACCGCAAGTTGAATGAATTGCTAGACTCCCTAGAATTCAATCAGGCAAGCGAGGTTATGTATGCCAGACCCTTGGACCTTACACTTTTCTAGGTTGTCATATTCGTGAAGTCTGTTGCTCGTGCTATCGAACTCGACAAACTTCTGGTATCCTGTAACTTTCCCAGTATCAGCATTCATTCGGGCCTTCAACAGGAAGAACGGTCCGTGAGAGACTTTGTTGTGTTACTTTAACTGATTCAATATATATGACAGTATCAGCAGATACTCTGCGTTTAAGGCATTTGAGAAGCGTATCCTGGTCGCAACAGATATTTTTGGTCGCGGCATCGATGTTGAGCGTGTCATATTGTCATCAACTATGACTGCCCGCCTGATGCTGACAGTTACTTACATCGTGTTGGGTGCGTGTGTCATCTATTAATGACGAGAAAAAGTGGTGCTTACATTTATCAGGCGTGCTGGGCGATTCGGGACTAAGGGTCTTGCCATTACGTTTGTCTCCTCAGAAAGTGACCAGAAGGTCATGACAGAAATCCAGTCGCGGTTCGAAGTTGCAGTACCAGAATTGCCTGACCATATTGATCCCGCAAGTTACAGTAAGTTCAATTATCATAGCCAAGAACATTCACTGAGTCCCCTTCAGTGACATCCTAAATGTGTTTTCGTCCGTCCGTCTTGTAAATCTCTTTGCGTTCCCAGACAGATATGTAGCACGTCGATTACATAAATTGGAAGAGCATCTGTGTCTATCCAATATCATTTGTGGTCTGAGAGATATCATTATTGCATTGAGTTTGAGATCTAGCTAAGGATTTCAGATTGAGCGTTATTGGAATTTGAAGACTGTCTCAGTGTCAAAGCAAGTCCACGTGACCCACTCAGCCTGCTGCACTGTCAGTGTTACACGGTACGTTACTTCTTTCAGGTCGCAAACTGGCCAATTGGGCTGACAACCATCCGTTTAGCCGTTATTTCTCGACTGTCGCAGGGCTATGAGGAAGAAATTTGGTCAACCCACCTTCCCGACCTTATATTTTAGAGATGCGGTCCTGTCGGTTCCTGGATATACATTTGAAAAGGTTTATATGGCCCATATGACACTGGCAGAACTAAAATGTGATATCCATACAATCCCTAGGCAGTCCCGTGGCAAGACACGGGCAGTATGACTATTTTGGCTGAGGGGAATAGCTTAAAGGACGGTTCAAACGTCCTTGCCAAGATCGCCCCAGCTCAGTCCAACGGTTCGATGTGCCTCGAACGGGAGGCCCATATGTACGTATTCACATGTGGTATCTGACACCTTCTAATCTGTAGTTTGCGGCTTAGATTAGGACGAATGGCCGCTTCATTGGAAGGTCAAAGCACTGCTCTCCGAATGATCGACTTCCTCAAAATCCCCCGCGAGAGTGGAGATTGTGTTGTTCTTCTTCTTGTCCATCCGGGCCTCAATCTACTTGGGCGCTATCTGCCACCTTCAAAAGTAAATGATTTAGTGGTTCCAGATGTTTCTCGTACAAGGCCATCTACTACTAGTCATGGTGACATCTATATGGTGGGCCGTGAGGAACCTGACTTGGCTGAAGAGATGGAAGCTTTTGATATTATGGACCTAGCATCATTCCTTGAGTGAATCGCAAAAATGAAGTACAACACCTTGATTGACTGGTGTTTGCAGATTTTCAATCCAAGCGACTCATTGTTTAGAAGTTTTGCACACGTAATGTCCTTTCTTTAACTATGTTGTCCCAGTTCTAGTATACCTTTCTTAGAACAGGACTAGTACACCGTGAAGGTTTGTGAGAGCACCCTATGAGATGTTTCTTGTTGAATACTTTTACAGTTCGTGCCAATGCCTTCCATTTAAACTCGCACTCTGGTTTTGTGCGATTGGTACACTTTGGAAATCGCGCTATCTCATTGGAAAACTTTGGGTCACCTTCGTCTCTTGTTTTGCGCGCATATGAAGAAGTAGAAAAGCTTAAAATCAAGGAAGCACTATGCTACCTCGCCCCTGAGCAGACAGGTAGCATCGAAACAATGGCCCAGGATCACAGGACGGATCTATATTCTCTTGGGATTCTTTTTTGGACATTACTCGTCGGACGGGGCCAAATGCCCTTCGAAGGTGGTGCTCTTGAACTTTTGCACTCGATAGTGCAGAAAAGGCCCATGCCGGTTCACGAGGTCCGGCGTGACGTACCACAGGTTCTCGCGAATATCATAGATAAGGTATACATTTCATAACCAAGTCTGAATGTCGTATTCAATATATCATTCAGCTCTTGGCCAAGAATCCTGATTTGCGGTACCAAAGTGCCTATGGCTTAAAGACAGATCTAATTCAATGTCAGCAACGTCTCCTTGCTACTGTATCGTCGTCCTCAGAGGAATCTTCGGAAGTGAGTCCCGTCTCCTGTATAAAAGACTTGATGTCTGCTAATCTCACTATCAAGCTTATTTCCTCTTTCGAGATCGCTTTGGAAGACCGTTTCATTGTCAGTTCGCATCAATTGTAAATGCAGCCGTATGCTGAGTATGCCTTGTGGTTCAGGAATTTACTATGCCCCTTGCTTTGGTGCCTGTAAAGTGATCTTTAACTTTGTCATTGGCTAACATTGATTTAGTTCGGTCGGGAAATTGAACTTGACATAATCAGAAATGTTAGTAAGTAATCTAAAAAATGCTCTTTTGTTTCAATTTCAATGACATCTAACCCAACACCAGTCCGTAACGTCTCGACGAGCTTCTCCAAGCATTTCTCCTCTACAAAGGGCTATTTTTCGTTTCCGATTAGGGGTTCACACAGCTTTACTACTGATGATTATCCTGATTCGCTGTCTTCGCGGAGCGATTCCCTCTACGATACCTCGATGGCAGGTAGCTCCAGTCCCAGAGGTTTCATGACTTTGGATGATTCTGTGCACGAGCATTCTGCAACGGTGGCGCTTAGTCCTTCGTTGCATTCTGGAGAAGGCTTGCGGAAAGGTGTTTTGCGTAACCGAAGGCGTGCTTCGCAAACACAGGCCGTCATCGTTATTGGACCTCCAGGGTAGGTCCATTTTTGTAAAATTTAGATCCCTGATCTTAAACATTATGTAGGATAGGTAAAAGTTCGATGGTTCTCGTAAATCAAGCATCATGGAGATGTGAGCTTAAGATTTCCCAGTACAAACAACCCTGCTAACACATACATAGCCCATGGTCTATGGGGCCAAGCCAAATTCCAGAGCGCAGATTCTGCGCCATTCGCGGCCCTTGTAAGCTCTATCTAGCACATGAATATCTGGATATTCATACCATTTTTTTTACCCTAGCTGGGCTGTTTATCCTCAGTGCTGCGGCAGCTTATGGTTTTTCACACTGATTTACACCGTTTCGTCAATGCTTTGCGGGAACGCCTCGGCCCACAATTGCAAAATGTTCCTCTCCTTTACCAAGGGACTCCAGAGCTCAAGGACGTATTGGCTTTGTTTGACATTCATTTAGACAACCCACAAGAACCTTTAAACTCCCGTGAACTTCGAGCGAGATTTCAGTCACTGGTAGAGAACGTCTTTACCGTCATTGCGGAAACACGTCTATTCGCCTTGTTCCTCGATGACTTGCATGAAGCAGACCAATCGTGGGTCTCAATTGAGTCATTTCATTCATTCATTCCTATATTTTATTTCAGGACCCTTGATCTCGTTTCTACACTCGTGAACTCTAGAAGTCGGATGGTAGACGTAACAGTACCGCCACTTAAGACGTCGCTGACTATAATTTTTTATAGCTTGTGTTTGCTACATTACGCTCCGACAAGGTGTATGTGTAATCTACTTTTACTTTGTGCATCTCGCCTCATATAACCTCAGCGGTATTGTGGAACACGTAAGGGGAATGTTCAGCAGTAGGTCAAGAGTTGCCTGGATTACCGTGGAACCTTTAACTCTCATGGCTATATCGTTGTTGGTGTCCAAGACGTTACACCGAACTATAAAAGACTGTACGCCTCTGTCGAGCTTCGTATTCGCGGCTTCTTCAGGGAATGCATTCTCGGCGCGCAGTGTCTTGACAACACTTCATCGTCAACATCTTGTAAGGTCATTCTTTCAGTAACTTCAATCTCGACTGCTGATGTCGAAATCTGAAAGATCAAATTTGACTGGGAGCACAATAATTGGGTGTAAGTTATCAAAATATATAATGTTGTTGTCTGACTATTATCCTTTATAGATACGATATGCCGGGGATCGAAAATAGTTTATCGAATCAAAAGATTTCCGACCCTACGGATCTTACATTCTTAATTACCCAGCTTCGTGAACTACCCGAGGAAGCTCGCAAATATCTGTTATGGGCGGCATTCTTTGGGGAAACGTGAGGCGTCTTCACCGGTTTGTGGTCAGCTGAAGTTTCTAAGCTATTTCAGTTTTAAGGTGACAGAAGTTGCATTAATGCTGGACTGGGAGGACTCGAATTTACATGCCGGAAACGATGACGACATTGACCATATTTGGAGTCTTCACAGAGCAGTCTCGAATTTCCGGGATGCAGGGCAAGGGAACAGTCATAGATCAATGCGGGGACTGCAACTAGCTTTGACAGAAGGCTGGTTAATCACCAGGGCAAGAGACATGTGTAGCTTCGCCCACGACCGATATCGTCAAGCTGCTCAAGCAGAGGTCGAATCACTTTCACGAGACGCCATCGCAAAGATGTCTTTCAGGGTAATACATTTCACTCTAAATGAGTACTGATTTGACGAGCCATTAGATCATTCTAATGATGCTTCATGAAACACCGATCGATGTTTATCGGATAGCAGAACATGCAAAGAGGTCGGTCATTTGATTTAGTGTTATTATCCGGTTCATATTTGAATAAGGTGTCTTTACCTTTTGCACGACCATCCCAAACGAGATGAATTACTGGATGTCCTGATTGATGCAGGCGAATCTGCGTGGGCGCGTGGCGCTCATGAGGTTACCCTTTTCTTGCTCACAAATGTCGGGCTCGCTCAATAGTCTTGTTTAGCTCGCAATACAGTCATTCGTTAGCGCAAGAAGTCTACTACGAGAAAACGCATGGGCAGAGAAACCAAGCAGAACGTTTAATTTGTTATCCCGGCTTGCAGCGTAAAATCCCATTCCTTCATTCCCCGTCTTTGCTGATATTCACCTCCATACAGGTTATATACCTGGAGGGGTGAAACATTATCCTTCAATATCAAACAACCGTCTCTAAGCTTTGAATTTGTAATCCAGGAGAAGTTGATGCGTCTGACTCTATCTTAACTGAATGCCTCTCTCGTGTTAAGCAACCCGAGGACAAAGGCAATATCCTTCGTTTAAGGTCACGAAATCACTGGCTACGGGGACACTACCCGGAGGCTTTGAATGACACCTTGCTGGCTCTCAAAATCCTCGGCATCGAAGTAAATCTATCGCCAACACGGAGGCAGGCTGACACAATGTTTGAGCAAGTCAAAAATGAAATTTTAGCTGTGGGCTTCGATGAGATTCTGCTCATTCCAAAGACGACGGATCCTCGGATAGAACTTTCTGTCAGTTTGCTCAACGATGCTGGTTGGTAAATCTTCACCCTGGTGAATACACTTATAACCGCCATCGACAGGAGTTAATGCTTACTGGAGTCCATCACCCTACTCGTTCGCTGATATTATCGGACTCACGGTGACTGACAATTGTCGATCAATAGTTGAAACTCACTGACGGGTCCCAACACAGACAATAAAACTCGCTCTCAGGTAAATACCTTAACTCTCTTACGGGCTGTAGGTAAACACTTTCTTAGGTCCGGAATGTCACCTGGTACGGCACTTGGCTTCTGGGCACTGGGAGGTGCGCAGGCAAATTAAAATTTTAATTATGTTTGTTGACTCTAGCTAGCTTCTGCGGAACGACGAGAACTGTACCGTTTTTCCGCGATCTTGCAAAACTGGCTTTGCGGATTGCTGAACGGCATGGAAGCTCAGGAGAAAAATGGTCTGTCTTCATTTGAATCAATCGCCTCAGTTCTCTGAAAACCGGTAGTCGAGCGCAAGTCCTTTTCTGTTCTATGGTATCGGGCTTTGACAACATACACATACGAGCAAATCTCCCTCGTTTAGACCAAGCCGTTAAATACGGAAACAGTGCAGGGGACCGGTGAGGAAGCCCTTGTCCATCAGCATCGGACTTTAAACCCAACTCTTTTTTCAGCATATACACCAGCTTTGCAAGTATCCAGTCAATTATTACCAGATTCTATGTCTCCGAACATCGTTAGTACCTTGTTACTGGGAATCTGCTGTCTCTGACTTTCCATTAGTCAGCGACCTTCTCATAGTTGCAGATGAAGTTTGTCACATATCGGACTTCAGACACGTTCAATTGGTTGACTGCTGTTACACAGTGTGTCAATGATGTCAGGTTGTCGACACCAGCTGGAGAGCATCTCATTCAGGCAACAGGTAAACTTTGTACTATTTCAATGACCTGTCCTGACAGATGCAATAATTAGCCATCCTCAATTCTATTCGTGTTCTTGGGGGGTTTACACACTCAGATTCGGTAGATACTATCTTCGACACAGATAGTTTTGTGGAAAGTCAGTACCTCGAACGTATACACGAGACGTCAGGGAACCTCTCTTTGTCTCTAAACTGGTAGGTCATTTCCGCTTACGTATTTATTATTGACCCAACATTCACCTGTATAACATACGTAGGTATGACTCCTTCAAGGTATGCTGACTACGATACTTCAACAATGTCTTATCTTTTCTTGAAGGTTGTCAGCTATTTCTGTGTCGGTCACGTCAAGGAGGCAGCTATCCTTGGTTTCAGCGTATATCGGACCAGAGACGCTCATCCCAAGTAGGGACACTTCTGTGTTCAAATGGAAAGATTAGAACTTATCTATTTTATAGCCACAGGCATATTCGATATGCTTTATTTTTCCATAGTCTTGCTATGGTTGCCTGTATAAGAAATGGTTTCGTATCTGGAGATCAATGTTCTGCTTACCTTGGGCAAATCAAAGCAAATCAAGCCTACATTCGAAAGTAGGGTTGCATTTTCTTGCTTCAGAACCAGATAGAGATTAACTCTTTTGACTTAGGTGGTTGTCTTCCAGTCCGGTTAATGTTAGCACGTGGATCTCCCTCGTGGTAAGTGAGTTTAGTGAACCCATCTGTTGCTGACTGGAGCTGTCCCAAAGGATGCAGAGCTGGCTTCTTTGCTAGGGTCACCAGAAGCGTTCAAATTATATGACGTAGCTGTCAAGTATAAAACTTTTTATGTTTTCCATGTTTTAATGACACATGCTAAACACCTGAATCACACAGGCTTGCCGTTAACAACGACTGGCTGGCCGAAGAAGGATGGTGTTTATATCTTGTACGTCTAATCGTTACCTCGGCGTCGCATATCCATATCCCTTGTCATTTCACAGCAAGGTTCACATTTTGGAAGATGCGGCATAGAGGGTCTTGGGAGTGAATTGCAACGTCGCGGAATTGCAAGGCACTCGCAATGGGGTGCTCATGGAATTGTGTATGATGTCGTTCACTCTCACTATGACTATTTAGCACTTATGTAAAAGCAACCAGAAATCACCTTACAACGGTCTCAGGAGCTCGATCCCAATACCCGCTGAAGCGGCCAATTTTTTCTTCTGACGTGGCAATCCAAACCGAAACCGTCTCTCCGAATTTTGATACGTTCCCGTATCCCCTAAGCGACAAGGCAAACAGACAGAATGAACAAGAATCAACTTTGAGTGCAGCTGATCTGGCGTCTATCCTGAAGTGGAGCCAAGACATCTCCAGTGATATCAACCTTTCTTCTGGTACTTGTCCCATCTTTTTCTTTTAATCCTGGTTTGACATGATCTATATTATCAATAACAGCATTGCGAAGATTGACTGAAATAGCGACAGGTAGGTATCCTGTGGCCCTTCAAATTTATGAATTTCAGGGATTATCACAGAAACCTCAGGCTCACAGAATACATGTGGTGTGTTTCGATATCCTCTCTTCATTTCCATCGTCTCATCTATGCTGTAAGTCGTAATTGCACGAGAAGCAGGCGATTACACTGTCGCAACAAGTATGGTTCCGCCCGGCCCATGTCAAGTACATGAGTATGGTTCCTTTATTTTCGAAATCCGATACGATGTCCTGATATTTGGTCCAGTAACCCAATTTCCATTCGGACAATCAGTGATCCCCTTCAGAAGGCCATCATACAGCATAGTTTGTATGGACGTCCGATATCCTTTCGCCTTTCTAATGTTGTTACCTGATATCCGTAGCCCTGAATTCCAAAGAACGAGTCTATTATGACGACGCGACGTCGGATTCACGATTCTCCTCTGAAGCAGGACAAACTCCTCATCGCTCCGTTATATGCCTCCCAATATTTAGCAACCGTGGGCAGACTTTCGGGGCTGTGTACTTGGCCTCGAGATATGCATTTTCGCAAAATACTGTCACGATTTTGACACTTTTATGTCAGCAAGCCAGCATTAGTATCGCTAATGCATTGCTATTTCGCTCTGTACAAGCGGGCACAAGGGAGAACTTGAAAATGATTGCCGCACAACGAGATGCATTGGAAGCTGCCAGGAAAAGTCGCGAAGATGCTTTGAAAGCCACAAAAGTACGTTAGGCTCACATGACTACCTAGATTGTGCTCTAATTGATGACTAGATTAAAAGCAACTTCCTAGCTTCGATGAGCCACGAACTGAGGACCCCCTTCAGGTGCTTTTCTATCAACCTTGACCATAGTGTTGCTAATATGTCTCTACAATGCAGTTCATTTTATGGCTTGCTCGACCTTTTGAGTGGTACTGAACTCAATCCTGGGCAAAGCGAGATAGGCGAGGGATATTACATTAGGCCTGCGGCATATATCTAACTCTCTTCCCACCAGTCCAAACGGCGAAGCAATCTTGTGAACTTTTGTTGAAGGTTTTTTGGTTATTGTTAGTCAGGTCCAGGTTGTATTACTCAATCACCGTTCAGATTATAGATTCCATCCTTGACTACAGCAAATTAGAGGCGTCAGGTAGGACGGGCTTCGTTCATGCTTGTCTGGGATTTAACAATGCCTACAGCCGTCAAGTTGGAGCCCAGTGGGTTCTTGGTGGAGGTGCGTTCAACGCATCTTTACACCACAACTGACTAGTGACTGGAGTCAACCTCAATCAAGAATATAATTGCGGTTTGTTTCCCTGAATCCAAGTAATGCCTACGTTTTCATCAATAATGCCCAGGATTGCATGGAACTTTTGTTACCCATGGCTGCTAAAAAACTTGACCTATCTTTCAACATCAAAACAGATGTGCCTTCTTGTAAACTGCTTTTCGTTGTTTCATACCTTTGCTAACTTATTCTTTAGGGGTTTACGCTGACTATGCCCGAATCCGTCAAGGTATGAAATCATCCCACTCCTGTGCTTCATGGTGCATCTGTGAGATGACGTCACCTTTCAGTCTTGATGAATCTCATTGGAAATGCTGTGAAATTTACCGCCAATGGATCAGTCCGTGTGTACTGTTTTGTCGATAACAGCACAAGTTCCTCTGGAGACGAAGTCAACCTTAAATTTGAAGTACAGTAAGTGTTATCATCAGTCAGAATGGCCAGTCCTGACGGATGTATAGTGATACTGGCATCGGGCTTTCTGCCAGTGATGTGGATCTGTTGTTTGTCCCTTTTCAACAAGCGGACGTAGTCATGTTCTTGTTCGTATTGGTCGATGTCTTACTTGACACCAGAATTCATCAACGCGCCGTTTCGGTGGTACTGGTCTCGGCTTGTCGATCTCTCGTCAGCTTGTCAAATTAATGGGTGGTGCAATCGGTGTGACCTCCGAGCCTGAGCACGGTTCTATGTTCTGGTTCACCATCCCGGTTAAGATATACAAAGCCGACGAGTCTAACAAGGTATTTCACGGGTTAAGTGTTTAAATAGCCCTCTAAATCTGCTTTCAACAGTATACTGAAGATATTTATAAAACCCGTTTGGCCCTTATGAACAAGCACCCGCTTCAAGTCCTTACTTGTTCTCGATCCAGTGCCACTCTGGAACTTCTTGGAAGTATGCTTAGCGGGTTTGTCGTCAAATCGGCGTCCAGCATCCAGGAAGCACAAGAATATCTTCAGGAATACTCAAACACCGATCTCGCCCTCGACTTTGTGATCTTGGATGATCAATCAGAGACTCATGCTGATAACTTGGCTCAATATCTGCACTCATTGGGACTTAAGTCGTTCATCGAAACCAAGGTCATTCACCTCTATACACCGACCACAAGTAGTTCTGGGCACGCCGTCTTTGCGAATAGTACGAACCCCGGTGTCATAAAGATGACTAAACCACCTAGGCTGGCAAGATTGTTACAGACACTTGCTAGTCTAAAGAATTTGCCACACTCGATGATTTCGCATCCTTCTCAGTTATCGAAAGCCATCGAAGATGTATCAAATGCCCAACGTACCCTATATGGGAACGTCCTCATTGCAGAAGGTGTGTAGGACAACTTCATTCCAACCTTGGGAAGGGCTAATTGTCTTTTATAATCAGATAATCCTATAGCTCAGAACCTTTTGGTTAAACAACTACAGCGATTTCATCTTAATGTGGTTGCAACTGGGAACGGAGAAGAGGCCATAACTGGTGTGTCTGTCGTTCGCACACTTCCCGCAACTTGAATAACATGAACAGAGTGGGAAGCACACGAACCCGGTTTTTTCAGTGTGGCTCTGTTTGATGACCGTGAGTTCGGTGGATGCATTTCGGGCTCTGGCTCATTGTTCACTATAGACATGCCCATTTGCGACGGAGTTGAAGCAGCAAAACGGCTACGTCACCTCGAGAGAATGCACAACGTTCCTGTCGTATTGCCAAGCATGAGGAAATTGTTTTGTTATTTTTTGTTTCTACTTACATGAGTCCTAGTTGTGGCTCTCAGCGCCGATTGTCAAGATTCGACAAAACAACTTTGCTTGAGTGCAGGTATGAATGCCTTTTTCAGCAAGCCTCTCAAGAGAGGTATGTATCTTTTTATTCTACACCGAGTGGACATT
Organism: Galerina sulciceps; assembly: GCA_023014345.1. Taxonomy (NCBI): domain Eukaryota; kingdom Fungi; phylum Basidiomycota; class Agaricomycetes; order Agaricales; family Galerinaceae; genus Galerina; species Galerina sulciceps. The sequence goes on from JAEDXJ010000042.1 coordinate 28,744, forward strand.
TCATTCGTGGCACTAGACGATCTGACCCTCTTGATCTCTACGTTTGGACAAGCTTCTGCTCGATAAGATGAAAGTTTAATAGTTTATCAGTTTTCAATTTACTTTTAACCATTTTTTCTGCTATGGGCTCTCCTGTCTCAATGTCAAGGATTTATTTACAGCGTCAGAGATTCATAATTTTGACATTGTGATTGTATTTAGGGGAATGTGATTGCACTAATGTAATTGATTATTTAGAACCGTTGATGGAGGATCGGGCAAGGGAATAAATACAAGACGGTTGGGACTAGACTAGTTGGGATTAGATTGATGTCCTATTGACTCATCGACCGACATAGTTGTGAGGTGGCTGGAATTGAGCATTGCTGTATTGCGCCTGCGCCTGAGCCTGTGCAAGGGCCTGTGCATGCGCTTGTGCTCGAGCAGCCGCCATGGGATCGGGATGGACTGTTGCTTGTGAGTGTTGATTATACACTGGGACGGGTTGTCGATTATACTGTGGCAAATGTTGAGTGTGCTGTTGTTGTTGTTGTTGTTGTTGTTGTTGCTGCTGCTGCTGCTGGTATTGTGGTGCTTGGTGGCCGTGAGGGTGCGGAAAGGTAAACACAGGTGGTGGCATTGACCCAGGAGTTGTATTGAGCCCGAAAGGTGTAGGTGCAACTGCACTGGTGAAGTATGGATGTGACAGTGCTTCGGCTGCTGATATACGTTCAGCGGGGTCAAACTTCAGAAGCCTCTCGAGCAGATCAATGGCTTGAAACAGTTAAAACACATAGACAAAAAAGTGATTTTAACCACCTTGAGGGGATGCCTTGGCCAAGACTTGTTGGAAAGGCATTTTTGCATATCGAGGGAATTGTTTGATCTGCAGTTCGGGCTAACGAACGTCTGAGAATGCGGTTAATTAGCTGGAGAACAGAAGCAGACCGTTTCCTTGAATATTTTCTGGAATTGAGCTTCGGAGGGCGTCCCTATGATTCTCATGATGTGTAATAGTTGGTCTTGATTATCTCGCCCTCTGAACAATGGTGACCCCGATATCATCTCGGCGAATATGCAGCCGCAAGACCAGACGTCGATAGAAGTACTGTATGTTCTGGAACCCAGAAGAACATCTGGTGCTCGATACCATAATGTGACCACCTGAAGATAAGGTGGAGTAATTCTAAGTTTAGATATAGTCGGATTTACCTCATTGGAAAATGTGTTGACAGGGACTCCGAAAGCCCTCGCCAAACCAAAATCTCCTAGTTTCAACTCCCCTTTGCGGTTGATGAGGAGGTTTTGAGGTTTGAGGTCTCGGTGTAGAACTTGATTTTCGTGACAGAAGGCTGTGCCCTTGAGCAATTGGAACATAAAGCTGCGCACTGTGTTTGGATCGAGTGCTCCTCGGTCACCATGTTGGTCCATGTACTTTTTGAGATCTTGCTCGCAATATTCGAAAATGAGAACGAGTTTTGTCTCTGTGTGTATGACGTCATGTAGACGAACAATATTAACGTGCTTCAGCTCCTTCATCAATGAGATCTCGCGGATGGCGGTGGATGGCGTCCCTTCTTCAGCGTCAAGGTGGATCTCTTTCAAGGCGACAATCTCGTTGGTCGTTCTCGATCGACCCTAGCTGCGATGTTAAAAGGGACTGCGGGAAGAGAAAACACAGACCTTAAACACCGTCGCATATGTACCCTCCCCTGTGGGTTGACAGTAAATATGGCGCCGCCAAATGTGGCGTCTAAACACTGTGCCGCACCTAACTTTTCCAACTGGAAGATGTAAGCTTGAAAGACCAAGACTTTGAGCAGGATAAATTTACCTGAATATAGTTCATAATGTTCACTTTAATGACGTGGCGGGGGTGTGCGTTGAGGAGAGAGTGAACGGCTCCGATGTTGGGGAATCAGAGGAGATATGCTCCAGATATACCCAGCACGTGATGGGAAGTACTTTTGACCGTCCTCACTCTGAGTTGTGAATTTTTTTTGGTAGATATGGCACCCTCGTCGAGCTCTCGCAAGCCAATATCCACTTCTGTTATCTCACAACCTCCTCAAGTGCACACGCGTCCAATTCTCTCTTCTTTTTCTCCAGATGCTCGTCTTTTCGCCGTCGCCGTCCTCGCCATCGACAAGCATCGAGTCCGTGTTTATGATTCCGTAACGGGTAGAGCGATATCCGAACATACTGTTGAATCGGGACGCGTTTCTTCCCTCAAATGGGCTACTATAGCACCAGAATCGTTTAGTCAAGGGCACATCTCCCCGAGCAAAAGGAGGAAAAAGTCTGAGAACCCAAAGGAGGTCAAATCGGATGTTGATGTTCTTGCACTTGGGTTGTCAGACGGGACCGTCTTGTTTTTCTCTCCGTCACACTCGAAAATTATACACACATTAACACATCCGTTGAGCGCCTCCTCCATCCTGTCTCTGGCATTTAACCCAGCTACCAAGGATTCTTTCTGGGCGTCAAGTGCTGACAGTTACATCCGCCTCTGGGACATACAAAGAAATACAATCTTGAAGTCATTGAATAGCGAAGATCGAACTCCATACACCGCACTGTCCGTCCGGCCCAATTGTAATGATGACTCTTTCGATCTCGTTGTTGCTGGCCACGATATCCGTCTTTACGCGAATGCATCCACTGGCGAATCAATTACCAGCAAACCCAAGCAGTTGGCCGGATTTATTGGACACGCTAGCTGCGTCAATAACTTGCTCTGGACACATGGAACAGGAAAACAAACCAAATTTTTCTCTACGGCCGAGGGTGATCGCCATATATATTACTGGGATACTGAAGGTGCCTCATCCAGTGAAAAACCATTGGCATCAATTTCCCTCGATTCGGATGTCGGAACCATTGTATTGGACTTAACAACTCAATCACACCAAATCCTTATCACGCTCTCCATTTCGGGAAAGATATCCTTCATTCCTATACCAGATGAACTGCCTCTCCCGCAAAGCGGCAAGTCGCACAGGGTCCACTCTCTTGTGCCTCGCACCTCTGTCCTTTCTGCATCGAATTCTCGGCTCCCCAACACGCCAGTCGTCGACCTTGCCCCACTGCCAGGTAGTTTTAGGGTCAATCCGCGTTGTGCGACTTTCCAATGGCGTCCAGCCAGTTTTCAATACGCTTGTAAGTAATCCAAACTGCTGTTATCCTTGTCGTCCTCGCGTCTTATTCTTTTGTTTTACCAGCGATACATGAATGACGATGGTACCTACATTCAAAATCCTATATTGGAAGAAATAAACGAAGGTTTGCCTAATGATGTGCCTCAGGTTGGTTTGCACCTGCAGCGTCTTTATAAATTCTGAAACAATTTTTTCGTAAGTTACCATTGAATAAGCGCTATATAGAACCCACGTCATTGGCCGTTGGTGCTGGCTTCGACGAAAATGATGGAGAACCGTCAACGGAGCAAGACCAGGATGGCGCTTTACAAATCGACATAGCTGAACTATCTTTAGGTCAAAGGCTAGCGGCAGTGACGAGTGTCGATTTAAAGATTGTGTCGGATAGTGAAGGTGACAGCGCGGTCACAGGAATTCGGCCTGAAGCAAAAAAGGATGCTCTCACCGCTATTCCCTCCAATTCCTTGACCCGGACCTTGATTCAGGCCCTACATTCGTCTGATTCCCGTCTTTTGGAATTGTGTCTAGCTCATTCCGACCCTAATTTGATTTTGAACACTGTGCGAAGATTGCCCCCACAGTTGGCGATACCCCTCATCACTGCTTGCGTGGAGAGGTTTGGAAGAGGCCCACGTTCATCTAATATGAAAGGTGGTGGTGGTGGTGCAAGTTCACAACGTGGGTCAAGTCTTCTGACATGGCTCCGGACTGTGCTAGTAGTTCATACTGGCCATTTGATGACAGTATGTCCTGTGTTGTAAAACCAAGTTGGACTTTGGCTAATAACATACCAGATACCAGATCTCATTGCCCGTCTTTCAGGGCTCCACTCCTCATTAACAACCAGGTTGAGTTTACATGAGAGTTTGCTATCCCTGAATGGACGTTTGGACATGGTACTCTCCCAGGTCGAGCTGGGGGATTCAACAGTTCCTACATCTCTTCCCCCCAGAGTAGACAAAAAGGGGCTGGGGGTTCCAGTAAAGCACTATGTGGAAGGTGAAACTGATTCTGGAGAAGAGGACACAAAAATGGATGTAGAAATTGAAGGCAGTGACAATGAAGGCAGCATTGAGGATATTGAACTCGGAGGTGACAGTGAGACTGACGACGATGGCGACGGCAATATTAGTGACGGTCAAGACAACTACAAGGCAATGAATGAGTTCATTGATGATGAAGCAGAAGAACTCAGTGATGATGATGGTGACGAGGATGAGAGTGAGTGAAATGCCCAGCACTACATACATGTACATTCTGGCTACATCGGGAATTGATAATGTACACTTGCCATGAGTTCAGGTATTGGTTCCTGATCCAAAAGTACCAAGATCAACTTGATTTAGGGCATTTCTTAGAGCCTGCCCTGTATCATCAATAGAGTGCAAGAATCGGAGTAATTCTCGACACAGTTGCCAGTCCTGGCCCTCCACTGCTCTGGTTAGAAGCTGGACTGCTTCTGTGCTGTTTTCATCCAGTTGTTCAAGATTGTGCAGCACAAGCAGGTATGACCCTGCAGTCTTCAGCTGATTCAGTGATAAGCATTTCTAAAAGCAAAAACAAGTGAGTGCTGTGTAATTGTCTGTGATCAGCAGACTACCTCAAAAAGGTCTTTAGGGTTTCCTACGGTATTGAATAAATGTCGCCAGTGTGTTGGCTCGGTCTTCCGAGCACATCCAACGACAACATCAAGGGAAACATCAAAATGATCCAGAAAGTCGATTACATTAGATAAATTTTCATCCATACCATGGTGGGTGTCCTGATTGCTGGTAATAGTTACAGCTGAATCCGATTCAACCACTGTGTGAAGAAGCATCTCCAGCCCATGTGCAAAAAAAACCAGGCCTTTGTAATGTGAAGCAAGTACAACTGCCTCTTTGGTTTGATTATTTTCAAGATGATAGAGTAGGATGTGTTGTAAGAACAACTGGGACTGGTTAAAACAACTGTTCAGTTCATTAAATTTAATGGGCCATTGAACCAGCTTACACTTGTGGCATGCCTAAATATCACAAATGGTAGGTTGCTTCGGATGGCCATTTCATGTTCGACACCAATAATGATGCCTTTATCCATGAGCACAGCTATGGTCCAAAAGCATCAGATATAGGTATAATGTTGAAAACCATGCTTACAGAGAGGATAGAAGTCAAGAGAAATTTTTATACTTTCTTTAACATCCTTGACACCAGAAACAGCAGGGGATGGCGATTCTATTGATAATGCATTCAGCCAAACGCGCATCCCTTGTGCATCGTATGCCCAAAGTGAATTCTCTAAAGCACCAACACCGCGTAGGTGAATCCAACAAAACTCTATACGATCGGCCAGAACTTGAATGTCGTATTTCACCTCGTCACTTGCAATCTAGAGGTTCATGCCCATGAATTTGTTACTTGTGACTTGTGATGCCAGACATACCTTCCGGGGACGCAGAAGAATCAGTTGACCACCGACAACCATAAGGACAGTAGCAACAGCAAGATCGCTAACGGGGTCGCCAACTTCTAAGAAAAAAGGAATAAATTGGCATATTACGAGAGTTCAGAATAGACTCACGCTTTTGAACACTGGGTATCATCCAACTCAGCATCCTGACTGCACTTGGAGAGGAAATGATACCCGTGAATGCTATACTTCCGCAAAGGTGAAGTTTGATTGTATCCGCCGTTGGCACAATTAAATAATGGTGAAGAGTATTGTCAGTGGTGTAAGCTAAAAGCGAGTTGTCGACAATAGATAGAATTATGACTGGGGCTGCTAAGATTTCACAATGCAAAATGTTTTGACTGGACAACTCCATATCACGCGAATATAACCGAATCTGATGCCACTTATGAGTTGCCTTCAGGACAACAGTAGGAAAGGGGTACCTGATAAGATTTTGCAATTTCGACTGCTGCCACAAGAACATGGTGAAACCACAATAGGCCACCCCGTACGGTGAAACTCTGTTCCTGTTCTTCGTCTTTAAATATTTTCCACCTTCCTGACGTGGAACTATAGTGAATGAGGCCTCTGCGGCCAGCAATGGCGATCAGTCTTCCATCGCTGCTTAAAGACGAATAACGAATGGGCCAGTTTAGGGATAAGTACTTCTGTGGGACCTAAAACAATGTCAGTTGGTGATGTAGCTCGGTAGACTTCAAAAGGACCTTTATGTGTTGCCAGACATCTGACTCTGGATTGATGACACTGAGGTCGGGTTGATCAGCGCCTCTATAAATCAGAGCACGATCGTCCATTTGCAGAAATGCGTATCGTGTGTTGTCCTAAATCGAAATCAGGCATAGTAAGTCGGAGCTTTGAAGCAGACTTACTGGAGAATGCTGACCGGCGGTCGCACTTTTTGCAAATGGAATAGAGAATAATTGGCCATCGTGTTCTAACGTGCAGTTTTAATAGGGCCACGGTTCCAATGGAATGGGATTTACTGTGTGGGACAATGGACTCCGCCAGAACGAAAAGCTCAAAGTTTCCTGGACCCCAGAACTAAAATCGACTGGTTGAGGACCTCGTTTGTTAACTGTCTTAATCAAGAACTCACCAGATTCTTGATTCCATACATAAAACCATCTCGGAACCTGTTACTAATAATGGATTCTCTTCTCAATCGCAGGAATATATCAACATACCTTTCTTCGTCGATGACATCATTAACACCAAAAGCAGAAGCCAGACACTTTCCGCCCACGCTAAAAATTCCCCATCCATGCCTCCATCCAGCGGCAAGAACATAACCGTCCGAGGTCCATTCTAAAGTGGTGATTGGTCCTGTTTTTCTATTGAACGGATTGGGAACATCCAATTTCTGGGACTTCGGGATCACTCCTTCTTCAGAGGGAAAATTGGTGAATTGGATTTCGCCTCTGGATCGTTGTTAGCTCATGCACCGGAACTCGATGAGATCAAATGATGACAAGTACTGACCCATGTGTACCAATTGCAAATAGAGAAAATTTGTTGTTGATAGCGACACTTGTAGCGCGTTTAGGTTCTTCATAATCCAGTCCTGTGTCTGATCCAAATTCATCCGGTTCAATCCAACGTCGTTTTTGAACCCACTTTGGGGTTTGGAAATTGTAGATGCACGTGCCATGCCAGCGCAAGTGCCCACTAGAATTAGTGGAATTTGAGGGATCCTAGGTCCGGTAAGCCCGCGGAACAATCGTACTTCTAATCCTTCTCACCTTACAATCTTGATTGCTCGCCACTTTCTCGGAACTGTCCTCGCCGACACGAAGTCCGACAAGGTACACTCGTCCGTCGGCAGTAATCCATGTTTCGCCGTCCATCGTCTTTGAATGTAAAATTTGAACCACGTATACTGAAAAAAGGTCAGTCTCAGAAATGATAGACACTAAATTCTGTCCAACCGTCTGGCTCTACTAGCCACGAAAAATCTAAGTCATTTAATAGCCAAGTGTCGTAACTCAATAGCGGTGTGTTTTCTTCGCAGCCATTATCCTCTTGCTCCCCCACTGGCCAAGGCATGCGCTGAATTGTTGGGGGATCTCGAGTCGAGAACACCATATAGTGTCTTCGGGGAGACATACTTTTGCGAGTTGATTGAATTGAACAACTGGATTTGAATGAGCTGACCTTAGTAGACCCCCCTCGACCCTAACAACACCTTCAAAGTGAAGGCTGACAGAATGAAGAGAAGGACCTTCCCCGGCACCAGCAAGGAAGTTACGTTGCGTGTTAACGGGAAGTGGGGACGAGATGTAAACAGTCTTGTCGGCATTGTAATCCACCGAAACCAGAACCAAGTATGACTGGGACGTCTATGCAAATAAAAATATAAACCAGCCAGATTCACCGACGATGATTGCTCACTTTGACGATAATACGATTACCATCTGGTGACCACCAGCCGTCGAGATTGTCCCCGTGGTTCAGAATAGATGTAGGCGTCCGTGTTAGCAACGACAAAAGGGCAAACGGCTGTGACGACTTTAGTTTGTATTCAGTAAGATTATTTGCCTCAATAAATACCCTGCCAGACCAAACAGCGACGGCACTTCGAGTAAGTGCGCAGAATAGTAGTTTCCGCGGACTGCCAATGAGTGCCACCACTGGTTCCGATGGAATATTGGGCAAGGCTGGGTTGCCAGCAAGCTGTCTGGCCGCTGTGGTCGGGAAATACATCCTCAGAACCAGCAAAAACTAAAGTGAGGGAGTGGGGATCACGATATGCGAGCAAACTTGAGCTTTCAGGGTTTCCAAAATAACTCGTCATCGGCAACCAAACCGGCTACAACTACCCGCCATGTTTCGCATCGTGGTCAGTACGCGTCGGTACCCACGGCGTCTCACACACAAAAGTGCTTTGCAAGATGCGGATGGGTCATTCATACAACGGACTAACAAGAATTAGGTACGTGATGACAATAATAATACAAATGATTATCAGGGGCGGAATGGCAATTATATGTGTAAGGAGCACCACTATCGACATGAGGGAGGTTGGAAGTAGACTTTCAATTTGGTCCACATTGTCGACTTTTTGGATTCTTTGATGACCTCCTGTTCGGCAACTGAGGTCGTTTCCTGAGAGTTCTCGACTCCAAACGTCATGGGCTGGAGACGTGATTGTCGGAGGAGATTTAGAATGAGACCCACTCCTTCACGAGACTGTAAAGAATAAGGCAAGCATGCTGTGAAAAAAAATTGCTGGAGACTCATACCCGCTGCATGTTGGCTTTGAACTTGGACAAACCGTGGTTCTCGATTCTCTTGGTGAGACCCCAGCCGAATCTAGATACGACCCTTGCTTCGGTGTGTTGCAACGTTTTCCTGAGGAAAAGAAAATGATGAGAGAGAGACTAACCAAGTCGTTAGCACGAGGTGTACCCTTCTGATGTTTGAGCAAATTGCACGGATTCTTCTACTTGCATGACTTTAACATGATCGAGGTTCTTGGTCACACATCGAACGACTTTGCCATATGGATCGACTTCGCTCTCCTCGATGACCCATGATTCAGCTCTTGAGACAATGCCGCTGGGGAACCATCTTGGCATGGCTCCTTTCTTCAGGATAAGCCGAGTTGTTACGAGAGAGCCAGAGGGTGTATGGTCTCGTGAAATGACATCGCAAGAGATAACATGGGAGGCGTATGGGTTCGGGTAACGAAGAAAGAATGCTAAAGAAACAATCGACCAGGAATCACTGCATGAGAGTTAAGCAGAGCGGCAAAACTTGACGAATGGCACGTACTCGTACAGGAAGGATTGAGAGAAAAATCTCATATCCCCCGCCACGACACCGTCAGTTTCGTGAAAAGGCGTAAGAGCCTGTGCTATGATGAGGCAAAGATTAAAGATAGTTGAAAACTATGTCGACAGCAGAAAGAAAGAGTCCAGGGTGCTTAGTCATCATATTCTTCAATACGTAATGCTACTTATAATAATCACATGGCAAATATCGCTGCTTTTTTTTCCTCTCTTACACTCACACTCCCTTCCCCAGCCTGTTCGATGGCCCCATTTATATATTCCAAAGACCGACTCGCACATCTCCTGAAAGTCTACTCCGTTCATCGTCCCCTTGTGCAACGTATCCTGAACATATCCTTCATCATTTACGTTCTTGCTTCCACTTACGCAGGACTATCTGGCCAATCGTCTAGCCAAAAAAAGGAACTTCGATCGAAGAAGAAAGGAGAACCAGGCAAACCAGAACGTGTTGCAGTATGTGTTGTCCTTATACTCAGAGCAGTCATCAAGGGCATGCTTCGACTTATTTGCAGGTGGATTCTCTATTTTTCCAACGTCTCTCGAAACTACTCCTTATCGTGATCCCTGGTATACGATCAAAGGAAGCTTTGCTCCTCGTAACGCACTCAAGTTTGCTCGTCTTCAGGACTGCAATTTCACTCTATGTTGCGGCTTTGGATGGGAAGTGCGTTAAGAAAAGCTGTCTCCACGACGTGCCTTCTCACTCTCGTCGTGTTTTCACCAGGATTGTAGCTAGTCTCGTGCGAGCTCAACCCCTTGAATTCTTCTGGAACATACTTCGTTGGCTGCTGGTTGCAATTCCGGCGACTTGGACCAACAGCTGGCTCTCATACATCCAAAACAAGTTGGCAATCGCCTATCGTACACGGCTAACACAAGAAGTATTGAAAAAATATCTCGGAGAAGGAGGAGAGAATGTAGATGGGAAAGTTTATTACAAATTAGGTTTGTCAGAACCCATACGCATCTCTCCGTGTCTCAGCGTTGGATGTAGCGAACTTGGATGATAGGATAAAAAATCCCGATCAGTGAGTCGGAATCGTGAATATATACCATCATATATTGATTCTTTACTCAAACATGAGGATGATCACCTATGATATTCAGCGCTTTTCAACTCACCTGGCGGCCATGTATTCGAATCTGGCAAAACCTGTTCTTGATGTTATTCTGTATAATTATCAGCTATCACTGAATGTAGGTGCTGAGGGCATCGTGGGCTTGACGTTTTTCGTCCAACTGTCGGCTACGCTTTGTAAGCCATTCCTTTTTTTACTCTCTCTATGACGACTGACGTTCTGAGAAGTGCGCTATATGACCCCACCGTTTGGTATGTATACCGCAATGTCAGCCCAGATGGCAGGGTCGCTGCGTCATGCACATTCTCGCTTAGTCGAGTTTGCAGAAGAAGTAGCCTTTATGGGAGGTGAAGACACGGAAAAAATGTCAATCGAACGGGAATACGCGTCATTGATCGCTCATGAGAATAATGTGTTGCATCGACGCTGGTGGTTTGGATGTGTGGAGGAAGGTATCATTAAATGGCTATGGGGAAGTTTTGGCGTGTGTTATTTTTCTGATTATTCATGGCAGTAAATGCCTGACATTGTTCTTTAAGCTCGTCCTTTGTGCTATACCTGTCTTATCAAATTTCCCGGTGCTGCAACTATTGACCTGGGAGGTCGTACAGAAGGTACCTTCACTCTGAATACCTGATGATCTTCTGATCTTTATTGACAATCTTCCAGGATTTGTGACGAATCGCCGCCTGCTACTGTCGTCATCAGGTTAGAATTTCTATTTTTGTATCGACCAATGCTTTAGCAATGCATAGATGCCTTTGGTCGTGTGATGTATTCCTACAAAGACCTCTCTGAACTTGCAGGCTACACGGCACGGGTGTCACTCCTTCTTGACACTATGCAAGATGTCCGAGGCAATTTTGACAAAGCCCTTGTGAACAGCACAACAGAGGAAGAGAATGCCATCAGTATGTCTGATTTTCCAGAACTTTGATCAGTTCCAACTCTTTTTCAGCTCTGAAGGGACGTGGCAAACTAATTCAGTCAGAAGACATACAATTTGAAAATGTACCGATTGTGACACCCAATGGTGATATTCTTGTTAAGAAACTCAGTTTTCACATTAAACCTGGTGTCTGTTATATCCGATCCATAATGGCACTGCCAGTATTAATGTTCCATTATTCAGCAAAATCTCCTCATTGTTGGTCCCAATGGATGTGGAAAATCATCTTTGTTCCGAATCCTTGGGGGCCTTTGGCCTATCTATGGGGGCATTGTTCACAAGCCAGCAGCGTCACAATTCATCTTGATTCCTCAACGGCCATATCTACCACTTGGCACTCTTAGAGATCAAGTCATCTATCCTCATTCTCAGGCTGATATGGTTCAATGTATGTTCTGTTGTGCATGCTATGAACTTGGCCTGATTGATGCTTGAGGTGGTATCACTGATGACAATTTATTACAAATCCTCAATGTTGTCCATATGGGCAGTATTGTGGATCGTGAAGGTGGATGGGATGTTACTAAAGAGTGGCGGGAGACACTGAGTGGAGGTGATCAACAAAAGATTGCTTGGGCAAGGCTATTTTATCACAAGCCAAAGGTAATCTCAATTAGTTTCTTTTACATGAAAGTTTAATGCCTTGAACTCTAGTATGCTGTCTTGGATGAAGCAACTTCTTTAGTGCCTACAGAAATTGAAGGAACAATGATGGAATATGCAGCAAAGTTGAATATAACACTCCTTACAGTCTCTCACCGACCCTCACTGTGGAAATATCATGCTCTCATTTTGCACTATGATGGACTGGGTGGTTATATCTTGTGTGTCCATTTATTCTGTTTATTTCCTTGCAGCAATGTTCTAAAAGGTTATGAATCAGTACCAAGCTCAATGCAGAGAAGAGACTGGCTCTTCAAGAAGAGAAACAGAACCTAGAAATCAAATTACTTGAAGTGTGAGTTACCTTTATGTCCAGTAGCTTGGTCTTGACATGTGGTAATGTTCTTAGACCAAAGATGAATGCCAGATTAGCAGAACTCAGAGCATTGGCTGCTTGAAAAGTTGGATTCAAATCAAAATCCCCAGCAGAACTTTGAAACTAATATATGTAATCAATTGTAAATTTCCAGAACCAATGTATCCTTGGTGTATCCATTGGTTGCGGTCAAGATAGAAAGCTTATTCATGGTTTGTGGGTTGGTAATATAGTGTTGAGATGAGAACTCCCAGTGCAGTAGAGTACATTCAATTTTCAAAGCACTCTAAAAAGGAGTAAGAGCCCTCAGACTCTGAGGGTATGCTTTCTTTTGACTTCAGACAACTTTTTGTTTGTCATACTGACCCACTGTGTGACACACTAGTATGAGTTCTTTCAATTTTGAACATCGGGCAGGCCCAGTTCCAGCCTTCCAGGCATTTGTGAAATTGTGGCACCAAATTATGTAATGTTCAAGTTACAAACTTGTGAATGCATTCATGCCTCAAGAAAGCTACAACTTGTAGATGTCTAATCACTGCATTTGTGGCAAATATAGAGGGCATCTATTTTGCCATCTATGAGCCTGAGGGGGATTTAGACAGCTAGTTGCGAGTGTAGCGAGCAATCTTTCTCTAGGGATGGAACCGGCGGCCAAACAAAGCCAGACTGTCGGTTCGCTGATAGAAAAATTTGAAATTGTTCGTCCACTGTAGGTTTCAATTGTGTTTTGATCTTCTTGAAATTTTGTACTAAATTGTAGGAAGCAAGTAGGAAGGTAGAATTCCTTCCATTCTGTTGGTTCAGCAAAAAAAAATTGGCCGATTTTGGAAAGATTTCAACGATTCAGCGAAATCACTATTCGCAGCTTTACAACTCTTCTTAATTTCAGGTAAAGTCTTGTTGGGTTTTACTATTTTACATGCTTATTGTGTGTAGCGCAACAAGGATGTACAATGACTACAGAACTAGGATGGCGAAGTGAGCATTGCCCCCGCAGGTTGCGGATACTTAATACTGATGGCAAATAAAGCCATGTAAAAGGTAGTCTCTCCTAGCCAGACTTCGATATATGTGATGTGCCAGTGCCCTTCGGATCACGATATATGAACGCGATCAATGATTTACTTCAAGCCTATGTTCAAGTTGGCCGTGTTCCTGGTGGTCGGCAACCTCTGCTAAGGTCACGTACCGTAACACCGCTTGTGACGCGTTACCACCGACCAAAATAAGTGATCCACGCGCGCCTACGCTTCCACAACGCTCTCTGCTTCGAGGAAACACATTGAATGGATATTACATTTTTAAAACTATTTTATGAAAGCTATTCAGTGTACAAATATATTTTAATAGACCCGTTTGGAGAAAACCCCTGCCAAATCTGCCTGGTCAGGAAGCCCGTACTTCAAAGGAATAGAACTCTGCAGGAAGTCAATTCTGAGGCAAGGTTTGCTGATAAAAAATGCTCCTTGGATAGATATCTTTAAAACTCGGTGACCATATTTTTATTTAAATGACTATTTGCTGAGATCCAGCTTGAAATTGGCGAGTTTTTTACCAAAAAAAAATCGGAGAAGAAATCTAACAACAAGGAATCAATTTAAATAGTTTAAAAATGATCTTTTAGTACTAGAAAAAAACGAAATATTGGCTTTCTAAAGAGTTCTATTCAATTTTCAAATTCCTGTCTATATAATTATCATATACAGGGCCAAAGGAGCCAACATTTCTTTCAAAAATGGAGTCAGTATACTCAGAGTAATTCTTATTATTAAATAGAGCATAATTTACAGGTGCATTATGGCATGATTGTTCATGGAAGTGGGGTAGGAGGCAGGAAACATCTAAATATTAATTGGGACCAGATAATATCAGGACAATTAGATATATAGGTTCTATATACTCTAAATCCTTTGGATATGTCTTATTTATAAGATGTGGCTGAAATTTTCAGGGAGAAAGCTCTAGAAATGAGGATATGAGTGGTCTCTTAAGGGGTCAAAAAAGCATACTAAGGTAACATACTCTTGAGTCATTTTTAAATCATATTCTTGTAATTCCGAGTCCAATAATTTTAATTTACATCTCTTCATTATATATTACAAGTTTCCGCTCGAAGTTTAAGGTGGGGAATTATCAAGCGCGTTCTAGGGCTTTGGTGCGGGCGTGTGCCAGGTTTTGTGACGCCGAACGTGACAATCAGTCACGTAACACCCGCCAGCGTCACATAAGGAATTGCCGACCACCAGTGTTCCAACTGTGCTCAGTGAAATTACTCATGACTTTAACCACCAACCTGATTGAATAGCTAATTATCTACAGCATACCTCGAAGTACGAAGCTACTATCCACAGCCCTAAGTCGTCAGAAAGCAACGGAGGAAAGCATCAGGTTACGCTGTGTGAAAAAATCTATTTATGGCAGGTACGTCACATCACGCCTCGAAAATAAAATCGTGTTGTTCACGGAATTATGCAAACGGCAGTAAAGTTTTGGCGTGCTTGACTGAAAGTCAAAAGCTCTCACTACAATCGACCTCACTCCATGAACACCCGTGTCTTAAGCAAGGTTATCAATCTCCGAAACAATACGGCAGACGCTAAGCATGTCTTGTTCAAACGATTTGTTTCGAATCATTTCCAGTCGAAATATTCCCAAAAGCTACATCAAAAGCACAGGAGTGAGATGCACTTTGACCTCGTCTTTTATGTTAGAGTCTGACGGTTTTCCAACCAATACCCTCTCTTATCTAAATGGGTTACAGGTCAGGGCGGTCATTGTCGCAACTTCTAGAGCAGGCTACGGCCAACGAAACCGAAAGACCCGAGGTTGAGGCGGAGGCGTTGAAGGCCTCCGTGTTTGCATTCCAGAAATGTAACCTTCCAGACACTCGTGCAGTCCCTTCGGAAAATTTAAAGTCCAACACGCCTCAATTGACTGAACGAAAAGATGCACCTCCATTCAAAGTACGTGTGCATCTTTTGGACGCGACGGGTGTTCACGATGACCTGACAACGAAGCAGCCATTGTCGAGCATTTTAAACATTCCTCGCATACTCTCTACCGACCATACACAAGAGCAGATATCTGGACTTTGGACAACTTACCATGCGTCACGATCTAACGGGACAGATCGCGGATATATATGTGCTTCTGTCCCCTTGAGTATGTTTTACAAAATGGAAAGTACTGGGCGGCGTTATCCCTCTTTCGTGGTGCCACTCCCTCGGATCCAGCGCGAGGACAGTCCAGACACTCCATCGACCGAAGAAAACACAGCACATGAATTCTTTTATCTCCAATGGGATTTCCACGCTCCCCCGCGACTTCCTTCTTTATCTAACGATCCATTCGCGAAGCCGGTTCAGAGAAATTTAAACCCTCCAACAGCGACTGTTCTCTATACATCTTTGCAAGAATACAAGTTACGAGGTGCTTTTGCCACCCCTTATCTTGTGTTGACGCTGTACACGGACCTAGCTGCCACGCATGGGCTGGTCCTACTGAGGGGCGAGATCACCCCATCGACAAATAGAGATGGATACATGCTGACTCAAGAAGATGCTCAGCTGTTGACAATGTCTTTGCAAAAGTTTTACCTTTGGGACGAAGGCAAGGAATTCGAGCAACTTTCAGGGGGTGAACATTTATTGCGTGCATTCCATCAGACACCAGAAGAATTTAAGTGGCAGGATCTTTTGGAATTCTCGAAGCTTTAGTGTGCTCAGAAATAAAAAATGCAGCTATTATGAGGAATTACAATTTGTTTCTGCATTCCAAATGGCATCTATGAATTATTTGAATGAGGGTGTGTTAACCAGCTTCCAGCTTCCGCTGCCACCTTCTCCAAAGCAATGATGGCCTGTCCGATTTCACCTTGGTTTTCCAAGTCCATCTGGATCATATCCCGTTGAAATATATTTCCAAATTCTGTAACGAGGCCAGGTATCTCCGTTTCAACGTTTACTGATTTTTGAAGTTTTGACTCGATAGAGCCAGCGCTGACGTCGTCAAGCCCACAAGCGACAATTTTATCGAACCACGGCAAGGGTTCCTGGGTGATGTTGATTGCGAATCCATGTGACGTCAGCCGGTGACGGACTTGAACGCCTATACTCGCGACTTTTGTAACGGGGTCGAGGAATACGCCAGTGTTTTCAGATGCAGCAGGAGTTATATCATGGGAAACTTGCAAGTGACGTTGCAGCAGTGTCTGGATGCGGCAGACGTAGTCACGAGCACCCATTGTAGGTGTGTACCGAAAGGTCGATCAGGGGGTATCCTACAATTTGACCAGGGCCATGGTATGTGAGCTGACCACCACGGGTGGCAGACACGAAGTCAGCACCAGTGTTCTGTAGGCGCACACGCTCGTCAACTAGAGAGGGTTCGGTTTGCCTCCGACCTGAGGTGTAGGTCGGGCAGTGCTGGAGCAGGAGCAGAACGTCGGGATGCGCCGACGATCGACGAAGAAGGAGCTGGAGCTGGTGTATGCGCTCCTGGACTTTCCAGGTGTGCGTATATGGCAAAGGACGGGAGAAAAAGTGGTAGAAGACGGGTAACATGGGTTAAAGATGATAAGATCACGTCCCGTCGGACACTCGGTCCAGCTCCAAAAAATTTAAATCCTTCAGATTCCGAAACACCCACACGTTCTTTCCTCCCATTACCCCAACCCGCCTTGGTCTGGCCAGTATATATGGATGCCAGACATGTTCTAGCAAGCTTTGCCAGTCCTGTCCCAAGTATGCCTCTGCCCTTCAATTTCGTCTCTTGCTGACACTCTTGCAATGTTCAGGGGATTCTGCCCAGTAATTGCGCTTTCTTGATCACTTAAATTCCTTCTAAAGGTTCATCCGCAGGTTTGATCGTGGCGATATTTCATTTATTATCGTTGCGGGTGCCATGGTGTCCTTCATGGTACCAGGACTTGGTGCGCAGCAATTCCAGAATATCATTTTCTTGCGTTTCATACGGAGCTTAGCTTTCCTCTATTCGGGACTGTCTCGTCGGAAGAGCGCGCGTGCGTATTTTTTCGTTGCGTTATGATTTTTTCTTTCTTTTTTTTTGATCACCTCTTTCAGTATCTTTAATTTGGGCCGTTGCTGCAAGCAACGCCGTCGTCATTTTTCAATGGTACTTCTGGGGCTATTCCTTGGCGTTCTCATCGACAGCAACCAATGGGTACATTGGTAACCTCAGAAGTTTTGGACTCATGAATGTAGAAGCCGATCCATCCCCGGGTTCTCCTCTTATTCCAGAGGTCCTTTACAGTTTTTTCCAGATGGAGTTCGGCTGTGTAACTGCTGGAATATTGATGGGAGGCCTTGCAGAACGTGGACGCGTTTTACCAGCCATGGTTTTTATTTTCTGCTGGATGACCATCGTTTATTGCCCATTGGCTTGCTGGGCGTGGAGTACCCATGGTTGGGCATTTAAATGGGGTGTGCTTGATTTCGCCGGTCAGTTTCTTACTTTGCTCTGTGGTATCAGGCGAGGAGGATTCACCCACTGCAGGGGGTGGACCCGTTGAAATTGGAAGCGGAGTTGCCGGTCTCGCCTACTCTTGGGTGCTAGGACGGCGGAATGAAAGGGAGCTGCTTAACTTCAGACCACACAACGTGTCACTGGTTGGACTGGGCAGTGGGTGACTCTCCAAAGAATCAGAAGCTTGTACTAACAAAACTACTTCACGTAGCATTCATCCTCTGGTTCGGATGGCTCGGCTTTAATGGTGGGAGTGCCTTCGGTGCAAACCTCCGAGCAATATTCGCTGTGTGGAATACCATGCTGGCTGCCGCCTTTGGAGGCATGATCTGGTGTCTTCTCGACTTCCGCATTGAACGTCGATGGAGCATGGTTGGGTTCTGTTCTGGAACAATAGCCGGTCTCGTTGCTGCCACCCCATCCTGTGGATATCTTAGGCCGTGGTCAGCTGTCATTGTGGGGATTTTAGCAGGGGGACTGTGTAATTTTGCCACAAAGGGTGTGTTGATTGTTCCTGCCATTCTCTATTTTTTCTGAATTGTATGAATCTGCAGCTAAGTTTTTACTCCGCATCGACGATGCACTGGATCTGTTCGCTGAGCATGCAATCGGTGGAATTGTAGGGTTGCTAATGAACGCATTCTTTGCGTCTACGAGAATCATCGCATTGGACGATGTCAACGTCGGGATTCCTGGTGGTTGGGTCGACCACAACTGGAAGCAGCTTTACATTCAGTTCACCTATGTCGTCGTAACATGCATGTACACCTTCGTCGTGACTGCTTTGGTCGCAAAAGCTATCGATATGATACCTGGCTTGCACTTGCGCAGTACTCCCGAGGGGGAGATGGTCGGTATGGACGAGGTCGAGGTACGCGTATTAACCTCCTTTTCTTTTCCTGTTGGAATAATTCTGGTTAGATTGGAGAATTTGCAACAGACTACATTGAACTACGTCGAGACGTCGCGGATTGCTCCACGTTTGGCTTCTCTAGACCTGCCAATGTATTCAAGCCAGAAGACTCTGACACAGAAAGGCATGTTCAGGATAATGCCCCTGATGGGGATGCATGTCCCCAGAGCCCGAATGGACATGCTCATCACAATACACCTAATGAACCTGGTGTCATCGCCGAAAAACCTGGGAATACTTGATCAACTCAATGGAAACACTTCATACATAATTAATTGTACCAAAATTCTATCACTTTACGGATATGTTTTTACCCAGGTGTAAATTTCTTTGTTAGTATTATTACATCATGATTTGATCATAGTGTTAAGTTTCTGCCTAACATAAGGTGGGTATATCCAGAAGTTTGTTACATGGAATCAGCAATCCCAACCGAAAATGAACTCTTTGGCTGTGGGTTCTTCTGCCAATGGCTTTTCTGCTGACTCTGACTTTGCAGATATCTCACGACCACATATGCTCACATCAAATTCATCATTGAGCATTAGGTCAACAGTATTTCGCGAGGAAACTGTTTCTGTTTCCATGGTCGAGATAAATCTAAGGACATTTGCATTGGTTAGTGAAATAGCACACCAGTGAGCCCTCGCTTACGGTTCAAAGGAGTTGACATAATAAAGACCGCGGTCCAGTTTGACTGGAGGGAAATTTGATGTGGGAGGGAGCTTAGGATAGGCATCCCACTGGAAAAATCAATATCAGAAAACTAGGGTTTTAAAAGGTAAGCAGGCTCACTTCTTTGCGAAGAACCCATCCTACTTGTTCTTGGAACATATTATTTAACCATTCATCAGAGAGTGCTTTTTCGGAGAAAATCTTAACGGCCCACTCGCCGTCCTTCACAATACCATGGTAGGAGATAGAGTTGAATTCTGGTTTTGTGCGACCGTTCCTAGTACCTTGGTTTGTGGTCAGCATCATACGCGGTACTGTCGAGGTCGACGATAGGCCAAAGTATGTGGGATTTGGATAAGGGGAGGTAGTCGAAAGCAAAGTGACATGAAGATGAACATAGGGTATTTCGGGGACCTGGTCCGAGATTGAGAGTGGGAAAACTATACCAGTAGAATGGAAAGGGGCAGCTAGAACTACAGATTTGTAGTCAGTGATTCCCCGGCTGCTCTTGACGGACCACAGTTGAGAGGA
This sequence comes from Galerina sulciceps, assembly GCA_023014345.1. Lineage (NCBI taxonomy): Eukaryota > Fungi > Basidiomycota > Agaricomycetes > Agaricales > Galerinaceae > Galerina > Galerina sulciceps. Next base: position 48,739 of record JAEDXJ010000042.1, read on the forward strand.
AGATGGTGACGGTAAGATGGTTGTGACCTGTTGAGTTAAAATGATCGAAATCGACGGAACAATCAACTCGCAAGGGAACACTGACAGGTGTGTTGAGATAGACACTAGCACCAGAATGGTTCAAGAATTTCTCAAATATTTGAAAGTTGCCACCTGCAACGCCACTGGCACCGGTCCCAGCGAGAGCACAGGCGCCTTCTAATGCGTGAATCTCATTGACATTCTGAGGGATGATGAAAAAAGAGATAGATGCATGTCATAGGATTTATTACCTGACCATAGTTGACTCGTGTGGCTGCTTCCACGACCTCTGAAACATACTGTCCAGACACACCTTGACGAGAAAGATATTCTAAGGTGGTGGTGTTCGTGATCTCTGTCCAACCCAGAAGACGTGATAGGTCCAATATGTTGTCCCACTTAGGAGTCTTGGAGCCATAGAGTATCATAATTTGACTAATCATGTTGCGGACACTGGGGTGATATTCAGGACAACCAAATGTAAGTAATATATGTGACTTACAAAGACTCAGTTCGCTTTGGTGACAAAAATCCATATCTCCATAATACTTTTGCAGTATCCCACCAGCCACCTGAGAACTGATGAAGCCGAGGGCATAGTCTGAATAACAAATTGACACGACTTCATATTTTGTACATACCGAGATTAGCACTTTTTCACCGTCCCATATCCCAGTCTCATAATCTTGGTCGTGAAAGTCGCGTCTTGTTAGATTGAATTCGTCTGAAGCTCTCCAAAGATTCTTATTGGCTTCCACAAAGATGGATGCACCAAGCTCAAGTTCAGGGAGAGAAGAATCGTCATAAGGATGTACGATTGTACTCCCTGCATCAGGTATAGAGTAAAAAAAAAAGTCAGGGATGGTGACAGCTATAAACTTACTTCCGCCAATGTAATCATTGCGCTCATAGACGTCTATCTCTACGTCCAGACCAAACCTTTCCTTCGCCTTGGAGATCCAGAATGCAGCTGAAGTACCGCCTGCTCCTGCGCCGATGATGGCTATTCGCGGAGAAACAGAGGTGGGTGAATTCTCAGCGTGTGTAGCGGGGATTCCAGCAGAGAAGAAGTTCGGAATGTGAAAGGGCAATTGGAAAGCCTGTGTGGTAGACAGGAGCAAAAGTGGTGCATAGTATCTCATTTTGGACGCCCAGTAGTGGTATGGAAGTGGGAATAAAGGAACACTATGTCTACAAAGTTATGTCAGGGCGCATTTGCCGAGTGCTTCCTGACTAGTCACCACCGACATGGCGACAGTGTCTCAACCCACTATCTTCCGCTTCCCCGTTGAACTAGCCCAAGACATTCTCTCTTTTTGTCACCCATGGGATGTAGCTGCCTTTTCGCAGACCTGCCGTGCGGCCTATTCCCTTATTTATCAACCCGCTGATCAGTATCTCTGGCACCAACTCTACATCGCTTATTCCTTTGATTCCCCACAATCCTCAGACCTGGCCTGTGTGAATGGACAAATCAACTGGAAGAAGGAACTGACGGACCGCATGAAGGTAGAATTAGCGTTGTTTTGCGGGCCACCCAACGCCTCAGAGAGGCAGCATGTACTCCGACTGTTGATCACCATGATCGAGGATTCTTCTTCGGCTGTATCGCGGACAGGTTCATCTCGTAACATCGAATGGCTGAGGCGCGTCATGCGCCAGTCCCTCATCCTTCATAACCTTTACTCCGTCCCCGAAGTTGAGGGAGATGTGCAACTACATGCGCAACTCAGGGCCTACATTGCTTTAGTCATCATTGATTCCAAGCATGACAAAAAGACGCTTGCGAAGCTCCTAGATAGGCGCGATCTAAGCAGAGCTTATGTTTATGACCTGCTTCACTATGAAGAAGAAAATAAATGGGGCCCATTCATGCCCGATGGTCGTGTTAACTGGGTACATGTCGAGCACCTTGTCGTTGTGGTTGCGTTGAATATTCGGGAGCTTCCAGGCAGTTGGGCGCTCACAAGGCCACCAACATGCCTGGATTCCAAGACTATCATCTCGCATATTTGGAAAGGTTCTCAGCAATGACTGGGCTGGAGTTGAAGGCAAGTCTGAAAAATATTTTTTACGCTGATTTTGACTTTCGGTCTTCAGGAACCTGGAGACGATATGTCTGTTTCATGGATTATCGGTAGCGATTCTTCAAATACCTTCCTGTCCTTGAATTTGAACTGAAGTTCTGTCCGTGCATACAGTGACCTATTCGGTGAGTGAACTTCATAATTACATCAAGTATCGCCCGATGCTGATAAAATTATTTAGCTTTCAATGTATGCTGTGATTTAGATCAAGTTGGCCTTTTGACATAGCTTATGGCAAATAGTTTACCGATCTTGCCGATGGTCCCAGACATCCCAAGTTCTTCAAGGATCCAAGGTTTCGTGAGGCCACCCGTTTAATTGAGGTCAAGTTACATGTCGTGCCGTCCAATCAATTGCGTTTTCATAGACCGCCTGATGCATCGTCTAACTACGTCTACCCTTTGCTTTGCTTTTCTGGCTCCTCAAAAGGGGTCAACGGAAACGAAGCAGCCGTGGAAGGGTCTGTAATTATTGGAAAAGACGGTACGGCGCGCTGGCAACTGGTACATCTTTTTTGTCTTCGTCGCTGTCACTACAAATTCATAGTTATAACTAGATATCAATATACGACGATCACCCGCAATGGAGGCTTGTTCAAATCCTTGCTTCTTTTCCTAAATGATGACTTTTCTTTATATCAGTCAAAGTGGAGTCCAGATCGGAGGCATCGGCAGTGCCACGGGGGTAGTTGGTGTTTGGACAACTACTCATCACGACCAAGGCATGTGCTTTTTATGTTTATCCTTTTCATTGATGGTAACTTTTTTGTTCAGACGATCCAGCTGGTTTGACCTTGTCCCCCTTATTCAGCTACCACTGCCCCTCACATTCGATATAGGTCCTTTCTGGTTGTGGAAGGTCGAAGACGACTCTCCCACTCATCTCATGGAATTCACATAGCTTTAAGTGGTCTTAGATCAGTGCATATCTTTCTTCTATGCTTTTCAGGACCTTTAGTCATTCTTTTTTTTCAGTCTATTATTTATCATTTATGTAAAACTGAAGATGAAGTATGGTGTTCGGTACTTGTTAAAGACTTTTTGTGCTATGTACAGGCCTTGTTTGGTGCTATCGTCTTTTATGTGGAATCCATGACATTTGTGAACTGGCTAATGGTGCCTCCGGGCAAGTACAGTACTTGCAAATAGATAAAGGGTGGTAACAACATACTCCATAATGAGACTCAAGACAAGGTATAGAATCCAATTTCCAGTGATGGGGTTTAGTTTCGCAAGGGTTGGATTGGAGGACAGTTTTGTGCCACGGAGATTCGACGATGACCAAACCGCAAGTACGGCATAAGCCATCCGCACCCCGAGAAAAGGAAGGGCAGTGGATATTCCAAACAGTAACTAGTACACATAGCAATCAATCTTTGTCATAAAAAGAGGAGACCGATAAGCTCACACTCCGTCGATAACTTCGCAGATGCCAGCGATACGTCCAAGTGCCAATATGTGCCATAAATAAGATAACATATATTCCAGCATAAAGACATACACCCGCGCGACGCAATATCGTCGCTAGGTTCTGGTTGGCCGCCGCTTGGCCTCCCAGTACGCCACCTGCGATGCATAAGCCCAAACCAGCTAACCCAAGAATTCCTATCAACCTCAGCATGGTTGTAACTCTAGGATTCTCGCTGTATGTATGCTGCCCTCTAAAATTGAAATAGTGAATTCAACAATTGACTGCTCCTTGGAATAAAACCTTACGCCATGCCAATAAATCCCAGAGAAGAAAACAGAAGTAGGGCCAATCCAGCATAATCCATGATATATGCAGCATTGAATAAAATTGGTTGGGCAGGCAGCATTTCGCCTGCAACGACAAGGGCACCTTCAGCCATACGGGCTACAAGACCCAATTAGTTGAGTCCAAAGAAATAGGAAGGCCCTCACTTATGGAAAAGAGAAACAAAAAAACCACCCTGCATCTCGCCTGAAGGCATAACGAAAGATCAGTATTAGAGTGACGACAGCAATGGGGGCATAAAATCCAATTTCAGCAGCGGCTAATATGCCTCTGGTATCCAGTTTGGACATTAATCAGAGAGTTATAGTCGTTGGAGGATTTCGGAGGTCGTAAGATGGAATCCAGAGCTTAGGCAGAGTGAGAGCAAGTTGAACATCATGTCCTCCGGAAAAGGAAAATTCGGAAGCTGATCAGATGTGTACTCGCTTATGTAACAATTTTGATCTCGGAAGTCAACTTCTGTTGTCACCGTGATGAGACTCCCGAAACGAGTTCCATGGTCCTCACTGGTCGAACTAGAGCAAATATGTGCTTCCATCTATGCTGACGAGAACGATATCGAGTCCAAAATTTTTGCGATAAACAGGGTCAGCCTAACTGGCTCTCTTGAATTTTCTTCACCTGACCCTCTTCATAGATCTCTGCGTGGAAAGCGATAACGGCTCTACCTCACGCACTCGAATCTGTATTGGCTCTACTTGTTGCTCTTGTTCATGACAAGAAACAAATATCTGTCACGACTCTTCAGTTACGGCAGAGCTATGCCGTGGCAGTCCTTAGACTTGTCAACGGGTTGGTGGATCCCCTCCAAGTGGGGACGTATGCGAGGTCTATCACCGTTATTTCTCAACAACTCGGCATTCCGAACTGGCTGGTTGAGCTACGACATGCTTCCACCCACGAAGATCTTCCCAGTCTTGATCTGCTGAGAGAGGCGGCTAGGCAGGTACGGATGCAACTTTTGCCTGTCTTTGCTGCGCTTACGTGAATTATCATACTGATAGTCTCTTTCATGGATACTACATAACTACTTCTTTCCCACTATTAATCCGATCTCTAGTGGCCAGCAAGTCGCAAACCCAATTCGACCCCTGGAGCCCATATTAAAACTTTATAAAAACATGATGAAAATCGTTGTTCGAGATGCATCTTTGGTCTCACAATACAAGTCCAAGTTGGCGAATGTTATGAAAGACTTGGAAAGATGGATAGCCGAAACTAAAACTAGTTTGAATACCTCTATTAGGGAAAATGATTGGACACAGCCTCAATATCTAGAAGATGCAAAAGAGATATGGGCTTTGGAGAGATTCTGTGATGCACTGGCTGAAACCGGCATGCTTGTGCCATTGTCCAAAAAGTATGGGGTTTCTAAAATATGTCTTCCCAAATAGCTGACAATCCGCAGGAAGAGACAATATTCTGAAGATTCACTCCTCCCTAGCCCAACTTCCATTGCCTTCTGGAACCCTGTTCTCAGACAAGTGCAAGCTGTTCACCCAGAATTTTCCTACGTCCTTGTCTCGCGATTTGCCATGCTACTCCTCAAAATAAAGACCCCGGAATCGGACCACTCATACGATGAATACTTGGCTTGTTGGATCATTTGGGTCATAGAAACTTGGCAAGACAACCTAGCTGTGTACCTTGATCTGAAAAGGCATGTTTTGTCAATCCTAATGAAAGGGATGGGGTATGACTTGTCAACTCTATCGAGTCAGTCTGTGTAAGCCATCAGACATTGGTCCTTTCCACCGCTGATCTCATCCACAGTGTCCTGGTTCTCCTCAAGAAGCTCTTTGCAGATCACGAAGAGTTTGAGCCTATGATGGCTTTGGTATTCACACCACATCTCCAGGCAGTAGGGGTAAGCTTCTGACCTAACTCTAGATTTTGTGACTTAACATGTTCAGACTTGGGATTCACTTGACTTGACTGTGATGCGGGATAGAAACAATATTCTCCAATCTTACCTGGGCACCACAGTCAGGGGTGCATCAATATCCAGGGAGACTACTGCGATTTCAATTCCAGGATGGTCCAGGGCAAAGGGAAACTACTGTGAAACCTGTCCAATCGGTCTTTATCATGCAAGTTAGATTTATCGATGCAGTATAATTGAATAATGGCCATCATATTTTATCATTAAATCCTGTAAGCATCATGAATCTATGTATTCATGGTAGATGTCCCAAATTGAGAAAAGTAGGGTACTTTGGGAATACAGGTACTTATAATGAAAGAAAGGAATTGGGGTACAATGGGCTTGCTTCAGCACTTGTCAGTCCATCAGAGTAATGACATGTACAAGACATGTAGCATATTTGCATGCTGAGACTATGGACTTCGAGGGAGTTTCTTTGCCTGTGCTGGTTGTCGAGGCTGATGCAGCACTAAAGGATCTGTTGCTTCAGTCCGTGCTCCCTCACTCCGACTATCGCTCCCACTACGGGCCTCGCTGAATGCTTCACTTTGTGACGAGAATAAGGAGGTACGGGTATGTAATTCCACAATTTGAGTTCCATCTTGATGGTATATAGTCACGGGCGGCACCTGACTATCATGGTGAACAACATAAACTTGGTTTGGCGTACTAGTTGGAGCATGAGAGTCAGATTCGTGAATCGAGACGACCCGACCAGGAGGCCCATTGCCATATGATGTAGATGATATTACATCGTTTGCAACACGACGTCCTTCCTCGTCCGGCATGGAAAATGGTTCAACCTCGTATTGCATTGCAACCTGTCCCATTCTTTGCATAGAAGAAGGGTTGGAAGCGAGGACTGGATGACTGATTCCACCTGACGATGAAGCTGTAGGCACTGGCCGATACTGAGCTGGTCCAGAAGCTTGGTCAAACATCAATGCACGTGGTGTTCCAGGAGCAGAATCAATGAAGCGAAGAGACTGCATTTTCTTCTTTATCTGTTTTTTCAAGAAGACATAAGCCCCTATGGTTCCCAAAAAGAGCCCAGCAGCAAGGCCACCAATGCCAGTTCCTACAACGACAGGCAACGTTACAGTGTCATCGCGACTGAGGAAGGAAGTCAGTTGTACAGGTATAATCCATTATGGGAAGAGTTCACCTGGATGTCACATTTCCGGCAAGACAGGCGATAGATCCTCCTCCCCCGGAGTGGAGGGGTCCATTGGCCCACGAACTACCGTTTGCATCAACAAGACTTATGAAAAACGGAGATGCCCAAGACAGGCTGACTGTCCAATTTATGGGTTTGGTGTCTACAGATGTTATGTTATATGGTGGATGGAGGGCTGGTGCCACCTAAAAACAATTCAGCCATTGAGTCTGGCAGGCACAAGAAGACATACAGTCAAGGTAAATGGTGCAGTTCCATTTGTCGGGGTTATGGAGATATCCGTGCACTATGAGGGTTGGTCATAATATCCCTCGAAAGAACAATTTGTCTCACCTGGTCAACCCAGCCAAATTGTGACATCGGGCCATTATCAACGAGCGCTGAGACCCCAAGCTGTGGAGCAAACGTCACATTCGAGCAGGTAGGCATCGTACTGGGGGGGATAACTGTATATGTAGCTTGACAACCTCCGGTATTGCCAAATTTATCGAACTGGTATACACTTATCAGCAAGCTATCAAAGAGGTGACCCAATCCTAATACTTTACCATGCATATCTGGTACTAAATTAGATAGAATGTAAAGTTCATTGATCCGGTGCATTCATCCAATCAATTCAAAGACCCACTAAAGTACCTGGAGCAAACGGGACAGCCCAGTCCTACACACCGAAGCACCGTAATCAGGGAGAATATGGTCATTGTGAGGAATACACATACGTAGCTGAGAACATTTCCAACCGGGATGATGATGGGGAGAGTGTAAATCCTTAAAATCATCTTCAACTTCTCTTTGAAGATATCTAAATGTTTTCATGACTCACGAGGTGTATACCTGAAGGTAATAAGGCGCTGTCGGATTTGGCCTGCGAAGATCAGACAGAGGAACCCTCTATACGCTAGATGGCCTACCCAACTGCAGTGCTCCTAGACCAAACTATGTGGATAGTTTCACACTGTTCTGAAATTCCTCGGTGAGAATATGAAATAAATCAAGAATCAGCATTACCAGTAACAGGTATAGGAAGAGGTTGCCCTTGTTTATTCCAGTCGAAGAAAAATGACTAAAAATTGGATGAAAACAGAAGGTAGAAATTGGAGATAAAGATTCGCACTTGTGGTAAGAATGGTGTCACATTTATAGTGCACTGGACGAAAGAAATGGCTGACAGACATAGAAGGACGAATTCCAGCCAGAAGCGACAGAAAACTTTCGTCTGCATTTGAAAGGAATAGAAGCAGGATGAAGGCCAATGACTGTGAGGCGAAGAAGGTCGAGAGCAGTCCTTATGTTTGCCAGGTCCAGAGGTTTATGCTCAAGGCTGTGTCAAGCCTGCACCGCCAAATAGACTGGATGCTTTTGAACACCAGTGGCTGACTTATGTTCGCTGAACCAGATAACTTCCGCGAACTCTGATTGAGCTCTAGACCTGAACGGAGACTCGAGGAAGGTAAGAGTCGAGGAAAGACTCAAATGGGTACAGGGCGGCGTCCATTCGATGCTGTTGAATGGCTCACGGAGTCGTGTCCCTAACGTTATGCTTTGTTTTGAGATGTCGCCTGACAAAGTGAATGGAGATTAGATAATAAAACCCTTCAGACCAATTACTGTCGGGGCTGAGTCGGCAAGCTCCAGCACTTTCTCTAAATCTTCCATGAAGCTGAACAATCCTTTACCCCAGTCATTGCCAAAGGAGTGCGAAAAGGCAGCCAAAATATGTAAAACCTTCCATTTTCATCCGATCGACTGTCTCAATAACCTTCTGGTCGAATAATAGTCAAATCATTCGTCGACAGTGCTAATAACGGACTTGATGGCGTCATTCCACGCAGCATCCTCGAGAACGCCAGAGGCTTTGCTATCTTTACCATAGTCAAAGCGGGTTTCGTGGTTTCTGCGAGGGCAGGAAGTGGTGTCATCGCAAAGTTGGACGATGGAAGTACGCAAAGACATCCTCGACTCCTTTCGTCATCTAAAATGTTACGAAGCTTGGTCTGCTCCCAGTGCAATTGGAACTGCTGGGCTTGGATTTGGCGGTCAAGCTGGTGCAGAAATGACAGACTTCCTAGTAGTCCTCAACTCACGTTCTGTGGGTGACCGGCCGACTCTTATTATTGTCCTCATTCAATCTAATGTTATCCTTTGCTAGGCCATTGTGAGTGCCTCACACATATTATCTCTCTCGCTTTTTGTTAAACTTCTGCCGCAGAAATCTTTCATGGCGGCTGGTTCCTTGACTCTAGGCGGAAACATGAGCCTTGCCCTTGGCCCACTGGGGCGCAATGGTGAGGCGTCTGGTTCTTTGAATACAAACGGAAAAATAGCGGCAATGTATATTTTTCTCATCTATCTGACTGTTCTCTTAAGTTAATTCAGACTGTTATAGGTATAGCTATTCTAAAACTCGCGGACTTTTTGGTGGTGTATCTGTTGAAGGCTCTGTGATTGTCGAGCGCCAAGATGCCAACTTTCAGGCTTATAACTCCCCTGTCACGGCTAGGCTTCTATTAGGCGGAATCATTGAACCTCCACAATGGGCCATGCCGCTCATAAAAACACTGGAAGCTTGTACAGGCATGCCCGGAAACAGAGAATGGATAAACGATAATACCAGCAAGCCAGCTGGTAATACTTATGCCTTCGGAGGCTTAGCTAGTCCTGGATCGACAACCTCCGTGCCTTTCTTTTTGCGCAAGAAGAAAAAGCCTGAAACGCCGCCTTTTCCACCTCCTTCTTGGTGTATTGATAGCAATAATGGATCCTACTTTACCTCATCATCCGAGTCCCACTCACGAAACATCACATGGGATGGTGGCGATTATGACTGGTCCAAGAGTAGTGTCGACGCCAACTTGTCTCCAGTATCACCCCCTATTCCTATTCAGACTATATCAACCCCGCCAATCATCAAACCTCTAATGGGTCCGTCGAAACCTTTGTTATCCCACGAGGGCGTAGCTCGCGCGATTGCTCTATATAATTTTAATGCTATAGAAGTAAGACTAGCCAATTTCTATGACCACTTATTCACCCTAATTGTGCAGAAGGGTGATCTTTCCTTTCGAAAAGGCGATGTAATCACTATTTCGAAGAGAAGTGAAAGTATCGACGACTGGTACCTATCTCGTACTGCCCTCTAAGATGCTACACACTGACAAAAAAACTAAGGTGGACGGGCAAATTGAATGGTCAGGAGGGAATTTTTCCAGCTAACTTCGTTGAAATTCCTTAGTATTGACCAAGATTCACTATAATATAACGACACCAAGTTCAGGGTCACTTACATAAATTTGACCACTTACTTGAATGTACAGTGCCCCTGCCGACTTGGAACTAATGACTGGCAAATTTGGATATGATATCATATGAAGTGATTGTGATCAACTGGTAACACGGCAACAGAACGCTCCCTTCAATTTAGGATAACTTGAATAAATACCGAGGACTGGTACAATTTCCATCAAAAGACAGTAGAGGTTGATGATGAAGAACTGACTTACGACGACCATAGATGAAACCAAGCTTAAGTGTTAAGATATGTTACGTTTTTCACAAGGCTTACTTTGGAGTCGAACCGTTGTATCGTTAAATAGTCAATATCTGTACCGAGTACATCACGAGCTGTGACTACAGTATGGTGTATGGAACAATCGTACAGCAATATAAGGTACGTTGATATAGATAAGCAGCGCGGACCTCCGTGGGATCTGGGGAAAAGTGACAGGAAATGCAGACTTGTGCGTCGCTGTGCCGTATGAAAAAAAGCTACCCCAGGATGATATTAGAACCAAGTCAAACTTTCAACTGGTAGATCTTGACACTTTTAACTTCCCAAACTGCCACAAAAATATTGAACATGATTTCCAAACCCAAATAGAGGTAGCACCTACAGGCTTCCTGCATCGAGGCTCCATTCTCGCGTACAAACGCTTCACACGTAGAGATACCTGTTCTTTGTGCGCAGCTTTGCTCTTGTCCAGGAACACCAACTGAGTTCCAAACAGCGCCAGCCCACTGACCGCTAAAGCCATGTCAGACAGTTCTCGGCATAACGTGTTGAGCACACATACCATAGAGTGGTATCAAAAATGGCTGAATGGCTTGCGAAAAACTTGAATGGATCGCAAGAAGCAGCGGGCCACCTGGCTTGGGCAGCACCCCAGGTGTCGGGTTGTGGCACTTCAGCAGTGATGTCGGCAGGTTCTGAACCGCGCGGAAAAAAATAGACTGCTACCCCGGTGCTATCCCACTTCACTATTCACAGTCAAGACAAGATAGATCATTTTGACGATATTTAACTTACTGGCATACACCCCCCCCATGTTAGCATTGAACCCGGCACCGAATGAGTTGCTCGTCGCAGCGCGTATTCCACAGCCCTGGTTACCAGTTGTCAGAGCAGCACAGTCGACTCCCCCAATGACGTCCCCAGAAATGGCCAAAGTGTTCGAACTCGAACTTGCCAAGGTGCAGCCAACAGCTGTGTGGACAGTGGCCTGATTATTTGTATAATCGTGGACACCTTCAACGATATCGATTTCTCCACCATTAGGCCAGTTTGGACCTATTTAATGTCAGAATAGTAAAAGTGGTTTGTATATTCATTTTCGTGTACCGTTGGTCCAGAAAGCCCTGAATGAGCGACTTACTTCGTCAATTTATAAAGATACTAAAAAAGAAGACTAACGGCCAAGTCCCGCACCCAGTGGGCATATGAACGGAATCCATAATAAACAACCCCCCATTAAATTGACTCTGGGTCGTAATACGGATGCTCTTTCTGTTGGCGGAGACGACCGGGGTAGTCTCAACACGCATCACAGCATTTCCTTGAGAGTTCACTTCAAGAAGGTTGTTGATCCGCTAAGAAGACTATTGTGAGAAGCAACAAAGAGGGAATGTCATAAGTAAGACTAACCGCAGTATTCTCATCAATATAGTCCACAATCCCTATGTACAAGCCAGAAAGATAAGAAGCTGATCAGTTTCGGAAAAGAAAGAAACTGGCCCTCTGTCGGATCACCACCAATGAAAAAATCCCATCCATCGAAAAAGTTGCTTCCTTGCTATGGCAAGTCAGGTAACGACTTGAAATCCGGTACCACTCATTACATACATAAGAGTTAACTAGTTTCCAAGGCGAAGAAGTCGGTGTCGTAGGAGTCGGACTTGATCCAAGCTTCGAGCTTGTACTGGTTGGGTGGCGGGTACCAACACTTGCAGTGGCGTTGCCGACTGGGGTACTTGTAGTACCTCCGAAGGTTACTTGCTTCCCGGGCTTGCAATAGACAACGTGTTGACTCAAATCAGCTCGAGGAACGAGAATGCCACCAAATGCGACACGAAGGTCCATCGCCAGATTGTGGGACTTCTGGGCAACATTTCGATAGTGACTATCCAGCACACGGGGTCTGAGTATTTTGGAACTTGAAGCTACCAAGGGGTCAATCAAGAAGACTGTGAAGACGAAGAAGGCTGCAAGAGCAACCATTGCAGGGATGAGAGGTGCGGGAAATAAGTCTTCAAGAAAACTTAGAGAGGTGCGTGGAAAGTGGGCTCAGCCCGTGTAAGTGGGGGAAGAATACGACGAGGGAGAGCACGGCCACTGGCTAGTGGGGTTGGCCAGCACGAGGCTTTTGTGTGGTTTGTGCAATCCCGCCCACTTAAACGCTGGAGACGTAAACTTGAAAGCTTCGAATTCACTCGAGTGCAAGCCTGGTCATAGCCGTGCAGACAATATATATTGTAACATAGACTACGCCATGAAGAAAGGGTCAAATGCCAAAAGGCTCAGAGGATAAAGTATAGCGAACGATTACGTGGGACAAAGAAAGATTTACAATTGACAATAATCCCCAACGCAAAGCAACTAGATACGAAGAAAAATGCACTAGCGACTGTCCGTCCATGACAATGCATCAAGAAAGGCTCAACGATGTGAGCCAGGCGCAAAGGCCTCCCTTACACTTCGGCGCAGTTCTTCGTGATCGCGGTTGGAGCTTCCCAGCGATGACCCAGGCTGGACTTGAGATCCCGGAAGACTTGTAGAAACAAGCGCATCGATGTCGATATCCACGAAGTCAAGGATTCTGCGGGAAAGAAGCTGTATTTCACCTTGACCGTCGTTGGTTTCTGTATCCTGGTAAGACTGCTGGGAGTGATGTGATCGTGGGGTACCAATTGAAGAAGCAGGGGACGTCGTTCGTGAAGTTGCCAAATTTCGGATATTTGGAATTAAGATGTTTGACGTTCGAATATTACTGATAAGTTGAGGGTCTGGGGAGGGTGTCACAAGACTGACGGCAAGGTCCCAAGAAGCACATACCACCAGATTCAAGCAGCTGGACAATGGTCCAAACAGCAATGTGTTGAAATGTGGCATCTGGACTAGTCAGAAAGCGGTACAAATACTTATGCATTCCACCATCAGGTTTGTCCCAAACCTCATTGAACGCCGAATAGTCGTCCGTGGGCGATCGCCCGTCTGCAAAAATTTCAACAAGTCGGAATTTGTGATAATATTGTAAATACCTTTGGATGACAGGTTGCCAAGGGCAGCTGCACTATTCCCTTGAACCTCAGAGCTTGATGAGTTGGTGAGGGGGATGAGAACTTCGCAAATTCCCATTTCCAGAAGTTGGCCCTTCAACTCGTCTGTAAATAAAGGGTCAGTAGAACCTCGTACTGGAAGGGCATCACTTACCACTCAGGGCGAGAACAGCAACACAGGCAGTCATTTCACTTTGAACGTTAATGGGTACTTCAAGCACCAGTTCCTTTATCGATTGAACCGCGCCTGCTTTAACGATAGCCCTTTTGTTCTTCTCCGAGCTGGCAGCTAGGTTTCGCAATGTGGAAATGGCATGGCACTGGACTTCTTCATTATCCTTGAAAGATAACAAATTGATCAATGGCTGCAAGAATCCAGATTCAATGATAGGAGATTCGTTCTGCGGGTGAATGGAGACGTTCCGGACGCAGGCAGCAGAGGATAAAATAAGGGGCAAATATGTAGATTGAAGAAGCCGAAGTAAAGACTGGAGACCGTCTGCCTTGACAATTTCCAACTGATACTTTTCTGAAGAAGAAAATGAGGAATTGCTGGCCACAAAGATAAACAAACGTGATCGCACGTACCGTCACTAGCAAGGTTGCGAAGGGCCAATGCAGCTTGGCACTGCACTTTTAAGCTTGGGCTGTCCATAAGCATCACAAGACTTGTCACCAGTTTTGGTTCGCTCTGAGCTAGTTTCTTCCTGTTGGCCCCTGAATACAAAAGTAAATATGAAGCTAAAAGGTCAGAGAAATGAGGGTATCCACCATCCACAGCTATGTTGCTCAATGCGGTTGTGCAATAATATTGGACGTCCGTGTCTGGAGAATTCAGCAAGCTTACTAGAACGGGGATTGCCCCAGCATTGACGAGTTGTTGCCTGTTTTCGTCTGTATTGTAATGAGCAAGGTTCAAAAGAGAAGAGGAACCAGACATTCTCGCCTGAGTGGGTCATATTAAGCAATGCGCCAGTAGCATTGCGTTGTACTCTCATGTCCTTGGAACGGGCAAGCCTTGTGAGCGGTACCAAAGCACCTGACTTGGCAATCTTGGTTTTATTATCATCTATATTTGACAAATCAGCCGTTTTCCTTGACGTGTTCGAAGGAGGAGGAGACCGTGAGTAGCAAGGTTTGTGACGCATCCCACGGCGTTGCATTGCACCTCCACATTCGGACTGAGCATTTGACGAATCAGAGGTTCCAACCCTCCCAGTTTCACAATAAGTAACTTGTTGTCGGCTAAAAATCGTCGATATCAAAGGAGAACAAACGAAAACAGGCAGACGCACTATTAACTGCCAGATTTCCCAAAGCAGCACTCGCAGCCCGCTGTACTTCCGTATCGTGGCTACTGAGCAAGAATAGGATGGGGTCCAAGGTATCTCGACCAACTGGACGAACTTCTTTCTCTGTTATTTCAGCGAAGGCGAGAGCGGCGCTTCGTTGCAAATCTACATTGTCAGAGAAAGAAAGGGTTGTCAAGGCTGACAAGGGGATCCAGTGAAGAAATTCGTGGTGGTCCGGTCTGTGGTCCATGAAGTCAGCTAGAATATATCTCGTAGTCAAATTGACGCACTCTCCAAGTATTGGAGCAAATCCGCTACAGCCTCCCGTTCGTTCTCCAATAGTAAAGGTTCATAGGATTGCGACCTGCGCCCTGGAACTAGTATTGCCCCCGTAAACTCCTGCACCTCCAAATCCATCAATGACTTACAGCATGATTCACAACAGCTTGCGACGTTTCCCATGGAGAGCAACGTTGAGCGTAGGGGAGGAAAATGTGGAAGGCGAAGAACTGCGACCAGCCTACGTTTGTGCTGCTTCAAATTAACTAGTCAGTGCAGCGGGAAATGAACGGATTTGTCACGTGATTCACACACTTGTGTAACAATGTCGGAATTTAAATAAGTCCTGTAGGGCCGGTGGTACCGGCAATGCCCATGGCCATGACCTTCTTCAATGAAAGGAAAAGGATTCAAACCATAAAAATTAGTTTAAAATACACCCTCAATTTTGAAAACTAAGGATAGTGACTTTTCAACGGTACCCTAATCATGACATTGCCCACTCACTTCGTCACGAAAAGCTCAATCATTTTCCTTAGATTCTTCCTTTCTTTCAGAAAAATTTCCAGGAATGCACGGAATATCGTTCCTGCTGGGTCGGCTTTGTCCTCTGAGGTTGCAGTGGGGTATGCCCCAATGACCTAGCTGCTCTGGCGTAATTGGATATGTGGATATGAACTGTCGATTCTAGAAGTTGGTGCTGACTTGGAGAAACATCACCAGTGTAAATATGAGGTGAAGCTTCTCATTGAGTGTAAGGACATTCTTCCAGTAGCTCTTGTCATATAGCAATTTGTTGGTAGACATAATGAGTTGCAAAATAAATTCAAAAATTGAAACCTTTGGGTGACGAATTGAAATGGTGAACTTTGTCTTGGCATAGCATGCACACAACTTGAACTACGCCGTCCACCACTTGTATGTCGGAATGGACCACCTCGTCACTCTGAACAATTCAATTGTCTTATCGACTGAACAAGAACACATTTTGGAATTGGTGAAGTCGGGTCAAAATGTTTTTTTTACTGGTCCTGCTGGTAATTCAACATGTTTGTTTCAATGAAGGCACAGACCTCATATATTTTTTACAGGTACTGGCAAAAGCGTGCTGTTGCGGGAAATAATCAAGCAGCTTCGTGCAAATGCTCACAGTTCTGACACTATTGCGGTGACAGCATCGACAGGCATCGCTGGCTTGAATATTGGAGGTTCTACCGTGCACTCGTTTGCAGGAATCGGTTTGGGCAAGGAACGAGCTGAAAAGCTAGTGAAGAGGATCAAATACTCGTTTCGAGCAAAGGAGCGATGGTGTAAAACTCAGACTTTGATCATCGACGAAAGTCAGCTTCCAAAAATGCTGTTCCTGAAATAATTGCTGAGATGTGTAATTTATCTTAGTTTCTATGGTAGATGGGGCACTATTTGATAAACTGGTAAGTTTTTGTGTTTTTGACAGAGGCAATAAAATAGCAAAAAAAACAATATTCTGAGAACTGTCAACATGTCGCAGGAAGAAATTGCACGTACTGTGAGACAGGATGATGCACCATTTGGAAATATGCAGGTTAGGGTATTTCGCTTGCTTCCAACTTAATTGATCTCGTATTTTAGTTGGTGTTATGCGGCGACTTCTTCCAACTGCCGCCTGTGCCAGACAAAAGTCACGAGCACAGTCAGCCTGCGGTGTTTGCATTTGACGCCAAATCGTGGGCGAAGTGCATTTCCAGGCCAATATTTTTGACCAAAGTCTTCCGACAGAAGGATCAAAGCAAGTTGTACTCTATGCCTCATTTTCCCAGTTCATCCCTAATTGGTGAATTTCGTCTCAGCTTTTGTTGACATCCTGACCAACATGCGCCATGGTCAACTGACTTTCAATGACTTGCAATGTCTTAAGTCGCTGTCAAGACCTTTAAGCAATCCTCATGGGATTGAACCCAGCCGGCTGTAATGGCAACATCACCCACTGGTTAGTTTCATTTGTTCATGATGATTTTTCTAGTTTTCCCCTTCGGCAACACGTCGAAACCTGCAATAACGCCAGACTACGAGCGCTCCCGGGGCCCCAGCATGACTATCAGGCAATGGATAGTGCTGGGTACGACATATATGGATACCCTATATCAACAATAGATGCACGATCCCTTCTCGACCGAATGACTGCCCTTTCGACCATCTCGCTCAAAGTATTCAAATTCAATTATGAATCACAGGTTGTTGACAAAATTTTTGGCAAATAGGTTGGTGCACAAGTGATGTTGATCCAGGTCTGTATTTTCAAGGGTCATATTGTCCCAGCAGCTGAAAAGCATTTCTTAGAACATTGAAATGGGCACTCTGGTCAATGGAAGCCTTGGTAAAGTGATTGAGCTCTTGACAGTTCATGATGCGCAGAAACGGGGCATTGCAATAGTGGAACAACATGACCGATCAACTGGAAATAATTTAGATGTCTCACAAGTGCAAGATATGCGACCCTTGAATGGTAATATTTTCAGCCGTCGTCAAGTGTGGCCGTTAGTTCGCTTTGAAAATAGCAGGGAGCTTTTATGTCTCCCACTAGAATTTACCACTCAAGGTTTTATGGGCAATGTTGAAGCTCGCAGATTTCAAGTGCCCTTAATTCTGGCATGGGCAATTTCTATCCACAAATCACAGGGCCAAACACTATCATATGTTAAGGTTGACCTAGCCCACATCTTTGAGAAAGGTCAAGGCAAGTTTGTCTTCTTTAGGATTTAGTTCATTGTCTGACTTTCTGGCTTTGAACTCAGCATATGTTGCCATTTCAAGGGCCACCTCCATGGATGGTTTAGAGATTGAAAACTTCCAACCATCTAAGTAAACTAATTGCACTCTCTTAAAAGAATCTAAATTCAAGGCATGTCACTGATGCTTAGTTATTCTAGAGTGTTGGCACACCCACGTGTAGTTTCATGGCATGAATTCTGGACATCATGTGGAGATGGGGAATGGCCAGAGGAACTGGACTTCAATGCACCACTGTCAGACTAGGAGCTAATTTGTATGGACTCCATTATAGAATACAATTACATATTTGCCACCATAAATCAATTTCCTTGCAATAAGGCATTGTTAATAATACTTAGGGAGGTATAAGCAAAGTAAGGGGTCATCTTATTGAGTATTGAGAGTATCTGATAAGTCATTGATACTGGCATCAAGGATAGAGTGATGTTCCTGGGCTGACTTAGGCAAGTCAGCCCCTGCTTCAAAATATATAGAATTTCTTTTATCCACAGTTTCTTCCAACCTTGTAGGTTGCTCTGTAGGAGCAGGCAAAGATTCTTTGAAAGTTGTGTTAGGCTGAGCTATCAGGTGTGATTTCTCAGGAAAAGCCCTGGATTTGGTCGGTGAGCTAGGGTTTATTCGAGCCGAGGGGTGTATGCTGTTATTGGGCCGGGTTGGAAGGCGTGGTGTAAAATCCTGAGACTGAGGTAACCCCTCCAAAGGAGGCACTGTTGCAACTTTTGTGCTCTTTGACCCATATGAAAGATGTGGTATACTTTCACCAGCAGGCGTGGGGGGTAAAGGAGGTGAACCGTGACCAGCATCTTGATCATATAAAAGGGGTGTATTTAATATAAGGTCCTCCATGACTGTATCCTATGTATGTAGAGATGCTATCAATGGACGTGCCCCATCAGCAGAAGGTGGATTTCGTACCTTGATGGACTGGACGCTTAGAAGATCACCTCCTTTGGGAATTTCATCGTCTCCGAAAATAACCCCTCCGAAAACGATTGCAAGATTTTTCGCATCCATCTTATTTTTTTACTTCTAGCAATGATTCGCGACAGGTGCTCAACTATAGCCTTCAACGTTGCTTGATGTACAGGAGGCAATCTGCGTAATTTCGACCGCAGTAACATGAAGTTATTGGAAAGATGTTCCTCTGTCAGGGATCAGCAAAAATTCAACATAAATATGGAATATTACCTCTGTCCTCAGTGTGCTGAATACGGTCTTGCAAGGAGAACCTAAATACTGGTTCTGGAAGTTCACGGAGATACAACTATTACACAATGAGTAGATAAGCTAAATATTTATGTCGACACCTACTTTCAGCAGCGAAGCCACAGCATAAACGTCATCCTTTGGCGAAAACTGAAAGGCTGATTCATCTCTTTCAATTTCATGTTGCAGCTAAAAAGGTTAGAACGGCGACTGTGTTCTGTTGTAACAAAATGCCCTCACAGCTTGGACTATTGCGTGTCGGCCAGAAACCTGGTGACAAACTGAAATGAGATGTCATTGCATCACAGGTCGTAACATTGACGTACTCGATAAATCCCCTCGTTCTCTAAGCCACGCTTATCGATTTCCTCAATGCAAATTCTGATGATTTTCGGTACGTTACTTTCTGGCAGACCCTTGGCAGTTGCGTAGTCAACCAGGCTAAAGCCAAATATAAGGTCATTACACTCCCCGACCAAGCCATGTTCGTATAGAATAGGGTCGGGAATGGCAGATGCTAGTAATCGAGGAATATTTGATTGAAGCTTGGCAGCGTCTTTGCCAGGTAAAATCCGGTCTACAATCGACCGCATGTGTGAACTTAGCTGTGTTTGCGTCGAACTAGTGGCACTGCAGACGAGGTAAGATAAGGAGTCGCATTCGAGTTTTTTTGTCAGAAGCGCCTCACGTCATGTTATCCGCATATTTTTCCAGGATCGTTTTCATTGTCGTCGATAGTTCCTCGACAAACATCTCGAGGCTCTGACAACTGCATTGGTATACCTGCAAATGAGGCAGGTTCTCGGACTTACCTTGTAAGCACCCTCCAAAATCTTAGTGCGACGGAGTCGCAATGTTTCCAGCCAGTGAACACCCTTTCTGTACTCTCGGTCTAATTCGGGAGATCAGTCACATATTATGAGCCTTCCTTATTTAAGACTCACCTGCTTCATCTGCATCTCGCTTCGCACGAACTGTTCGGAGTGCTTGATTTTCGCGTCCACCCAGGCTGTCTTTGACAGATCCACCTTTGTCCAAAAATCCAATGAGCTGGTTCAATTGCTTTTTCCCTAACATTTGATCGTATATCTGTCCTTTGAAATAAAATGCGGTAAGTACCTTGATGTGCCAAGTCTGAAAAAGCAGTGGATGACGACGGTGATCGATTTCGACCACCTGGAGCACTGCCGGAAGGGCGTCTATCCAGCGCGCGGAGAGGTTGTGGAGCAGTGACTGTTGGGCGAGAAGGGATAGAGGGGTTGGATTTGGAATTATTGGTGTATTGTTCGGGGTTCAGAGAAGGGGAAGGCACATTTGATGGGTGGGAAAGAGCTGTGGCTGCTCGTTTTTGTTCCTGGGTAGGAATCGTAAAGAATCGCAGATCGAAAAAACCGCAATAGCATACCTCAACTTCTGAATATTTTTTCGCATACCGATTTTTTAACTTAGGGAGCATCGTTTCTGCGTAGTCGCTGTATGCAGTGCCTGAATCTTTGAGATCCTCCTTAATCCTTTTTCGCGTCCGTTCCTGGGTGTCCTGAAAGGATTGCAGATAGAACTATTCAGAGTATAATGGTGTTAGAGAATTAAACAATTACCTTCAAGGAGGTTAGTGGGATGATAAGATCTGTTGATATCGTTGCGCATAGGGCCTGCCGCGCTTGAGCCTCTAATTCAAACGATACTGTTAAAGCTGGAACTGCATAAATACGACAGACATGACTCGCCTCGATCCACGTTCTCGACAACTTCAGACCATACAGTTCTGACAGTACTTAAATCCCCTTTCTCGTCGAGAAATGCATCCGTTGCTTTAACTCTGCGATGTAATTTCCTAAGGGAGTCTACACTGCAGCAAAATAAACCAGTTATGCCCAAATGAGAGAGAAAACACAAACTATATTTCCTCGATGCGCCTCCTGTCAATGCCACAAAAGACGACCAATTACTTGAAGTTATGACGAAGTGTTAAATGGAACTACTTGCCGTTCTTGGAAGAAACTGAGATACGAGTCGGTCAAATAACGGAGTTGTACATCAAATAAAGGTATTGGCCCTCCTTTTACTGCAGTCGGTGGGTCAGAAAGAGATGATCTAGGCGGCGGCGGAAGCTGATCCAAGGCAGACATTGATAAATCCCAAACGTCGACCACGGGTTGGCTGCTACTTGATAGTCGAGTTCTATTCCGCTGAACTACGTGTTTCAGCGAACGAGCAACCAGGCGGCTAATACGTAACAAGAAGGGCGATACACTTAGTGAATACTTTTTGACAATGCACTTTAACATGTTATCACGTGACGTCATCGACTTATTTCAAACTCGGCTAAAAATATGTACAATATTTATTTTATTTATTTAAGCGAAGACTGGTGATTTCGATTCACGGCTGCCTTATGATTTATTCATTCATCCGCAAGCTTTCCCTCGTCTCGCTAGGGTTCATTCTCGTTATCTTGACCCGTTATGCCTTGCAATCGGTTTTTACGCGAAGCACATTTCGCCATGTTCCTGGTCCCGCCGTGTCTTCCATCATCTGGGGCGAAGAATGGGAGTTGTACCACGGAATGCCTGGCTCACTCTATGTAGATTGGCATCGACGTTTTGGAACCTTAGTTGCGTTCACCGGGGCACTCGGAGTGCGCACATAAACTCCTCAACGTTCTGCGTGGTCTAATCCGTATTCAGCACCGGGTTCTTTCTGTTACTGACTCCCGCGCAATAGAGTTTATACTCGGTGAGGGGGCCTACCAATTCCCTAAACCGCGGGGAGTACGGGCCTGGTTCAAGGCAACGCTAGGCGAAGGTATACTCTGGGTTGAGGGTAGATACTTAGCTTTGGCACACCTTTGAACATATTACATTGACCGCCATTCAGGGAAAAGTGCACACGAACGGCAGCGTCGATTGTTGGCACCGGCGCTAAAGTATATGCGCTTAGATGGACGTTGAACATGATATTAATTCACCGTGTCTGACAGTCAACAATCCGTCAAACAACTGATGGATATCTTTTTTGAAACCTCCGTTTATATGGCCAATCAATGGCTCAAATTAATTGAAGACAACGACGAGCAAGAAAGTGAGATTGAAATCACCAACTGGGCTGGGCGATTTGCGTGTGTTTATATGTACTCTGTGCATTCCCTTGTCTGAGCTCTCTCCGTAGCCTCGAAACCGTTGGACGCGCTGCATTTTCCTACAAGTTCGACTGCCTCTCAGGAGAGCCCCACGCTTTATCGAGCGCCTTGGATGGGCTAACCAACAACGAACATAATCGCTCGTCATTTTACATGCGCGCTCTCTTTTGGCTGGTGCCGTCTGTGCTCCTTATTGGAAAAAAGGGGGAAATGATCAGACAGGTCAAGCATGAGCTCGGGACGATCGCGTCCAAAATGTGGAGAGATGCAAAGTCCCTAGGCGACGAAGGGAGTCAGAACTTGATGTTTAACATGCGTAAGCTTTCCTTCGACCAAGAAGAAGAGGAAGCATGACGCAAACCGCAGTGCGATTTGATAAATCTTCCAAAGTCCCAATGATCGAAGAAGAGATTATATCTCAGATGCGTACTGTCATGTCTGCCGGTTATGAGACCGTTTCAGCAATTATTGCGGTAAACTGGCCTCTTGTTTATTGTCTTCAATATTAAAAAATTTTAGTGGATGTTATACGAACTTGCCGCAGACCCGGATTATCAGAAAGAACTTCGGGAGGAAATCTGTTCTATACCCGATCATTCCTTCGATCAGTTAAACAACGAATTACCCCTTCTGAACGCGGCTTTAAACGAAACTTTGCGATTACATCCCCCTATCCTTGAAAATCATCACGAGGTGCGTACCAAGCTTAGCACAAATATCGTCTTAAAATTCGTCAGGCTGCCAAAACACTTCTTCTCCCGCTTTCTGAGGCGGTGGCGAACACAGGAGAACATTACCTGGTCATTCCTAAAGGAACCATCGTTGTTATTCCCGTCAATGTCCTGCAAACAGATCGAAGTATCTGGGGTGTTGACGCAGATACCTTCCGTCCTAAACGGTGGTTGGAACAGGACAGACCTCAAATTTTGAAAGGGCGGGAGTTGTTAACATTCAGTATTGGGTATGAGTCAATTTTTAATTTCGTTGTGCAGGTGTGTATAACGTCATTATTTAGTCCTCGTTCTTGCATCGGAAAAACATTCGCCATCATTGAAATCAAGGTGGGTGTTCTCGAGAATGTCGGGTGCTACTTTGAAGTGCATTGAGTCGCTTCTTTCAGTCTTTAATGGTTACCCTTCTCCAAAGATTCAGCTTTCGATGTACACACGAGATCGAGCCTTTTCAGACATTCGTTGTGCGACCTCGGGTTTCAGGGGAGACATTCAGTTCTCTTCCTCTTATCGTAAAGAAGCTCCCAGTCTAAAAGTAAAAAGATACGACAATAATTCTGCCATGTGGTAATAATTCGGACTAAGAAGTCCGTGGGATGAAACCTCATTTCGAGATATGTAACGGTAGAGTAAAATGACACATTTTACTCTAGTCATGCAAGTCACTCACCTTCACTCACTGGTCGTGCTGAAGTCATTAAAGTTGAGAAATGGTCAGTAATCCTGCAAATCCGAAATGTACAAAAAGATCGGTCAATGAAATTCTGTTTCATTACAAAATAAGATGGAAATAAAGAACCGAACAGCTTTCGACTGCTGAAGAAAATGGGAATTACCAAATGATGACTTCTTTTTTTGTGAGTTGTGGAGCAATGCTAACGGCGTCTTCGCGCCAGTCCCGACTCTTTTTTCATGCCATAACATTCAAAGTCATCATCAAGCTCAGATATATTTCGTTGAACAGGTCATAACATTTTATTACATGTGGATAGTTACAGCTTATTCGCCAGCCAGTTAATAATAAAATTGTCTGACGGGGCTTAGTCATGACCGGACAGACCAATGCTTATACATGGGGCTTTACTTAGAAGTTAGTTGGCAAGAAAGAAATGGACCGTGAGAGGTGAAATTTTTGAGAAATATAGATCTAATTTCCGGGCGGCCCCAGTAATAAATATTGCGGCTTCGTTAGTAGATGCGCAACCAGTTTGACAGTCAATAAGACGTAAATTTGGGTCATCCTGGGTCCTGGAAGTACAATTGAGGCACCAGAAACCATTCATGGTGTGTTCAGGATAGATAGTGCATTATAAAATTTTGTATATTGGCTTACCCAATGGATGACGCCGTGAGGCGGACGTTTCATCCTCGTCGAGAATATCTCGCATCCTCGACAGAGATTTATTGAGAAACGTAATTTTGAGGCTATGGGAAAGGTATCAGAAAGAGGGGGGCAGAGACTTGAAAAACTCACAAGGTCTAAAGTTCGCGGTCATAAAGTATGTCTCCGACCTAGTCGTGTTTTTCTGCGAACATTGACGGGAAAAATCAAATCATCAATGTCCAGTATGCCCAGTCAACTTGGCTACTTACGTGCAAATTTTTACCTGAAGGTTGTAGGGACAATAATCTACAAGCGATCCTGGACGGACAGCATAAGTATTACTATATTCAATGAACAACCAGTTGTGAGGAAATTCTGACCTGGTCACCTAGGTGAGGTGAGGAGTCTAAGATGATGCCGACATAGCTCACGATCAACCCTCTCCCTCTTTTTAGCCGTCCTCTAACAGCTGGCCCATTCTCGTGATCTTATATATCAAGTTTATCGATGATTTTGTAAGGCAGCGAGTAATTTCGGAACAATGTATCCTTCGGGAAGAGTCGAAGATCTATTCGTTGCTCAAAAACCCTTCAATTGACAATTATGCCTAGTCCAAACAGAATCATGAAAAAGGCAAGCGTCAGTCTATGGTGAGATTCCTTATTCCCATGTTGTTGCCGACCCCCAAGTCATACTGTAGTCGTCCTTCAGAAAATCCAACAAATTCGCGCAATAGGTGACTTTTGAAAAGTCAACGTTTGGTCTGAAATCATTTATGCTCCACCCTTGCATGCCCTTTGCTTGACTAGTGTAAAATTTCCTTTTTTACTGAGTGTAACGGCACAAGGAAGAGAAGCAGATGCCTTTATAATGATTATATAAATACGCTGAAGATAGACAGCAGAGCAAATCAAGACTGGTTACGTGGTATCAACTTGAGACGGCATCCGTCTTTGGGGAAAATAGTAGCAATAATCCTAAATCGGGGAAATAAATAATCAACATTTGTAATTGATGGAGTTACGCACTCGCTTAGGTGGCTTTGAGGCGTCAGGTCATGTTCCCATTTCATCATGACAGCAGCTGTGGCAAGCGTCAAAGCTATGTTCATGTTGGCATATTCCAATCCGATACAACGGTGAGGACCACTCCCGAAAACAATAATTCTTAGGGTTGGCGTTGGCTGAGCCTTCTGGGTCTAACCACCTCTCTGGGGTGAAATCTTCGGGGTTTGGATATACTTGGGGATCATGGAGGGAGTTGAAGAAGGAGGGAATGACCATGCTGTTGGCTGGTACGGTGTAGTCATCCGAAATAGGGAATGCACGCGTAGCCTTATATGGAACCTAACAAACATGGACACCCTACTGTCAATAAAGAATAATTTATAAAAGAGGAAAGATAAACCATCAAAACAGGCGGTTTAACACGCATGCTTTCCTTAACGACTGCATGAAGGTATGTCATTTGATCTACCATTTCCAAAGTCAATGGGGCCGAGTAGTTTCCTTGACGGATACGTTCCTGTTCTTCTTGAACTTTGGCCATGACTTCTGGGTGATCGGCGAGATGCTGGAAGCCGTAAATCAAGCCGCTGCTCATAGCATCTTGCGAAGCAAACAAGAAGGAGAAAAGAACCATGGCCATTTCTAAATTGCTGAACTCTCTGCGGCCTTTGTAAGTAGGATCTGCCAGTGACTTGACCCATTCATCCAACATGCACTCCGGCTCACCGCCGTTGGCCATGGCAATTTTGGATTTGTGCGCGGCGAGCTCAAGCCAACGCAAGGCAATCTTTCGTGCTTGGATGGCTTTGTAGACTTTCGTCCCAGGCAAAGCAAGCGGAAAGTTGACGAGCTCGAGTGACTGGGTGATGGCCCAATACTTTTCGTTGATTTCCAGAGCAGCTTGCTCCGGAATATGACTCCCGCAGAATACAGCGAGAGAGGTCTCCATATTAAGATGGCGAGCGGTCATCATGATGGGCTTGGCAGAAGGGTCACTTTTCACAGCTTTTAGCCACCTCGTCAAATGTTTGCGACAAACGGCTTCTTGGATTGGAACATAGATACTATATTGGGTTTAGTGATAAGTACTCATGACGAATTAGTCCGCCACTAACCCGAGGGCTTTACGGGTGAATAAAGCATTTAAGCCGCGACGATAGTCAACGTGCGTTTTTCCTGTGAGGAAAACCCTAGGGCACACAATGAGATTGAAAGCTCCATGATAGTCCTTGAGACGAACCAATTTTCAGGGAGGAGGATTTGTTTAGCCGAGTGCACAAGACACGGTTCGGTGTACGTAGGAGAGTTGAGAATCTTGCGAGCGTACTCGTTCGATGAGGCCATAACAATAAAGCTGACGATAGATGAAATAAAACTCAACGAAGAGGACGAATGTGAACATACATGTTAAAGACGCTGACGGCACTGAGAGCACCAGAGTCCCATTGCTTTTTGTAAGCCTCCATTGAGGGGGCCATGGAATCGGCAAATTTCCCAATAAGTGGTATCGTCCATCTAGCGCCAGGAAGATGACGTTTTTTATAGCGATACACGGCCTGCTCAAGGACGAGTAGAGAGATAACAATTGCGGCAGTTGTGTAGAAGGATGAGAAGTCTTCGCCGCGAAGCAGGGTGAGAATTGAGGGCAGCGGGATGGAGTAGAGGGGGGGATTTGCGGTTGACGAGGGAATTGAAGCAGAAGGGGAACGGTCCATATTGGAGGACATCCTCAGCGTTTGGAACAAGAAAGGCTTCAAGTGTGAGCGACGTATTTTTATTTTTATTTTTATTTTGATATGGCACCATCTCCAGTTTATTTACCAGCCAATCAAAAATCAATTTCTGCTGACGCACGCCCAAACTTTAAACCCACCTCCCATCCGACAAATTCTGCCCGCCGTCAGATACCGTAAAGTCGACAGGCCGGAGATCTCTGTTACACTCCAGAGCAATTTACGAGGGCAAGTGAAGGGGTGCTAATTCAATTTTCCAATTTTGTTCGACACTTACCTCGTTCGGTCATGTTTGGACTGGAAGCCATTGGCAATTAAGCCCACATGTGATTCATCCGACTTTTTCTCTTCCGGATACCTTCCTCAAGGCCTCACGCGTCTCCAATCGCTTTTCTCTCGTCCTTGGATCCTTCTCTTTTATTTGTAACATAAATCCATTCATATAGAGAGTATGCATTTCTTCTCACAAGCATTTCAATATGAGTACGTACCCATCTTTCACCGCTCTGGGAACCCTATTTGACACTCACTCCTAGCCACCCATGGACCCATGTAGTCATCGGCATGTGGCACAAATATCCCAATTCAAAGTGCACGCATGTTGTCAGTATAGACACAGTAGATCGCTCAGTCGATCCACTGACAGGAATAATCCGCACCGAACGAGTCCTTGGTTGCAAACAAAAAACACCTGCATGGATAGTCAAAGTGAGCGTCTTCTGTTCACCATACTTGTATCGCTTACTTTTCTATCCTCCTGCAGCTGTTTGGCGGCTCGGAAGATGCATTCGTCCGAGAAATATCTTTTGTCGACCCTGCCACCCAACATGTCACTATCACCTCCGTCAATCTCTCGCTTTCCCAATTTGCGACTTGTTACGAGCAAATCCGCTACTCCCCGGTGTCAGCTACACAAACATCTTTTTCACAAACAGCAGAAATTCAAGCTCGTATGGCCCTGTGGCGGTCGGCTGCCGATGGTCTGGAAAAGTGGCTGGTACAACGATTTGAGCAAAATGCCCAGTTGGGCAAATCTGGCTTCACCGACGTACTCAGAAATCTTTGGGAAGAGCGGCATCGAGTGTCGCCGTAAAGATTGTTCGCCTTTTTATTGTTCGCCATTATTACAGCTTGCCTTAGATTGGAACATAATAGATTACAAATATTGCATTCGTCTTCTGCTACGATTAATAACCCGCTTTCGTGGATCCTATCTCGATTATGACTGTATAACACTGGATTTATCATGACATTGACTCATTATCACACAATTTTTATTATTTCGTGAAAACTGAAGAACCGATTACCAAAGGTGAAAATTGAGTCAACAAAAGAGGGCTTACTTGATACAACGTCTTCATCTTGGACTTGATGTGATAAGCTGACCTTTTGCGCGTATGGCGAGAATTTGCTCGACTTTCCCTAGTCCGAAAGCCAGTTACGAATCAGGTGAAAATGCTAATCCACTGTCTCACTGACCCTGATAAACAAAACATTTAGATGGGCACAAAACAGCCATACATAACGTACCATATTAGTCCATAGCGAAAATTCTCTGCCAGAGATCGATGGATACCGTTGCAGACGTCCTATCCATTCCGTAAGAAAGACGAACCAGCATGCAGAATGAAGTGATATCAAACCTCAATAGTCGCGCCCTTCCTTAAGCAAATAGGGTCCGATAAATCGGGATGAACACCCCTCTTTTTTGTGTATATTTTGACAAGGCAAAGTTCATCCCATATACGATCAATCAGGAAATCGAGGCTGGAAGAAAATATGAAATTTTTGCATTTGTAAACACCAGAGGACGAGGTTACTTGAGATCCATTTCACAGCTGATAACAACTGTCGACGGCTGCCTCGCGAGCTTGTCTACTTGCTCGAGGCTGATAGAATCGATTTTGTTGTAAACATCTATGAATTACATCAACCAAGATGTCTGTCATTCAGCGCAACGACGCACATAGACATGGAAGATACTTTCTGGTACCTGGATAAGGCATGAGGACAAGATTTGATTAGTTTGAATACAACGTACCAATGAGAACATCAATAAATTCATCTGTAGTTATCTGCGGCAGTATTTTAGTTGGACAACGAGGAAGCACTTCCTAAAAATTTCACATCTTCTCGTATCATGATATCACAGTTGTGCAGCTTGTCTGTATGCAGGGATAAGTAAACGCTCGAGGGTGAGAATAAGCTCCATACATCCTGCCAGGATTGTACGAATAGTTTTTTCATCTGTTTTGGTCAGTTTCACAGTGGTATTGAAAGTAATCTATGAACGGTGATAGGATCGAGGATAATTTGAACACAGAAAGCACATACGCCACCTGCTGTCTTCTTCTTGAAAACGACATCGGGTTTTCTTTTATTCAGCCGGATCCCCACTGCATCAAGTTCAATTTCCAAAAGTTTTTTTTGTTCTTCCGACTTAGTGGCATCGAGCATGATCAAGACCAGATCAGCTGTCTTTGCAGCTGCACGATGCCTTAGACAGCGGACGGGAACAAGATGATCGGGCTGTACGAACTCGACACGACTTGGCGTCCACGTCCACGTCCTTGGCTTGCCCCTTCCACAATTCCTGGGAGGTCCAAAAGTTGTATCCTCGCTCCTTTGTACTCTATTACGCCTGGAATTGCCTGGTAAAGGAGTGTGAGACAAAAAGAAAGACTAAAAAACGAGCGTACCGTCAGCGTCGTGAACTCGTAAGCAGCAGCCTCGGAAGCAGTGTGCGTTGCTTTACTGAGCAGCGTAGACTTGCAACGTAACAATCATGATAAATGTTGGTTGCACAGCCTAAAGACTCAAGACGGACATACTTTTCCAACCGAAGGAAATCCAATGAGTGCCACTCTTGCATCGCCCGACTTTTGCACATCAAATCCTGTGCCTGCACCTCCCGACTTTGCTGTAGGTTCTAAGAGTTGGGCACGATATCGCGCAAGTTTGGCTTTGAGAAGACCCAAATGGTACTCTGTGGCCTAGGGAGAACCGACTGAATGGACAAAGGAGAGTTTGAATATTTATGAAAGATGGCATACTTTATTCTTCTGTGCTAGTCACAGAACTGTTATAACACGAATCGACATGTCATCATTTGTCTGATATTCACTCACTTCGCGCCATCTCCTCTAGTGCCAGTGGAATGTCATCTCAAGGGATCTCTTCTGTAGATTACATGTTGCTCACCCTCTATTTCTTTGATCTGGAAACAAGAACATTGAGAAAAGAGGTCTAGAGGTGGGGTCATTCAAAGACTGCACCTTTTCTATTATGCCCATATTCAGCCTGATGTGGATGTAGATGATTGGAGAGTAGCCGAGCCGCACTTGATTTCGGGTTCCATCATGGGTTCCATTTCTGGCAGTACATGTATTAACTGTTGGTTCTCTCCATACTAGTCCCAAATACAATGCTCCGGAGACATACCCAAACTTTGTACCCTCACGCTGAGCAAATCTCAACAGGACAAGAGGAGGAGGAAGAGGACGAAGAATCTTGGAATGTGGGGCGGACTTACCCTTCCGGTCACCCAATTTCTTTGTCCAGGGCCACTCGTTCCACCAAATCCCGGTCCTCCGCCATACAACCCACGCAACTATCTAGTCCAGCTGCCACACAGTATTCAAAGTTATATTCCCAATTCGTACAGCGATACAGGTCTCCTGGACTTGGAGACACTACGGAGTCTGACGACCCTCGCAATGACCCAGACAGTCATTATTTCCAACGTGGTCTTGGCCAGCTAAATGATGCAGGCGACAATAGCGACGACGAGGAAACAGCCCGTGCCGCTTTTGTCGCCATGTCTGACAACGGTATTAATCGAATATCTGCACTTTTATTGGAAGCGGAACCAATACAACCCGCGTCCCAAGAGGAGAAGGAGAGAATAGAATGGCAAGCCTTACTCGCATCAGTGCTCTCTGGCGATGTATTGAAGTCTGAAAAGACTAGAATAGCAGTGGCGCTCAATTCTCTTGGTGACGAACAGACTAACACCCACCTTAATTTCTGGCTAGCCATCCGTGCCAAATTTCATGGACGCTCCGTAGAAGAGGAAAGAAGGAGGTTGGAGGAGCGACGACTTCGCACAGTCGATGGAGTCATTAATGAGGTTTTGGGTTTTCGAGTCTCGGATCCCGAACCCGGGGAAGTCCAAGATGTTACTGCAAATGCACTTTCAGAAGTCACCATCATCCTTCGTCGTCTTGATATCGTACAATCGTTGTATCCGAGTCTAAAATCTTTTTACCTCGACAAACCGACAGCCGCGCAAGGCGCATTTCAAGCCCGTACCGACACACTAAATACTTGGTATACAGTTCTCACCACCCTCAAACACCACTTCGCCCTTCTTCGCCGTTGGACCGGGAGCGACACCCTTGACGTCAATCAACCGTTTACCAGCAATGAAGTTCCTATTTCAACCACCTCACGGTCTCAGCTCGGAATGAATGGTGGGCACAATGCAGAGATCGCGGATGGAACTAGTTTCGTCGAGCGTCTTCTGAAGGAAGAATCGATGCAGCTAACATTCGAGAAAGGTTTTTTGGTGACAGTGCACGCATTTCTCGGTGCGGCCCGCGATGCTCAAGTCAACCTTTCTTCTTTATTCAAAGAAATGAACCTCCCCACTTTTGAGAACGAACTAGTGCCTTTGATATCTTTCCCAACAAAACTTGCACAGGCTGGCCTACGCCTACGCTTGGACTACGTACAGAAGCTAAAAGATCCGGACGTCTTGATTCTAGACCAAATGACAGAGGACCTGAAACTAAGCATCGGCCTTGCGTGTACCCTCAAAAGGCAATATCAGGCTATCTTGGCGCCTGATCCTGGAGGCAATTGGAATCTACCCCAATGCATCAGCGAGGATTATGACTCGACCATCCTGGAAGCTCTGGTACATTTTTTCAAATTGCTCCACTGGCAGCTAAAGAGTGGGGCTAAGGGCATCCTCTTCAAAGAGACGGACGTGCTTGAAGCTCAATGGGCAACATTTAACGATGTGAGCATAACCACGCCTGAGGGTTCTTGTCTCGTTGCAGAGCAGTTGTGGTATGTTTTCTTTTGTATTTTCGCGTGAAAAATCTAACAACCAGCAGTTCTTTGACGAATAAGTTAATGGTACGGGTGACCAATTACTTTGATACACAAGTCCGTGTGCCTTCAGCTCCAAACACGACTGACCATCTGCACAATTGGAGCGATCAGGAACACTATGCAAATGGAGGACTTCATGTAACAGCCCAAGACTCTACCCAGAGGAAAATGACGGACCAGCAGGTCATTAGCTGGTACAGTAAAATCCTGGAAAGTGTTCGCTTACGGTACCGAAAACTCCAACGCTTCGCAAGGTATATAGTTGAATTCAATTTTTCATGATGTTCTAAAGTCACCAACTTTTCAGAGTCCTAACGCAACGGTTCAGCAATTCTGCCGAATACACCCTCGACGATGCTCCTTTGGATCAATTTATTTCGCTTCTCGTGGCTTCAGACCACTTTCTAGTGTATACCCATTCACTCGAAGAGGAGGGCATATACGTCGTCGCCTCTAGTTCCCTGTTCGACCGACCCGAACTGATACGGAAGATCCTGGATGAAGCATTTCAGGTAGATGAAGTCATCAATGAGGATAATGGACACCATACATCAGGTCATCCCGACTCTCATGGAGAAAATGCTGGATACCTCCTCGTTCTGTCACCACAGACTCATTTTCTTTGGAATGGCCGCGTAATGGTGCTTAGTATACCTAAAGTCTTTCTCGACACGAAGGACAACCGAGTCCGTTTGATCGCTGATGGCCCCCAGAGAAGGCTGAGTTTAGCAAAGCAAGCTTTCCTCGATTCACTGGAAAATGCTGATGAAGATGAAGAGATTGTGTCCGATCCTTTGAGCCTGACCTGTCTATTCGAGGCACAAGCCCATCTTCCAAGCGTGAATCGGGAGCTGTGGAAGATTGCTCGTGCAACAAATAGGCTAGCAGAGTCTATCATTGATTCAGTGCATGAGGTCCGAAGCTCCCTGCGCGTGACGAGTGGAGGACAAGAACTGCTCGCAAACTGGTATTTATATGCATCGGAGCACGGACAACACGCACATCGCTACATGGATCAAACGTCGCTGTTGAAGTTTAATAGGCTTTTAATTAAACTTGCGATATCCTGGGTCTCTTTCATCTGTGACGACTGTGATCCTACAGACCGCAAAACATTCAAGTGGGCCGTCAATGCGCTTGAATATACACTTCACCGAACAAAACGAAATATTTTGCATCTTCCTGACGAGGAGTTTGAAATGCTGAGGCAGAAGGTGGCTAGTTGTATGACCCTTCTTATCAGCCACTTTGATATTTTGGGGGCGAGGTCGATATCGGAGGCTAGAAAAGAGAAGGAGAAACAAGAAGAACTTATCAAAATGCAGATTGCAGATGTCCAGAGTATCGAGGACGATTTCCCAGTATTCTCGGCCGCTCAGGAAGATAATTGCTACGTCGACTCCAAGGCTCGAGTTTTTTGGGATAAAGTATCAAGAGCAATCAAAGAGATAGAGGAAGCTCGCGCGATTACCGGTCTACAACACCGGACACTCGGAAAGGTTCTGAATGACGAGATTCCGGAAGACCGATCGCTATCGTTTCTAGCATCATCAAGTTCCAACATTTCCATCCGGTGGCAGCAAGGCAAATTCATCGGGGCAGGAGCTTTCGGATCTGTTTACTTGGCACTTAATCTGGACTCTGGATCTCTCATGGCTGTGAAGGAAATCAAGTTCCAAGAACTTTCTGGGTTGCCCAGCTTATTCTCTCAGATTAGGGATGAGCTTAGTGTTATGGAGATGCTACATCATCCGAATGTGGTAGAATACTATGGCATCGAAGTCCATCGAGACAAGGTCTATATATTTGAGGAATACTGTCAAGGTGGTAGTTTGGCAGCATTGCTGGAGCATGGCAGAATCGAGGATGAGGGGATTATTCAAGTATACACAATGCAAATGTTAGAAGGTCTGGCATACCTACACTCCCGAGGCATTGTTCATAGAGATGTCAAACCTGATAGTGAGTCTCAGCTTCAATTGATTGATGAGATTTATAACATTTGTACAGATATCCTGCTCGATCACATGGGTGTGATTAAATTTGTGGATTTTGGTGCCGCAAAAATTCTAGCAAAGAATCAACGGACTTTTCAGAAGTCTCGTCGGACAGACATTTCTAACTTTGCAATGGGGAACATGAACGGCCTGGCTGCTGCCATGAGTAATGGGTTAACAGGGACACCGATGTACATGTCTCCAGAGATTATCAAGAATGACAAGCGTGGTCGACACGGCGCGATGGACATCTGGTCTCTAGGATGCGTGGTTTTAGAGTTTGCAACCGGCAAGAAACCTTGGAGCAATCTTGACAATGAATGGTGACCTTGCTCATCAACTGCCTGAATGTTACTTGTCTCACTATAGATATTATAGGGCAATTATGTTCCACATTGGTGTGGCCACACAACACCCACCCCTCCCAGAACCTGGCCAGCTCAGTGAACTTGGTATCAACTTTATCAAACAATGCCTGACAATTGACCCAACTAAGAGACCACTGGCTACTGAATTAATGAATCATGCTTGGATGCTGGAGTTCCGAGAAACTTTATTACAGTATGAAGCTGCAGAACTAACTACAGAACCAACAACACTAGCAACCTCTGACAACACTTATGACAATGCAACTGTAGCACGGCAGGCAGCCATAGCCCAGGGACAAGAAATTGAATGGATCAAAAGATTGTCTCCTACAACACCACCTGACTAGACAGCAAAATATATTCACTTTGTATAAAGGCTAGTGAGTAATACATGTTGAGGGTTCTGAGAGTTCAGAAAAAAAGTAGTGCCTAAGGTGTTTCTAGAAGAAAGCACTGGATCACTCAATGACCCAACGCCTATGATTCCCATGGGAGTTACTGCTATCGTTACGACTATGAGAGGCCTGATTAGAGAACTGACTGATAGCACTTCCAGCACTTCCATTGCTCCTGGTACTACCGTAGCTATTGCTGCGGTGAACATGAACATCGTTTAGATTGCGCTGAAGTGCAGGTGTTGGGAAAGTCAGTCCAGGAATAGCAGACTCAAATGGTTCTGCGGATTTGTTGGAAAATCGGGGACCTAGGGTTGAGCCGGAGGTCAATGAATTTGTGAATAACTTTTCGTGCTCGTCGAAGGAAGCATAGGTAGGAAGGGGCTTCTCTGAAGATGGGAAGGCAACCTTCTCCGTATCTGAGCCATAGTAACCAGTGGTGTATTCGTCATCTTCCAAAGGTTGATGAGCATTGACTTGTCTAACGAGTGAGTGAAATGTGAGAATAGATATAGAAAAAGGCTCACGATAGCGTGCAAGGCCTTTTCCAAAATTCAAACGGCATACAACACCAAGAATGACGGAGAGGAGTGTTAAAATCACCGAAGCGGTGGCCATGATAGAAAAGAATGTCCAGGTAGTGAATGTCCAGCGGAATGTGGTGGAAACAAACATAAGCCCCCATCCACCAAGGTAAAGGACGGACAGCGATAAGAAAAAACATGGGCCATCGAAGTTCACGTCGAACAGCAAACCACCCCTGTTGTTATTTGATGAACCTAAGTTTGAAAGTAGAGAGCAGGACTTACAGTCATCAACCACGGGGCCAACATCTTTGGATACAATGACTATCAGATAAGTGAATTTTCAAGCCAGTCAAAAAACTTACAGCTAAGGTGATAAAAGATGTGACTTTGTATAATTGTTGCAAGGATGCCAAGTCCCCTATAACACTGTTCAAGAGACGATCGACCCAAAGAGAGACGGTGACGATCATGAAGAACAACGACAGCTGGATGGTTATTGAAAGGAAGAGAACTAGTTTGTATATACGATTGATTGTTAAAGAAGCACCGACACGCTTGAACGTTTGCCATCCGAATAACTACAGGAAAAGGTTAGAGGATATCTCAAAGATAGGTCAACAAGCCAATGCACCTTAATTAATTTCCAAGTCAAAAAGCACGATATAAAAAGAGCAATGATTCAGAACAAGGCTAGGAATCTCTGCTTTGCTTCGAGCTTCCCAATAGTGTGGAAGGAGGGAAACGTCCTTGCACGCTCCATGAGTGATGACGCGATTGAAATCTGCTCGGAAATGCGCAGTGTGAATAATCTGGAATCCTGCCCAGCCGGTGGCCATCAAATGTGTAACCAAGGACGCAAGGATATGGGGGATAGATTCATTGAGGAGAGCAACCACAGACATTCCTAAAACCCAGACCTGGAACCCAATGAAGACCATGTCCTCGCGTTTGGTGTTGCCAAGGCTGTGAAAACACGTTATTAGCAAGCTAGAAGAATTGGACAACAAAGATCCTAAGAACATACACAGAAACAGGCCAGTTGAGGGACCATAAACAACTGTTACCTAAGACAGCATCGTCATGCCCTTCAAGTCCTTTGAGAGTGACTTTAACAGGATTGATAGACGGAATTATCTGAATGTCACGTCGAAAATTGTGGTACTAGTATATATAAGGAAGGAGAGACAAATAGGAGGGGAAAAATTTGGACGTACTTGGAAAGGGCCCTCGCCAACATCCACTTCCGAATTATCATTGTCGTCCACAGTGTTGATTGGCAAGCCTGCGCGGTTCCCGCTGTTAGTTGTCGCTGAAGTGACCTGTGGTCGCACGAAAACCGTGACAGTCTGAGTAGGACGCGTGCGAACTTCCGTGCTTGAAATTGACGAGGTGAGATCACCCAAACCAGTCCCGTATATAACTTTCGGAGAAGATGTTGTAGAGATGGTCGAGACCGAGGCCAACGAAGTAGAAAAGAACGAAGGTATCGCCAAGGTAGACGATGTTGAGGACGTGGGCAGACTTTGCGTGGATGAAGCAGAGTACACGGATAAGGGAGTATTGCCTGATAAATCGAAGGCGCCATTATTTACCGCGACAGCGCTGCCATTCCACACAACGGGGCAGGAAGCGACATCAACATTCAAGTTTGAAGGCACCCAGCTGCACATACGAAGGACAGAGCCTTGCAGGAAAGGTAAACTGTTGTTCGTCGTTTGGGCTTCATTGACGATGTTCGTCAAAAAGTTAGCTGCATCCGCGTTGATAGTGAAAGCCTTGATTTGCAGAGAAAGTTGAATGGATGAAATGGGCAACAGAAAAGAAGAAGTAAATGATGGTAAGCCGAGAAAAGGAAATCCTGTTCCACTACATTCAAGCATGAAATTGCAACCTCGCATAAAAATCAGACGACCCTCACCATGAGTTTAAATGGCCCAGCTAGATGAATGTCTTCTCCAAAAGGTTTGAACTGCATATTGCCTGATAAAGTTTGAATGGTCAAGCAGACCGACAAGACACTTTGGTGGTACCTTTCCAAATGCTGAGGCAAAATGTAGGCCAGGTTGGCAGGGCCGGTAAAAAGAGGGCTCGGACCAGCCGTCGAAAGAAAGTTGAAGTTGGAAGGAAGACGAAAGGGAGTGTGAGACTCGACAAGCCAGTGAGGCATTATTTGCCGCGAATCACGTTTCGAGTTGTCAAGGAAGCACCCGTCGTAATGACGATCTTGGAATGATGATACGACGACTTCGCTAATAGTATTTACCCATCGCTACAAAATATGTACGTTACACCTGATACCAATGCTTTTCGCCCATAAACCAATATACATTCCTCTCTTCTTCTTCGTCAAAAGGCATATAAATATCGCAATACGTCCCAAAGCGATGCTGGAGGTGTCCCTCTCCTTGCAAAAAAAGCAAGGCGTCACTGACTTCTTGTCGATCGTACACAGCCCGAAGTCGCCATCGAATCTCGGCCTGCCAAAAGTGATCACCGTAGAATACACTGGCTGGAGATTGACTTACCTGTGTGATCCCAGGTCTGAATACAACCAAACCCACGATTGCCCGAAGGGCAGCTTGCCAAAGGTCTGCAACGTTGGTGCCCCTAATGTCTAACCAGCGCCGAGGAAAAATACGGATTATAGGATTTCTTGATACCATAACACCCCATTTTGCGATGAATTGCGCAGACACCAAAACCAGTGACTCGTAGCCGACCCAATAGAATTGCGGGATGTCGGCTTCAACCATTTGATTGACGATTAGCAACTTGAGTGACCTTCGAGGACCAGGGCAAGCCTGTCAAGCAGAATTTCGACGGAAGTCACCACAAATATTTAGCATGTCTCACATTAAGTTCAGTTTTTCTGATACCGATTTCTCCTCCTTGACTCACGAAATCCTTAACCCAGATGGCGACCTCTTGACTTTCTGCATCCAAAGAGGCATGAAACGCTGACCAGGCGTCGTCAAGACAAACCATGCAATCAACTAATCCTCGTGCTGTCGCTTTCCTACAGCAAACAGAGCTTTTCTCAGCATTGTGGCCATGCCCTGCGTCCACATTGATTTGTGCTGGTGATTGTATGTCAATCTTCGTCTGGTGTTCATCTACGAGCATATTACGACTTTCTGCATTAAGATGATATTGCACGGCAATTCCGGTCTCAATCTGGTCGTCACCTAACCAAAGGTCAGGTCCTATTGCACTCTTGAAGAACTAACGACCTCACCCGCTTTCTTGCTATTCCAGTCCAGTGCTGGACGGGCTGCTTGTGGAAGGGAAGTATCAACGATGAAATTCACCTGAAGAGTACTTTAGGTTAATTAAAATGTACAACACACCGATGTCGAGAACTCCATACCTTGCCCTCAGACACCAGTTCTATCAGTGCAGCGCAATCTCCGTCAGTCGCTGTCAGTGGCCAGTGATGCCAACCGGCTTCGTTAATGTCTATTTCCTCCAGTAATGATATAGCATCTTGGAAAGTGTCGCGCGAAATACCGCCACCAAGTGCGTTCTGGTTCCTGTTGAGTCGATTATAAAATAATTACGACAGATCAAACTTGGACCAACCCTTCGGAAATCTTGAGTTGACGACCTGGCTTCTGCTTTTGGGGATCTCGTTGAGATTTTGACAAAACTCCGCGAGAAAGGAGATTTTTTGTGGCAATATCGATCGACCGTTCACCCCTGCTCCTCAATAACGCCGAGGCCGCCTCAGCTTCGTAGCGCTCGGGCGGTGTACTCATTACCATCTTTAATTCTGTTGAAATACATCAATGATTTTAATGCAATGCATCTCACCTTGAGAGTCCCTTCCGAAAGAATAATTTCGTCTGTCTCAACTACTGGATAGGAAGGAGATTCTTCTGCACAGCGAGATATAACGACCTTTTTGAGTTTCTTTTCACGGCCCTCCTCAATGAGAGCATTCCACATGAAGTCCCATTCTGGTCCGGTTTTCTCACAGTGGACAACATCAAACGCACGATGGAGCTTCTTAATGTCCCAAGAACTCTCGATGTTAGTCATTTCTTTAGCATGAGCAAATCCCATTCGTCTGCAATATTATTAGTTAGGTGCATAACAAGCAACAGGGAAACTTTACATAGCATTCTTGTCAATGTTCGTCCGTAAAAATTCAACATGTATTACGAGGTTGAAGTTGGATGCACTTCGAAAGTCGTCGTCCGGAAGGTTCGGTGTCCCTCTGTATTTCACCCAGATGTCATGCCAACTATCTTCAAGACGCCTCAAATAAGCCTCATTTCCAGGTGTTTCCTTGATATGGGTCAAACGCTGTCGTACTGTGTTGCGAGGGATGGACGGGAAAACTTGTTCGAAAGCAGCCCAGTCGAGTCGTGGCAGATTGCGACAGCGGGCCCGAATAATAGCCGATGCATCCTGTGCCAGCTCATCAAATTCTTGATTCCAATGGAATCGATGACGACGATGGGGTGTCTTTCGCGTATTGAGCTCTTGTAGGTCGAATAAATTAATAGACCATGAACCAGGTGGGAATGGTCGTACCTGACATGTCCTTTTTACGCTTATACTTCACACCTGTAGAAGTCTCCTCAGGCGATGATCCTTGACTCTGAATTAAATTTTCAATGGACACTTCCGATGGAGCAGTGCTGATTGCGACAGGGGGGTCAATAAGGGCTTGTTTGCTAGGTGCAGGGCGTATGGTTGGTATTTTCAAAGCCTTAGAGCTGGCTAGATCAGCCTCACGTATAGCGGTCTGTATTGCTTTTTCCCATCTTGAGAAATCCTTGATCGATCCAGCCAGGATAAATTGTGCGCGAACGCGTTCCAGCCGAAGGGCAACAGATCCTACCAGAGCATCCGGATGGGTT
Organism: Galerina sulciceps; assembly: GCA_023014345.1. Classification (NCBI taxonomy): domain Eukaryota; kingdom Fungi; phylum Basidiomycota; class Agaricomycetes; order Agaricales; family Galerinaceae; genus Galerina; species Galerina sulciceps. Next base: position 89,005 of record JAEDXJ010000042.1, read on the forward strand.
TTCGTAAGCAGTATATCCCATTCTTGTTCCCTGAGTCTGCGCGCTTCTTCTGCTTTTTTAGCAAGGGATAACTTGGCATGATCGGCTCTTATCTGTATCCTTCTGGTCTTTTCTTTTGTTCTTGCTAAAGTTTTCAGAAACTTTTCCCTTGATAAAGAGAAATGCTCCTCTATCGCCTTTTGAGGTGCACTCGTAACCCAAGAAATTCTTTGTAGTTGGCTCTGCCGCTCCCTTTCGTTGGAGATTTGCAGTGGGGTCGACATAGACGAACTATCTATGAATTGTTTCAAATACTGTAACTGGTGCCAGGTGAAAAAATATTCAGATCTCCAAGATACCACTCGACGCAAGGATCGAGCTACACCAATACCCGCTGAAGATGCTTGATGTTGATTGGAAACAGTGATATCAGAGTTGAAAGGCAGGTTAGTCGATGTAGATGCTCTACGAAGATCGTCCCAATAGTCAAAAGACGCAGAGAGGGTATTGACATCAGCCATCTTCCAAAACGGTGGTTGCGTTTCTGAGTGGGCATATAAATGGAGGGGCGTCAATAATGGGAAATGCCAATAAATCGGGGCGGACACGGGTGTATTAATTGTCCATCCGTCGAGCGATGCAAGTTCAAATGAGGTTGGATGTTGGCCGCTCTGAATGCAAGTCACAAAAGGGTCTTCGGAGACAGATGGTCGTAGAGGCCGCACGAGATTAAGTGCACGTAAAGTTTCCAGCATATCAAGGATTCTAGAGCGGGCTCTCGACTTTCCCGGTTTTAGAGCCGACTGCAGACTTTGAGGCAGATATCGGACCAAGGTTTTACGACCCTTTTCCTGGGCTAAGAAATCGGCGAGTTCTCCGCTGAAAACAAGCGGGGAGACCAGAGAACAGTACAACTGTAAAGGGAGGTCATAACAAAAGAACGATAGATCGACAATCCTTTCTTGGTGCGAGACAATGTGAGGAGATTCTGTTCTTGTTTCAAAGGCTTTGACGCCAGCGAGGTGCAGCTCGCGGCATCGCAACGCCTTTCCCATAATGAATCCGTATAACTGCGCCATAGTAGTCCGCTCTGCAAGGAAAACTTCTCTGATTGTTGAGTCGTCATATGCGAAAAGTTGACAGGCTCTTTTAAGATTTTTGCTCCACCTCTCCTTCTCGTTTGCCTTAGGTTGTTCGATCTGTAGGAATTGAAGCGGAAGCACCCCTCGACTACTAGACGAAGGATCCGCGCCATAATCCATCTTCGTGTCAATTTTGAGGAATGAATGTAATGGCGAGGTACCTGGTGGCGATGCTGTAGCTAGATCGGCGAGGAATGTGTTTATTGTGCTCTGTTCGATATCTGGAAGATATATTACGCATACTGGCCGAAGAACACCACTGAGCGTAGTAACCGAAGTGCGTATTTGCTTGACACGCCCTTTATTTTCCAGGTTATTGAAAGTCGCAGTGACAGTCCTCTTGTCTGTCTTCGTTCCAACAGGTGCACTGGTAGGTTCCCCTGCCTGTGTCAAAAGTTCAAGTAACTTCGTGTGAGCTTGGAAAAATTCTTTGGTCTGGATATTCACAATACCCCCGGCGTTCTCAACAAGTCGAAGCAATTCATTTTCTCTCCGGAGTTGTGAGACATTGACCCTACTGGGGACAGAAGAGGCTGTCGAAGTATCTGGGAGTGTTAACATTTCTGGCAGAGTACGCGATGAAGGCTGTTCAGGTATTCCATGCATTTGGGAAGTGCTGTCGATAACTATAGTTTCTGCGTGCGCTTTTGAAGTCGGACTCAATGACTAAACATCTCGATATTAGTCCAAACATGAGTAAGATATTCACCAAACTGACTGAGGGTGAGGGCCGACGAAAATCATCGCGAAGCAGGATCGCCGCGTAAGCGTCTGCATTAGAAGTCTCGGCAGCTAAGTCAAACTGAAGCGCTGAGTTGGCACGGGTGGACAAAGTCGGCGGGAGGGGGTCAGTGTCTCCATCCTGGTTTTCAGAGTCAGTCCCTTTAACTGGATCATTCATTAGTGTTCCAAATGATGCACAGGACATGAAAATTAACGGCTCACTTTGCGATGCCACCCCTTGAGATTCCTGTGTGTTCACCAGCGGAAGTCTATCGTGAGTATCTCCATTGAGCTCCTCAGAAACAGCGAGCAGTGGACCATGACTGGTCGTTTCTTGTGGGCTGTGTCTACAACTTTCCGTGGCCGACCTCTTCCACGTTTAGCAAGGGAGCCTGTGAGGAATTGTTTAATAGGATGTTTGGACTCTAAGATATGTTGCAAACTTTACCCAAGTTAAATTGCCCGGATTGCTTGTTCGTTGTGCGTACCTTTTTCTTCGGCGGCTCTTCAGGAGACATCTGTAGAGTTTCTTCAATACCTTTCCTTTTTCCATTTGTGTTTAATGAATTGGAATCTCGGCCTTCTTGTGGAAATCTTTTACGAGGCCTGCCCCGTTTGACTTTTCCATCAGGAAGAACTGGGTTTTTTAGAGGGCGCTTTCTAGCTTTCGGGATGCGTGCCTTGTCATTGTCCTTAAAAACATCAGAGTATAATTTCAACTCTGATCTTGTTTCGTACGAAGACTCCACAGTCACTGGTAAAAAACCGCCGACGTTGTAAAAGTCGACATCTGAGTAGCCCGCCGAACCTTTATCCAGTTCTTCCCGGGCAACAAGCTTGCAATAGTTTTCAACTGTAAAATATCTGTGACGGCGCTCGCGACCATTCGTTTCCATCAAAGAAGCAACGCGCAAATCAATGAGATGGGACGGAGGGTGATATTTATCGGCACGCGCCAAGAGAAGCTCAATAGTCCGTTTGTCGAATTGGCACAGAGACGATGAGAGTTCCTGCAATGAGCTGATGAGACGAATATAATAAAATTGGGTAGAGTAAGTACATTGAGAGTCATCCCTGACATCTCCGAATCTTCAAGGTGGTCGATAATTTGTTTGTGAATCGTCGTATTAAACTTCACACCATTCTGTGCTGAAAAACGTAACCTTTCAGAATATGATATAGCATGAGTAGAACTTTCTGGCACATTACCAAGTACAAAGTCGTCTAGGTCCTCATCGGGGTCGGATAGGACAAACCCGACATCTTCTGGTGTCGAATACTCTTGCTTGACCAAACGAAAGCATTTTACATTCTTGCTGAGAGACTTTTTTTTATTGCTAGGAACGATAACCTTTTCGATAAGCCGTTGCTGGATCATTTCACGGATCCTGCTTTGAAAAAATCGGCGATCGGTCTTCGTCGGATTCGAGAACCCCTAAAGCAATGGGATAAGAGCTAGGAATAAACCAAAAGAAAAATCTTACAAGTGTTATGAGCATATTGTTCGAGGCATGTAGATGATTCTTTGACGCCTTGAGCAGTCTGATGACACGGGCGCTGATTAAGGGTAAACTTGACAAATGCCGAGCGTCTATTGGAGTAAACTCCAACACTTTTGAATCTTCTAGGTCACCCTCTTCTTCAGAGCCACTGTCACAACTTTGTTTCTTCACCTGCAGAGTTTCTGCCTGTGTTTCCTCGTCCCTGATTGCCTTCCACGATGAACTTCGCTCAAAAAAATACTTGTGAATGCAAAAATGCGTGCCAACACCACCACGTCGAACCTTTACGCTGGAAATGGCATAATTTAGTAGTCCAAAGAAGATACTGAACTTAGCTCACATAAGATCCAAATCCAATAACTGTCTGACCAAGTAGAAACACGTTTTCTGATCATAACCAGATAGCCTGCCAATTTCTACGACAGTAACCCCCACATCCCTTCCACGAGTAATAATCTGGAAAGCAGAATAAACCATTGGACTCATTTTAGATGACTAGATGCTTGTTAGCCTATTTGCCAAGTGGAGGATAAAAAGCACCAACGCGAATGTGGGATCCAGTAATTGCCGCAAAAATCGTATCTGGTTCAACAGCAAGTCTCAGTCGATTACCGTAGATCCTATGCAGGTCATGAAGGGGCGTTGTCTTCGACTCGTGAACGGGATCCAACTTCGGTGGACGCGACCCGCTGTGATCGTCTCCACGAGCCACCGCTTTCCGTTTTGCGCTGATTTGGGGCGCTATCCAAACCTCCGAAGTAGTGCTTTTGTCAATAAGGCCCACTAATACCGTGGGTTGTTGAACGACAACGGACCATATGAAGGCACAGAACGCCTCATCTGGATTTTGAGCGTGAGATGAGTCAGAATGGCCGTAGAAGTCGAAAATGAAGTCTTTTAAACGAGATACATCAGAACCTGGCAAATATCAGTACATTTTACACCTGGCACGAGTTTAGTTACCCAGATCGCCGTCAAAGGCGAGCTCACGAAGACAGTGGTGTACGAGTTCGTCCATGGGCATATGTAAACAGAAGTTTCAACTTTCTTCTTCCTTGTGCCAAGATGTAACCGAGTGGATTATTTGAAGCGTAGACGCATTGAAGACTCTACGGTTGTCTATCTAGTGTATAAAACGTGAGCTGATATTGTCAGGACAAGACTGGACAAGATCCAGGAAGAATTTTCGTGCGATGTTTGGAGTGACAGGAGCGTGACAAACTGGATCAAATACAGTCATTCACTGGCACCGGCTAATGATACACTTTTGTTAAGTCAATAACTTCTGTAAAAATGGTCGCAGTGCTATAAAACAAATTTTATTCGAAGCTGCTACATATTCTCTAGAGGCTCACGAGATTTCGAATCATTCCTTCTGGGTGCTTAGTTTGTAACTTCTCCTATGTCACTATGAAGTAATCTAAGGAAATAAAACTTGTTGCTGGTATACTTCAAGGTCTGACTTCAAAAATTAAGCAACAGCCGCAATTTATTTAACTAAGGATGAAATTTCTACTTGAAAATGCGATAAAACCGTTGTTTTTAATACTTAAAGCTTGCTGGTAACTGTCCAGTATATCAATATATTTTTAAACAAACCTACTTGAGACTTAATTACACACGTTCTGGCAAAGTTTCAGAATTTTAGGAGCAAAACTAGACTTCCTGCGCATTACGGAAGCCCGCTTTGCACAGAACTCCCGACACGTGAATTTGGACGCGTTCGGTCACGTGCCTTAAATCGGTCTGCTCGCTTGATCGAAATTCGTCCGCTTTCGAAAATCCCTTGATGGCGAAGCTGCCGACTCCGGCCTGACCGGTCGTGACCCGGGTCAGTGACACCACTGATATTATCTTTGAATCTTTGATTGAATCAAGAACAGTGTAACATTTTAGGTACGGAACAAACCCACTGGACAATTTTAGAACTCTACTACTACTCATACGAGGGTTTTGCCTGTAAAAGCAGCAACTCACTTTGCACGTAATCAGCCTGCTGGTAGAGAGGATTATGCAAGGCAGTGATGAAGAGTACGAATTTTTTTGTCATACCTATATTTATGTAACCTAGCACAACCCCTGATTGAGTCACATCAAACAACCTGTTTGGCCTTGAAGTGATTTAACCACTGAAACAATTGCTGAAATTGACAAAAATATACAAACCTTTCCTGTGGTGACGTCGTAAATCCAGCCAGTGACAGTGGTGTCTTGCAAGACAAGAGGACTATCTTTCAAAAATTTAACGTCATCCTTGACGCTTTGCTCCAGATGCGGGAAAGGGAGAAAGTCTATCTTGTCCACTGCTTCTACAACAGCTGCGTGCGTTGCCTGGAGCCTCGGATTTGACCTTGTTTCGCAGGTGCTCATTCGTAAAGGTGAGCATTCCGCAATCGGTGTGGTGAAAGACAGCAACTTCACGAGTTCCAAGCAGACGCTGAGAAATTACAATGCTTCGTAGTGCCTCTTTTCTTTAAGCGTTATATTAGATGTACTTTTGGAACTATTCTTGGGGAGCAACGCACGCTGAGCCTCCGGCATTGCGGATAACATGTGCCTCTCCAAGGTTGACGCCAAGTTGGGATGCAGGTCTGTAGGAGTATCAACGGAAATTTGATGATCAATAGGGAGTTGAGTACTCGAGACGAGCATCCATGCATGAAACTGCATATACAATCAGAATAAGTACAGCAGGTAAGAGTCCTGACGACTGGCCAATAATAAGTTGCTTTGAGGGAGGTAGCGGAAGGTGCCCTTTATCGAAAGAGGAGGCATACGAATTGTTCGAGGGAATGAAATTCTGATAAGCAGCCATGGGTTCAAAAGCAAAGGGAAAGATAGTGACTTTGGAGGACGTGCGATCCTCGTATATATAGCATCTCCCCATCCCATTTACGGTGAAAGTTTCAGCGGATGGCGCAATTGCAATACCACATGGTACACATTCCTTGTTCGGGATCCAGTCCCTTTAGTTGAAGGTTGGGATAATCAGCACTGGAGACCAAGCAGATACATAGCACCCGATGGACCAGGTGTGAGAGGGCACCCAATCTTGCCTGAGAGTTGTTTTTGGTGTAAACACCATCAAGTGCCCCGTGTCCTCAGTTCCACATCTAACATGTCTTCGACCAAGATTAGAACTTTGCTCAATCCCCCTAGCCAGGAAGACTCCTATTTCAAAGCTCGAGAAAAAGTAAACCTACAATTCCGTTCAGTCGACGATCTAGAAGACCTCCATGCTTTTGTCATACAATCTCAACAGAAGCAAAATGTTTTGAAAGCAGATGTACGTGTATTATCCACACTTTTTATGAGACTCAGCGCCTATTGGCGGGTTAGCTATCCGCTTCTCAATCCCAAGTAGATGAACTCGTGGAGCGAACCCGATTTACGGTAGAAACTCATTTAAATACTGCTCAAGAGTTGTCTCTTTTGCGTCGTTCCTTGAATGATGAACTTGCGGATTTGGCACGGGGCTTGGTATCTCTCAAGTCTAATGAAGATCGCGAACCCCTTCTTCTGGAGGATTTGGAGACACTACACCGGAATATGAAAGAATTGCAGTCGGTCAAGCAATATGTTCAAATTATAAAGCAGGCTCTCAAACTAAGGTATCCACTTCCAAATTACTGCAGAAGGTACTTGCCTTACCCATTTGCCAGTGAAGAAGCAATCGAATTAGTTCAACAGTCCTCAGGGATTTCAAATGACTCACTGAGGGGTTATCAGTTATTGCAAGAATATGTCACGATGACTGTGGGATTCTGTTCTTCCTTGGAAAACGAGTCAACGCAACAGCACCTAAACCTTGTGACATTTTTGGTAAATATTGGCGATAAAACTTGGACTAGTATAAAGTCTGTCCTCTTTAGGTCTGTCCTTCTCTCTCCGAAGTTTTGACTTTGGTTGACATCCCACATAGCACGCTAGCAGCAGCTGCGGAGAAGTTAGGTTGGCCAGCCCATGTGGAATACGCGACTGTCGCTCCTCAAGACAGAAAGTCATTTGAGGTCGCATTCCTGAATCTTCTCATGCTTCAGAGCATGTAAGTAACGTCCTCGTCTTTGAGTCATCTTGGTGATCGAATCAAAGATCAGTGGCAAAGGATTAGGTGTCCATGTTCAGTTGGAAAGCGAAGGCCTTTATCCTCTTCAAGCACTGGTGCAACCAATATCCCTGCGTTTCAAGTATCATTTCGAAAGTTCCCGACAGACCAATAAGCTCGAAAAAGCAAGTGATTGAAGATCATCGTTTTTTCCTGCCATTCATCTTTTTATTCTTTTTATTGGCAGCCTGAATGGTATTTTACGCACATCCAAAATATCAGTCATGAACATGCACACTTCATGAATACCGTTGTCCAAAGGCTCTTGGAAAAGACGGAGTATAGACGAATATCAGCATGGGTACGCTTTGACTAACTTTTCTGATACGTAAATTGACAGTTTGTAAGAGAGAATTTACCCGACTACTTTTACCGCTACTTTCCAGGAAACTTAAAAGAACTATTCCTCTAATGGTCGACCATCCTTCCTTGCTTGCACACACAATTCATCAAGCGCTGACATTTGATTCCGCCATGATCGAGGAAGACTTCAGTCTTCAAGGGACACTTGTCGCAGAAGGTGCCGCTCAGTGGCATGGAATCAGTGACGTTATACTCGGAAATCCAGACTGGTTTGAAACATGGTTAGCGGCCGAAAAGCACTGTATGTATTTGTGTCGAAATCTCGGCTCCCTTTGTACTCACTTTGAATATCTCAGTTGTGGAAAGTCAATACCAGGATATCATAACAGCAGGTGACGCTTGGCTCATTGCCGACGAAGTAGACAGTGACAATCATTCTCGAGATCTAAAACCGACTGTTTCTTCCAGGAGAGTCAAATCTCTCGTTGAACAAGTCACAGGTCGGTCATAATTGCTTTGTCTTTGACACGGTGATCGTTCATGCCTCCCAACAGAGCGCTACTCGCCACTGCCTCATCCCATTCAGAAGGCACAATTCCTTGTTGTGTTACAGCTTCCGTTACTAGAGTCTTATCACAGCCGTATATCCTCATCATTGGTGGCATTTGAGACCCTGTCGTCCATCTTCGTCCGCTCCGTCCCAGGAGCTCTCAACTTCAGCATACGGGAGGCTTCATTGCAAGATGATCCCAGGAACCGTACAAGTGGACCCTCTGGAGCGAATAGCTTGTGTAAAGCGTTGCTTAGTGCAGGGTATATTGAAGCATGTCTAGAGGAATGGGGCGAAGATACGGTTAGTTATTTGGTTGTCCTTCACCACGATGTTGTTTTTGACGTCCTCCCTCGCCAAGTTTTTTCTACAGTTGTGGGCAGATTTTGACACTGACAGCGATCTGCGACAATGGGCTCAAAGTAGTGAATACTTGCCGTTTTTGACAGATCTAGATGCATCCTCCCCGCGAGAGACTGTCTTTAAGGAAATGATATCGAAATACCATCAGCTAGCCCTCCACGCCGAGGACATGGTCGTGCAACTTGTCTGCAGTGAGGTCGAGAATGGATTGCGCGCACACCGTACTGCAGCAGCAGCAGCAGCAGCAGGGTAAGTTTCTGCCTTGCTGTTTGATAACCCATGTCTAACACAAATTTCAGAAATTCCTTGGAGACGGACACTCTCGAGTTTGCACTATCACAGACATTGCTCGTGCCAATAGGGGTGCTGTCTGCTCACTTGACGCAACTTCGCATGTCCCTCCCCGGTACAACCTTCACAGCGCTGTACCGACGGATTGCTCAGCGCCTTGCTGAACACATCTTGCACCATCAAGTTCTATATCGAGGGCACTTTTCTCTCCAAGAGGGCAAAGCCACACGATCAGAGTGTGAGCTTTGGGTAGAAACATGTTATGCTGCAGTGGAGGGTGCCCTAGGAGGTGGACGTCAACGGGTTCAAGCGCCTTGGAACAAGGTCCTCGAAGCTGGTAGGCTAGTCAGCCTGGAAGGGGAAGCATGGGAAACAGTTGTCAATTCAACTTTTGGCCCGGATAGCGATGAGAAGTGGGAAGAAACAGTCGTGGAATCAGTTGGGCTTTCTGATATGAAAAGGGATGAGGTTGTGGCAATTCTGAGGAGGCGTCGACAGGACTAAATTTAGCACCTAAAGTTAATCAATCATTGCAAAGCAAAAACGACAACATTCAAAGTTACATATTAGAAACAAAAACGGCCTATAGAGAGAGAGAGAGGGGGCAGAAAAAAAAACGAGGTTCTGACTTCATATCACATCACCCTAAGAGTCCACCCATGCATTCCGCCGTCAGCCACGGCAGCTGCTTGAGCAGCTGCAATCCAATTAGTATCCATATTTCCTGATGGGCCATTCGATTGGTTTCCAGCCATGCTTCCTAGATCCATGGTTTGGAACACATTTTCGCACGCTATAGTACGCCCAGAGTGATATCCAACGCCATCGGTTGCGCGGATAAATAGTAGAGGCAAGCTTCGTCCCGTTATGGACGGCATCGGAGGTGGTGGTGGCGCTGATGAGCTCTCTGAAATGGGAGCATCGGAAGATTTACTGCCGTTGGTTGCATTATTGGAAGTTGGCAACGCATCGTCCTCCAAAGCCTTGATAACATCAGCTAAAGGGGGCATCTCGACGATGACGATGGTATGCAAGGGTGACGGCATGTATCTTGGGGCAGCAGCGGCAGCAGTGGGCGAGCCAGGGGGAGCCTCACGACTGTCCATGACCTGAGCACCAGGAGCGGCAGGCATGTATGAATTTATTGAGGACATGGGACCAGGCGGCGTGGCTTGGTAAACTCGAAGGTGAAGGGGGCCAAGATTGCCGAGATAAACATCCAGAGCGGTCTGTTGCCGCGTGCTAGGATGCTCATAGAAGAAATTTGAGACCGTTAATTCGACGGTGTTGTTGGTAGGTCGATAGACTGGGGCAGTGAACAGAGTAGGGAAAGGTGTGATGGGTAGCTCAGGTATATTATTGTTCTGACCAAAGGCATCGAAGAAAGTATATTGGAATTTTGCTGCCGGGCAGCGGTAAAAAGTTGAATAAATGGAGAAATTGATATACTCACATATACCGACAATGGTCCAACACAGATAGTCGTCGACCTCGTCGCAAACGATTCGGAAACCTTCTTTGATTTCCTCTCGGACTCGTGGCGACTGGAACAGCAGAGGGTGAGTACCAGCCTGGGATGACATTCCTGGGGCGGGTGGTGCAACGACGCCTGGGGTTCCGGGTATCGGGCCTGCCGCAGAAAGGTAGTGCCGGGACCCGTCCGGATTCACGCGCTGCAGCGCAATTTTCTGCATTTGGCTAACCGGCCCTCCTTCATCATGGGTGACCTTTCCCTTGTCGACCTTGCGGATCACGAGTGGTGAGGTAGAAATGCCAGAATGCGTATCAGATAAAACAATTTCACACCCATACGTGACTGGCTGGGGTCCCGTCACTAAAAACGTGATTAAACCAGGGAGATCAAACCTTCTCATCACATGATACATACCAACTGAGGAGGCGGCTCCAGGTAGGCCAGGCTTTCGGACGACGTTGACATTGAACGCAGACCAGGCGACGTTGCTCGCGCACAGCTGAGCATGGTCGATGGTCATGTACTTGGTGCGCACGGTCTGAGAGTTGATGCGGTTGAAGAGCGAGACCGGGCCACCAGCGAGAATACACGAAGAGATGTTACGCGTCTTTGCGGTTTTCTTTGATGGCTTTGATATGATTGTAACAGGCGCCGAATCAAACGAGGCCCAAACACGACCGCTGGCGGGTCTGCGCCTTCGGGAGTGAGGGCAGGAGGAGGGGGCTCGGCAATATCGAGAGACAGTTGGAAGCTCTTGGCCTTGGCGGTGCCGGTGACGTGCAAAAACTTGAAGCTCGCGGTCATATTGTTGTCCAACGGCGCCTTTTGTTCAAACGAGCGTTCCCCGCTCTCAGAGACGACAGCCATGGCCATCTGCTGGGCCCGCATGTGCCAGACGGGACCTTCGATATGAACGACAGGAGGCGGGCAGAGGAAGCGCTTCTCACTGCCGTAGGACTTCTGGGCGACGGCGGCGTGGAGACAGATAACGGTGGTCATGGGCATGACGCGCGAGGGATCCTGGGAGACATGGTCTCGGACGATGCGGCGAATCTTGCTGTGGGGATCCTCGGGCTCGCCGTCCTCCAGCTTGCGCTTCTGGACGAGGCCTGTGGTGGGATGATAAGACGGGAGATGAAACAGAAAAAGAGAAACATGCCTGAGCTGACGACCAGGACGAGGGGGCGCCGTCCTTGGTGGCGGTCAAGATGGACTGGATGGAGGCATTGGGGTCTGCAGTGGGCAGCCCGGGCGAAGAATGGGAAGACGATGGGGTGTGCGAGTGGTTTGCTGGGCGAATCAGAGGGGACCTAGAAGAGCGTGTCGAGCACGGCAAGGATCAGAGATGGAGTCTCGGGAAAAAGGACGAGCAAAAAAAGCAAATTGCCTGGGATGGGGAGTCTTCGCGACGGGTGGGGTCAGTCTGCGGGGGCGCTGGGGCCATGGGGAGGAGGAGGTGGTGGTGGTCAAGAAAGAAGGGACCCGTCGTCTGCGCCATCTACAAACAGCCGTGAGAGTAAGACGTGGGTTAAACTCCCAACCTCGTGAGAGTTTTGTAATTCTCATTTTCACACGCTGTCACCTGATCCATTGTCCATCACACATATACTTAAAATTCTCCCCGGCTTTCGTGTACGCATGTTTGTACGACCTCGATGGTCCAAGCTTCGTCCTGCCTTCTAGGTGCGGAAATAAAATGTCGGACTACACTACCCCCTCGGAACTCGCGAACTATGGTTTATATCGAGTTGGACAACGTCTGGGAGTGGGCGGATGTCGTGCCGTGTTTCATTGGTGCAGCGAATGCACTGATGAAGTTGGCCGACTATCCTGCTCTTGCTCCTAATGTGTCTCTAACTTACAGCCTTTGTTTGGCTCGGAGAGAGCGTAAATCTCCTTCGGAACATTCGAGGTGACATGAAACGAGATGATCCATCATTTGGTACGCGATTTCTGACCGCGACAACATTGAGCCTGTCGAGGCTTACGCATTGAACTTACAGAATGGTTCGACTTCCTCCTCCAAACATCTCAATTCTACCACCGAAAGTCGACTCTCTACAATACCCTCGTCGACTGCTACCTCAAGCTAAGCAATACGGGTGCCCGCGTCTTCTACCCTCTTCAAGCCCAGGTCAATGTATCGAGTACATCCCCCGGATTCTCCAATGCGTCCTGCAAAACAACCAATCCACCCGACTTGGTCACAATCTTTGTCTTGAGCAGTTAGGAAATCTACTTGGTGAATATGGGAAATCTCTTGATACTTATGGACTACCCCAAGTTGAAGTATACAAACTGGAAGTGGCTCATGAACTCGAAAGGTGGGAGCGGCATCGTGACTCTCTTGCAGAACGGTCGAACATGGCTTTAACAACATTTAACAATGGACAGCTTGAGGTATATGATCAGGTCATGGATGTTGTCACATCGAGCAAGCCACTTTATGTCTTTGTGGGAAAGCGGGCACAGGCAAAACAACTGTAGTTCGGACAATCTGCGACAGAGTACGATCTATGGGCAAAATTGCACCCCCTATGGCGACTTTGGCTTTTGCTGCACAGTTATACGACGGAGGACGAACTGTTCATGCAACTTTCAAGGTGTGTGTTTTCGTAGATGTAATTCACAAGATCTGAAAGTTGTTCCAGGTTCCAGTCAATGAATTCTCAAGCAGACTTAATTGCTCAGTCATCTGTGATAATCTGGGATGAAGCACCAATGGCAAATCAAGCTGTATTTTCATGCGTGGAAGAAACATGCTGAAACATTATGAAATCATCATTTCCTTTCGGTGGCAAGATTTTGATTCTTCTGGGCGAATTTCGTCAGACTTGGCCAGTCGTTAAACATGGAACCAGACGTCAAGTTGTGGATGCCTGCATCAAATCATCACACCTGGTCTCTCTTCAGTCAATCAAACCTTATGGGACTCATTTGAAATGCGGGAGATCGTCAATTTGCTGAGTTTGTCAATGAAATCGGGGATGGGAACAGTCCTGAAGTTCCACTTATTGGCCTGCAGTTAGTCGAGTCGATGGAAGAGGGCAATGACAGGTCATCGAATTTGTTTTTCCTGATGAAATACTCGAACAGTCTGAGCGTTGTGTGCAACGAGCAATTTTGGCTCCTACAAATGCTCAAGTCAACGCATAAAATGAATACATCCTTGAAAAGATTGACGGTCTGGAGAAAACCTTTATTGCCGCAGATAGCCTCAAGGAGGTTGATGATGCAGGGCTCGTGCCACCCAGCAGTACCTTGGACTATGTCTCAAAACACATTCCTCCAGGCATGCCAAAACATACATTGACCATCGAAGTCGGTGGGATTTACAGGCTTATGCGCAATCTTAGCGTTGAACAGGGATTGGTGAAAAACATTTGGGTCATCATCATTGCTGTGGGACCATGTTTGGTTACAGTACGACTGCTGAACGCATTGCATAGAAATCAGTATTATATCCATCCAGACGAGGACATACTTCTTCCACGAATTACTTTCAAAACAACTCTCCACTCAGGACACACATTGCTCCGACGTCAATTTCCACTTGCACCAGCTTATGCAACTACGTTTCACAGCTGCCAGGGCTTCAATTTGGAGCGAATGGGTGCTGACTTTACACACAGCAATGTCACAAGTCAGGGCACGAGGAGATGCTGTATTTAGGATGAGGCCAGAAGAAACATTGACTTTCAATATTATGAAGAAATCCTTGATTAGTACTGTGTAGCGTTACACAATGTTCGAGTTAAAGAATGGTTCACAGCCGGAGCGAAGCGAGGCATGACTTGTGACGGCGCGCACATCGCATCTCATCGTGGAATCCACGAAGGTATTGAGCTCTCATGTTGCCAAATAGTACTTTTTAAACCGACAAATGTCAAGGACTGGGTCGATTGGAAACCCTGGTCCAAGGGTGGAAACAAACACCATCGACATACTCTACAACAATGATGCAAGCTTGTCTAGACAGCTTTCGAGAAGTGTTATTCCGACATCTCGATGAAGAGGTATATCTTTAAGCAATTCTTTAATCCAGGTCGTTGGATTTGACACCCCCGTGCAGGTTACTGACCTCCGAGGAGAAAATCTCAAGAAATACCTTACTCTCGAGGAACTGGAAAGTCTGCCTATGTAATACCTTAACTGTACTCGAGTACTGCAACATTGGATGTGTCTATCTTCAAGTCATGGACCTTAGGGCTGCGCACCGGCCGTACCCGTAATTACCCCCCGTACAAAATTTTGATCCCGGACTGTCGTAGCTAAAATCCCAGATTTGGACCGCATATTTTCAAATTTGGTTAATGACCGCGTGCTCTTTGGGTCCAAAATTACCGAACGGCGATGCATTGAGAATTTGGGCCAAAATATGGCCGACTCTCCACAAGTTTACCCGTATTTGTTACCCGTCGTGCCACCCGTAGAGGCGACCCGTATTTTGCATTTGCTGCCTCACCAAGTGGCATTTGCCTCCAGATTTTTTCAAGGCTCATTTTCACACGCTGATGAGTTTTGTAATTCTCATTTTCACACGCTGTCACCTGATCCATTGTCCATATGTTTTTACTAGTACTGTACAAGAACTATAATATCTTTTAGCCGTTCAGAGGAAACGGCACACTGCCCTCTGTCGTCCTCGTGTTCCGCTCACCAATTTCCGCTTCTTGCTGATACCGCTGCCAGTCTTCCACTTTCATCGTTGACAGTCGCCTCGAGGACGAGCCCTGATTAGTCGCTAGCTTATCCCCGCTCAGCGACCGGGAATGCCGATGCTGCTGCGTACTCGTGGACCGTCGTCGTCGTCCGTCCTCCACTGTCTTTCTTTTCTCCAGTGCAGCTGCCTTCTCTGCTTGTCGCCGAGTCACAGCTTCCTTCTCCAGCGCTTTTGACCGTTCCCAGCGCTGTCGGGCTGCCTCCAGCTCGGCATGCTCCTTTTCGGCTTGTGTCAATGGCGCCTGCATGTCCCGTAGCTTCTCTCTGTGGCGCTCGGTCAGCTCCTCGAATGTCCGTGTCCGGGTCGCTGCCGGTGCTTGGGGCACTGGTGCAACGATGGTCGCCGACGTCCGACGAGGCGGGAGGATCGTCACTGCCGGCGATAGACCCGATTTTTGTGGAATGACGCGTGCCAGTGGAATGTCCTCCGAAGAGTCTGTGCTAGCTGCTAGTGCACTTTCTCTTCTCCTCCGACGCTGAATGGCCTCCTGGACTGCAGGTGCCATCGGTGCTCGAGGGGCCGATGTTGAAATCGGAGGCGTGACGCCGGACGGTGGCTGCAACAGTCTGCGCTCCTGAATGTAGGCGTCCCAATCAGAATCCTTCAATGGAACGCTCGTAGGCCGCGAGATTGGGTCATTGGAAGAATCGCGGACAAGTGATGACAGCTCCAGAGACTGTACACGACCACGGGGCGCGTTCTCACGTGGCGGCCGAGCATGCGCGGCAGGTTGGAGCGCGTTGCCGGCGTCGATGCTGAGCGTTCGCCTTGAGGAAAAGGACGGACGGCGGGATTGTTCTGAAGATGACGGAGGGATGGGCGTTTCCGACTTGAGAATGTCTATGGACCGGCGAATGGTCTGGATCTCTGCCAAGAGAGCTTGCTTGCGTTTATAGTCCTCCACTTCGGCGGCAGTAAGCCGCGCGATGTCGTCATTGGCGATGAAGCTGGTTGGCACATCTTCCTCGATGCGGGCGCCGAGGTCCAAAGTGGGCAACACCCCAGGGATCTGTCTTGATGCGCGTTTCAAGTCGTCATCGGACGTGGGGGCGACCTTGAAATCGGAGAGACCGGATAAATGACGAGCACGGGTTTCGTCATGGAGGAATGAAGTGGCTGGAGAAGCAGTGTCTTCGCTGTCCTTCATTAAAGGCGTGGAGCTGTCCTGTCTGCCATGCTTTGTGAGCGTTGGATGCTCCTTTTCCCAAGCGTCGCGTTCGCGATCGATATCAGCGAGCCTGGATGCTGCGCGGAGCTCAGCCTCTCATCTCTTTGCTTGGTCTCCTCGGCTATTTCCTCCATCTTCCTTTGAAGAACCTTTAGAATGCGAAGTTGGACAGCTATGCCCATCAAGGCGACGGCACCGGTGAGGCCGAGTTCGATCTGCATAGTTTGGGAGACAGGGAAGTGGATGCCGTTGTTGACAAACTTGGGGAAGAGGGAGGGAAAGCCGAGGTTCCATACGTAAAACTGGTGGCTGGTGTGAATGGAAAATTGATAAGATTAGGATGAAAGCTGGCGTACCTCCTTTAAACCAGCGGTGGTGAAACAATCAACGCCTAGCATAAAGGAAGTAGCTCCAACAAAGGCCGTGGAGATGAGAAGGACGTGGTAATGGATCTGATGGTGGCGAAATTAAGGTATGGATCAGGAGAGATGGAATAGGGAAATACCTTTGGTATTGTAGAAAGAGCAAAGCCAACGACTCCACAACCTGGAAAGAATTGGGGGTTGAGAGGGAAACGGAGAGGTGGAGAGAAGAACTGACCGATGTAGAGAATCCACCTGAAGCCGATATTCCTGATGAGACCGCCATTATGGAAGCACTGGATCCACAGAGCAAAGGCGAAGCCGCCCCATGCGCCGATTCCATACCTGGCACCTTTCCAGAAGAAGATGGCGACTCCGCCACCTGCGACTCCGGCGATGGTGGATGAGAGGACGAACATGCCGCGGAGGGTCTGAGTGGGGGGATTGATGGCAGGGATGACGCCGAACTTGAGGATAAGGACGATGCAGACGAGAGAGAGGGTGTAGAAGCCTATGAGAAAGAAGGAGGTCCTTGAAGAGGGATGAGAGACGACAGAGGGAATAAAATACGGCGAGGAAACGGACCATCTGTTCTTGTGGCCCCAAAAGGCGGAGGGAAGACCTGTGAGGATAAGGATGACGCCGAGGACTGCGAATGCGGGGTCGACGCGGGTTGCCTGGAAGAGAATGAGGAAATGCGGAGTGGAGAAGAGAGAAGCATACCAGGACAAAGGGATCTGGGGCGGGGGAGTGGGTAGGAGGGGCGGAGGAGGAGGAGGAGGAGGAGGAGGAGGAGGAGGAGGGAGGGATGGTATAGGTGACATTGAAGATGCCGGGGAGGACGGTGGTGATCTGGGAGGGCTGAGCGCCGGGGCGAGAAGTGAGGAGGGTGACGGTGAGCGGGGCGGTGGTGAGGGAGAGGGAGAGGGGGGAGAGGAGAAGGAGACTGTGCGCAGACGACAGAGAGGACAAGGAGAAGGAGGGGAAAGGAGAACATGGCGGGCAGCTGGCGGGCTCTCTGCTCTGAGGTTCAAGAGCAAGCCAGTATGCGGTCAGCCACTTCCGGCTTCTCTTACATCTTCCGCGGCTTCTTCTCTCCGCTCCCTCTTCCCGCGGGCTACTCAACTGGTAAGTTAAATCCCAAGCTTTGTCAGAGCAGTCCTCACCTATATATGTGCCCCGTTCCGTAGCATCCTAACTCGTTCATCCATCGAATCTGCTTCTTGACAAGTTCACATGTCTATCACGTGCCAACCGCGAAACAATTGTTTTTGAAATTTTAAACAAGAAAAAATCTAAATCTATTCGTCGCCCCCCCAATGGGTTCGTAATTCTGATGCTTCCATCGTTTAAACACCCGCACTACCCAGTTACTCTCCTGGTTCGTTGCTGCTTGCACATGTTCAAGGTCAGACTGCTGACGCCGCGGCGACAACGACATCTCTTCCGATGCGTTGTCGAGCGCCTCTTCTCGCTCTTCTGTAACCACAGTTAATACCAGCCCTCCTTCTTAGAACACAGGTAACAAACCTTCCCCAAACACCGCGTCCATCTCTTCTAGCGGGACTCCCTTGGTTTCTGGATACACTGCGACAAATTAGTCTATGCATCCCTCCAGAGCCGCCACATCGGCTTACAGAAGTACACTAAAGGCCCATTAGAAGGAAATAAATATAATTTTTTCCTTACTCACCGAGAACAAAGCTACAAACACAAAAGAACCCATGCATGGGGTACAATCGCCATTCCATCAACTCTTGAAGGTACGGCGTCATTTCCCCAACTATAAAATTGAATGCCCAGTTGGTAGCAGTTGACAAAGAGACACCTTTCGCGCGAAACAGGGGCATAATCTATAGCCCACTGATAAATAAACGCTGCAGATAACCGCATGAACCTTACTTCGGGGGGATATAGCCACGGAATGGGACCCCAACTGTATCCAAATGCAGCATTGAAGATCACAACGCATAAAACGACTGCGTTGGGCGTCTGAGCAACATCAATGTACATCCACCAGCCGGTGGCGACTAAAGATGCTGCCATCTAGTATAGACTGTCGTTAACGTCTGTGGGCGCATTCCAATCTAGAATGATTACTATGACAGCTCCAGAAAGGAGAATCGCACGACGACCCCAGTAATCGACAAGATACCATCTAACAAAATATTAAAAGCGTTCTAGTCGACGTGTAACAGGGCACTTACGTTGGAATAGTACTCAGCACATAAATGACAGAGTTTATCCCCGTCATCAGCAAGGCTTGACGTCCAATCCACCCAGCCTCTAGGAGCAGTCAGTCAGAATCGGTCATCTACGTGAAACAATGGCCCAACCTTCGAATACACGAGCTGAACTTGATTTCAGACATCAGCTTGCAACAGAACAGTGAAACGAACTTACGTGCGTAATACGATATGACTGTGTAATGACGACGTTTTAGCTACCAGATAGCGAACAAGGGCGGGTTTACCGTTAATTCCATTCTATAAACCCAACACGTCAGCTTCGGACCAGGCACAATGGACAATGGAGAACGGCTTGCCAGTTGTGCAAAAGCTTGGGACGACATGGCAAGCAGAACGCGTCTCTTGTACTTGCGCCACATCACGACGTATGACCTACCAGACTCGCGCTGTGAATGACTCGTTGGAAAGAAGTCCTTTCAGATAAAGAGCGAAAGGAGCATACTTCTTCTCGAACTTTATCCTTGATCTCCTCATATTCCGCCACCGCAATAGGGTTGTTGGCGTCCCCTCCGCGGAGGTCAACTATAACCTGCATACCCTCTGCCTCCCTGCCCATATCAATAAGCCATCTATATACCCCCAAATGCTCAGTCATCGAAGGAAAGTAGGCTTTTGTATCACATACCGAGGACTTTCTGGCATAAACAGAGACCCAGAAGCCAGTATCGCACCAATGATGCATTGAATAAAGAGAGGCATCCTCCATGACATGTCGCTATTTATAAAGGAGCAAAAGTAGTCTGTCCACTGGAAAATCGTCAAAGGCAGCCCTACGAAAACCTTCGGGTGGACGTACGACGGAAGATGAATACCCAATGATATTGCCCGTAAATTCCATGCAGGCTAGAGCACCGCGCTATCCAATCTTTAAGCACGACCTTTGTGACTGTTCCCAAAGTAGACTAACGTGATTTGGGGGCGATATTTCGCTCTGGTAGATAGGAACGATGGTCCTGCATTCAAGCAGTGGAAATCAGACAGGAATTATACGGACGTCAATCACTCACGAAAGCAAGCCGACACCAAACCCGCTCATGATTCGGCCTAGTACCATCGTCCGGAATCCCATCGTGAAAGTCTGGACCGCTCCACCGATAGTGAATACCACCGCTCCGACGAAGAGCGTGCCCTTCCGGCCAAGCATGTCGCCAATACGGCCTGCGGCAACGGAGGTAACTGTAGAAATTTCCTCGGAATCAAGACGGTCAGATTAGCATTTTCACGGACGTACTGAAGGCACCAATCTCCAAGAACGCAACGATGGTTCCGATTTCGAGAGCACTGGGGTAGTCAAAGTACTTTCGGAAGAAAGGGCCAGTTATGATACCACTCATTACGCTGGATGGCAATTTATTATTGGTAGAAGGATTATGCGTATTTTGCGTACCCTTGATCATATCCGAACTACGAACGAATACCACAATCAGGTGTGTTCAGACACAAAAATATAGGTCTTACAAGGAAGACACCGAGACTGGCAAATGCAGAGATGCTGTAGAGAAGCGGCTGGCCGACGAGCCTTCTCCGACAAGTCGATGGGGCATCCGCCATTGAAGTATCGGCAGAAAGAGTTATTAGGTGGTAAAAGATCGAGGCCTGTGGAGCATTGCGGCGAGGAGGTTGACTCGCGGAGGATGATCATGGTGCCGATCAAAACCGTGACCAAGCCTAAAATTCAATACGACTTACATACAGTCCCTTTATAAATAATTCCCTATCCCATGCCGCTGTCGGACGCCTCTCTGGACGATCTCTCGTCGGCTGCGTCCTCCTACGACTCTGATGAGGAGTATCGTCTCGCTCAGCAAGAATGGGAAGACAGTCTCCATCAGCTTCAGCAACTCGTCGCTGTAGTTCTTCTGCCTTTCGTTGGGAAGTGGCTGGGTAGACGTTGGAGCCATTTGGGCAAGTCTCTTTCTCCTATTTCTTGTTGGACCATAGTAATGAAGTGAATTAGCTTATGCTCGATACCTACGTGTCGGTCTTGGAAAAGCGTTCTTCTTCGGAGAATCCAAGAATCGCTGAAAACTCGAAGTTCTAGGGTTCTGATCTGTCAATGATAATAGGTATGTGTACTCTAGATAAGTATTCTCAAGAAGTTCGTCGTCTAATTTCATCTATCAACTTTACCAAGCTGCTTGTTGGAACATGTCCAGAAATATACATCCTCGACTGCATCTCTCTAGCTACATCCCATAATTCTAGGCGCATCAACCCAGAAAATAAGATATACCATGTTGTATTAATCCGAGGGACGCCTTGGTTTTCCATTTCCTGTATCAGTGCAAGCGCGTCCAGATAACCTTTGGGGTCTGAGGATTCTAGAGCCGTCCGAATGAGAATATGATATGTCGGCAGTCGGAATGCTATGCCGAAGCGTCTCATTCTTGCCACCACCTCCCCCCTAACTTCCTGGGCTCTTTGTCGTGAGACCCATTGCCCTCGGTGTAACCCAGAAAGAATGGAAGTGTATGTCACTTCATTCGGCCTGGTACTCTCGGTTTGCTCCATTTTATCAAGCAACTTGAGGGCTCCTTTCAGGTTTGCGTCTGTCTGTTGTCGCATCAGGTGGTCGATAATTGAGGTGTAAGTGGCAACATTAGGTTGGACACCCTGTTTCTGCATGAGACTTATAATGATGTTCGGAGCGTCGTTCCTGCCAGCTTGCAGCAGTGCCGAGAGAATTGTCGAAAAAGTAACCACGTCGCCAGTAATTTTGGCTTCCGACATTCTGGTTACGATGGATGCAAGTCCTTTGAAATCATTTTGACGACCATAAAACGCAAGAAATGTGTTGAAGGAAACTGCATCTGGCGTTGGTCCAGTGCTGAGCATAGTCGTCATAAGAGAATTAGCTTCCGTGATGCGGTTTATACGGAGTAGCCCTCGCAACACAGTGTTGTATACTGCCAGTGCGGGTGGCCCAACGCCGTTGAAGAACTTCTTGAATTCTTTGAACCTCTTCAGTGCATCTTCTGCTTTGTTATCGTCAAACAGCGCAGCTATAATAGCGCGGTAAGATAGTTCATCAGGCTTAATATGCTGACGCAACATCAAATTCCAGGTATGCATGGCTTGTCTTGAGTCGCGGAGATCCGCATGGGTATCCAGCAAAGCTGTCCACATCGAGACTCCTGGACGAATTCCACATCTTGCGAGGTCGTCCCACATCCGTGCAGCGAGATCCGTTCGCTCGCTTCGGATAAATGCAGTCTGAAAAGAAGTCCAGCTAACTTCTGTCATAGCAAGCGTTCTTGTGGTAGAAATACCAGACTCGTCTGCTGCCAAATAAGGATCTGGCCCATTGATTCCATCGAAGATATCATTGTATAGCTTTTCCAAAAGTTTAGCTGAGCGTGGGTGCGAGAGGTTCATGATATGCTTCGACAATGAAGGAGGCTTGGAAACAAGTGCCGCAATTTCGAGTCGGTCCAGATATTTTGCGACCTTTTGTTGAAGGTCGAAATCGTACTTGAGATCCTGAAATAGTTTTGTTCTACGGAAGCTGCGAACTCGAATGTCGGTGGCTAGATAGGTATCCAATGCAGACCGAAACGAATCATTCATGGCATGCGCTGTTATTGCATCTAGCAACATTGATATCCGGCCAGGATTAAAATATTGCCCGCTTGTTTCGTCGTCTGTGAAGGCAAGTCCTTCGTTGACTGGCGTCTTCGTGTATTCCATCATTTCAGAGAACTTTTGATAGAGGTCCAAAGTCGCATGAGGGTTCTTACGCTCAAGGTTTTTCCACATTATAGCATGAAGCGCCTCGGTGGAATTACGGGTCGCGGCTTGAAGTGCAAAGCTTTCAGCACAAATTTTCAGATCTTCACTCCACAGATGAGATGTCCCTTTTTGAGAATAATGGGTTGCCACTAGATGATTCAAAGTCCTCTCGACGGACTCTGGTAAATCCAATTTCTTGTCATGAGGTATCATCGCATTCTGCTCCACCATATTCTGCCAGTGCTTCAAAGCTGTTGGAAGGTCTCTGAATTCCACGGCTTTTCGAAGTTGTACCAATGCCGTGTTTCGTGAGTCGATTGTGGAGGTTGGTATTTTCCGCCTGGTATGAGCCTGGGCCATGATATGGTCGCGTATTTTGCTGTGAATAATAGGTGCATTTTCGAGTTTTGGCCCCAAGTTGCGCTTTAACGCTGGCTTGGAGAATCCTCGGGCTCTGCACACCAGGTTGGGTACTAGAGAATCCAACAGAATAAGGGTATTATGATTTGAAACAGATTTGAGCATCGACGTCCCTTGGCTTGTTGGACGGGCTGCGTCACACTGTAAGAATTTTGTGACCTTTTCAGGGTGTCGATGGTTGTTGACTTCACCATTTTGATTCAGACCTCAACAATGGGACACGGGAATTCAGACAAACTTTACATCACTCACGCTGAGCATGCGGGTCTGCACGGATCTCATTCCTCTTCCATTGGTTTCAAAGCGTATGTGACTCCGTCTCACTATTTTCGTGCATCTCTCTAACCGGGACTCTTCAGCAAAGCCGAAGCTCCCCACTCTGGTGCCAGAACACCTTTCGACTGCTGTGCACTCTCGTTCCAACCTTTTGTTCATCCTGTCTGTGCTAGAAACTCAGATGGAACCGGTAATGTCTTTGATCTGGTGAATATAATTCCTTGGCTGAAGTGAGCAACTCCTTCATTTTCCTCATTCTAAGCTCATGACCTCTTAACAGGCAGCATAACAACACAAATCCTATAACGAAGGACCCTTTGAGCCCATCTGACCTAATCACCCTTCATTACTCACGAAAAGAAGCCACCGGCGAGATTCACGATCCCATATCTTTTAAACCATTCAATGAACATTCTCATATTGTTGCAATCGCAACAACGGGCAATGTCTTCCTTGCTGAAAGCATCAAAGGCGGAAAGGATCTAGTTAGGGACGTCTCCGTTAAGAAGTGTGTTCGCAGTTCTTTTCATGACATTGTCTGACCATGACTTAAGGACAGATGTAATCACGCTGCAAAACCCTCATGGACTACAGCCCGCTTCTGTTGCTAGTGCCTCAGGCCCGAAACAGGTGGCAATACCAAGTGTAACGGAACCTGCAGCACTACCCGCTGTCTCTGCACTAAAATCGAAGGAGCCTCTACCATGTATGTCGTAACTGCATAATTCATCATCTATCTCACGTTGAATCTAGGGAACATCTCACCATACTCTAATGGAATGGCTGGTGCTTCATTAACTTCAACGTCAGTGGACATATCACAGGCATCTAGTTCCAAACTACTCTGGGATGAAGTAAGTGGGTTTGAGGTTGTATGGCTATAGCGATAATCAATGCCATTCAATCTAGGAAGAAATGATGTTTGAAGACATATCAAAACCCTTGAAAGGGAAAGGCAAGGAAAAAAACGTTGGAAAGCGACGGGCTTATGTGCGGGTCGTAACTAGCCTGGGTGGTGCTAGCCTCAACCTGGAACTCTATTGTGAAAAGGTGCTGCTTTTCTCTTTGATATTATTTGCCTGTTTTCATGGTCCATTAGGCACCAAAGACGTGTTACAATTTCCTGATGCTTGCCAGGACGGGAAAATACAACAATTGTTTGTTTCACCGCCTGGTTCCCGGATTTATGGTAAGGGGACCATGAATACAGTGTTTAATTGTGGAATTCACAAGTTTCTTGTTATCAAGATTCAAACAGGCGACCCAAGCGGCACAGGTTCTGGGGGTGAATCATATTGGGGTACACCATTTCGAGACGAGCATGATATGAAAAATGCAGCCAAACATGACAGCCGTGGTATCCTAGCAATGGCGAATAAGGGCGCTAACACGAATAGGTACAGTTTTCCTCGCCGTCCTTGTTTTTTTAATGCCGATATCTCAATCTTTTTCAGCTCTCAATTTTATCTGACCTTCAAGGAAACCCCACATTTAGACAAAAAACACACAGTGTTTGGCAAACTTGTTGGCGGGGAAGATGTGCTTGACGCTTTGGAAAATCTCCCTATCAAACCTGGGACAGATAGACCTGCAAAAACTGTTCGAATCACAGAGGTAATCATGTAAGCTTCTCATGTTAATTTTTAAATAATTGCTGACAGCTTTTTTCTAGTTATCAAGACCCATTTGACGACTACAAGAAACGTTTGGCCAATAAATTAGCCAAAAGGGCAGAGAGCGCGAAAAGTATCACCACTGAAAAGGAGGTAAAGAAAGATGATGTCAATTGGTTTGGCACCAAGATTGGTTCAGCAGCCACCCTTGATTTCGGAGGGACAGGTCAAGGGAGTATTGGCAAATACCTCAGCCCCAAGAGACCAAATCCGGCAATTGTCGACACAGCAGGAAGGGAAGAGGTTAAGAAAAAAAGGAAAATTGGCTTTGGAGACTTTGAGGGCTGGTAGAGGTTTAATTAATGCCTTGATACTAATATATGGATGACACCAAGATATAACATAGGGTTGAGTAGATACTATCCTGCAACAAGCACTCTACTGGCCTTGTTGGATTCAGGCTCAGCAGGAACTTTTGTGCCAGTGTTAATTGGTTTGGCCGAAGGTGCTATGGGGAATGCAACAGCCTGAGATGGTGCTCAGTGCTTGTGAAGAGAGTAATAAGCAAGCAACTAACAAGGTCCTCTTGGAGGGCAAGTAATTCCTGCTGTACTGCGTCTTCGTCGTCCATTGTCAAGGTGTTCGATAACATGTCACCGATTTCCTATGTGGAGCTGAGTCCAATACGCGAGAAACAATGCCCAAGACGTACTTTCTGGTATTCTCGTGCCTCAGCTGTCTCTTCCAATAGTTTCTCAACGCTCTCGATATTCATTTCTTTGTGGATTTCCATTAGCACCTCATTTCCCTGCTTCAACCCGTGGAGGACAGAGACTTCCACGAGAGAGAATTCGATCGTTGAGACCTTGGGAGATTGTGAGCCGTTGCAATTAGCGGGACATGGCCTGAATACCAATTGTTCCAGGTTCTCTAGTTGTTCATCTGTCTTCTTCAAGAGGCTCTGCTGGTATTTGCGTCGGCGTAGTGCAATGAGAGCCCGATCCTTCTGACCGGCTGAAATCTGAGCTTTTGCGATTGTATGCTCTCTATCCAACACGGATTGGATCTGACCATTGTGAATAGATTACCAAATTATGCTTTTCTGTAGTGTTGCTTCAACAAACCTTCTTTTGATATTGCCTTAGTTTGTCTCGCTGAAGCTTGAGACTGAGCAACCATGAGTTACAATGGATTCCAGTGATCAAGATACTGACTCTAGTATAGCACGGTCTTGAGGCGTAATCTTAGGCAATGAATGGTTACCTCCCATGCTTGACCCCCTAGCGTATGCTGTTTTGTGAGATTCCCAGTCAGACGAGGTCGTTATCAAGAAGTCAGCCGTTCCATGAATTGATGAAGAGTTCTATGACGCAGTTCTTCTTCTAGACAATTCTTGGTCAGTAACTTAGTTTCCTTGCAGGTCCAATTCTTTATTCCTTCTGCTTTGTCTGACGCTCAAGTTTCTGTCACATTCCACCTTGGCCTCCAGATTTTCCTCCTCAAGTTAGCCCCTATCCTGTAATAATCTCTCGGGACTCCTGCTTGTATTATCGCTGCCCTGTCTTATTCATATGGATTATGAACATCCTGACCCTTGTTCAGATGAAAACTCCACTGATTGAGTTGTTAGCAACAACCACCATCATCCCGTGCCCCCCCCGCACTTGCTGCTGGTCGTTGCGCTGTTCCGGCTCACGTCGAGCTTCGGGCACTCGCCGTATTGTCGTTGATCGACGCTCAGTACCATCAGACGCTGTTCTGGTGAGTTTCCGAATTCCATCGACTACAATGCACATAGTCACTACTTCTCGCTCAGTCGTTCGCCTAAATCTCTTCCTCATTACAATGCAGTGGTGCCCTACGCCTTTGACAATACCACCTTTTCGAGGCCCTCCCTTTCCGCCCACCATTATCACCTTGAAACCGCATTCTTTAGAAAAGAGGATTCGGAAACTGCGTATCTTTCCCAACTGTCGACGTCTGCAGAGTGTGCACGTTTCCGACTCGAACGCAAAGACCGGCGTCGTCGCAATATCATGAAGGACCTCGACGAGCAACAAAAACAGCTCACTGACATGCTGAAGACTTTCAATGATAGCACGGCTCAATTGACGTCACTCGAAGCCCAATGTTATGCCCTCTCAATGGCTTTGTCAACAGCGCCATCTCTGCTAGTCCAAAGGTCGCCAAGTCTCTCCGACCACATGGACCGAATGTTCACACCTCACACACTGGCACCCGACATATACGCAATGTTCCCTCATCAACAGTTTTAGATCGTTGGTTTCATCATATGTTGGGGATTTTATGGCTGCTATAGTTGGTTTAGGATTGTAGACAGAAATCTCCAACCTTCTCCACTTCGCCATTCATCCTTTTCGCATATGTTTATTAGGCTAATGCTTTATTAGCACACTCCGCCGAGGCATTTGTCCTTAGTCTTAGACGAAGGCGGCAGTAGATATGTAAACAATGTAAACAAGCGCTCTCAATGACTTTTCCCTGAAATGTGCAACCTAACTTACACAAAGTTTATGGTTTTACACAAGTTTTACAAATAAAATATCTTCGTCGTAGAAGTGGACAAGGTTCCTTAAAAAAGGGGTAGGTGCCGCTTGTCGGCCATGTAGACTTATAGACTGTAAAATATGCTAGGCACACGATTTGGGACATTAATTTACTTCCTCAGATTTTTTGGGAATTGACCATCGACAATGTTATCGGGCACTGGAACGGTATAGTTTCCGAAACAGTCAAAGTCGAAGTCCACTTCCTCGATACGTAACTTCATCCCCGCAATGAAGGTATCTAAGTCGCACAGTCCATCACTATTTGGTTTGCAGCCCTTGATACCGGTGAGCGGAAGAACGCCGTCATTTAATATCCATCGAATATGGGTCGGTTTACTGGAGGCCGGACAGGAGAGTACTTGTCCTACGAGATTGGAGCCAAATGGTGCAATTTGATTGACGAAGTATGTCTATTGGGAAGAGCCATGAAATTCAAAACTAGAGCGGTGACAGAAAAGTGAAAATATGAACCTGGTCTTTTGGAATGTGATCAGTTGGCAGCGGTCCATTGGCAGCCAAGCTCGTGAAGTTCATGGCCACAAAGACTGAGACGGAGTTTAACACCACAGAGAGGTCTCCGTGAACAAAAATATATACTTACTTGTTGACAGCACTGTATCATGGGTTACATCTACAAAAATAGGCTGATCCAATGGGAAGAGGACAGGATTTGTTACGATCGAAGCGTTGACTGCAGAGTTAAATTTGGTGATGCGAGTTTGAGTGAGTCGTGAGACCAACTCCTGGACATATCCTATTCCCTGTGCGCTAGAAGCTGGGTTACCGGGTCCACTTCCGTACCAGAATTGGAGATCTACAAATCTCACATATCAGCATGCCGTGGGTAAGAGTGGAACAAAATGGTACCAATGAAGTATTCATAAGACTTCCATTCATCCTCAGTAAATAAGGCACAAAACTCGGAGAAGCCCAGTGCAACGGTCTTTTGAATGATGAGCCAATTCTCAAAGAACGATAAGTGTATTACACCTACTTCATATGCACAGAGTTGGTGCATTGCAATTAAATCTGTCACGGTAAATTGATATCCTTTAATTAGTTTAGACAGCCTTTTAATTGTTGGCTGCAAGTAAATTTGAGCCCATTTGTTGGCTTGGTCGTTACCTAACGCCTCGACAGCGTTGTTTGCGTTCGCACAGTTGAAGTATGGTGCCAGAGTGTTGTTTTGCCCGTCATTTTCGACCATTATAAGCTGGTGGTATTCTTGTTGGTAAGTCTGGACACCAAAAAGTCCAGCATGAAAATGCAGGCTGAAAAGGATGAGTTGTGGTGAGGTACATTTCACTGTGATACGCTTACGCGGAGTCGAGCATACGTTCTTCTGAGGTTGTACGAAAAACAGGCAGGTCCGTGAACTCCTTGAGAAGCTCCCCTGTAATGGTCAATAGGTCAGGGAATAACAACCAAGTACGGCCTGGTCATTCTCACCGTATTTGACCCTAAATCCAACACCCAAGTTAAATCTGTCGAAAAAAGTTAATATTGTCATTGACGGACAAAGAAGAAACAGGTGAGATTACAGCTGAGAACGACCGAAAGGAGTCAGTATCTCTGCACCAAGCTTATAGGTCCAAGTATTGAGGAAGCCAAGGGAGCCGGATGCGGAAAAGCCTGAGCCAGTTGCAGCAGTATGTAATCTCGCCGCAAACGAGGCAGTTCCACCATCTGACGTGGGGTATCTGGCGCCGTGGCGATGGAGAAGATGAACTTGCTTGACCTCGCAACCATTGGGAATGAGAGGAGACGCGTTTGGCAATCCAAAGTCCCTGGAATCTACTGATTGCCAAGGTGCGAGGTTTGCTAATCGCTGTAAAACGTTGAAAGACTGTCCTTTTTTATCTTCTGCATTCGGTTGGATCAGAGGAAATACGGAATCGACTTTTGCAGCGGACGGAGCAGTAGCTATGGCATTAGCTTCGTCGCCAGCTGTAAATTTTAACCGTAAATATTCTGTGCTTAGATGAGTTCTTTGTTGACACTCACTGGGTGTGGGACCGGCAAAACCGATTTGAGATCCGTCTAAAAAGAATGTGTCGGTAGCGGTTACTGTTGCATTTGAAGGGGGGAACACAGCTGTTGAAGTTGACCCAGCAAAAGAAGATGCAGACGCTGGAGAACCATTGACGAATATGGAGTTGAGTAAGGAAATCAACAAAAAGGACTGCAATGCAAGAAAAACAACCATCGTGGGATATAGTCTCAGAGTTCAATGAAACAAGGATTGCTGGCTTAAATACCCAGGCTTACAGAGGCAAATTGTAGACCACAAGCCTGCCACAGACGCCATGAAGCAGCCGTAATGAAAGAAGTTGGGATATAATTGTGATAACTGAAAATAGACCGGTGCCAGCGGGGCTAAAGACGCATGTGGCTCCGATAGTGGTCCATGTGCGGATTTGAGCCGACAGTGAAGTCAACGAGGACAAACGTGTGCTGAGTGCGAAGCTACTATACGAAGTGGGGTACATGGCAAGCCGCGGAACGGGGTAATGGCGGCATTATCAGCATTTGGATGGCGCGAGTAAAAAGAAGGAGAGACGCATGTTCGGGAGTAAGAAATAGCTACAGAAATATGTCTGCATTGTGGCCATTTCGACATTCAAGAATCACGATAGCGTCACGCGTCACGCTTCACCTAATTTTGCTCCCAGTTCGCAGAATTGGCATGTCCAGCGGCCCTCAAGACAGCGAATGGCCCATAGATATCTGAAATCTTTTGATCAGGTCTTTCCAAACCATCTACGTGTTGCAAAATATCACGACTATGTTCGTGTCGCGTCTAAAGGTGCGACACGTCGTCAATTTGCCGCCTTCGCGTCTCTAAATATCGGGCAGGTGGCTCTATCAGGGTTCCACTCGCATCACCCAAAGTCATTGGCGTCGTTAACTCTCGGGGGAACAGGAGGCAAGCCTCATTAAGCGGGTCGGCAACCATTTAGCTTACATTTCGCAGTCACCAGGAAGATTTTTATGGCTTTGCGACCCTCTCCTTGAATCCGGAAGAATTACGCCTGAGCGTTAAACGTGCTCATGGAATTGACTGGAATCCTGATTCCGTCGGGGAAGTTCTTCTCGGCAGGTTCTCTTCGTTGGAATTTATGACGGGTAGGTTCTGCATCTGCTTTTGTGTTGCATAAACATCTGACAGTAGAAAGACACGGAGGATCGGCAGTAGCTCAATACCTGCGCCAAGAATTACATGGCCTATTCGAATCAGTAGACAAAGCACTAATACCGGAGTTGTATGAATGGATCAAGGAAATAGGAGGATACTTTAAGCGCTTCAAAGGTGGTGCTATTACTCCCTGGATAAGCGGCAAAAATGAAGATGAGATGACTCTTGAAGCGCGCGCCACATTAGCATTTTTCGAGGTTGGTCCTTCTGTACTTTTCTGCCAATTTACTGAGTCTGTTTAGGTCGACAAAAACTTGTCTGCCGACAACTCAGCCCAATCCTGTGGAGCCACAGCATCTGTGGCCATACTGCAGTCCCTTGATGCCCCCGCCACCCCTTTCTTCTCCGCAAATAAGCTGGCGTTGACTGTTGCTCATTGTGGGTACGTATCGTAACGTGATTCAACCTCTTGAATTCCAGGCTGAACTCTCCTTTAGAGATACAAGGGTTCTTCTATGCTCGGTCAAGAATGGTCAGGTCTTTCCGATGACAGAAACTCACCACGCGGATGCGCATGTAGAGAGCATTCGGCTGCGTCGTATGATGGGTTCCTCTCTCATCACCGATTCTTTTGGCGAATCTCGGTATGCACAACATGATCTCATGGAGCGAAAAATAATTTATCCTCAGTTAGATGGATGGGCGCGCTTGCAAACACGCGATGGTAACTCAGGACTCTGAGACAAAATATACGTCACCGCTGAGCAGCATTCATCAGTCTCGGAGACCTACGCTATAAACGATTTGGAGTAACTCCAGAACCCGAGGTCAGGAAGAAATTACTGGAAGGTAATACTTTTACTTTCCTGACTACCGACCTCAGCTGTCCCTCACAAACCTTTAGGGAAAGACTGGGCTTTCCTAGTGCTGGTATCTGACGGAATATCATCCATTCTTTCGGATGCTGAAATTGTTGACCTTGCACGAGGCACAGCTGACCCGAAATCTGCCGCAGATCGCATTCTAGCATTTTCTGAGGAGCTAGGAGGAGACGACAATGCTACTGCCATTGTGGTTCCGTTAGCAGGTTGGGGAAAGGTTGTTGGTCCTGATGAGACTAAGAACCTTCGAGATTACAGACGAAGACAAGCAGGTAAGAATTCTCTGGTTTGATCCACTTGTGTGCTAGAAGTTAACATTCTATATAAACTCAAGCGGGCTCTGAACGGCAGCGGCGTATGTGAATCATATTATCAGTAGAATTTGCTTGTCATATTTGTGCTGCTGCATGACCATCTGCCCTGGGGTCAGATCCTGCTGCCCAAACAAATCTTCCAGATGGGTCTTGAATTTTTTGAATGACTTGTCCACGGCCCATCAACCCCCGACTGAACCCAGTAATGAGTCTGGCGTCATGTCCCATACCTACAGTATTATTGTCAGTAAATAATAAGATACCCAGGAAAGTAATTCGCTACCTCTAAGTGTTTCGACTGTATCTTTGGAAAAGCCATCTTCAAAGTAGACCTCACTATTGATGTCTCCTGCTGCTCCAGTGGAACTGCTCTCAGCGTCAGGAGTGCCAGCAGATATACAAAATCGAGGAGCATCGAGAGCAGCTTGTGGCGTAAAACCACGCAACATATTAAGGAGCACTTGAACATGACCTTGAGGCTTGTGAGTAGCATCAGTCAACACCCAAGATATTCAGTCTAGATCACATACTTGCATAAATCCACCCATGACACCATAACTGAGGAACAGTTCATCACCTTTAGTGGCAAGTGCAGGAATGATAGTGTGGTATGGTCGTTTGCCCCCCTGAGCAACGTCAGATCTCTCCCTGAAAGTTTCAGGCAGGCATACCTTCAAAGCATTGGGGTGATTCTTGTCGAGGACGAACCCAGAACCTCTGTTCTGTAGCGTGAATCCGCAGCCTTTCGGAACAGCTGGTAGAGCATGGTCAAGTTTTCAATTAAGATGGGGGCTGACATTCTACAAACCTCCTGTTCCAAAGCCTGACACTATCATAAGCAGAAGTCAAATTGGGTCTTGTAATGTTACTAACCTGCGTAGTTGCTTTGGATATAGCTGCACGCATTCCCCCACTGATCCGTGACTATGGATATTGTATCAGTCAAACTAACTGGCGCCACCTGGACGAAAAGCGACCTGTGAAATATACCGTGTCCGACGAATTCACTGGATTGCCCTGTGGTTATATTGAATGAGAAGATAGGAAATGTTGGGCCAAAACCGAGTCACATGAACAACCCGAGGATTTGTGCTATCTGAGTTGAAAAGTAGTGCCCGAGACGCCAAGTATTCCTGCAGCGATTCATCAAGACACAACCCACTCGCATAAAAGATAAATGACCTTGCTTAAAAGTTGGTCGACAGGAATATGCTCGATTTCGGGGTCCGTAACGTAATATTGACTATCTGGATCGCGTATTGTCAGTTCGTCGAATGGTGTTTTAAGTCCTAAGCTACCTGCAAAGGCAAGGCTGATACAGTTCAGGTAACGGTCCCGAGGTGAAGATACTCAGCGCACCGTAAAGCTTCTATCAGAGTGTGGAGGTATTCTGGGGAATTATGTTCCATGTCCAGCAAAGCCCTTGAACGGCCCTGTTCTTGAATATTCTCGAGGATACCAAGAGCTAGCAACGCCGTGATACCTGGTGACAACTTACATCAATGCATTTGCCTGCAAGAGAGGGATTTGTTCTTGCCTTGTCCGTTTGGTGGACACTGTCAGCAACGATTATAAGGAAAGAACGGTCGACGCATATAGTCTGACTTACTTCGTATACCGTAACTTCATTTGCGTATGTATACTCAATGGGCTCCACGAAAGTGGAAGTGTGATTAGCGAGATCCTCCAACTCCATTAGACCCCCCTTGCTTTGAATAAGATCAACGATTGCTTGGGCTACTCGACCCTTATAAAACCCAGCCTTGCCATGCTGGACAACTTCTCTGAATGTTTTCGCCAAGTTGGGTAATTTCACAATTTGTCCAGGAGCAGGAGCTTTTCCATTTAGGAGCATCTCGTCTCCATTGGGAGAGGCATTCTTTATAAGACCCTGTTTTGGGCAATGAGATGTCGTCTCGAGCTTCGTTGATAATCTCACACCTCAGAGCGCTGCCACTATAACGATAGCAAGTTAATAAAACATGAAACGAGAAAATAGATTGACAGAGAAGTGACTGACTGCCCAGCCGTGGATCTCAGAAACGGGAACACTAACTCGAAGTCAGCAGAGACACCAGAAGAAGGTTCTTGATGACTGACCCTTCTTCTGCCAACCTTATAGCTGGTTCAAAGATATCAGCAACTGTAACTAACCCACTTCCGAAGCTCTCTATCGTATCGATCCAAGCAGCCGTGGCACCTAAGGCATCGAATTAGCGTGCTATCAACCTGGTACAAAACCTTCTTGGACCTGGAACCGTTACGGAATTCAGATCGGTGAGAGGAATCCCTCCTTTCACTCCTCGGCTCAGAAGATAGTCAATAGTGAGCTTCGCTGGCGCACGGCCAGATCCATTCAAGGCCTTTACCTTCTTGGTTTGAGCGTCAAAGAAGAGACAAAAGGCATCTCTGTTCGAGAACTTCGAAAAAAACCTTTTGAGAGAGTCCATCACCACTCACCCGCCAATGCCACAGCAACTAGGTTCCGTCACGTTCAGTGCAACGGACGTGGCGACTGCAGCATCCGCTGAGAAGACAAAAGTTAGCAACGCAACCGGAAATCCTGTTTGTTGCTGGCCGACCTGCATTCCCTCCCTTTCGTAAAAAAACCAGATTTCTAACCAGCCTCCGTGGCCAGAGGCTGGGACGAGGACACCATTCCTTTCGTGCCATAGACTACTGATCTCCGACTGGCAAATCTCTGAAACACGGGTTCAGGACTGTCCACTCTAGACCAATCGATAGCGACAGGGGACGGCATCATAATCTGCAGGTTAACGGAAGGAATCCCATGGCTTATATAGGGAATTGTCGGGTTCAATGGGAATTACATAGCCGTCTGCGTAGGTCTGGGTGTCGAACCATGAGATACTTTACTTAGTCCTGTGGAACAACAAACCCGGTGGTCCGATACCATGAGAGTGGATTACATATTATTGTGTTCTATTGTGATCGGGAAGTTGTGTTCACTGCCCACGATAAGCACTAATCTTCATCGTGGACCGCGAACACAACATGTCTTTACAATCAAAGTTACAGCAAGTCTCCGTCGAATTTCAAAATCTGCAAGCAGATCTATCCAAAGTGATAGACACCAGGCAGAGGCTTGAAGCTCAACTCTCAGAGAATGACTTGGTGAAAAAAGTAGGCGCTCATTGGTTGAATATGTAATCCATATACCACCTTTGCCTCTAGGAATTTACTGCGCTGACACCAGAAAATACCGTGTTTAAGCTGATTGGACCTGTGCTTGTCAAGCAAGACCAAGCCGAAGCAAAAAGCAATGTTGATACTCGACTCAACTTCATTCAAAGCGAGATGTTTGGATCCCTTTCCTTTTGCTATATTGTTCCATTGAATGACGAGAGCTGTCCTCCATAGCCGACGAGTGGAAGGGCAGATAAAGGAAATAGAGGGTAAACAAGAGAAAAAGAAGGCAGCGGTAAATTTGCGCATTCAATACCTGTCCCATTGGGAAAACCTCATAATTCGGTTCACAGCTCATTCAAATCCAAACAGCTCTTCAACAGACATCTACACCCTCTGCATCCCCCGCAACTCCTTTGGCCATGTAGGCCTGTTCCAAAATATAGATAATAATTTTCTTTTCGAGAGTTTCTTGACCCGAAGGCACTCACTTAACGACTCAGAACTCCACAAGGAGGTCAAGACAGGAAGTCTCCTTTATGAGTCTGACTGATCTTGCGCTGGCATCCTAATCCCCTGTGCTTTACGCGAACGAGCGAGATCACGGTCAGTTTCCGGGCTTTTCAAGATGGTTTCCAGAGTAAACCTCTTCATGCGGGAGACAGGTGGACAATTCCGAATAACGACAAGATCGTCTTCCCGAAGTCCTAGATAACTAACTCGATGAAATTCCATGAGAAAAGGATTTGTGGAACGTACTATTATGTTCATCATGGATCAAATACTTTTTACTTCGCTCGACTCGCTAATTAAGACGGAGTAGTCAGCGCTAAGGTTCCAATGTCGGCCAAACAACACTAACTTTTCCAGTCAATTTATGTATCACCCAGCGAGATACGGTCACTGTGGCTGTCTTGTTCATAAATCCTGCTTTTGTAACGATTCCATGGAAAGACATGGGCGACATTTTGAACTAAGTTGTGGACGGATGCTGAGCACTGTGTCACATGTGCAGGTGTGAACCTGTAAAAGGGCGTGCGAAGATGTATCTCAAAATATACCTCATGGACCGGCACTGTTACTGTATATTGAGACCACACCGTAGGGTTTATATAACCGGCGTGGTCCCAATATAGCGAACTGCCGGCCCAAAGGCACACATCATGAGACCTGTAAACTCAGAGGTGCCAGTGAGACGTTGAAGTCATCCTCGGGTTTGATGGGCCAGCCACTCTATTGCGAAGAAGCTGGAGAACAGCCAAGGCTATCTCACCGCGGCGAGCATCGGACGTGTGGTTATTTATACAGGTGGTTAAGTCCACGTCAGTATAATAAACTCCTCCTCCTCCATACATTGGGACCACCCCGTTTAAGTACTACCCAACCCAACCCAACCCACATAACCCAATCCATGATTCGAGCCTCCAAGGTAAACTTATTCGTCTATGGATGTACTGGTGTATTCGTGTGACACAATGGATACGCAAGGCAAGAAAGTGCAACGAGTATAATTTATGCCCTTGAAGGACTCTTTTCTTCGGCCAGACTTTCGCCTAAGCGATGGCCCGTATCTAAATGCGTGAATCAAGCTTAAATGCATACTTTGTTGAATAGCGTATATGAGTAACCTCTTTGATACATATGGTATTGGGACCATGAGAATAGCAACAAATCCAAGGAGAGACGATGCCCATCGCGGGTCGAGTGCGTTGTACATATCTGAAGCAAAGAGCTGTACACATTGAGAGATAGCAATAAGAAAATCAAGAGGACCGGGCGATACCGGAAAGGCGGCTCCGAACATGCTTCGAATCACTGTACTTGACGCCAATGCCGATGCGGCTACAGAGATATATGCATCGATCTACATTTATCAGACTGCGAAAATCAGTGATAAGCACCAGTTGACCCACAAATACCAGTTGAATTGAATTGAGAACCCCATCATTAGTCCGGAGAGCATCGGAGCCCAGTAAGATAGATTAGGGAAAGAAGTCCATCTGTGAAGATGTTTGAGAGGGCAGAACGAGAGCAATGCGTAATCCGACTACATACGTGAACCAGAAGAAAGAGAGCGCGAAGAGGGGCCCAGCGTATAGAACCATGTGCAAACGAAACTCTGGGGAAACTGGCCATGGAGCGGTTTTTGCTGCTTCGTCTTCATACCGAGGATTGTAATAGAGTACATACTGTAATCGCTGAATCAATGGAATTGCTCTGTGAATATCCCAAACCCACCAGTAGCACCGCAAGACCACCACCCAAACGTATCGGAATGAACATGAGGCCAGAGATACCGGCACTAAAGTGATGAGCTTGAGTAAATGCGACAGGGTACGCTGTGAAGAGAAGATAGAGACATCCATAAACGAACTGATATTTCAAAGGTAGTTAAATGATCAGGAGAACTGAGACATGAGTAAAATTTCTTACACTCATGTAGAGAGTGAGTGCGGTGAGCATCGGTTCATGAAACATGATCACAAATGGTCTAGCAAGGACATATTCCACCCGTTTCTTAAAACTTATTTCTTGTTTTTCTAGCGCGGCATAATATTGTCTGCAGGCGCGTCGCTTGAGCTTTCTTCATTAATAGCGCAGGTCTATAAAGATCACCAAATATGAATGAGAAGTAGAATCCTGGAGGATGGGCTTAACCTCACGCATATGTTTCTGGGATTGTGGATATGATCAAGACCTCGCAAACCGCAGCCTATAAGCCGAAAAGAACAGGTCAGGGTTTATGGGTCGAGGTCCAGATAGTACCAGAAATTCTTACAAAAGCTGCCAACACCCAGAAAAGCCACCTCCAGGAAACGTTGTCTCCAATAAAACCAGCAGCTGTTGGCCCAAGAGCTGGGCCAGCAAACGGTGCTACCGTAAAGATGGCAAGGGCTGTCCCTCGCATTTTTGCGTCCCAGACGTCAGATATCAAGGCTCTAATAAGGCGTGAGTTGAAGTTGAGATCGGTGAGAGCTTGCTGGTTGACAAACCCAGAATTTGTTAGAGGAGCTGCTGCAAATGTGCCACCTAGAAGCCGGAATATCAAAACTGATGGCGCGTTCCTTGCCAGAGCACCTCCAACCATAAAACACTAGAGTTATACCATAATGAGGCATGTTTCAGTCGGAACCAGGGCTAGCACTCACAGGATACACAAAAAATGGATACACGAAGATCGGCCTCCGGCCATATTGCTCTGAAAGAGGGCCCCATAGTATAGGCCTGAGGACTGCCATGAGAATTTGTCAGGACCAGTTGGCTCCTGGTCTTACCCTACACAATACCCGCAGACGAAAAGTGACAACGTTAATACACCAACTTTCTCTGGCATGCGGAGTTCCTTCGTCAGCTGAGGGAAGATGCCAGATGCTTTACACAACTTAGTTAGGGGTACCCCATCTAGGGCGGTGAAGAGCGTACGGGATGAACTCGCAAATGTTCTACATCACGGTCAGTTATTACCAGACGTCTTCTTGGTGAGTCAAGAGAGCATGGGACATACGCATTCAATACAAGCAACCCACTGATCATGGTCAAGTACCATCTTTTCCTGTTCGACCAATTCTGGATGGTAATCTGTTTGGCTGCCTGTTGGCCATATCAAGCAAACTTACCTTCGGGCTCTCTGGATCGTTGGGTTCGAATCGGTCAACCAAATATGGGTCATGCCCGTTTTTATCGTCGACTCCCGAACCATGCTCGTCGTGAACGGTCGAAGATGGAGAACCTGTGTGTCGGGGTTAATACAAAGCATGAGGGATTTGGACACACAAGGACATATACCTGAAATGACGGATATATGACTGGATCTTAACGAGTGTTCGCATTGAGTGGTGACATCGAAAATTGGTAGACAAGGGAATAACTGGAATAATACTCTACCGGCAACGTTGAACGGGTACGAGAAAGCCAGAGATGTTGGATGAAATAAGAGACGAATGGTCATACGAGAACATGCCACAAAGTGTCTATTTATGGTCATGACTCATAGATAAAATATACGGAGTTATTTTATCAGATAGATAGTAGATAGATAAATTTACACCACACCCACTCAGCTCCTTGTTCAACACCACCTCAGTTATAGGCAGAGCTAAGATTCAGTGCTCCCTTGGGCGATGGACTTTACGGAGCTTTACCGGCATACGTCCTCATTAGTTGCATTCAGCCCTGGCGCACACTTTATCCTCACAGCTGTCCAAGATAGAATCATTGTTCGTCGAACAGATACTTTTCAAATAACGCGTACATGGCTCGTGGATGGCTCCTTGTCACCTGTTCATGCCGCTATGTTTACCAAGGCAAACACCCAACAAAAATCGCAAGCTTCCAATAATTCTAATCAAGCTGATTCGTGGATTACTCACATTGGATGGTCCTGTGACTCGGAGTATATACTGGCTGCTTGTGCGAAACGAGGTGTTGTGCATCTACTCAAACTACGTGATGAAGAATGGACCGGACGAATCAATTCGGGAGCCGAAGGTGGCCGGCTATTATCTCTAATCCCACCTAAACGTGGGGCTCAACTGTGGTTTGATACATTTATTAGGTTTGACCAAGGCCGAGTGGGCGCCTGACGGACGAACGGTTCTATGCTTCTCTGAATGGGGTGTAAGTCCCAGCAAAATGTTGTGTTGAGGAGATTTTAAATTCCCTATTACAGTTGCGAGTATCTCTCTGGTCTATATCAACTGGTACTCCAACTTATATTCAATTTCCGATCTATCCAGATAAAGGTCTGTCATTTTTTTCATAGTTTCAAAAGTGGACTTCACCGTCATTCCGATTTTATGTTCAGGTTACGCATTTCGAAAAGACGGGCGCTACTTCGTCCTCGCGGAGCGACACAAGTCAAAGGATACTATCGGAGTCTACGATGCCAGTCAGGCGTATAAACTCGTTCGAGTCAATTTGTCTCATTTCATCTCGTCAAAAATTCCTTGACACATTATTGGTAGCATTTTCCTTTACCAACATCCTCCTTGACCTCCCTTGCGTTGTCTCCAGCCGGGAATCATATCGCAGCCTGGGAAGGCCCTCTAGAGGTAAGTGACCCGCTTATTCATTTTCACCCTCGTCTCAAGCTCTTCTTCACGAAATTAGTATAAAGTTCACGTCATAACGTTAACTGGCGAGGCTTTAGCGTCGTTTACACCATTCCCGGACCCAGGATTTGGCATCCGCAGTGTCGCCTGGCATCCGAGCGGAATATTTCTGGCCCTTGGAGGTTGGGATGACCAAGTAAGGGTTTCATTGCCTGTTGACGACTTCTCTTACATTGTGACAAAGATTCACATATTGGATAGCTTGACTTGGTCAGACGCAGCGGTGCTTGAGTTATGCACTCGACTGCCTCCACATGTTGTAAGTTGAAATAAGGTTTTTTCTACCCCCTTTCTTACA
Organism: Galerina sulciceps; assembly: GCA_023014345.1. Lineage (NCBI taxonomy): Eukaryota > Fungi > Basidiomycota > Agaricomycetes > Agaricales > Galerinaceae > Galerina > Galerina sulciceps. Next base: position 129,434 of record JAEDXJ010000042.1, read on the forward strand.
ATAATCCAGCACGTCTGGAGAGAACCAGCAAAGTGGTTAGAGACGACAGAGGGTCGCGGGTTTCTTTCTTGTAATATGAAGGTCTTGCTCCACCAAAGGGCGACGCACTAATAATTCCTGATCAGATGACCGTCTACAAGGGGCTCAAATCTTAAGCGCATTTCGCACGGACTCGACGAAGCCATACCCTAAGAGTGGCATTGCTCAAATTGATTGGAATTTGATAGGAAGTTTGTTGCTGGTGCGATTTGGTAAGTTGCTGGATTTATGGACGCCATCTACCCCCGTCACACCTGTATTCATAGATAACGTTCCGAATGCGGTTTATCTTTTCGACTTTCCATCGTCCCAGGACAAGTTTCTCCCTAGGCTGCGGACAGTATTGCTACAATCCCAGCCAGTTTTGCATGCACGATGGAACCCTGTGCGTAAAGGCAGTTTAGCGCTCTGCTGTGGGACTCAAAGCATATATATCTGGAGCGACGAGTGGCAAGGGGAATCGGGCGAAGAAGAAGAGATGGCGGAGTGTATTGGTGTCCCTGCCAGTACGTTTTGTTTTCGCTTTACCCTCAGCAACGTCAATTACGTCGCATTCCAGAAAAGTTCGAGACAAGAGATCTTTGCTGGGCGCCTGATGGGAAAGGCGTCATTCTTTTTGGAAAGGATCAATTTTGTTGTGCTTTCGAAGTGGTTGAAAGTATTGAAACTTGAGACCCAGAATTTGATATTTCCCGGCGTCTTACGATGCTGATTGATGTGTGTACCTCTTCTGACATCTTATGCCGATCTTGCGTACTATACTTAATACTCCCAATCAATATGGAAGACGCATCGATCTTTTTATAAATATATGTATTATCAGTTCAGTCCGAGTACTGCTTGTCGGTGCTTCATTAAGTTTCATTACTCCTCTTGGATAGAGTGCCCAAAGGTAAAATATGCTGAGCGGAATGTGTCCATCAGCAACGCGTGCGCAGAATTGCTATCACCGTACCGATTACGTACACGTAAGGGTTCAATGTGATCTCTATTTAACCTGAACCGCAACACATCACAATGAGTTGAGTGTAACCCGCGAGTCTAAACCAGCATGGATGCGACCGACTACAAGAAATTGACGACTACTCGAGGCTACACCTATTCTTACTACCAGGGTACACCTAGTGCAGAAACGCTCGCGGAACTGGATCCAGACGACCCTCCACTCCCTGCCCTCCTATTCTTACATGGTTTTCCCACAAGTTCGCGCCTCTGGAGGCACCAAGTCCAATTTTTCCTTGAAAGAGGTTTCTTTGTTTTGGTACCAGACCTACTGGGCTTTGGCGATTCATCAAAACCCACAGAAGTTGAGGTGTTTAGGTCGAGTTTGATCTGCAAAGATATCATCGAAATATTGGATGAGGAGGCTCTACCGCAAGTTATCGCGATAGGTCACGACTTGTTGAGTATCTTACTTTCATGCCTTGGCACATTTCTGAGCTCCGTCTATTTCCACTACAGAGGTTCTAAAATTGTGTCCCGGTTGGCGAATTTTTACCCCGAGCGCTTCGCGGCGTTTGGATTTCTGGCAGTCCCTTATTGGGCTCCACGGCCCAAGTCGCAGATTGATTATTCTCTCAAATTAGTTAGTGTATTTTGGAAGTGGACTCCGACAAGTCGTCTGATCCCTATTTTCATGATTCCAGACGAAGAAAATGTGCGGATATGAACTCTGCGGTCACACACTCTTTTACTCAGAGGAAGGTACAGACAAACTTATAGAGAGCCGGGTAGGCACCGATCACTTTCTGCATACTTTATTGACCTGATAGCTGCCAATCATTTAATAGTTGGACTCTTTCTTCAGTGCTATATTTCCCAGCGACCCAAAGATGTGGGTTACACAGGTCGCGCCAACTGGCGCCCTTAAGTCCTGGCTCGAACAGGGGAAAAAGACGAAAATGGCCTCGTATGTCACCCCAGAGGCAAGTTTTGCCGCTTGTGAGTCAAGAAAGTTTTAGTCATGCCCTTCTAGGACATTCACATATGGGGTAACCTTATTGCTCGTGATGGGATTGCATCTGCTCTTTGTTGGCATAAGGTGATTGTTGACCTCTAATTTTCTGTAACATCACGGGCTTTGAAACTCACCTGGACTTGATTGATAGGCATTGGTCTCGGGGGTGAATGCCGACGATGACAAACGTCAGTATTCACTGCTGTCTTTCTGGACATTTTAATGTTAAGGTGTCAATGTAGCTATACCACTGGAACGGTATCCAGTCAATAAGCCTGTTTTCTTTGCGGCTGCAAATCACGATTACATATCCCGTTCAATACTTGGTGTTGCGATCACCAATTATCACTGCACAAATTCCACAGTACGGGAGTTTCACGAGGGTCACTGGTTGATGTTGTCGTCTCCTGCAGATGTAAATGTAGCTCTGCTTTCTTGGATAATGGACTGCATCTAGTTTCACAACTTTCTATCCTTTATTACCATAGGTATGTCTATATTGATCAGCATAATCTAAGCTAACATGAAACTTTACAGGTATGGGTTATTTGTTGCAATTTAGGTGGTGCTGTTATGTATCTATCCTGCTTGATTTTATTGACAAAATCAAAAATTGAGCAACTGGAAGATGGGAAGATGGGAAAAAGACAACTTGAAATGCACCTCTTACATGTATAAGACATATGGGTCCAGGGGGTGAGCTGCTGTACACATGAAGGATGTATCTTAATCTCCTTTCACCAACTAACTCTAAAATCAGGTCCACTAGATGTAACCTAGTCAATCAAATTGATAACATTGTTTAGACAGTGCTAGGTACAATAAAATCATATTCTTCTTAAATTTGCTTGGCATTGACACTTAGAGGCACAAATTCCCCTAGTTTTGTAGGTCAATCCAGTTAGCAAGATCATCATTTAACTTGTCCTTTGCCTCCCAGATGAGCCAGTGACCTGCATCATACTCAATAATGGTGTTGTTGGGACAGAACTTCTGTACAGTGCCCTTTCCAAGTATTGGCAAGGCGACACCATCATTCTTGGCTGCGCCAAAGAATACGGGCAAATTAAGAGTGTACTTGACCAGTGGGATCACTAAATGGGAGGTAAGTATACATTCCTTAACACATCAAATACATTACTTTTGGAATCTTCCATGTCCACGGATGAGGTGACTGCCTTGTACCAACAGAGAGGCGCCGATATACCGCTTTTTGCAAAGTTCTCCTTCTGCTTGTTATATTCCTGCAGTATGAGCAATAAAAATCGACACTCTAGAAAAGCTATGAAACTGACTTCTTCTGTCAAATAAGGCGGCAAAGGCAACACCTTATCCTCCAGAAGCCATGCCTCGAGGGCACCAGTAGGTGCAAAGTGTATCTTGGCGTTTTGGGTCCAAACCCATGACAATGCTCCAGAAAGAAGCGTACTGTGAGAGTGGGTCAACCGCGGAGATGGAAATGGGGCAGGGATAAAACGGACATGTTCGTTGATTATTTTGTCTGTGCCTTGTGCCGAAAAAAAGTCCCAGTACCCAAACAACTCATACCCGGCCAAGGTCGCGGTCTACAAATGAGAGGGAAAAAAAAATTATACATAGTTCCAATGACGAGGGACGGATGAACGAACATGGGCCAAAATTTGGGGGTAGGTTGCGGTCGTGTTTGGGACACCATAGCCAACAGCAAGAAATGCAACAGCGGTGAAGCGATCAGCATAGAGGGTAGCAAGGCGACTGGTCACCCTCGAGCCCCTGTTTTGTTGATCAGGTACATGTGTTTGGTCAAAAGAATGAATCACATCACCAGTCGTGGCCGATGGCAATGACGCGTTCACCAACTTGGACGGCATCGAGGACATCGACGATGTCTTTGGCCAACAGCGAGGCCACGTACTGGGCGGCGTCTGTCGGCTTGTCGGTCTGACCATAACCCAGCATATCCGGAACGACGATGCCGTGGCCACGGGGTTGGAAGTATGCGACCTGATGACGCCAGTCGTAGGACGAGCTAGGGAAGCCATGAAGAAAGACCAACGTTGGTTTGGCTGGGTCACTGCCCTTGGAGTAGTACACATAGTACGCCAGGCCACGGCTTGTTGTTACAGAGCGGTACAGAGAGGAATCCATTTTATTTATCAAATTCGCTTGCCCTGTGCACATTATATAAACACCCAGCCCATCATTTGTAAGCCTCAAATAAGGGATTGCTCTTTCTTCATGCTTTCACGTTCACTCAAGGCTGCAACTCGGCTACGGCCCCATAGAGTCCCCATAGCCGCCGTTCGCCACTTTTCTACCCCCACGAGCAATTCCAATCCTCCAGAAAATAGTAGCAAGGAAAAAGAAAAGGACAAAGATCTTCGTAAAGACTCGGACAAACCCCAAAAGCCACAATTACCCAAGGCTCTCGAGGGCTTTTTCCAGCAATACCAGCAGTCCCAACGAAAGCAGCAGCAGCAGCAATCCAGAGAGCACTCTTCAGAGAATGATCACGAGCAACCACGGAACCGCAAGAATAATAACAACGACAATCCGCCACCGCCGAATACCAATGGGTTCAATAGCACCCAGCTAGCTTGGGTTGTCGCTTCTGCAACAGCATATCTTGCCTGGTCAAATTCAAGTCATTCAAACTCACGCGAAATAACATGGCAGGAGTTCAGAACATCTTTTCTTGACAAAGGTCTTGTAGAAAGTCTGGCTGTGGTAAACAAGCACCAAGTTCGTGTCAAGCTTCACCCCAACGCTACCGGCCACACCCATGGCGCGGAGTTCTACTTCTCAATCGGTAGTGTCGATGCCTTCGAACGCAAACTCGACGATGCCCAAGCAGAACTTGGCATTCCTCCCTCAGAGCGTATCCCCGTTTCTTACCAGGACGAAATTTCCTCTGTTGGTGCCCTTCTAAATTTTGCCCCAACACTTCTCCTCATTGGCGTGCTCTACTGGATATCAAGAAGGGGTTCTAGTAGTTCCGGCGGAGGTATCTTCAGCATAGGAAAGAGTCGTGCCAAACTTTTTAACAAGGACACCGATGTCAAAGTCAAGTTCAAGGATGTCGCTGGCATGGATGAAGCTAAGGAGGAGATCATGGAATTCGTCAAGTTCTTGAAGGAACCTGCGAAATACGAGAAGCTTGGAGCCAAAATTCCTCGTGGCGCCATACTTTCCGGTCCACCGGGTACTGGTAAAACACTTCTCGCAAAAGCGACAGCAGGCGAAGCATCCGTTCCCTTTCTTTCCGTTTCCGGTTCCGAATTTGTCGAAATGTTCGTCGGTGTTGGTTCCTCACGTGTCCGTGATCTATTCGCTTCTGCCAAGAAAAACGCGCCATGTATTATTTTCATAGACGAAATTGATGCCATCGGTAAATCAAGAGGCAAAGGTGGCTCATTTGGTGGGAACGACGAACGAGAGTCGACACTGAATCAACTTCTTGTCGAGATGGACGGTTTTGGTACCAACGAGCATATTGTCGTTCTTGCAGGTACAAACAGGCCCGATGTTCTCGACCCTGCTCTTATGCGACCAGGTCGTTTCGATCGACACATTTCGATCGACCGCCCAGACGTCTCGGGTAGGAAGGGTATATACCTTGTTCACCTCGGACCTATCCGGCTAGATGAGCCTATCAAGGCGGACATTAGCTCTTTTGCGCAAAAACTTGCTGTCCTCACCCCTGGTTTCTCTGGTGCCGACATTGCCAACGTCTGCAACGAAGCTGCACTCCACGCTGCTCGCCGGGGTTCTGACTATGTTGAGGCGATTGACTTTGACACTGCCATCGAGAGGGTGATTGTTGGTCTGGAGAAGAAGAGCAGGGTGCTCAGCCCGGAGGAGAAAAAAACCGTTGCTTATCATGAAGCCGGCCATGCCATCTGTGGTTGGTTCTTGGAACACGCTGACCCTCTCCTCAAGGTTAGCATAATTCCTCGAGGGGCAGGTGCTTTAGGCTATGCTCAAGTGCGTTATATTCTCTCCTCTTTTGTGCAACAAACTGACTCCCTTTTGTAGTATCTTCCTCCTGACCGCTATCTTCTCTCTACGCCTCAAATGATAGACCGAATCTGCATGACACTAGGTGGCCGTGTCTCGGAAGAAATCTTCTTCGGTGCAGAGAATATTACAACTGGTGCTCAGGACGACTTGCAAAAAATTACGCGCATGGCTTTCGAAGCCTGTGCAAATTATGGTATGAACAATGTCATTGGTCCTGTTAGCTACGGAGGCGATCGAGCTGCTAAGGAGAGCTGGACAAAGCCCTTCAGCGAGAAGACGGCAGAGATGCTCGACTATGAGGTCCGTAAGATGATCACGACAGCCTACGACCGTACCCGGTCACTTCTTGACAAACATCGAGAGGACGTAGAGAAAGTTGCCAAACTCCTCCTTGACAAGGAGGTGATCACACGGTAAGGTATTTCTTGTCGACATTTCATCATTTGACTTTGCTTAGAGAGGACATGATCAACATGCTCGGGAAACGGCCTTTCGCTGGACGCCATGATGACATGGACAAATGGCTTGATGAGAACCGCGGGGAGAAGAGTGCACCTCCTCCTTTGGAACAGCAACCGGACATCGAAGTTGATGGGCCTATGCCTCAACCAGCTGCGTTTTCTAAACCCTTAGACCGTAAACTTATTCTGTGATAGGACTTCAATAGAGGGGAGAACTAACTAACTTGAGCAATATCATTTGTATTTTACCTAATACGTAGTCCCACCCACACTCATTTACTTATTAAGCCAGATATTCTCAGACCGTCATAGAGTGTACCTGAACCCACTCCAGCGATCCCCTTTCGCCATTTTAGCATCTTCCACTGAGTTGTACCTTCCGTTTCGTTCATGTGCGAGCTTGTTTACAGCACCCTCTATGACTTCGTCTCGTTCGCCACGATCGCGTCGTGCGTTCTCCTGCTTAAGAAATACGGCATAGAGAACGGAACAAAGGAAGCCGACAGCGATGTAAGCAAGCACTATACAGTGGCCGAGGCGATACCATGGCCGGTCTTGAGCACGATACTGTAAAGTATAATCTGTCAGCAAATATGGACATGTGCGCAGCTAATCAATAACCTACGATATTGGCTGTGATCGCGCCATTGACGTTTCCAAATCCTATGGCCATCCCAAGGGTGACACCACGTTTGTAAGATCCTTCGACATTGCTGGCGACCCATGCGACAGAATTAGCTAGTTTACCATAAATACCTCCATTAGAAACGAGAGGAAAGTAAATAACTCACGTATAGTTGGATAAATGGCCCTTGGGTGGCCAAAGAACACTGATTAACAGTGTTTTTGAAGAACATAGAGATAAGTGACTCACGACACGGCTAAATAGACGGCAAAGTAGGAGAGAGCTGGCGAGCGAGATGCGATCAAAATGGAGTAAGCTATAAGTCCCAGACCAAAAAGTAAACTTGTTAAAAGCATCAGTAAAAAGGTGAGTCAGGCAAAAACAGTTCTACAGACAAATTGATGTAGCTACGAGAGCCAATCCTATCCCCGCCGAAGCCAATGATAAGGGTCATGAAGCAGCCCCATGCGTATACTGGCACTGACAGGAGGTTTGCTACTGTGGCACGAAATCCTAAAGGCGGTGATAGTTTAGAAAGCCGTAAAGAGTCATGAAAGAAGAAATGTTCACCGAGCTACACATATTGATCGTAAGGAATGAGAAAATAGCTTCAACTCAAAGGAGGATATTACCTGATTGATGATTGAGGGTGTGAAAAGAGAAAAGGCATATAAAGGTCCATCACTGCAATTGAGGAGTATTAGCAATTTCTTTCAACAGTTTAGCAGCACCTACAAGCCCATGTATATACCCACTTTTGTTTTTGTTAGTGGTGCCCTTAACAAACCTGAAGGTAAGTACTCACTTGCGATCCAAGTCTTCCAATCGGCTAGACTTTGCCAAATATATTCCTTGCGGAAGGATTCACCCGCGGCGCTTAATTTCATGTCATCTTCCAATCGACGGATGACAAACAATCCTAGCAAAATTTACAATTTTCTCAATTTTAAAACAAAGTAGACGTTGGCTTACGTTCTTCGTTCGTAAGAAATTTAACTTTAGACGAACTAGGGAAATCTGGAATAACCCAAAAAGATATTATCGCCACGAGGACAGTAGCCAATCCTTCAAGGATGAAGATCCACTCCCACCCTAATGACGATCCAGTCAGTTCTGGTCACATGAGAAAGGCCAATTAAGGATTCATACCTGACTTGCCACCAATCCCATCCATGTTTGAGATGGCTGCAGCGAGTAAACCACCTAAGGTTTTTATATCAACTTAGGAAGTATGTGGATAAATTGGTAGAATGACACCTACTGAAAGCCCCAGCAACTGTAGCAGATGAAAAAAACAATGCAATGCGCGAGCCCATCTCTGATTTCTTGTACCAGCTAAACCATTCAAAGATCAGATTTTTCACAATGGCAGGAAGAGGCCCGGAGTTGCCTTGTAATGTAGAAGACGATTCCTGGATATAGCCCAGCTTCTGTAACACCAAGCAGAACGCGAACGGCTAGTCGAAAAAATTCTTGACTTCTGGTCGACAACACCTCCAGTAACGACACGTACTAATTAGCCCGCCATAATTTTTTATCACACCATGGAATGTCTGGAAACGGTTCAGAAGGGCACGAAACAATCTACGATATTCTCACCATGACTAAACCCCACATGAGCATCATGCTTGATAGCCAGATGGAGGGTCTAAGTCGACGCAAAATAACATTACTGGCGGGCTACAGCAAAGAGGAGCACAATAAGCATTCGTACGCCACTTATCCGATACCGAGTGTTTGAATGCAAACCTCGAGAATAGCATAGGGAAAAAAGAAGACCGTCAACGCGATAAGGTATTGTCTGTCTGTTATTCCGATATCATTTTCGAGATTGTACAACTATAATGGATCGTTAGTCCTCGCTGGGGTAAGATGTGAACGCGCTCAGCTCACCTTCGCATTTCCTATACTGCCCCGGTCCAAGAAGTTGAGTAAATATAGCAGCGCTAACCAGGGGATAACACGGTGTCGATTTTTCTGAGCACGTCCCTTTCGTTTACATCGAAGGTGTCATGAGAAGAGTGGGGGTTCTCTGGTTTGCCCGCCTTTGCCTCTTCGTTTGAGAACGAGGCTGTAGTCGACATGTCGATGGCTGCAGAGGATGTACTAAAAATTGGGGAGACTTCATATACTCGTCCAAAGTACCATTTTGGTTTCCACGTCACCTGTGGTAAGAAGAAGCAAGTCTCTCACATGCGTCTGACATGCTCGACGAATGGGTGTGAAGAGGCTTAAGTTAGATTACGGAAGTAGAGTGTGCGATCTTTCAGGACTGTGTATCTTCCGATGGCATTCCGCGGTTAACACTGCATCGGAGTGGGTCAAAGGAACTGACAAGGGACTCTCGCGATCAGCTTACAGTTAGATCCATTGACAGTATGATCTGCCAAACACCTGCCTAACACATACCTGAATTTCTCATCCATTCGAACATTTGAACTACTTTACGAATTAGATTCCAGAATAGAATGTTACATTTTTGTCCACTGTTTCTAGGTTTTCAGCACGAGTACACCTCTGCCAAAGTAGAAACCCACGTTATGAAAACACCCTTCGGTAAACGTCTCTGCCGATTATCGCTTCAACTCTGGACAAGGTTACTTTGAGCCAGTCTTTCACGATTTCCGTTTGTATTCCTGCCACTCTGATCACTACCCCCTTTTTCGTGGAGTTCATGAAGCTAAGTGACCATATCAGCTGTTCGGGGACTCTTGTCTTGAAGACCGAAATCTGATCATAACTAGCACCAATATCGGCAACGATAGATCGCACTAGTGGGCCGTAAAGGATGAGCATCGCATAACAGGAGTAAGGTTGCAGCCTCTCTCGCAGAGTTCGTTCGGGTATCCGATACTGATTATTCAGTTGCTCGTGGTCCAACAGCATCGAATCTTTGGCTACCCTCTTCCCATTGTCATATATTTCATTGACGCTGTGATAATGAGAGAACGCCCATTCTTCTCCAATGGATATGCGACCAGATGTTATCCAGTCCAAGATCACCACAGATCCGTCTCCTTCAATGTAAAATTTTTGATTTTGATTGTAGGACGCATCGCGAAAGCATGTCACGGGCTCTGGGAGCAGAAATAAGCTGCTGCCCGCGGCGACGTGGAAGTCAATGTTTTGTCTCGTCGGTGTGCCATCGAGGCCCTGGCGTTGTGGCGCCGTTTGGGACTCAACCGTTGCTAAACGTCGTCCTGAACGCGTCTTAAAGACTTTCGTCGATCCCTGAGTGTTTCTTGAGTACTTATAGTTGCAGCTCACCGGACACTTACTTGAGACAGCAAAACCAATCCAGCTCCAAGCCTAACATTAACCACAAGGTCAATTTCGTCCCCACTGACCATCCCCCCTCCATATGTCAAAAGATAGACAATAACTGTTCTGCCTTTGATGTTGGGAGATAAGAGTTTCAAAGGATAGGTAGAGGACAGTTCAGAAAAGACTGCCTTCTCGCCGTGCAGTGAAACAGTAATACAACCCGCCCCTGCGCGAAATTTCGGGAGGGAAGTTTCCATTTGAGTTCAGACATGCGTCCTCATTCAGTTGTGCAATCGAAAATTCTCACATTTACGAACCAAAATACATTGAAAGGAAAAGTGACAGTGATATTCCAATGTATGCAAAACCATAATACAAATGAGTGTGATAATGAAATGGGCAATTCGAAAATTCGAAAGAGGAGAATGTCAACAATAAAAGTAAAAATCAGCAGAGCTTGAGGAAGATGTGAGGCATGTGCACAGCAGAGTGAAATCAGTAGTTGCGTGTCGCAAGGGTTCTGATTTCAAAGAGATAAGAGCGGTCCGAAGCCAGTGAATTGGAGAGTGTAGATTTCCAGACTTTCATTTCCTGCCGATGGCGTTCCTCGGCTTTGCGGCAACTTGCTATGAACTGATCGTCCACATCACACACAACCATGGATGCTCTTGATCCCCGGTCACTGCCTGACTCGGAGATTGTCCGTGAATGGCTGTACGCTGGGCTCGCCGTCTCTATTCGCGTGCTCGCATCCGAAGTACGTGTGACGTTTGCTCGTATTGTACCACCTTTGGTTTCCCAAGCTTCACCGTCCTCCTCGTCATCAGCCAGATTGGCGAAAACATCTGGCTCATCCTCGTCAGGTGGCAATGTCGATATCCAACACATCCGTGTCGGATTAAAAACCATATTGCCTACTATTCGTGGACCTGACGCAAAGGACCCCAATGGTAAGTTAGTTGATGAGCCTGTAAGCTGGGTAATGAGAGCAGGTCGTGCGGATGTCCCAACGGCTGTGTCAAAGTCACGAAGGACTTGGTCATTCCCTTCCCATCGGAGTGTTTGCGGATTCCATTTCATTTCCCCAACAACTATAGAGTATTGTTAAGTGATTTTTTCATTTTTGGTAAGGCAAGGAAGGATGCGGACCTTTTGGGGCACTTGATCCACCTAAATTGCGGATCAAAGTTGGTTTACGCTTGGTCGAGGAAATTGAAGGGGATGAGATATTTTTCTTCTTCTTGGGAAGGGCTTTACTGGGGGAGGGAGGTAGTGGTGGGAATTCGATGCGAGCTGACGACCGCCGTAATTTGTTAGTCAAGGGTATCGAAGTTCCTGAAGATTCTATAGACGTGTATTAGAGGTGAATTCAGTAAGTGTATGGAGTACACTTACCGTGTGTATTAGCATCACGCCTGCTTTTCTTGTGAACTGAGCTTTTATCTGTCAATCTTTCCTTGTCTACAGCTTTCGAAGGATATGATGCTCCAGGTATTCTATTGCCATATCCCTTCGGTTGAACACGATAACAGACCTCTTTCTCTCGGTCAGTGGGAAGATCTTCGATACCATCCAATTCTGTGCCATCTCCATAAGTTCTCTGGCGTTTGGGACGGCGAAGGAGTTTGGGCACAACAGGAGTAACGACGGTGCGGGTACCAGCGCGAAGTGATGCACTTGACGGCGGACGTGGAGGAGGACGCGAGAGTGGTGATGGAGCGCGAGGATTTAATGGTTCTATACCGGGATTCGACGAGGTTGAAAAAACCTGTGATAGGGCTGGTCGCGATCTCGGACGAGATTGTGTCGGCATTGTCAATCGAAGAGCGGCAGCATTTGACGACGGTGTACTAGGCCGTGTTGGCGGGACTTTGAGGTCGTGAATCCGACTTGTTGAGCTCTTATGCGACTTTGCTCGAGAAGCAGCCGTTGCTTCCTCATAGCGAGCGGATTTGGTAGCAAGGTCGGGTATTGAACTTGCCCCAGAAGCTTGAGCGTGATTAGATTCAAACAAAGAGGACATCGATGCTTTACGTGTGAGTTTCCGCGTGGAAGACGGAGGTGTTGGAGGTTTGAGGCCTGAATGAGACTTCTGACCACGAAGGCTTCCCGGTTTGGGTGACAGAAAGTTTTGACTGGATGATGGCGAAGGAGAGGGTGTTTGGAGACTGGAGACAAAGGCCTGAAAGTTTTGAGAACGGGAGGGTGGTCGAAGTGGTGGCGAAGGTGAAAGGCGGAGCTTCTGCAGCTGTTTAGCCGAGGAAGTCGGTGGGTTGGCGGGTGATTTCGAGCGTTCTAGTTTTGGCCTGGACGGTGGCCGTAATGAGGAGGGTCGCTGAGAAGAGCTGGTATGACTTTGATTGAAAGTGCGCTGCGACTGGTGGTGAGTGTTATGGACGAGGCGACTAGGACTCAAGTCAACGTCGTCATTGATTACAAGACCCATCTCGAAGTCATCCTCTGGATCTGGTGAAGAAACTTTGATTGGATTGGGAGCGAGTTGGGTGTTCTTCTTCATTTCAAGGATTTTCTTGAGTTGACGAACACTGTGGCCAGATTCAAATAAAGTGGAAGGAAGAATTAAGCCGTCAAGATCATCTTCCTCTTCCTCTGTCTCTGTGTCTGGAAGGGAGGGCGAGGTGGTCGAATTTGACGAAGGAGAAGCCTCAGCGAAACCAAGAGAGGAGTAGGCATCCGAGGACTGAGATGACGATGACGTCTCTTTGTCAACCCATTCAAGGGAGTTCTTTGAGGCTCGGTGATTGAGTGACAATGGTGCAAGGGAAAGTTGTGTGAGGTCCGAGGGTAGAGCAAAGCCATCCTCGAAATCCTCCTCGATAGGATCGACTGCGGGTTTGGTGGTACCTTTGGTGTACAGGCTGGTAGGGAGAGCCGTGGCTTTAATAGTGGATACACCCTCGTCGTCTTCGTCGTCGAAGTCAGAGAGCTGTAACGGAGGTCGAATGTTGATATCGGAGACGGAACTTGAAGATGGAATATCGGATCCCGCAACAGGGCCGACAACAGTAGCTTTAGCTATGGGGGCGTTGGACTGACCAAAATCCATGTCCAAGTCCCAGTCTTCGTCGTTGTCTTCCTTGTCGGAGGATGCATGGAGCGGTGCGCCGTCGGGAAGGTCAAAGTCGGCGTCTGACCATTCTTCGCGGGGCAAAATAAGAGTAGGTGGCGACATGGAGTATAGATTAATTAGCAAGTAGAAGGAGTGGAGTCTTGAAATTTATTTATTTTTCTGGTAACAAATAGGAGAAAAAAGCTGAGATGAATGAAACAAAGACGGACCGAAAGAAAGTGTGTAAACAGAGTGTACAAATCGTGACAATCGTGACTGTGACTATCTGTACGGCATCAGCCGTCTCAGTTCCCGGGCGTCCTCCTCAATCTCATCCTCCCCTTCGTGGTCACTCCCTTCCAATATCTCCGTCTCTACCGCCCACCCCTCTATCCCCTGTCGCAGGCGGATTCCCCGTTCGACCATCGTGTCTGCCAGGGCGTTCAGCTCGTGGGTCTGAAATACACTCCGAAGCGGCCCAAACGCTAGCAGATATAGACCTGTATCACCTTAGATACTCTCCTAAAATAAATCCAAGTGTCAACTCACTTTTGACGAGAGGGCATTCTCCTATCGCGCGGAATAAAAGCTTTTTGGCCCGTTGTAGCTCTTTTAGTCGGATTTCAAATTCAATGTAAATTCTCCAGATAATAGGGCTAGCTCTTGTCCTGACTTACTTTGAGCTTCTGACAAGTGACAACACAACTGGTAAGATACTCACCGCTCATGTTCAACAGCAGCCGCCAATCCGTTTCTTGTACGCTCAGCTTCACTCAACCATCGGCCCCTTTCCCATCCAGCAACCCATACCTCCTCAATTCTCCTCGCAACGTCCTTCGTCTTACCATCGTTGCCACCTAGCATGCTCCTCACTCGCCCCCAGATGCCTTGACCTTTCTCGGCTTCCAGCAATATACCTAATATTATAGAGTTGCTGCCATGACGTTGGAACGCTGCATGAGCCCGTTCCCTGAGGATCGAGGGCGGCAAGGGTTTCTTGAGTATGGTCCCATAACAGTAGATCATGACCAAGGAAGCCGTTGTTAAACTCTCCTTGCAGCAGGCGTCACTTTCAGCCTGTAAGTATTTGTCGAAAATGCCAAACACGGCCTGCGCTTCATATCCTGTCAAGAGTTCCAAGAGTGCACGAAGCTTGACCCAGCACTCTTGTTCTTTCCATCCATTCAGTCCTCTGGCGGTTTCCGCCGCCTCTTCTATTAAGCGCTTGGTGCGCAATATCATCACGCCAGACTCCGAGCCTTCCACCCCGACGGATTTCAAGACAACGTCCAAAGCTTGCTGATCATCACCAATGAGCCATTCCATTTCTGCCCAATTCCACCACAGACTGCTTACGCCTCTCCGTGTTTGGCCAGGCTTCGAGGTAATGAGGACGGTTTGGTACACTTTTCGAGCATCATTAAATCGACCACGCGATCTTTCAACCTTGGCATGGGCATCCCACAGCTCCAAGGACCCTTGATTCACAGAAAGGAAAGACTTCGACAGCTTCACGGCGCTTTCAACTTAACAATTAGCCCGATACGTTTTCTGAGATCACAGGAAGTTACGCACTTCTTAGGATTTGCGGCTACTTCAAAAGCAAGAAACAAAATATCCCAGTCGAAGTCATCTCGTTCAATCCTCAATCCCAAAAACAACCGCCTAACGAACCCTTCATCGACATGTTGCAAGCCTTCCTTCGACCAAAAACCGCTTCGAAGCACTCTACCCGATTCCACTGAGTAAATGTCCAATGGTCCGGATACACCATTGCTCCAACATTGAATTGGCCCAAAAGAGGAAATGTGCTCTCTTTCTCGTCCTACCACTGCTCCTGCGACAGAGTCTGTCAACAATCTAGTCTGTCCTAGATCTGATGGAAAAATGTAATTCAAAGAGTGTGTGGTCGTTAAGTAGCCTAGGTTCCATCGGTCATCCCAGTCTACTTCACGATTTGCTGCCAGTGAAAGACCTGGGAGATGTAGCCCTAGAAAAGATAACCACGCAATACGAATGGCATGTTTTGCTCGACGACTTTTGACATTGATCAAGGTTGGCCGAATGTCTGCGAATAAAACAGTCGAATATGGATCCAGAGTATCAGAGTCAGATCGTAGAGGAAGATACATTTCATTGTCCGACAGTAATTCTTGGTTTGCCCATTGGCGGTATGGATCGAGATCTGCGACAACGCGCTGCTGGACACCTTGTGAAGGCGGTAAAGTTTCATCAGTTCTCGAAGAATTCCAGGACGCCCAACCTTTGGCGCCTTCTTCTCCAAAACGAGGGGCTTCGGAGTCCCAAAACTCTCCCAGTTCGTTCAACTGCGCTTGGAATGCCATCTGAGCCACATTCGGAGGTGGGTTAAAAGTCCTGTAGAATATCCTGAATTAAACTCGATTCACCATCTATGGTCGTTCTACGAACTTACAGTTCTACTTGTGCCTGGAACATCGCTGTGGCTCTTTCGGTATATCCTAAGCGTATCAACGTTAAAAAACTAGAATCCATCGGCCTCTAGCACTCTCACCGGCAGTCCTGATGGCGGTTGCAACACGCCAAAATATCCTGACTTTCGCAATTTCATCGATTTCTTGCGTCCCGAGATGGCTCAGAGCCCTGACAGCCGACTCCACGACGTTAAGAATTCCGTCGTTTCCCTTTCGGATCTTCCATTCCAACCATTCCATTTGGATTTCGATACCTCCATCCTTCAAAGCGCCTTCCCATTCTGACCTCAATTTACTCTCATGCCACATCTCTTCTCCAGCTTTCAGGTATGATAGTCTCAGACTTTTGTTTGATAGGTTGAGCGGGGATGCGGATAGTGCTCGTGAAAGAATAGATACGGTAATTTCACAGCGGGCTTTTGTCGCATTCTTCGATGTGATGGGTATCGTTGACAAGGACTGATGTAATAGAGATAGCCACGTCTCAGCTCGATTGGGTTGTGTCTCCAACACTTGTTCCAGTCTTTTCAACGTTTCCTGGTGGGCGCTCTGGACTGGAGAATCGCTGTCTTCGTCTGAGGTGAGACCGATTTCGCTCCCAGATGAAGAAGAAGAGTCTGAGGCTTTGTCATGCTTCGTCTTAGTTATCGATCGATAAGATTCTTCGGTGCTTTTGGGCCCATGTCGAGATGGAAGTCGGATAAAGCCATCCACATCTTCATATTTGTTGTTTCCGGCAGATGGGACAAGCCTCCATGACGGAGGTTTCGACAACAGAGCTCGAGATGCTGACGCTGACAACGATGATGTCTTCCATATATTAGATACGACCACAACAAGGTTAGTGACATACGTACCCTTTCTTGATGGCTCAAGCCAACTTCTACGCCTTTACCAACTCTCCGCAGAACGACCAAGGCCCTTGGAAGACCCAGCACATTCCTACCACCTAATTATCGTTAGAAGTCGCTATGGAAAGAGTGAATACCTTACCAGCCACTAAGTGGTACTTGGGTATATCACCAGCGTGCAAACCACCATACTGGATGTTCATGGGATCTCCTTTGCGATCAGAGTAGAAAGCAAGGTAGGGTTCCTCAGGCTCCAGAAATTGAGTGGTACTCTGTTGTCTAGGTTCGCCTTTATCGCTCGGTCTTTGAACCACTTCGCCAGTTGGTAACTGATGTCTGCTGTCACCGTGTTTACGGTTTCTTTTGGAGCCAGTTTCGAATTCTTTTGTGCGGTGGCCCTGTTTTTTTCTTTTCTCCCTGTATTGGCTACTCGAGAATTCAACATTCGTAGAGCTTTTGCTAGGTTTAGCGTCAAAGTCTGGGAAGGATGAAAAAGAAGGAGGAAATGAAGACATGCGAGTCAGTGCTCCAGCTGAGCATGGAGGAGGAGTATTCACGTATCGGGTAGCCGGACCGACATGATTCAACTCTGTCCATTACAAAGTCCTGTACCTTCCACCTACTCGAAATCAAATCAACAAAGAGCCTGTCAATATGGGTATCACTGCCGATGAAAAATCTTCCAAAGATGAACTGGTTACACAGTTTGACCGTAGTATATCCCTTGTTCGCGACTACACGAGCCGGTCAGTACTAGAGATGCTATAACAGCAAGCAGTCAGCTCATGATGCAAGATAGCGCTGAGCGCGATTACGCGCGACCTGCACTCGAGAGGAGCCGCTTATTCTTCGAAGAACGGCCAATCATTGCGGTGAGCGCATATCCATAACATTCACATAGAGCTTTCTGACGTTATTCTGGAGACTTTCGTCGCCATTTTTGGTTCGCTGAGCATACTTCCTGTCGTTTCCTTCCTGTATGCTGCTGCTCTTCATAGCCCTATGACCGTTGTCTCTGACTCTTTTCGTATCACAGTGGAGTCTCAGTGTTGGTTCTGGTAACTTTTGTCACAATCGCGTTAGCCGGCGCCTTCCTAGCTGCATTCGTTGTGTTTTTAGGCCTCAGTAAGTCGTTCAGTTTGTTGGCCAAAAGAACTAATCCATCTCATTTAACGGCGTCTTTGAGTTGGTGTCCTTGGTTTTATTCTGGTTTCAGCATTCTTCACCTCTCTCACCCTCACTTTTCTTGCCGTTTCCTCCTTCCTCGTGTTCCGTCTTGCTGTTCTGGTCCGACGAGAAGGGACCTCTGGCATTTCTAGCTGGGCAAGGGAATATAAACGTTATTTCATCAACAGTGTCCCAAAAACAAAAACAGGTCAACAGAACGACCCTCTTCTCGTCTCAAATTCAGACGACACTCGGTCCGACTCCACGAACGAATCTGGTGTCTTAGTTCAAGCGCACATAACCAGCGACCGTGTCCAGGAATATTGCGATGATAACAGCAAGGTTCAGGGATGATCGTCTATTCTACTCGTCTTCTGCCTTGCGTATACCGGTACGCAGTAGCACGATAACTCGTTTGCACATTCAAGTTCACCGTCCAAGTCACGATTTACGTTATAACCTGAAACCTGCATCACTGCAAACCTCTTTTGGACTGTGTAATATCTCCGGATACAAGAGTCTACTGTACGGGCTTTTTTGTATTACAATTCGTGATAGACCCCATTGCATTTACGCGTAAGGGGAGATTTGTCTCTACAGTTGCTCTACAGTTACTCCTTCCAAGTAAATTATCTTACGTCAGCTTACATCACACTTTGAAAATAGTGATCAGAGTCACAGACAAACTTAACCTAGTATCATCATGCGGCCTCTCACAGAGGATGAATCAAAAGCGGTTTTCACCAAGCTTGCCAATTATGTTGTAAGTTTACCACCTTAACCCAAAGAAATTAATAAATCAAGATTGTCAGGGAAAAAACCTTGTCCATTTGATTGACCGTCCTGATGAGCCATACTGCTTTAGATTACACAAAGATCGTGTTTTCTACGTTTCCGAATCCTCTATGCGCCTTGGAACGTCTATTGCGAGACCGAATTTGGTTAGCCTTGGGACATGTTTTGGTAAATTCAGCAAAAGTGGCAAATTCAAGTTGCACATTACTGCCCTTGACTATGTTTCTCAATATGCAAAATACAAGGTTTGAGTTTCTCATCAGTGAAAATTCAATGCATTGATATACATTTGTATATAGATCTGGATCAAGCCTAACGGGGAGATGCCTTTTTTATACGGAAATCATATAGTCAAAGCACATCTTGGACGAATTACGGAGGACACCCCAGAACACCAAGGTGTGGTAGTCTTCAGCATGAATGATATACCCCTCGTGTGTACATTCACCACCATATTGTCTTCATTGGGTCAATTTTCTCCAGGGTTTTGGTGTAACCTCTCGCTCAACAGTGGACACTCGAAAACTGGATCCCACTGCAATCATTGTCTTTCATCAAGCGTAAATACATTGTCCTGTTAACACAAGGTGTCATATTGATAAATGGTGCATGCAATAGTGACGTTGGTGAATACTTACGGGACGAGGTACATTTTAAGCTGTCCTTTCTTTGCATATTTGACCTTCAAATCCAGGACACATTGTTTTAGTCTTGCTATACAGCATTTCGGGTATGAAGCCTTGGAGGAGAATGAAATACACGCATCTAGCTACCCCACATCAAAAAAAATATAAGAATGGGGGCTCAACAAAAGAATCTGCCTGCTATGTTCACTAGAATGGTAGATTTGTTAGTGGGTTGTTGAATAAGCCCTTCATTTTATAAACACGTAGATTAATTACAAGCGGTCATTAGGAATCATTCTAACTGGGTATGACATGAAATCTGGTGAAGTGACAAGATAGTGCTGTACATTGTTTGTCAAAAAATCGCGAACGAGGCTCAACTGAAGGGCAGTCTAGTAATATAAATTAGGCGGGTACATGATAACGCCGTATGTGAGTTTTGGTCTAAGACGGGGTCAGCGAATTGACACTTGGTAGTTAAAGATGAAACCACAATTACTCACAAGATACTGGGCGAAAAAGTGACCATGTGGCGGATCCAAGATGGGAATGTGATGAATTGCGACGGCTGATAAAAATGGAAAATGGGTGCGAATGCTTTAGGAAAGAAAGAGCGAGAGGGAGTAGTGTTATGGACAAGGAATGAAGAACGAGTACAAGCACCAATGACACGCTGCAAATGGAAGTGCAAGAAGGCCAAAGCCGTTTACGCAAGTGCACTGACACCCTCTGCCCACTCCTGGGTCGAGACACAACCGACACCCCTGCAAACAGGGCACGAAACCTCAACTTGCCCATCTTCTATAATAGCATCTGCACCCCTAAGCGCAACCCTCTCCGCGCTTACAAGACATGCGCTATGAAAAGTATGCAGGCATAACTCGCACCGGTTCTCCTTCGACTTTATCGAAAGTTGCTTCACCGCAGACGCGTCTGACGAGAGATCACTGCCAAAAGGATCGTCGTCTGACGGACCAATCCCACAGCTGACATCATAGCACCTTAGCCCAGCCTCCCTCTCGCGACGTTCAATTCGCTGACGCAAGGTAGGCCCAGGAGCAGGTGGAAGTGTCCAAGGTCTCTTCGGTCGTTCTTGTTCCTGGAGACCACCGAAAATGGCTGCGAAGTTAGGAAACATCCGTATGTTAGGAATTGGAAGAGCCCCAATAGCGGATGGTGGTTCGTGTTGAGTTTCAGAGAGAGGAAGGGGTGGTTCTTGCCTTGGGTGAGCCTCGGTTCGGGATTGACCATCAGATGCATGCTGGGTGTCTGGTTGTGGTTGTGGTTGTGGTTGCAGTCCACCAAAGAGTTGGGAGAAGGCCTCACTAGCCGTTCGACCAGAGCCACTTGCAAAATGTATTCCATGGCCCAAATTGACACCTGGCATGAAAGGGGGTACAAATTGAGGGTGCCGTTGAGGCGGCGGAGTGGGATTCAGAGCTGACTGAGCCCGAGGTAGGCTCTCTTGATTGGCATCACCTCCGGCACGATTATGGTTTGCGTGGCGTTCCGCATGTTCTTCCCGCTCATCAGCAGCTAGCAACTCTAATACCTCGTCCAAATTCCTCATCCGTGGCGTATTTTGATCAACGGCGGTGTCACCCTCAAGCATCATCATAAGATCTTCGTCCGAAGTCTCTCGTTGTGAACCAGCGGCCTGTTGTCCCTGGGGTTGTGTAGCTGGCGGTGTTAGATTAGAAGATGCAGGGAACGGCCCATTAAAGATCATATCGAATGTGAACCTCATGACCTCGGCCGCGTGAAGATTTGGCGGTAGCTGGCTGTCAATGATAGACTGATTCGCTCCAGTGTTACCATGATCAGGGACAGGTTGGTCAAAGGTGCTAGGCCCTACTGGTCCGATTATGGGAGGGTCCGTAAAGACGCGGGGGAATAGATTACCTAGAACCGAAGAAGGAAAAGGGGTATAAGTCAGTGATTGAATGCGAAGCTCAAAGAACGACAAATGATCCAGATGTAATTACCTTCTTCTGCTCTTCCTGGAGGGGCAGACACCAGTTGCTGACCTTCTTGGTATTGACGGAAGAGCGGGGAAGGTGGCTGCTGAGGGTTTTGTCGTATGATATGGGAGATGAGCCGCGCAAAATCACCACCAGGTCCAGATTGAGGTTGAGGTTGAGGTTGCGCCGGTGTATTTCCTGGCGAATGAACAGGTAGTGGGTGTGCTAAGGGAAAATAACTGTTAGTACTTCTGTCTGATGGCCGTAATAAGATGCGTCGTCGCATACCAATTTGGTTAACTACGATGGCGCCTGGAGCAACAGGACCGGCAGGGCCTTGGACAGGAATGACAATGGGGATTGGCACCTGTATGACGTTGAGATTACGTTGAGGAGTCCGGATTGTCGCTGGAGGTATAGGGGCA
Source organism: Galerina sulciceps (assembly GCA_023014345.1). Lineage (NCBI taxonomy): Eukaryota > Fungi > Basidiomycota > Agaricomycetes > Agaricales > Galerinaceae > Galerina > Galerina sulciceps. The sequence continues at coordinate 151,127 of JAEDXJ010000042.1, forward strand.
GGTACTGCATCAGGAACTAGTTCAGCGTTAAGGGTTGACCCAGCCGGTTCTGTGGGATCGATCGGCCTCACAGCCATGCGATTCAATAATTCATGGAACTGATTTTCTTGCATTTGAACTTCAGGGACTGAGAGGAAATCAAGAAATGAGGTGAAAAGAGGGGCGTCGGGGTTGTTGGTTGTGACATTGGAGTTGACATCGGGAGCAGGCACCCCTAGAGCAGGTGGTTGTACTTCCTCGGAGGCGACGCTGTCTCCCATACGGCGCGCCGCCTCAGCCCGCTCTTGTTCTTGTTGACGCCTACGTTCAGACACATATGTGAGGTTTTCAGGATCAATATTGAACCTGCAGGTTGGGCATGTTGTGTGTCTCGGCCTTGAGAACCACGGAATAAGACAATCGGCGTGAAAGGTATGAGCGCAGGGAAGAGAGACGATCTTCGGCTGCTGGGTCTGAGATTCCAATGACGCGGAACTCGCAAACTGAGTATCGTCTTGGTCGCTCAGCGCCTTAACCTCTTTCCCGAAGCCATTGCCATTTCCATCCAACAGTTTATCCCAGCAAATTGCGCAGCCAGCATCTCCGCCACCAGTGATGTCTTCGCCCATTCCTCCTCCAGTTCCGCCAACCCTCTCCAACCTGCGAACCAAACCGACAGGCACCTCTTCTAACCCGTCGACAAGTCTTCTGGCTCTCTCTGGATCCTCTTTCTCTTGCTGCATACCCAGTCCGAAGCCCAGATTTCCAAAGTTGATGTTCATAGGGACGCCGCCAGTGATGTTGCCGCCGTTCAACGTTTGGCCAAGAATGCCAAACCGAGCCATGAGATCGGCAAAGGTACCAGGCCTCGGACGTTGATTGGATGGCGGCGGTTGACTATTTTCTTGGGATTGCTCCCCTACTAGTCGGGGTGGTCCGTTCTGCCCCGAGGGAACTCGGAAACCTGGTCCTATCCCAAAGGAAATCGCTACTCCTTCAAATAGTTGAGGCGGTAGACCGTTATTGCTTCCATTCGATTGACGTGAAGTTTGAGGTGCCATCGCTGCCGCATTGACATCGTCATTGTGGGCTGCACTGGGACTGTTGTTTTGAGTCGCGATAGGAACCTCATTATTGTGGGGTGTAAGATGCTGGAGAAAACGAAACGGATGACTATTGGACTCGCCATTTCGGCGAGGGAGATTGAGGGTGGCATGAAATATATGGTGGTGAGCTTGAGGGGTTTGCCTTTGTGTTTGTGCTGGTGGGGCAGATGGGTCGTTGGCTTGAGCTTGAGGCTGGTTCTGAGACAAATGAGCGGATGTTTGGGGAGACGAGAGCGTCGTGGGGGCAACACCAATGTTGGCATTGCTTACACGTTGGGACGGGTGTCTACGGTCACGCTCCTCGTCATCATCTACTCGTGCGCGCCTGTTACTGTTTGGGCGCCTGATTGATTCGTAGAGACCAGCATATAGAGGTATGGAAGGAGTAAACAGGCTGGGGGAAGTGGGAAGATTGACATTTATCAAGTCCGGGACACTATGGTCTTCATCATGTGTATTGACTGTTTGCTCCTCTACTTCGTGAGCATCCCTGTCAGAGTCAGAGTCCGCTCCAGAATCCGATGAATCGGAGACTTCTAGAAGTGCAGGCATGTCGTCGTCGTCGTCGTCGTCGTCGCCACTGCGCATATGAATGTCGGTCTGTTCCCGTAGCTGCGCCTGTGAGTCAGAGGAAGTTGGGGAGACAAAGGGCTCCATGACTGGAATATGGGTGTTATCTTGTAAACCGCTGTTATTGGGAAGACTATTGGGATCCATCCTTTGACGATGGTGGTCGTGGTATAACGTTCGGAAGGGTGACTTGGTCGGTAATCGCCATCCACCTGTTTATGGCTGTGATAACTGGAATGTGCTAGAAGTCACGGGGCGGCATCACAATTGGCTATGGCTCTCCCGCCTACCTCATGGTCCGCGCTCCACGACAGCCAGCTCACCGTCAACGACGTTTACCGGTTGCTTTCCCAGGTACACGATGACCTGTGGGTCGTTTCTGCCTGCGTCGACCGTGTTCTCGACGATACTGCGACTCAACACGCACTGCTCTCTCTTGGAATATCGAGAACAGACAGCACCGTCAGGCGGTGCAACGACATAATTGCCCTTGCATCTCCGTCCCAGGACAGCCTCCATGCTTTAAATTCCCACTTTCAAAATGCTCCCACCGATGCATTGCTTTGCTATTTGCGGTCTGTCCTTTTTCGTCGTCTTGACCGGCTCAACACGTATATCGAGATAGAAAGGAAGTTTTCCGACAGGGACGCAATAGAGGTGAATGACGTCTTTGAGGAATGGGAAGATGACCCTTGGGTGGACGGCGAAGCAACCTCGTCGAAACCTATACCTCAAGTCACATCTCCCAAACCACCGATCTTGCTTTCTCAATTTCTTACAAATGACTTGCTCTGGTCAGCTTGCGAACTGGCCTCTGGAGAAGCGCTTGAGGCTATTCGTATCCTCCTCCGGAAGCACAGTACGGAGCTTTGGCCACGCCGCCTCAAGATTCAAGAATGTATCCCTGAACATGTTCACCCTTCATCGTGTAGGGGTATTTTCCCAGCATTCGACCTTTCTTCAAATAGAGAAATAATTCCTCCAATGGAACCTTGGAGAATTGATCCAGATTTCTCGGAATTGGTGAATACCCAAGAGGCGATCAAGGCTTCCCTTTCTCAACCCCCCAGTATCACAGATTCAGACAAAAGAATTGACTGCACATGCTTTGCAGACTGTCTGACAGCAGATGCGGTTTCTTTGTGGTACAAAAATCGTGTCGACCTCGTTATTTCGTCTACAGGCATGATCGACGTAGCCCTGGCCATTGTTCAGGAAGGTGCCTCTCAAGGGGTACCTTCACTCGACGAATTGGGAGAGGAATTGAGTCTGCTCTCGCGACTTGTTTATGATGCGGCGCAGGAGAAGGACATGGAGGATGACTGGACCGTGGCTAGCTGGTATTCGATGGACCCAATCGCCGTGGTTCACGCATACGTTGCCCATTCCTCATCAAAGTTTGTGGCCCATGATCTTTCTCATTTGGCCATGCCATACCTCTTCGTTTTAGAGGCAAGGGCAGAACGCAAGGGATTGCCAGATCCGTCGCTCCCCACACGCATTCTTTACGATTATATCTTGACATCATCTCTTGAGCGTGCAGCGGCTATCTTCGACGCTTCGAAGCCTACACTCCCTTCCTCTCAACGGATCATCAAGAACGACGAAGATATGGTCCGAGTTGCTCTCGCCCTCCTCTATGGGAGTGACAGTCTCACTGATTGGCCCACGATGAGCAGGATATTTGAATGCCTACCCGTCTGGGATGTCCGCGAAGATGAAGAAGGCAACGAGGAAGCTGCCGACACCACCATAACATCATTAGGTGCCTTCGTAGCCCCAAGTACAAACAGACCACAATGCTCAGCGCAGGATTTACTCCTCTTTTTCCAACCTTTACCCCAGACTTCATTATCGCGAGCTCTTGATATCCTTGATGTCCATCTTGAATCTGGCGAGATTCTATCTCGATGGAACGTACCTGCCCCGCTCCGCTGGTTTCTTCAGAGTAGCAGGAAATCCAAAGAACAACGCGCCTGGGCCAACAAAATGGCTCGACGAGCCGGTGGACAAGAAGATAAACTCAATGGAATCGAGGATTGGGAATGGTTACTGGAGGATATGCGGAAACTTACTGGCAATGGAGATCCAACTGCGCGAGGTGCTTTTTGCTTGCTGTCAAGAGAAGAAATTGAGAGCATTTTTCTTGCCGGTCTCCTCAGCACGGGCAGTAAGTGTCGTCTTACTACGGCTTTATGCAAAAACTGAGTTTAACTTCGTCGAGTAGATTTCGCCATTGCAAAAAATATGCTCTACGTTCGTCCGAGGATAGATCTTAGCTCGGATATTGTCGAATCTGTCTGTATTTCATGTTCCCGCGAGTATTACGACAACGCAAGTTTCGGAAATTATAAGTCTGGCGACATGAAGCTTGCATATGATTGGTACGAGTTTGATTTCTGTCTGACCAACCGTCCATTGATGATAATATTTAGCTTGGACGTCCCACCATCGTCAAACGATATCGTCGCGGAAAAGGAGTTTATTGAAGCTACATCACGTATCTGTTCTTTTAACGTTCTGTCCAATCCAGGATTCCCCCTCTCTCCCATAGAGATACGTCTAACAAAAGATAGGCTATCTCTAATTTCTCGTGTAATTTCGAGCAACAACGATGCATACAAGCATACCCAAGTTTTACTGGACCTCGCCGATAAATTAGGCTACAGAAATGACACCGTTGCAGAAGTGAAAATTCTGGCCATGATAGCAGACACAGCGCTACAAGCAGAGGATTTTCTGCGTGCTTATGACAATAGCGAACATATGGTGCGAACTATGACTGCGATCCGGAAATCAAGCAGCGACGAAGAAATAATCAGAGAGGCTTCAGAGGTATGCTGGATCGCCTGCTTCCAGCTTGGCCGCCAGCAAGAATTCGCAGACCTACCCAAAAAAATGACGTTATTGGGCCACGCACTTGAGTTTTGTCCGGCTGACAAAATCCATGACGTCTTGACGGCATGGCGAAAATTGGAAAATGAGGATGTTGATTCTCGTCAACAAAAACTTCGGCAGAGATCACACGTAGAGGCGAGAAATGCAGTCCCGCTGCAGCTGGGCACTATGCCGAGCAATGTAGCGTCCTCTTTGAGAGCACGATTGCAAGATTTCCAAATGCCCTCGCCACCTTTGCTCAGTACGCCTGACGCTGCTGCTCTTGCTAGCAGGACTTTCAAGTCTGTAACTGCGAACTTTCCATTTACTGTTGGACCTCGCAGCCGATCACATCATTCTGACGTTGAGGAAGTGGCATCATTAAAGAGTGAAAATTCTTGTAGAACAGACAGTGAAGATGTCTCAAGCCAGGCTTCCCGAGTGCTTTCAAAGGGGATAGGGTGGCTGATTGGTGCAGATGGAGAGCTTTAGTTTGCTGAATATGGGTTTATATTATTAACTAGGAGGCTGTAATGAAGATATTATGACACAAATCAAGTGGGAGTAAAGATAAATAGATATCAAATCAAAATTTGAAATAAACATATAGAAGAGGCATGAAAAGATTCAAAAAAAAAGTATCTTGATGGGTGTGATCATATAGGACAGAAGGATGTACAACAGAATAAAAGCAAAAGGAGTGCTCAAAATGGCTTGTACAAACACTACAACCACAAATAGAACCTGCTGGCGTAAAATAATCAAAGGAATCAAGCACAAATGAAGACAAGGGCATGTCATAGTATGAAGTCCATTCTCAAATTTTGAATAAGAAACAAATATTCAAGGCATGGCACTGCCGAAACGAGATGATGTCCCTGTGCGTGCTCTGGGGCGATTGACGACACTACTGGCAGCCAACGGTGCTTCTTTCTTCTTTCCTCTGCCACAGGCATCACAATATTCGTTGCCTTGCTTGGCTTTTATCTCATCAAGCTCTGTCTTCAAGTCACGCACCTGGCCTTCCAGCTCCCATATGTGCCTTTGCCACGCTTTCTTGGCCGAGACCAACTGCTCCTGGAGAGATTTCACAACAGAGTGCTCTTTGGGTGAAATCGACGACACTGGCACGAGCTGGTCATTACTTGTACGAATGGATGATCCAGGCGTCAGAGGAGACATCAAACCAATAGGGCTCGAAGATCTTGGCGTGTCAATATCAGTCGTATCAGTCGACGATCGCGAGATGGGAGTTACTATGTGGTCGGTAAAGTGGGCACTGAACAACGTCGAGACGGGGCGTAGTTTCAAGGCAGGGAATTCAGAAATGTTAGGAGGAGCACTTTGAGGTTGTTCGGCTTGCCAAGGTCGTTCCAGTGTGTTCATAAGAGTTTGAACAGGTCTGTCGGCGACGGCTGATGTCGAAGAGCGTGATATAATTCCCTGTTGGACAGTATTGATAGTGAGTGAAGGCGGAGTACGTCTTTGTGGGCTGAGGTTTGCTTTGGTGGAATTGCTTTCGCTTAGCAATGAGTCGCTACTTTCAACGCCAGCTACGTCAAGTAAGGAAGGTGAAAGACTGGGCACTGGTATCCGATGACCAGATATTTTGGGTGTCCTTGGTACTGGTAGGTTGAAAAGGTTGTCTGGTAATGAAGGGACAGGCGGTGGACTTATTCTCTCTGACTCTTCTTTCTCTTGCAGTTTACTCGCATTGAAGAGGCGCATGAAACCACTCTTCTTGTGTTTGAGTGATTTTCCACCTGATGCATTGCCCAATTGCTGAGCCAAGGCAGCAGCAGGTTCCGAGTCCCGCCTTTCCGATTTTGGCTGTCCAACAAATGTTTGAATTGCACTTTTCGCTTTGGCGCCTGCACTGATGGAACGACCACGAGCTCTCGAGGTCAAGGTACCAAGCGGTGAGGAGTCCGTCGACTGCAGAATATGTGTTTTTTCGTTCTCTCCGGCTGGGAACGGGGTCGATGAGTTCGACGTCCCACTTGGGGTCGACGACCGTGGTGGTACATTGACTGTAGAGCTTCGCATGCGCTGTGCCCTAGCTTCCTCGAGAGAGATGAGAGAAAATGTCGGGACGATATTCCGTTCTGTCCACCCAGGGAGATTGCTCACGCCATTTAGGGTGTAATCTTGGAGACTATCTGAGGCCAACCCATCAGTTCGCTGGATGGAACCCAGTACGGATACTGGAGAAGAAATATTTTTCGCCTGAATAGAGGAAGCACGATGTTTGGATGTAATCGAGCTTGTTGACGTGTCTGGAGTTAAAGTAGGTCGTACATCATATTTCATCGCGGAGTCCGTCAAAAATGATTCGGTAACTGTGGTATTTGAATCGTTACGGGGAGGAGCCAGATAGTTTGACATTGGATGATCGTCGGCGTAGGATACCACCAGATCTGGGTTGGCGTAGGGATGCATAGTTTCTGTCAGAGGACTGGATTGATTATTGGTTTGGTAATGAGAGTTTGCGTGAGAACGAGCAGGGATTTCAAAGGATTGTTTGTTTTGTGGGGAAGTAGGGAAGCGACCATAGATGGGAGACGGGGGCAAAGGAATGGTAGGTGCATCTGGTCGAAGTCGACCAAGGGAAAATTTGCTTCGAAGCGTCTCTTTTGGAGGCACAGCGGATCTAGAAAGTGAACTGGTCGACAGGCTTTCCTGAGCCAGAGCGCTATGCCAAAGACAGAATTAGTAGACGTTTCAAACAACCAAACAAAAAATCTTCTCCAACTCACTATAGAGCTCCCCGTGGGTAAGACAATTGAGAGTTTATAGTCTCGAACGATCGTTCTGAGGGGACCTGTGAACGTGAGGACTCGGCGCTAGGTCGACTACCATAGCTTGGCCTTGGACTTGAGGAACCAGAAGTGGGGGGTTTTGAACCGTTCGCACGAGAGAAAGGGAAACCTGAGGTGAAATGGCGGGGGCTCTCTACTTCATCCTCTTCGGCCAAGGCGTCCTCCTCCGTCTCCCAAGGTGCACGGGAATGAAAGCGCATCTTTGGACCTAAATAACTCATGCGTGCGACAGGTTCGGCGTCGCCTGCATCTTGAGAAGTTGCGTCGTCGTCGTCGTCGTAACCCTCAGAAGGACCATAGGAAGCGCGGGGGTCATCATCAAGGTCGAGCATGCTAGGTGGGTGTTCGCCGTTAGAATGGCGGTAGGGAGGAGAGAGAGAAGAGGGGTAATCATAGGCACCTCGACGGTCATCGGGGGCCATTGGAGAGAAATTAGGACGACTGTAAACGGAGGGGGTATCTGAGTACTCTGAGATGGTGGAAAACCGACCATGGACGTCCGCGAGGGCGACGCGTTGATCTAGGAGGGTTTGCAGGTGGTCATCATGAGAGCCTCCGGGGGACCTGAGCATGTCTAGAATAATAATGATAAAGAGGAGAGCAACCGCTCCTGGAGAAGGAAAGGTTGCTAGCTGACTCCGGGGGTTTTCCAATCAGGTCTAGCGTCCCAAACATGCACAACGTAAGGCGTTTTTATAAAAAATAGTACAGCGAGAATGTTCGACCTTGAGGCTTCGGTCAACACATCGCCTGCAGCTACTTACTGCTCACTGTAGTGGGAAGCGCCTAATGACCTTAACGTCAGTATGTCAATCATTATCTATGTACTTACACCCGACATCAATGATCGTGAGACTTCTCTTCTTCCTCATCTTCCATGTCCAGCCCAGATGTCGTCCCAATCGCGTCGTCCTCTAATGGCCGTCGCTCTGGAAAGTCGTGGAAGGCACAGAAGACAGCCACCGTGTCCGTTTTTTTCAGTCTTTCAATCAATGTCGTTTTCATTCTTCTTAGGCGCTCCCATCTTCCAGATGGCGTAAAAACCAAGAACTGGCGCGAGATCACGATGGAACGCAAAAGGGCGGCAGAAGAAAAAAAGAGGTCAGAAGAGGCCAAGGCTCAGGTGCATTTTTACTGTTCACCCACGTCTGACCTCCATCTGATCTATGTACAGATGGGTGCTCGGAAAGCTGCCCGGCTACGACGCAGGGCTGGACGAACAAGAAAGGTTAACCACTGAGATCTTTACTGATTATGTCTTCCGTATTGGTTTGACTCATACATATTATGTATAATGCACAAAGAAGATAAATGGCAGGGCTTTACAACGTCCACGATGTGTCCACCTCACCCTCCAGAACAAATGGTCTATCCAGCCCAGCAACCACACTCTCACACAATGGACAACTGCTGGATAGGAGGTCGTCCAACTCCACCCTCAAGCTTTCCAGCTTCTTTTGGCTCAAAGTCTTCTCATTGCCTGATGCCCGGTTACTTCCCCCCATACCAGGCAACCAGTTTGGAGTCGAAACTAAAGTAGCGAGAGCATCTGGGATGATTAAATCTCGCAATCGATCTCCAGCTGAAATAACACTGCGACCCAAAATGTTTGCGGCCTTTGCGCCATTTTGCAAAGGATTGACAATTGGACCAAAGTTAGTCGAGAGTAATGTCCGCTGAGCCGGTGGTTGACGTGCATTGGATACTACAACCGACGATTTAGTGGTATTCGCTCTGCCTTTGGATGTGTCGTTCGTTAGCTCGTGCTGCAAAGAAACGATTCTCCGCAGGGATGCAGCAGGCAGGTATTCTTTTGCCTGGCATATTTCAATAGAAGACGATGTTAGCGAGAACGAGGCAACTCACCAGTCCAATCAAGCAGTCCGCATGGAAAGTATGATGGCAAGGAAACACATAGAATTGCCTGGTCAGAAGGAAGGTTGAGCAGCTGGAGCATTTCTCATTAGCGTCGATGGTGATGAATCGATTCTTGAGGGCACCAATATCGTGTTTGATAGCTTCTGCAGTTTTCGTTGCTTCATCCATTTCTGCCTTAAGAGTGTCGATTTGCGCTGAGTACCCTTCCAATGCATGAGCTATTTCTTCTTTGAAATCATCAATAACAACAAAATCTGTGAAAAAAGGTAAGATGTCTTCGATCTTTAGAAGGTCTGCATTCTCCAGAAAACGCATTGCCCTAGCAAAAATGAGCGCGATGGAAAGAGTAAACATCGGCCACTGACAATTTAATGTCCTTCTTATCTTGAACAACATAACGCGCAATTTTGAGCCACAGCTTCTTCCGCAAAGGCTGATCGTCTTCTGGCATATCGGCATTGATTTTGGCCAGTTCCAAATCACCTTTTTCTAGAGCCAGGTCAACGCTGTTTTCCCATAACCCCATCTTAGAATAGATATGAACACATGGTTGCGTCCGGCCAGCAAGTTTGCAGATCCTGAGAGCATAATCAAGGTCGTAGTAGGGTCTTCCTGTGATCGGATCCGTTGGGGCTGTAGAAAGAAAGCGTAGCAGTGGTCCATCGTCGTCAGAAGCGGTGGATGAAGGCGGGGAGGACGCTGAGACGTGGAAAGTGATGATGAGATTGTGTATTGTTGCAGAGGTATTGTGTTGCTCGAAGATCAAATCGTTCAGATAACGGATGGCATGATTCGGGGACAAAGGATCACGAGCAGTTTGTTGGTGCTGCAACAGGGATGGTATCAGACGTAGGGGGTTTAATGACGGTTGTCGAAGCCAAGAGTCCACGGTTTCTTTTGGTACTCGATGCATCAGTACTGAGCCGAACCTGTAATACAGCTCCAAATTTGACTATTATAATTTTAAATTTACCTGCAACGAAAAAGGAGCAATTAAACGAAACATACCTGGCGGCTAATGACATCAATAGCTTTCAGCCAATCTCTTTCTAAAACGCAATGTTCGATAACTCGCTCAAAATCGCCTATGATAGTAGCATAAAACAGGTACATGTCAATTCTTCCATGACCTTGAATTAGCTCATATACAGTTTCTTTGTCCAGATTGCTCTAGGATGGACATTCAATCGAAAAAATGCGGAATGGTGATGGATTTCGGCACCTTGTACGTCTCAAAAAATTGACGAAGCTCTTCTTCTACTATCGCTTTTTCAGTCTGGAGGTTGTTTACATCGTGCGAAATGGATTCCGAGGCCACGATATCGTCCAATTCATTACATTTGCTGAGATAGAACTCGACAAGCCACGTGGCAAGCATCATTCGTTGTGTGAGGTCCTGTATGTTGACATGTCAGTAAAACAGATAACTTCTGAGTTTCTCTAAACACACCGCCTTTCTTGTACGATCCAGTCTCGAGATCAAATATGATCGTAATGAATCTCGCTCGCCGACATCCAAAAATTTCAAAGCGACTTCTTCAAAAGTAGCTGAACACTGAGCATAACACTGAGCAGCATGAAAGTATTGGGCAATGTCAAAGAAGTTGTTTGCCTGGGCAAACAAGATTTGATCTCGTTGGCGGGCAGTCTGAGAAGATTGGTCTAAGGGTTGATATCAACTAACGTGTTCGATAACTGACCTTGGCATAACGCAGAGCAACTTCGAAATGACCCTTCTCAAGGTATATCTTCCAAACATCACGATCTTCGTTTCCGACCACCAACTCAAACAGGTTTTGATCTGTGTAAATCCAATACGTTCTGCGAACAGGGTCTGCTGCAAGACCAAGAACTTTCTCGCTCGTATTCTGGGGAATTGTAAGCTTTCACACTAAGTACGCTGGGATGACCCAGCACTTACCAAGGGCAGCGTTTCTTCGTATGTCGTCTTGTCATCAAGATTACAGATTCCTACTACTCGGTCCTTATAGAGCAGAATAAAATGAAACACTGTCAATGCCAACGACAGAGGAAGCTCGGCGGCGTTGGTGCCGGGTGCTGGCGGATAAGGGAGAAGTGCAGCGCCGTCGATGTGATCTTCCGATTGTGCAGCAACATTCAAAGACCCATGGTAGATCCCGGGCCCTGGTCCACAGTCACAATCAGCATGAGAAACGAATAAAACGCAGTCTTCAGAACCATACCAGTCATCCACGCCATTTTTTTTGGAAGGGACAGAGCTTGATCAGGGTTCGGTGTGAAGAAATGTAATTCTGAGCGCTGCAAGTCGCCAGGGAGCTCAAGGATTTCTGAATTAACGCCATCAACTGAAGGGAACTATGTGAACTCAAGAGGGAAGTACGCACTCGGCGCGGCTTCGCGGTACGCCAAGAACAATGCTGAAAAGACGCGTCCAACATCCTCAGACTTCCTATCGACTGGACCAACAAATTGGTATATTCGAGTTGGCGTCGTTATGAGCACAAGCGCCTTCTTTGGGTCGGAAGGTGGGAAGTAGTCAAATTTGATTCCGTTGATAGGGTGTCTTTCTGGGAGCGAAAAGACAGACTGTAGATATCTTTCTTGAGATTTGAAGAAGTCTTCTTCCGCATCAAGTACAGCCTCGTAGATAGTACCATTCCGGGCACCAATGAGAATTTCGCGTGTTGACATGGAATGGGAGGTTGATAGAAGTGCCGCTTTATTCCACGCAATGCTTTCGATGACCATTTTAAATCCCTTAAGCTGGCGGGGCTTCTTCCATGATCTGTAAAGGTACCAGTTCTCTCCTTGCACTGAGGTGATAATGATGTGCTTCCCAGATGGATCCATAAAGAGTTTGTAGATGGACATCTCGGATGATTTTCTGGGAATAGGGACTTTGACAATCTGTTCGGCATGCGACAACTCGATCAGGACAATCAAGTTAGTGTTAAGACCCATTGCAAGCATGTCCGAGCTGACTACGAAGGAGACAAGAGGGGCGGGGAAGACAAACTGGACTTTGCCGAGTTCAAATACTGGGATATCAGGAGGATTTACTTCAGGCGCGACAGCCTTCGCATTTAATAAGAACAACGAAATCCATATGTAGCAAAACATACCGGCCCTTCTTCTACGTCTACACGCGCATCGTTTCTCTCGTACGGAGACGGTTCAAAACCCTCGTATTGCAAATGTGACACAGGCACCGAAACGTGGACAAGCTTCCCAGGATTGGCCGCAGAATGTTCAACGTCTAGGACGAATGCTTTCAATTGGAGACTGGGGAAACAGAGGAACTTAAGACTCACAGTCGTCAAACATTTGAGGAGGTAAGGACAGTCACGGTTAAGGAAAGGCCAGGTCATGTTTGTTACAAATCATCATCAACAAAGCTTTTTTTGCATAGCGGCATGCCAACATTCTACCAAAGCTGTACACGATTACGGTTACGGTATACATCCCCTGAAGCCTTCAAGTTTCAAATCATATTGCACCCTTGGTAATATATGCGCACATAGTGGTAGGAAAAGCAGGGGGTAAGTTGCTCTGGACAACGGAGATTTGCATGGGGCTCGCAGATGGATTTAGTTGCATTCTGCCTGAAATCCAAGTGCTGGGAGTAATTATCTTCAGGCGCTCTTCTGTGGTGCTCTGAGAATTTCATACATTTGATATATACTGTACATAGATACTAGATAGCCTTGAGATAGCCCAAAAATAGCCAGCCAGTCAGGTCTCGTCGATTGATCGATCCAGGTTTGAGACTCAATTGCGTTGGAGAACTTTTCCAATCTTCCCCATCATGGCAGATTCTCGCCCAATGCCCCGCCTGTTTGTCATCAGGCATGGTCAGTACAGTATATATTCCCTCATCCACATAGCACAACTAAAATGTTTAAAAGGTGAAACTGAGTGGTCGCAAAATGGGCAGGTCTTCATACACCAATTGGTTATTGACTTCTTACTGAAGAGGATTTCAATGGCATCAGGAGACATGTGCGTTTAGTGGTCATTCATATCAGGTCCTAACTAGGCTCACTGGCACGATACCTTAGACTGGGCGTTCTGATATACCCCTTACTGACAAGGGAGTAGCACAAATCAAGAGGATGGCCCCGCTTTATGTTGGAGATCGTTGTGCGTCTCATCTTTAATCTATTGTCTGTGTTAATTTGGAATTTTAGTACTCGTTGATCCAATAAACATATGTACCGTTTTTGTTTCGCCTCGACAACGTGCCCACAAGACTTTTCATCTTTTATTTGAACACACTGGCAAGGTTCCTTCACATATCCTGACGGAGCAAGTACGCGAATGGGATTATGGTCAGGCTGAATCATCTCGTCCGATTGTCTGATCGTCAATGTTATAGTGACATCAAGGTCAGTACGAGGGTCTAAAATCCTCTGAAATCGCGAGACTAAATCCTAACTGGAAAATATGGGATGACGGGTGCGCCGTATCTTGCCTTGTCTGCCTGTAAATCTCATTTTCGCAGTTGTCCCGGTGGGGAATCTGTCGAAGATATGACCAACCGAGTAGACAGTGTCATAAATATGGTTATAGCAAATTGTTTCATTTTATTTAATGCTTAACGTTTATCTAGGTCCGGGAATATCATAAGCAGTACATGGAAGGAGTCAGACAAGACAGAGACGTCGTCATTGTTGCCCATGGCCATTTCAATCGTGTCCTCATTTCACGATGGATTGGGTTTTCCCTTTGTCTTGGTAAATTTGTGGAAGGCATTGGCTAGCTCTTTTTACTTATTATGCTCAATCTTCCAGGCACCCATTTTAATGTTGAACCTGCTTCTGTACGTTCTACTGGTCAACCGGTCACAGGTCACCCACGAACTCTTGGATGCTTATATAAATGAACCTAGGTAGCAATTTTGGGATATAACCACAATTCTCTTGACGAGCCAGCATGCAATGGACTTAATCTGGCCACTGTCATTCATTGAATGTCCACATAGATATTGGTGTATTAGAACGGTTGACGCGACGCGTTTGTTGACTGTTGTATATTACAATATTTTGACAAGCCTTCCCACAATCATTTTTAATACGTGATTGAATTCGTTTTCGGAGTCTGTGAGCCTGTAGACAATTCTTCCACCTTTGTAAAGTATACTTCTCTTTAATAATGGCCGAGACTATTTTGCCTCCCATTATAGTACCCAATTCCACCGAACTATATGCTGCCGAACACGAGGACTCAGGTGAGACTGGAACGAGTATCCACAGGATACAACGACAACTGGATGATTTCTGCTAGGTGATCATTTGACACAAGTTGGCGTGTCAATCGAGGATTTACATTTCGAAGATTTGAAGCCGTCCACTGGTCAAGAGGCACTGACTGCTGATACACACGCTCAAGAAGAAGTGTCACCCAAGATGGCCGATTCCAGCACGGTGGCTAAGAACAAGGGAAGTACGTCAGTCGAGCCGCCGAAGAAATTAAATGGGGGTCCACCAACCCCCACAGTGAAGAAGGTGAGCATCCGACACCATGCACTCGTATAGCTATTTGATGCCGTATCCATAGATTATCAACTCTGGAACCTTTGGTGCTGGATCGGTGAAAGGGACCGCAGCTACTAAAGGTGCAATGTCAGCAACTTCATCAGCACCAAAGGTAGCGGCTCCAGCCCTGAAAAAGACAACTACATCAGCTCCTGGAGCAGTATCAAAACCTTCCCTGGCATCGTCGGTGTCAAGCAAGTCGTCCGTCACACCAACCGCTTCAAACCGGAGAGCGTCGGTAATCCCCACGAAGACTCCCGCTCCTTTACAAGTGAAACCCTCATTATCGGCTTCTGTCAATGTAAAACCTTCGGAGAGTGGCGCCGTGCGTAGTTCAGTTGCATCCCCCACCGGTTCAATCGCGTCAGCGAAAGCGGCTGCAGCGGCACCTGCAGTTCGTCCGCGCGCTTCAGTGTCTGAAGCGGCGAAGAAACCATTCACTGCTTCAAGGGCAAGTGTAACAAGTGCTTCTAAAACTGCAGTACCTCTGAAGACTACGACCGTCTCACGCTCTTCTGCTGCTGGTCCACCGGCTAAAACCTCAAGGCCGACCAGTTCTATTTCTTCTATCAAGGAAATCAAAGAAGATGGAAAGGCTTTGGATGAAGCCCAAGCTCAGGTGAGTCGGTGTATGAGTTTCATGTATACTTCATATAAACTGTCACAAAAATGTAGCTCTCAGAAGCTGCCAAATCCCTGGAAGCGAAGACTGTCATTGTCTCGGATCTTGAAAGTCGAATTGAGAATCTTGTACAATCTTTGGCACATGCACAAGAAATTATTGATTCAAAAAGCGCCTCTATTGTTGAAGCCGAGAAAGCCCAAGCGGCGATTGAATTGGAGCTTCACGAAGCTCGAAATGCCTCGCTCAAAGCTCAGGAAGACCTGCAACAAGTTACAGGGACTCTCCTGTCAGTCCAGGCCGAGGTATGATATTTTTGGACACATTTTTGTTTAATACTTATATGGCTATTAGCTCGACGTTGTCAAGTCGAAAAACTCGACTTATAGCCACACCGTGAAAACTTTAGAAAACCGGATCCAAGAACTCGAAGGTGCATTATCCTCCACACAGGAGCAGGTGGAAAGCTTCAAGAAGGATAATGCAGCAATCACCACAGCGGCCCAGGCTGCTTCAGTCGAACATAGCGCCCTTATAGCAGCTCGGGACAATTTCAAAGCTATCTCAGAGGAAGTAGAGGCTTTGAAGGCAGAAAACACCAAAGTTCTGCAAGAATCAGACAGCCGTATTGTCCAATTAAGAGAACAGCTTGCGGAGTCTGAGGCTTTGCAGGAACAAGTGTTCTCCCTTAAAGCGGAAAGGGAGGAGAACGCCAATAAACTTTCTGAGCTTGAAGTCGAGATTCTGGAGTTGAAAGAAACTCAAGAAGTTCTTGAGGATACCCAGGCTAAACTTCAACAACGAATTTCAACTCTGGATAACGAACTAGCAAACGCCACAATTGCAAAGGATATAGCCGCCGAAACTGTTACTCAAAAGGAAGCGGCTCACTCTCAGCAGCTTGAAGAATTGGCCCAGGAACATGGACGAGAGCTCGAGGCCTCCTCGATCCGTTACGCTGAAATAGCCGCCTCTCTTCAGGACCTCAAAACTCAGCACTTGGAAGTCGTCACTGCCAAGGAGAGGACTGAAAAAGAAGTCTCCGAAAAGGAGTGGGAACACGCTTCCGCTTTGGTTGAGCTTCAAAAAGCTCACGATGCTGAGCGGGCTGCCTTTGAGGCCGAGGTCGAAAAAATATCCAAGGAATTGCAGGTAAATGCTTTCACGTTATGCAAGTCTGGATTTCCTGATATTTGCCTTCCAGGATCAAGAATCTATCTACAAAGATAAAGTTGAAACTGTGAAGAAAGAACATTTGCAGCTTCTACAAGAAGCTTTCGAGCGAGCGAAGGTAGCTGATGCTTCGAATGGAACTAAATGCAAGCTAACGGTTCTATTAGGACGAAGCAGCGCAGAATCATTCTCAAGAGCTGCAGGCCCTTCGGTCGAATTCAAATGCCACGATTGAACAAATTCAGGAAGCCAACCAAGTCGCCATAGATGCTCTCAAAGTTGAGCATGAAGCTCTCCTTGAAAACGAAGTAAATAGATTGAAAAAACAAATCAACAAGCTAAGCCTAGAACTCAGGGCCACTCAAGACGATCTTGCAAAAGCCAAAACTTCTCTCGAGGGTTCCCAGGTAGAGGTGGAAAGCCTAACTCGGCAACGCGATGCAGCCCATGCTCAGGCGCGGGCTGTGCCGACTCTTTCTCCTGAGCATGCCGACGAGATTGCTCGCTTAACCAAGGAATTGTCCCGTACTAAGGGCGACCTTGTAGATATGACGGATTTGCTCAATCTCACCAAGTCGTCCATGACAGAGCTCTCGGAGAAACAGATTAAAGAATTGGAAGTAGCAGCAAAGGCACGTGCAGATGAGGTTCTCAAACTGCATTCTTTGCATGACGTTGAAGTCAACGAGCTGGTGCAACAAAAGTCTGCTCTCCTCGTGAAGCTTTCTGACTTGCAAGGTGAACTTGCGACTACCAAAGCCACCTTCGACGCACAGCAGACAGCCAGCCCTAAGAGTAATGGAAATGGTGTAATTCAACCAGTCACGTCGCCAGGGGTGACGAAAGAGGAACTCACTAGGATGCATGAAGCGCACAACCTAAAGATCTACGACCTCCAGGCCGAGCACGAGAAAGCTGCAAAGCTTGTAAACGACCAACTGGAAGAGGCGTTGACTAAGATTGGTGAGCTTCAGCAGGACCTTGCGCGTAAGGCGATGGAGATCCAGTATCTGGAACAAGATCAAGACGAAAATCAGGAACAAATTACTCGGTACGTACTTCAAGGTTTTTGATTTTTGGGCTGTCATAATGGTTTATTGTCTCTTTTAATACAAACATCTACCATTTGTGTCTATAAGTTGTGCTGACCTTTCTTTTTTGGTCGTCACAGTCTCAAAGAAGATCTCGAAAGACTTAGCCAGGAGAAGTCGTAATTGAAGTCACCTACCGCCAGCACGACTTCCTCCCATTGCTGTCGAGGTATACACCACCTCTGCAATCTGACTCGCTGTATTTTGTTGTGGACAATTTCACGGCCTGGGTACTGATCTGGATATAACACATTATGCACATACCCATTTTCCTCATTCTACATTAATACCACTCTTTCTGCTGTCTTCAATAAGTATACCTTTCTGGATACAATTTTTTCCCTTATAATCTCGTACATACAACATCGGTTCGCCACTTAGTACGTACTTTGGTCCTCCGTGATCGGCATATATATATTTCCTGGGTATGAGTGGAACCAGGGTAAGCCTAACCTGACCAAGGAGTTATATTCAATACGATGGCTTTCCGGTCTGGACGCATCGGAGAATGATTGAAAAATGTCCGGTCTCGTCCGACCCCAAAAATTTCAATAAATTATAATTTGAGGAATCAGCCGAGGCGGATAGCAAGCGCGACCCTTTCTCGTTCTTTTTCCGCAACCCACACCTAATCCTCGTTCTACAATTTCTAGCAATGGGCGTCCCCTCAGAACCTGGTCAGAAGGGTGTGAATTGGTCTAACATCGCCGTCGGTGAGCGCGTCTTATTCACGACTTTCCACCTATATATCTAAATCAATACCAGGCGGTATCATGAATATGGTGCGTTGCTTGTGTGCGCCTACAAACCATACTTATTAGTCACTTATTCACCAAACAATTCCTATGATAGTTTGTGTGTACTTCACTTCTTCTTACGTTTCCACGTTACTGAAAAGTGGCTACCCTTGTAGGAAGTAAGTCGCGTGTTATTCGCGAGTCTCAACATGTCTTTATTTTTTTTGCCCAGGTTACGACCCTAGGCCAGCCATTGGAGGTTCTCAAAACCCAGATGGCTGCTAATCGTTCACAAACAATGTGGCAAGCCTGCAAAAGTGTCTGGGCTCGTGGAGGAGTTGTTGGTTTTTACCAGGGCCTCATTCCCTGGGTATGTGCCCTTTTTTGTACGCATTAGTTGTGTTTAATAATTTCATCCTAGGCCTGGATTGAAGCCTCTACCAAGGGTGCAGTCTTAATTTTCGCCGCTTCTGAGGTTGAGACTGCGTCCCTACATGCTGGTATCAGCCCCGGTCTGGCCGGCCTGTTAGGTGGCATGACGGGAGGTGTCGCGCAAGCATACGCGACAATGGGTACGTATTTTCCCTGTCTAGCTCGTTAGTCAGGGGATAGTCTCCTTCGTAGAACTGACTTCCTATATAAGGCTTCACGACATGTATGAAAACTGCTGAAATTACTCGGGCCAAAACTGCGGCCACTGGCGTCAAACCCCCGTCCACCTGGGCTGTGTTTGCTGACATTTACCGTCGGGAGGGTCTCGCTGGTGTCAACAAAGGCGTCAATGCTGTTGCCGTTCGTCAGTGCACGAACTGGGGTTCTCGGTATGATTGCTAGGACCTCCAAAATGCGCGGAACTAAATATACAATAGGATGGGATTTGCTCGGCTGGCCGAGGATGGCATCCGAAGAATCAAAGGTAAAGGGGAGGCCGAAAAACTTGGTGCTATGGATAAAATTCTTGCATCGTCGATTGGTGGTGCTCTGGCAACATGGAATCAACCTATCGAAGTTATTCGCGTCGAGGTAAGGTGCCTTCCTTTCAACATACCTTACAAAGTGTTTACAACCAAACCCAGATGCAAAGTATGGCTAAGGGCACAGCCAATGTCAACCGGCCTGCAAAGTTGACGATTTTGAATACGTTGAGTTTCATCTACAAGGAAAATGGCGTCAAGGGCTTGTACCGTGGTGTGACGCCTCGCATCGGTCTCGGTATCTGGCAAACAATTTGCATGGTGTCGTTTGCGGATTATGTGAAGGCTTGGTGAGACTTCTAGCACGATTTGTTGATGTGATGTAGTGCTGACTTTTTGACACAGGGTTAAAAAGCAGTAGATTATACTCTGGGATAATTTGGTAGACACATTGAAATCTTTTTATACACCGTAATATGATAGAATTTTTATTCGATGTCTTTATGAAAGGAGCAGTTTGTGACAGGTCTAGGAGTAATTAGGTCACGAATAGGTCCGAGTCCGGCTACTAATGGCAGCACTACAGCCGCCAAGTCAAAAGGGCATATAAAGTTGACAAGTATGCTCTCTTTTCTTCCATCATGAGTGCAAGGAAAGGACCTCACCCGCTGCTCGCTAAGTATTTGGCCCAACTATCTCTTCATCCACTTCGGACCAAGGCTTTCACTACCGGTAATTGCTTACCTGTCATTGCTGATGTATAGAAACATTATTTACCTTCTTACAAGGCACTCTCTGCTTCTTGCAAGAAGTCCTTGGGAGTAACATTTCAGGAACTCCAGCGAAGGTTTCCAAGGATGCTTCAACGCTGGTGCGCCTCCTAGGCAACGCACATATTGACGCGAAAGCTGTCAAGATGGCCATCTATGGCTTCTTGGTCTCAGCACCATTGAGCCATCTACTTATTGGGCTGTTGCAAAAGGCATTTGCTGGACGTACCTCCACGAGTGACAAGATTGCTCAGATCGTTGCCAGTAATCTTCTCATCTCGCCGATTCAGACGTCCTGTAATGCATCTGGCTCTCGAATCCCCAATTTCGTGCTGACGACATACTACTCCAGCCTACCTCGCGTCCATGGCGGTGATCAACGGCGCGACCTCGTTTGACGAAGTCGTGAAGACTGTTAAGGCCGGATTCTTCTCGGTCATCCGGGTAAGCTGCACCCTATGCATCAGGTTAGCTCGTTTCAGCTCAACATCATTTTAGATTTCTTGGGTCGTATCACCTCTGTCAATGACAATTGCTCAGAGGTTCGTGCCGGTAGATGTGCGTACAGAGGTACATAATTTAAAGTATGTCTAATGTGCCTTTATAGCTTTGGGTGCCTTTCTTCAACGCTATTCAATTCGTGCTCGGTGTAAGGGAATTTTAAGGTGTCCATTCATTATATGGCTTATATTTTTTAGACCTACTTCAATGTGCGTATCAAACAATTGCGAATCGCAGCCGCCAAGAGAGGAAACATTGAGCGAAGGAAAGACCAAGGGGAATAGAACATTTTACCATGAAGTCCTACCACTGACAGCAATCTCTGCTATTTAGAAGTATCTACTTGCATAACATTTCTTGTATATAGTCTGGATGGCTGTATGTACTACTTCAAGAAGTTCGTGAATCACGAATGACTATGCAAGCACCTTCACTAAAAGACGGTCCCTGTTTATAGCATCGTGATATTTTGGTTTGACCAGTAGGAGTAAAAACCTCCGTCTCCAAAGTCCACCCGCCTAACTCATACGCTCCTGGCCTGGTGATCCATAGTTTTGGATGAACTATTATTGTTTCCGATGGTGGAATTGTTCCACGGAATGTTATACGACCAAGGTATGAAGGTGGAAGCAAGTTTCTACGAACCATGCGATTAATTGACATTGGTTTCGGGTTTGTTCGCTGAATACTCACGTAGACGAAGAGGATTGATTTGGACTCAGTCTTAGGGTATATCGTGCTGGAAGTTCCAAAGAGTGATTACGCAATCGAAAGTCTAAACGGACCTGACAAGGCCTGGGGGGTGTAAGGACCTCAGATCTTGTATGATGAGGTAATAAGAATGACTAACCCATTTGCGAAATCATGGAGTCTCGTGCCAACACACTGCAAAATGAGTACCACAGGGTTCATCTCGGCATTCCACTCGCTATTCCGGATCGCGTCGAGTATTTCCATATTTTCTCTTCGAGTTTCGGCATACATACTTCGTTTCACCTTTGCGCTCTCAGCTTCTTCAATAATGCCGTTCAGTCTAGCATGACCGGCCTCGAGAGTTATGCCACTGACGGTGAGGTGCCCCGAGATGGCGCGAGAGGGAATTCTCCATAACACAATCAAATCAAGGGCGGAAGGGTTGTAAAGAGGGAAAATGGCGGGATGCGATGCGGAAGCAATGTAAGAATGGGCCCGCGCGATATTGTGCGACATAAACTTTCGCCGCCCACTGTGTATGAAGTTCATGATTGCAGCCCCCTGAATTGAACTGTTCTTAGAAGCCTAGTTCCCATCAAAATTAGTCTCAGTCAGATGATCTCAAGACTTTCTTACCTGAGAAACGTGACTACAGTGCAAGTCGATCGGAGGAGGGGGAAGGGTATCAACCTCTCCCCTCTTCAAAAGATTACTAAGTTTGTTTGATACAAAGTCCAGTGTTTCCTCGGACCCAGAACCATCAGACCACCGTGAAGCCCCCAACAATATGCGACAACATTGTGTGGGCGAAATGGTACCACTAATAGCAAATTAGTCATTCTGTCATGAACTATTAGTATGCAGATTGGCTCACAGTATATCGTCTGTTAGAGAATTACAGGTCCACTGAGGGCTCGCACAAGTAAGCTGCACTATGTCCACCAATGCCGCTTGAGAGACATTCGTCATATCTACGTCCAATAAGAAGGAGTGTTCAGGTGACTGAGATGGCTTTGATGTGACAGATATATCTAGTAATGGCTGTACTTCATATGTTCTTGTCAATGTTGTTGTATAGAACGGTTGTGTATCATCCTGTAATCGCATGCACAAAAACGTGAGAAAATGAGAGGCAGCACCCAGTTCAAAGAACTACAGTACCTCTCGAAAGACAAATAAAAGGCAGAGTTCATGATGCCCTATGGATTCAGCATGGACAATGACAGGTACTTCCACGCTTTCCCCAGCATTAATCACGAACGAATGAGCTGAACCTTTCAGGCAGAGTCTAAGAGGCTCTTGACGCTTCAACGAATTTGTTGACTGGAAAGTTTCGGTTTCTGAGGAGGCTAATAAGGGGATGAGTTTTGAAATTTTTGCAGATTTCCACACGCACAGGCTTCAAGATCATCGTCTTGGCCCAACCAAATCTCGTCATCCGCTCCAGCAACCGTCCATACCTCACTGATAGGTTTTGAGCCTGTGTTTTTCAGCCACAATCTTATCGATTTGTTCTCCCCTTGCAGCAAAACCCAGCGCTCGTCATCGATACAACTCACGAGAAGCCTATGATGGGACGAGACGACCTCTACATTCATGACATAGTCAGGCGCATATGACGGGTGTTGTCGTTGTTGGGCTGTATCATGTAATCGGCGACCGCGACATTGCAAGCTCTCCGTATTAGGCAGATGGGACAAGAAATCGTATTTAGCATGCGTAATGTTCAGTTTGGCTGGTCTCGCTGATCTGAGCGATATCGGTACCTAAGAATCGTCAGATATACGAATGTAGAGTCTCCGAGGCACTGACAGAAATCAACTCTTTGGGACCCAGCACAACTTCCTTGATTACCTCAACTTCGACAAAGTCTTCGACTGGGCAAGCATCAGAAAAATCCGGTCCTTGCACCATCAGGGTCACATTTGACAGGCTGATCTCTGCGTCCAAGGGGTTTTGCAAAATGAGATCCACCCAAAAGAACTCTTGAAAAATAAATTAAGGCGTTTTGCTTCTCCATCTACCAATCACTCATACCGTTCGTGCTAACCTTGCCGCCAGGTGTAACGCTTTCTTTGCCTCCCCGCAACCGCCAAAACGCTTTCCAGTCCTCTTGTCGACTCGCCCAAACGTCTGTATCACCGTTTACATTATCCCCAGGAAACCTAATCCGGGTTTTTTTGTTAACGCAGAGTTTAATGGGAATCTGGAGACCGGCATTGCATAGTTTTTCCGGTTCTGTTGATTTCCAGTACTAGAGAATAACGTTAAACATCTAGGCAGACGATCAACGGGGGAGATTTAACCCACGGCATATGCAACACGGAAGTCCTCCAGATAAAGTTTGTCATATGAAGGTAATTTCGCAGTGCCACCACCGAGAACAAAGTTTGGTGCGAAGGCCGGGGCACCTCTCAGGATACTTAGAAACAATTTGACAGCACCAGCTACATCACCGGTCGTGTACAGGAGACGACCTGACCATGAAACGCTTTTTCAGTTGACATCAAATAACTGAATAAGAGAAAGGAAACCTAGAGGGTGAGCGATACCAGAGACAATATCTTCTAAGCCTTCAGCTTCGTTGGGTGATTTGCCTTCAGAATCCCAAAATGAAGGCGACAATTCCTTTTGGGGCGAAAGGGAATAAAGGCGTTCTGCTTTCCGCAAGAAATACATTGTGAGTGGCTTCTGTGAGCAGGGATGGTATACAATGTCGTCTTGGTTGAAATAGAAGAATAAAACACACAATGCCACATTTCTCCAGTCTATTTGCTGCGGATACATACCAAAGAGCCGCTCTCCGCCTTGCTTTCCGCTTTGCGCTCAAAAGAGCAGCATGTGCTAGTAACAGGGCCGATGGCGCTTCTTCTGCCTTAAATCAATCCACGTTAGACCTCTGAGTAATATATGTGAAGAAGTAAAATCACGAACATTGCTTGCAGCCCAAACTAGCCATCGCTCGCCTTCCAAAGCATTGTGCAAGAAGTCTTGCGTCGAGATACCAGCTTCCCAACGAACAGCAAAATGGAGTGCTTGAATTTGCGCATGTGGTGGTAGATCTGCCATATTTGGATGAATGCTTGTCAAAGCGTTTTGTGCATGTAACGGGAAAGTAGGTGAAGGTGTCAGTAGCAAAGGGAGAATATCCTTCAAAGTTGCCCAAAGTGTTAGGAACTCGAAGATGGAAAATTTTAAAAACATACTGAACCGCCTTTGCTTTCCTTGCGAAGAGCTTCCCAGACTGAGACAGCCAGTCTGTAATCACCCAAGATTGTAGCGAATTCGGCTAGCCTCCGTGTTTGTGACGGAGGAGAAGGACCTCCATTCAGAACTGGCGGCACAGACCGCCCAGGAAGTGAGACTGAGGACGACGAAGGTGTGGGTGCTGGTGTCAGTGCCTGTGAGCCAAATAGTCGACGAGTCGAGGAAAAAAGACGAGACGGAAGGCGACGTGTAGAGGAGAACTATTCAACGTGATAAACATCTCAGCATCATATGAGAACTCATATACTCCCTTACATTTTCGTTCCATTCCAGGACGCATTTTTCCATCCATGGCACAAGACTCATCACGAGAAATTCACGAGTAAAGCGTGCCGTCTGCTGGATATCCTTTTCCTCCATCCTCAACGTGTTTACTGCAACAGGATTTGGAAAACCTCCAAGAATATTTGGTGTGGTTGGATCCTGATGTGGGAGAGATTCGGGGGACGGCGGTGGAGGTAGACGCGGCATAAGAGCAGGGACAGGGATAGGAGGCGGAGGGAGCTTCGGTAATTCAAGGGAAAGCAGATAGCTGTGAAGGCCAAATTGTTTCTTGACGGCGTTATACAGCGCCACTGCTCTACAAACGGGAATGTGAGTTTGCGTGTCCTTGGACATGACGACAACGAAACAAACTCTTCATCGGAAAGAGCAGAGTTCTTTGGGTGAACTATGAGTGTGTATCGCAATATATTAGTGTCTACCCAGGGAGGGAATTGGTTATTACGCGAATGCAGAGCCGTAATGGCCTGCAAAGGATTTGGAGTTGTGGTGGAAACGGCGAATATAACTGAGGCAATGGTTATAACAGTCAAATACTAAGACAAAACAAAGACGCACGGGCAACAGGATGGTTCCAAGCCTCAGCCTTTGCAGGGACGAAATCCCCCTCTGCACAGCGTCGAAGTTCGTCCCACCAAGGCGTTCGGACAGAATCCTCGTCGCCAGCAGTTTCCATATCTTGTACCCATTTTGCGCACCGCTTGCTAATACGCGCTGTCATCCAATCGATTGTTCTAATAGCCCGCTGCTCGTCGTCTTCACGACATGCCTCCTCAACCTCTTGCAGATCTGAAAAGCGAAGTGCAAATGAAGTATGTGGTACAGATACCAACGACGTAGTTCTGGTCGTGACTATTCAAGCGAGGATGTGATGAGTAACATAACGATGATCGAAGCCATGAAAAATCATACCCTGTGGCAGAGGCGAGAACGATTGAAGAATATGATGAAGAGGCGGCAACACCGACCTCTCCAAAAGCTCACTAAGATCTGGCGATGTCAGCACACAAATGTGTGGGCTCAGTGACGGAGGGAGCATGGGAGCCATCTCTAAAGAGGATGGACTGTGAAGCTAAGCTGAACCGATTATTTGAATTTCTCACGGTAAACTAGTTTCAATTTATCGTTGTCACCAAAGTCGGTTTTCATCGCCTCCCCAAACAGTGACCCTCTAGCCATTCCACCTATGAGCGGAAGTCCCATTCTCCCTCGTCGCCCTACCATCCACCTATGGTAGGCGTTTAGCTGCGGTCGATATCGAGCCTGACAATTCACTGTGGTTGCCTCTTGCATTAATATTGTGAACAACACATGGAGGTCACGCGTTGATTCCCCCTTTATTTTGTCTCTCATTTTTGTAAGCCTTCGTCGAATGAGTGCTGACGGCTCTGCTCAGGCATTAGGCGTAACAGAGACGCCGTAACTGAAACTGTTCGAATCTTCTTCCCTACGTTAGTGCTCCTCCAGCGGGAGGATCGGCCTTGGGGTCAACCTGCAACAGTGCAAGCATATTTACTACCATGTGCAACGGGATTCAGATGGTCAGGGAAATTCAAAATCGACTCTGCAGCTTCCATAACACCACTTTTTGCCAAAGTTTTTGCACATTCTGAATGGCTTGCACCTCAGCTCCACGAATACGCAAAAATATTGAGGAAAGGTTGAAATGGTATTGCTGTGGATGGTATACCGTATACTTTGGAGAGAGCTTATGGAAATTTTCACTAAAACATGTCTCAAGCTTCAACCCCTCTGGATTCAGCCACAAAGATTTGAGAACAGCTTTTCAGAGCTTTTCATTATAATTTACAACGTGTATACCAAAAATCAGAATATACCACTATAGCTATGGAGATGTGTGACGAAAACATGCCATTCGCTGCCCTCCCCTCCTGACATCCCGCCCCATATCGGTAATCTTCGCTCCAACCATTGATTTCTACTGCGTTTCCAGCTAGTACATCCTCGACCGCTATCCAGCCCCGCATCTTTCTGGCTCTATCAATCTTTCTTTTACCTGCCACCACAACGATATTTTGTTCACGACGTGGCTCACGTCTCAGATCACAGACATTTCCTTCAACGCCTCCATTCGAGCCAACCACCAAACTACGTCGACTACTGCGAACCTCTCATGTCTCCTGCTAGTAATCAAAATCGTCCTGATTTCATTCTTGGCTCGAGTTCAAGCTCGATGCAACCTGAAATTTGCCCACCTCGGAGCTGTGACAGTCTAATCTACCAAAACTTATTTTCTAAATTCCAAAGCGGTCCCCATGCTTCTATCTTCGTGATTCGGACATTGACACCCTTCACAAACTAATGGAACTACACAGACTGAAACCTCAGGGTGCGTCTCCACAATGTTGTTAAAAAATGCTGCTTCATCATTTTGTATTTGGTTGCTGTGCTTCCTTCAATCAAGAGATTCGAAATCTACACTATTCAGGTCTCAAAGACCGTTCAGGCTGCAGGATTGTCTCTAACTTGTTTCCATCACAAATGCAATGCAAGGCTTGACTCTGACCGAAGCTATCCACACCCTATGGAAATCGTCTCACCGTAAGTCATCGACTATTTGCATGCAGGAATAACTCACAAATATTTTCAGTGTTCCGCAACATGCGGAGGGCACGCCCATGGACCTCGATGATTTCTGTGAGACTGAATCGTTTTCGAGATGTTCTTGTCGGCCCGGTACACCCCACCCGGATTTCGCGTACAACTCGTCGTCGTCGGCCCCACCACCGATGATGGCAATGATTCGCTCTGGGGAGCTAATGAGCGTGCAGGCTGACAATCTCTCAAATCTATATGGGCTGCTGAAGAATGAGTCGGTGGGATGGAAACGCAATAGGATTCGTAGGAAAATAAAATTTGCTAAGATTTTGATCACGCGGGGAAAGGACCTGACGAGTGGTTTATTCTCGGGGTAGTAACGCTTTTCAAAATCTTTTCAATCGTACATTCGCATGTTGAGCAGCTTGGGTTAATGTAATTAATGATGTTTGAATGACTTCAAACAAAAGGGAGTGGGCCTTGCCAGTGGTAACTGGCGCTGCATAGCTTTTATACCACTAACGCTATAGAGATGTGACAAATTGGACATTCACCGCTTTAGATTTCAGAAAGTCGGCTCGACGGGGTCACAGGTCTAATTGGACCTTGGACTTGGACTTGGACTCCAGTTTATTGCATTTGATTTGCATCTCCTTGATTTTGGGACTTTCAGACGCGAACCTGTTTCGACATGCTTCCTGTTCACAAATTTTTTTCAGGTATCGATACAAGAGAAGTTTGTGTATTGACATGTCAAATTTTGAGGCCACAGAAAATGAACTCATGGCAAACCGCTTCGATTACAAAAAATTTTGAATTTCCTTGGTCGGACGTCATAGACTCATAGTAGCAACAGTAGCAATTTCGGGAGGAGCTTGATGAAAATAAAAGGGTTGATTCGACTCTGTTGGATCCATTCAGGTGCGTTTGGAAGTCGCAGTCAATAAGAATGACTGAATTCTGGTCTGCTGCCTTCTAAACAGAAATAGTCCCTTCTGAAAATGTCCACATGGACGTGCCTCACCAATGATCTCATGAGCATGAACCACTTCTTTTCTTTATGACTCACATAAATATTATGCTCCTAAATAAGTACATGTCCAATTTCAATCATGAAGGTCCAGGAAGTGGGTTCACCCAGGTGCCGTTTGGCCATAGAGTTGCAGCCATGGTAAAGTCACCCGCTGTACCCATCGATGAATACTAGAAAATAGAAATAAGTCAAAGGCCCACAACAGAAAGAGGAGCATAATCCTTACGGCAAGTCTGAAGAAGTGAGGGAGGTTAGGGTTTAGTGACGCCAGAGAGAAATTGAGGGCAGGGCCCGCGTATCTCTGGACGTCGTCTACTAAGAGCGCAAACCCGTCCCAGCCTGTGATCAATGCGTCCCAAAAGATGATCTGGTTTGCAAATAGTATGCTAGAATTGTAAGTTGTAGAATTGGTTAACCAGGTTGGTAGGTCAGAGCCCAAAG
The DNA here is from genome assembly GCA_023014345.1 of Galerina sulciceps. NCBI lineage: Eukaryota > Fungi > Basidiomycota > Agaricomycetes > Agaricales > Galerinaceae > Galerina > Galerina sulciceps. The sequence goes on from JAEDXJ010000042.1 coordinate 179,955, forward strand.
GTGCGTCTTGACGAAGCTTGAGTTGAAAATTGACCTCAGCATATGAGTTGTCGAATGGAGGGAATAACTTACATCATCCGGGGTTTGCAGAATAGAGGCAAATCCAAAAGCCGCAGTTCCATTGAGGAATAGACCCAAAAGTAAACCTTGGTAGACCGCAGATAGTCTTGTCGGAAATGCGGTTCCAGGAATGATGATCATCGGTACGATGTAATGGTGCAGGCGCAGGGAAAGCCCTGGCAAAAGGGCAATGACAAGAGTGACAAGACCACCAGCGATGTACCACCCTGCATAGTATGGCAACCATCCAGTCCTCCGTATGACGCGTATTTGATTGATTACTAGCACAGTAATAATCACCAACATCACTACCAGCGTCGTGATCGCTCCATTCCTCTTGGTTATGTCAGATGATGTGAGGCGGCTAAGAGGAAGTTTGTCAAAGGTGAGGTTATTGAGCAACCCAATCCAATACCCGCTGAGGTAGAGAAGGCATGCCTCGAGAGGTGCATTCTGAAAAAAGGGTAGGACGAATCTAAAGGCGAGCCTCCAAAATGCGTAGGCTATGAATAGGACGGGAAGGAATGTCCCGAAGGCGACATCTAACTTCGGTGGTGGACCTTGTGGCTGGGAGAAAAGGACAACGTGCCAAAACCCGATGCAAACTAAGCACCAATACAAAACGATTGGCTTTGGTCGCAGAAGAATGAATAATGTGGATGTAATGAGAACATTGAACGCAAGTGCTTCGTCTCGCAAGTCGATGCAATGAGTGAGGGATGTTTTTGCAAGAAATCGGAAGGATACCGGGAAGACAGTAGGAAAGCCCAGCGACGTGAGCCCGTGGGCAGAAAACGGAAGGAAGTCTGTAAAGTTTCCGAGGAGATCAAGGGACCCGCAGCCACCCTTCTTAGCGGAAATGACACCTCTAATAGTGTGACTAGTATCAACAAGGTTGAGTAACGAATTGGTTGGATACGCACGCTTGAATAGCAGCGGAACAGATAAAGCTGTCGCCTCTGTATGTTGCATTCGCATCGCCGCCACCGACAAGCAACGGTTTGAAAGCAACTTGTTCATTCCCTATCGTTCTCGGGTTTTGCAAGATGACGTTCTCGCACTGGGCCGGACAACGGAAGTCAAATGTGGAGTTGTCAAAGGGTCCACACGCAATGCCGTCCTGCCCACATCCGTTGTTGGCTAACCAATAAGTTGATGTGCAGCCAATGAAAGAGTCTGCAGGGGTGAGGAATGACTGTGCTCTAGAGAAGAATGCAAAGCCTATTATGTATGCAGCGACAAGAACCATAAACAGCCAGGGCGATCGCAACGGTCGGGTGGCTTTGATTAACGTAGACTCTATTGGGGCCACGATATGTCGTCCCGCTACGTGAATGTCTATGTCAAGCAATGGCGAAGGGGCTATAGCATTATGGGAATGAGGAGGTATATCTCGATAGAGTGTGTTCACCTACGGGTGAGGTCGACCTTTGGCCGAGGTCCTCTAAGGTACAAAACAGCCTTCTTGATCCAAGCGTGGGCGCGGGGATTGCGACTGGCGAAAGCGCGTGAGGTTCTAGATAGCCATGGCCGTCGTTGCGTATTTGGAACCACTTGCTCTCCATGGAAGGTTTCAAGCTCATATGGACGGTCCACAACCGGGACTAGATTTTGTTTGGACACATTCCGGTCAGGTAGTGAAGAAGTTTTGGCTGTTGAAAGCCGCGACGAGCTGGATACACTAGTGACGTTGCTATTACTGCTTGAGCTATCCATGCCCGACAGAAAGGATAGGTTTAGTAACCCACCACAGACTGGATGGTCGATGAGGAGAAGGAGCGCGGGAGAGACGATCACTGGCAGGTATTAGTAACTACAAATCTGTCAGTTGCATTCCGACATGCCGAATCTGAATCAGCTGTCGTTGAACTGTCTACCAGCACAGTAATTACTATGTATTATTATTACATTCAAGTTTCTGATATGCAGTGTGTAGTGTACCCATTTCCACCGCAACTCTTTTATTGGGTAAACTTGAAAATATACATGTTTTCCCCTCACTAGGTCGGACGAAACACGGTTATAATTTTCCATGTAGCATCCTTGCCTCGCTCCCAAGCCTGAGGTCCTTTCGCCTCATCTCCTCCGAACTCAACCATGATGCCATCCTTGGACCATTCACACCAAATGCCAATGGAACCAGAAGAGGGACCGGCTCCACCACCTTTCCTATCTGGCTCTCCCAGTGCCTGGACGAAGAATTTGCCCAAAGTATCAGGGAGGATGTCGAGGTAAGGGGGGCGCGACACATCCTTTCCGTCCTTGTCCTTGGCTGGAGCATGGATGGGAAATTTGATGGGAAATGTAGGATATGTCGCAAAGGCCAGCTCAGCAGCGCGCAAAGACGTGCCTTTGGTGCGATCCTTGGACCTGTCCGGCACATTGTAAAGAATAAGGCTGTCTAGGGACAGACTGTCGTGGTCGAGATCGGGCAACCTGAGACCAGGAGAGGGTGTATAGAGACCCGTTGGCGAGAACAAGAGGCTGAGTCCAAGGGGGTAATAGTTGAGATAGACGGCATCTGGATAAGACTTGACGTCTGGGGACACTGGATCGAGCGAGGCAGCGGCGGACAGAGAGACTATATATTCTGAGAGACGAGGAGACCGTGGATGGAGAGCAAAGAGACTCCTGATGTCAAACATGGCATAGAGATGAGACTGACTACGTTACATTCCCACGACCTTGCACTCGATTTCCTTTTTCTGAAAAATCAGATGTGACGGCATTTCTCGTGACTTTCATGCCGAACCAATCAACGACTGCACGCATTACTTTTTCATCACATCTCAAACAATCCCACCGTCTCCTTCACTTTCACATCATCTACCATGCCTTCCACCGCCCTTCTTGGTTCTTCCACCGTTTCTCTGGTCTTTGCACCAACTATTCCATCACACTGTGTATCTCGAGCCTATTTGGAAGCTCATAACCTTTCCATGCCCTCTTACCCCACGGTCAACCTATGTCTCACCGCCTCTCGGGATGATCTCTCGTTCACTTCAAACCTCACTTTTCAAATCGTTGACATCGATTTCGGAGCGACCATTTTGCTTGGCCGGAATTGGTTGGAAACTTGCCTTAAGAATGACGGTAATTTACAACACATTCCTCTTAAATTCTTCGCTGATCCTCGCTGATTCTGAATAGTTCGCAACCCCTTTCCCTTTTCCATTCTTTTGCCTGACGTTGAATCACGTATTCGTCGTTGTCTACCACAAACGCCACAAACACTCAATTACGAAGATTACACCGAACCGTTTTGCTTTCCACCCGCCCATAGTACGAGGCCGGATTTTGTGACCGGTCCCAGTACCATCCCTGTAAATTCTGCATGTCGTTCACCGCGAACGTTTCATACTATCATTTATGAAAATTTATTTTCACAATGTTCAACTGGTGTTAAAACATCCATATTTCATACGACAATCGAAGACCTCCACCTCATGATGACGCTTCATGGTTTGAAACCTAATGGCATGTCCCTTCGAAACTCACGAAAAATGATCTTACACCACTTAGCCTATGGACACTGTGCTTCGTTTAAACTTGAACTTGGTAATTCTTCATATTCTGGCTGCAAAGATCGAACAGCATGCCGTGTTATTAGTGAGTCGGTTGACGATCCGAAAGCACTCCAATCATATTTTATCGACGTCCTAACTCTATCATCAGCTGAACATCTTCCAAATGACCCCCTACTGCTGATATGTGATGTTCTATCTATTAGAATTCCAAAGGGAATACAGGCAAATTTGCGACCAACGATCTTTCGGCTTTTGAAGAAATTCAATGACTCTACAAAAGGAAACATTGTTGATCCTACAAACGAATTGACTGCTTTCGAAACAATGACCAGACCTCAACTAATGGCAATAATCGACCATCACGGAATTCACATATCTTGGCCTGAACGCCATACATGTCTTCAGGACCAGTTGAAGTCAAAAATTATGTTGCATATTTCTGATGGTTCGTGCTCGACATATGTTCATCAAGCTCATGTTAATCTTTCTTCTTCCAGTACGCATAACAAGATTTCCTTGTTCAAAGCATATCGAGAAACTTTACCTCGTCAACCTTTACTTCGGTTATTAAAAATCCACCATATTCCACACATTAAGACTGACGATACCCCAGCCTCCGGAATTCTTTGCAAGCCTTCATAGATAACTCAACGTCGGAAGGAGTAATGCAAGAAACACCCCAGCTGCAAACAAAGTCAAACTGGCCTCAAACAATTCCACAAACGCTCAAAGATAAAATCGTCTGTATGTTTCGAGAAGCAACATCTTCTGCAGCAAATCAATCTAAAACATGTTTTTCATGCGCCGAACAAATATTACTTCATGATTGTAAGGATATTTTGCTGTCTTCGCTGGACCTGAATCCACTGAAACGTCCAGATAAACGTCTTACCATTCCGAATATGGCTGCAAGTGTATATGACAAGAACTGGTTGGATGCTTCCGCGAACCACATGGCCAATTTGTCTTCTCGAGAAGGAAACAGTGGCGTGGAAGCGCGACAAGATACGGCGTAAAATCAAATTTGACAGGATACTTTTGGCACGGGGTCTAGAGGTATGGAGCAATGAACGTTGGGGCTTCTGATGAAAGTAATACACCTATAATTTTTGAATGCGTTGTCCAAAAATCAAAAAGGGAGTGGGCCTTGCCGGTCGTGACCGGCGCTGCGTAGCTTATAAGGCAAAGGGGGAGTATGAAAGTCACGTGTAAACTATTCATTTCTATTATCGACCAGCATGGCACCGTTCAGAATATTTGTTGCGGGGATTCTGTCTGTCATCCGCCCGTTTGCTCCCAGACTCGTTCCTGCTCTCGTCTGCTCGCTGTTTATCCCCCTCCTCCTCCTGCTTTCCGTCTCGGCAGGCTGGGTTGTCTGGTCCACTCTGTCCGTCAGCTGGCAGGTTCCTCTATATCTTCAATATGGGTGTGTGTTCTTCCTCGCTCTTTCTTTCTCTAATAACCGTGTCAAATCAGTGATGGCATTCCCCCCTACGCCTTTCTTTCACTTCCAACCTTGGTACCCCAGCAAAGATATGACATATCTGTCGATCTCCTCTTGCCTTACACCCAGTCCAATCTCATACTCGGAAACTTCATGGCCAGCCTGACTCTATCTACGCTGAGCAACACGACACTGGCCCATGTTCGCAGACCCGTGCGCCCCCTTCTTTCTCGTGCGCCGTATATACCGTGTTTATAACCGTCAAGGCAATAATGGCACCGCCAAAACCCCGTATCTTTTTCTGGACCCCGACCAGTGTTAATGTAAACGTTCCACTGATTGAATCTTTTTCCGCAAGTAAGTCGAATTTAGTTGCCAATATCCAAATTGGCCGAGGCGATGGGTGGACTACATTGGGTCTGGGTCATGGGCGCGAAGTAAGCGTGATAGCAGCTTCTTTACGAGGTCTAGCCGTTCCTCATGGCATACGGTCAGTCTCGACCTTGAATCAAGGATTTCGCTCTATCTCATGTTTACGCACTTTTATTCCAGTGGTCTAGCCATACGATTCCCACTGTTTTCAGCTCTGGCGTCAGCTGGAATTTTCCTGATAATCTTGTCTGCAATTCTTGGGACCTGTGTCCTGCCACTCCTTTTACCGCCACAAGACGAATTCCAGGCTAAATCCGACCTAAAACAAAGTCAACTGAATGCTCATACCCCCTCAGAAACTCAAGTGCCCGCAGAGAGCCGGAGAAGGCGACGGTCGAAAGTCTCTAGGGAAAGACCTGTAAGTACATACTTTCCGTTTTAGTGAGAATGACTTTGGTTTGACCCATGCTATCAAACAGATTAAGACAGAAGCTCCGGTAGAAATTCTGCCTCCTGTAACAGATGAAGACAGGACAAAAAGCCTTCGAAGACGCTCCTCCAAGTCTGTTATTACTCCTTCTGAAGGAGAAAAGTAGCGTCCCTCCTGCCCCAAAAGTCACTTGCAAATAACCATCCGATTCTGCTTTAATACCCTATGTAATATGTTGTACATTGAAATGCCATGTGTTGATATTTCGTTCAACCCTCACCAATAATTTTTTTGACCTCAACTCTAAGGCTTCTCAACAGGAACCTTGGGATTTTCCATTTTGTCATTGGCTTTAGTGACCTCTGGACCCCCCATCCCAGCTTTGGTAAGTTCCAGATCAGCTGTCATTCCTGCCACTAGGTCTTTCCTCTCCACAGAGTCATCAATCTCGAGAACAGGTTCTGCTGGCTGTGAGTCTGGCTTACTGTCTTTCTTCGCTTTTGACGTCGAAAGCAGCTTTGTGGCACCAGTCAAACCTTTCGCCAAATCCCCAGCCTCATCTCCTCCCAAGCCCAATTCCGCTATTAGGTCGAGCAGCTCATCCTGTGTCACCTTTACGCCTTGAAGCCCGTAACCACTGAGTTCATCCCCCATATCAAGCTCGTTTGTCCTCCTGTTGACTGGGACTATTTTACCCTTCATGGGCGAGGGAGACGATGTTGGGGCGAACATCTTGCTCCTCAGGTGCTCAGGGGTCATCTGTAAAGGCGACGACGCCCCAGGGATACCGACGGGCTTTACTGGAGGTGGAGGTCTATCTTCGTCAATGGCGGGGTCCCAGGACTCCTTCAGCCGGAGGAAGATATCCAATTCATCATGTTCAACAGCATCTTCACTAGTTGAAGATACCTTTGAGATGGCACTGTACATAAATGATGCCGCTTGCGGACTCACAAATCAGCGAAAGTCTTCGATGGAGATAATATGAGCTTCTTCCAATCGCAAATGACTGAGACTCACTCCAGGAAATTTCCCTCCCACAAGAATACCAGGAAGCTGTTGCTTGTCTGCACTTTGTCAGCCGCCGTATTCTGACACTCTAACAGTGATCATTAACCTTGAGGTGCCTTTCTTCTCCACAGCCGTTTAGCCTCTTCGTCGGAAGCAAGGTCATACGTTGAAAATGGTATTTTCTTGACCTGCAAGATTCGGAAAATATACTCTATGGTGACGAGCACCATGAGATCATCGTGTCTGCGAGGCTGATAGGAATGAAACAGGTAATACCTTGACGTTGCCGCAAGGCGGGCTGAGAGGCGATCGTTGTCATAAACAGCGCGATTGGCGGCGAGGGCATGGTGGTAAGTAGAAGAAGGATAGTTATACGTAACCCCTATCTACAGGCTGATCTAAACTCGATGGCTCATCGCAACCGGCGTGGGTGATTTCTTCCGAGTACTGGTAATTCAGTTGACAACATTTGCACAGTTGCCCTGTTGCGATTTACGCCTCTATGTCATCCCATACTTTACCGGAAATCAAGGTATTGGTCGTCTGTCTAGGTAAGAGTCTTTTTTTGCAGTTTCTGCTGTGATCAGACCAGGGCATGGTAAACTCAGGCTAAACCTTCTCTAGGAAATATCTGTCGCTCGCCAATGGGCGAGGCCGTCCTGAAAGACGTTGCACGCAAACGAGGGCTCAATATAGCCGTTGATAGTTGCGGGACGGCTGGATACCACATAGGAGAGGAACCAGACGAGAGGTGTTGTATTCCCGACCAGTTTTGACCTTTCCGCTTCACTCAATCTCCTAATATTTAGGACAGTTGCAGTTTGTAAAAAGGTACAACGTCCTTCGTGTATTGAAAACCTCTGATCCCTTATCGTGCATTAGCACAGCGTTCCTATCGACAGCCTGGCACGTCAGGTCAAAACCTCTGACTTCATTCAATTCACCCATATACTTGCAGCAGACGAAAGCAACTTGCGACATTTAAATGGAATAAAACCTGCGAATGCAACTGCTGAAGTACGCCTCTGGGGATCATTTCTAGACAATAAACCTATTCCAGATCCGTATTACGGTGGAGTGGTAAGTCCCCGTCCAACTTCGCAGCCTTCAAATCGGCTGAGTCTAACAGGCCGGCTTTGAGAAAGTCTACCAACAATGCGTCACCCTCTCAAATGCTTTCCTCGATGAAGTCACCAATGAAGCGACCTCTTCAATAGGACTTAAATAATCTGTTTGCATGACTTGACTTCATTAGATACAGATGGTACACAAATTGAGATAGGCATGTCTTAATGATGGGTAGGCATGTCTACTGCAGCACGGTTGCCTACTGCGTCTTCTCCTCTCCATAGACTTGTTATGGTCTAAAATGAAATATTAGTCCATAGACACCCTGCAGGTTTTAGGGGAACACATACCTTGTTTTGAGTGTAGAAGTTGATACCACTGTTTCCGGTTAAAATATTGAGCTTATTGCAAAGTGACAATGTACATTCACTTGAATTACCTCTTCCCATAAAACCCAATATCTCCAAGTACACTTCCCTGTTCAGGGTAATGCGAGTCAGCACATTGCACGGCACAATGGAGGTTTAATACTTTGTTTCCGCTCCAAGCAAACATGGGTAGAGGCACCGGAATAGGAACGTTGATCCCAATTTGACCAACATTGACCTCCGTTTCGAACCGGCGTGCAATAGCGCCAGACTGGGTGAAAATAGCCGCTCCATTTCCATATCGATTTTCGTTAACAATTTCAATCGCCTCGTCTAGTGTATCGGCTTGCAGAACCACAAGGACGGGTCCAAATATCTCTGTCCTGAAAATGAATATAAGGAAACAGGAAACACCGGAAAAGAATAACACTTACTGGTAACATTTCATCGAAGTACTGCCTTGAATGATGGTGGGGCCAATGAAATTTCCGTATGGATATGCATCAGGTGCTTTAAAGTTTCTTCCATCAAGGATAACCTTTCCGCCCTCATGCTCGGCGGATGAAATGAGTTTGGTAACTCTGTCTTTAGCCCCCGGTGATATGAGTGGTCCCCTGGGTTAGAACTGAGTACTTTCTCGAGAGACGCACTAAATAACGACTTACAGGTCCGCGCCTTTCTCGAATCCACCGTTTACTTTCAAAGCTTGGGCTCGTTCTACGAGTCCCTGCAGCCAAACGGAGGTATCTCCAACAACAACGGCTATATTTATGACATTAGCTAACAAAACAGATCTATATTTTGTGTGACTTGCCCACCGAAATTGCCATGCAACGTTGTCCAGCCGCTGTAACAACCAATAGGCTCAACAGAGTGACGCTGTACAACGACTGAAATTACTTGCCTCCGAAGGCTGCACCAACAATGGAGTTGATTGCAAGATTTTTATTAGCTATGTAACTTTGGATCAACGACAGCCAAAGAAATATTTGACAGGGACAAACCATCTGGCATGAGAATAGCATGATTTTTGGCCCCAAGGTTGGCCTTCTTGTGCTCAGACGACCCTTTTACGCATTAGCACAAGAGGTACGGACCTGTACCCGTTTTCCATTTTGAGTCCCTCTGAAAGTCGCCGTAAGTGATAGACCGATATTGTAAACGGTTTTAGATATAACCTTTCATATATATGCTTTCCAGCACGATCGCCTCCAACGAAGCTAATGGCTCTGATACTTGGGTGGTCACATATAGCGTTGACCGTGGGCACACTGCCATGGACGACATTGAGAACACCGGATGGCAAGCCTAGACGTGATGATTAGAATGGTGTTGTTCGATATGTAGTGGTTGACTGACCGGCTCGTTGACAAAGTTCGGCAATTATCATGGCAGCCCCGGGATCACGCTCTGAAGGCTTGAGGATGAGCGTGTTACCTGTAACTGCAGCGATAGGTATAGTCCATAGAGGAATCATTCTTTAAAAGAATAATTAAATGTTTGAGAAGACAAGAGAAATCTGCATGAACGCACGCAGGGAAATTGAAAGGTGCGATACTAGCGCAAACACCTAAAGGCACCTTCCTAACTTCCGTATCCATGTCCTTACTAACTACACAGGTAATGAGAACAATGAGTAAAAAATATCACGGTTGTATATACCAACCTTCTAGTTTTTCACCAATAAGGGTCGACGTTATACCTGCTGCAGTTTCGACAACTTGCAAACCGCGCAACAAGTCTCCATGTGCATCTGGAAAACGAGGTCCTTAGCCCTGTAGGCTGAAGGGTTATAAGACTGTAAAATATACCTGCAAGCGTCTTTCCCTGTTCCAATACAATGCTGCTTGCAATCGCATCAGCATTTTGGCGAAGTAGTTGCTGAAGTCTGTATTGAATTATCATCTTTCTAAAGCATACGACACAAAGGAAAATGACTCACTCAAGAACAAATTTTTGGCGAGTTACGACACTCGTCCGACTCCACGATTTATAGGCATGGGACGCTGCATCAACAGCAGCCTGAAATTCCGACTCCGTACTTTGAGGAACGCGTGTGAGGACGGTTTGCGACGACTATGTAAGGTAATGAGCGTGAAAATTTCCTGGGACGAAGTCAAGTAGTCTTACTGGATCGTGAACGTCGATCCACTCTGTGCTCTGACTCTCTGTAAACTCGCCGCCAATAAAGTTCTTGGTCGAGCCCCCTGTCGCGCTTGTACCCTTCCAATTCGCAGATATCTGCTCAGCTTTGGGTAATGCCAAAGCGCTGAGGGCCTTCCAGTGGGAAGAAGTGTGGAATGATTTGTTCTGCAACGTTCGCAGCTGGGGAAACCTGAGGAGAAACATGGTCGTGAGTTGGAAGATGAGAAATACGGGCCGGAACATGGACCTGTACGCGACTGTCACGTGTTGATCTACTTAGACTATGTCACAGTTGCCGTCACGCAAGCTTCGATGCAGAAATATTTTGAAGTCCTGCTTGTTCCTTGGTTCAGTTTTTTGGCATCTTTACTGTGTTTTCTAATCCGTTTCAGCCTTTTTTCTAGGTTTCTCGCCTTTGTATTTTCGGCCAATTTCTCATCTACTTCGTTGCATCATTCATGAACTCGAACGGCCATCACGCCGCGATGAACGGGTATCCTGCAAGTAGCGTCGCGTCAACGAGTTCCAATAACTTCAATGATTTTCTTCCTCAGCATTTAAACCAGCCCCTGTTCAACAATAATATTCCTCAGCAAATCCATCATCAACATCCCTCGCAGCCCATGCAACACCGTACTCCCCACAACCAGTGGCAAGACCATGCCATGCAAATGAATGCCCCGCAAACAAACGGTCTTCCACTAAATCAAATGCCCCACCATCAGCCTTCTTTTAACCAAGGGCCTTGGGGAAACCAGATACACCCTCAGCAATATCCCAATAGCATGCCTCCCATGGCGCCATTCAATATGCCATTCTTACCCCAACAGCTAATACAAGAAGCGTATGCCATGTCCGCCCCAGTCGAAGGTTCGGATGAACCAATCCTTCTTACAAAACTGCTCAGCGCCGCTAGACGAAAGGAAAGTTATAAAGACGCCTTGAACAGTCTACACGGGGTACAGTAGCATTCTATTCAAGTACTACCCTTATCCTGACTAATGAAAGCGATCTAGAAAAATGGTCATTCTGCTAGTCTTTGGAAGGATTATTATCTTGATCACAGGGAGCGCCTTGACGGCTGGATTACGATGTGTCTGCAGAAAGAGCAGGAAGGCGATCGCTCTTCCGGTGCACTTCAACGCTCTGCATCGTCAGATATCGACCGTGTCAAGTCAATGCCGACAGTCAAGAAACCCTCTCCTGCGTCTTTTAAACGCGAGCCATCGCCACATGCACCATACCCTCGTATGACTGGCTCGGTCTCATCTATCAAGCGTCCTCAAAAGAAGTCCGACCAGTCAACTCCGCCTTTAGGAAAAGATCACGGCCGCAGAAATACAATTAACAGCCTCACCGCTCCATCTCCCGTTTACGGTGGTCGTTTGCCGGCACCTAATGCTGAAATCAAGATACCCGATCCGCCGTCGCGCTCGCCCAGCCCCCCTACAAATGTCATTCCTCATCGTGGCAGAGGAAACAAATACACGAAAGAAGATCGCGATTTTTTCATTAAATTTGTTGGATGGCGCTTAAAACAGGACCCGACTCTTACAAGGCTTGATATTTGTAATCTGCTTGCTGATAAGGTGAGTCCCTCGTTGTTTGTGATTTTTCGTCACTTGATTTTAGTGCATAGGCTCCTCATCATACGGCTCAATCTTGGGCTTCCCATTGGTCAAATAATCATGACATACCAGATAAAATCCTAGCCGCAGCAAGAGGTGACGAATACATCTCTGATGAAACCTCTTCTGGTGAAGAAGGTGAAGAAGAGGAAAAGGCACCAGTTAGGCGAAGACCAAAGTACAAGGACCCTTCGACAACTGAAGAGTCAGACAACTTGGAATCTGATGCCGAGAAAGGGGAACCAGATGACGACGACGAACCTCTACGCCATCATGCCGAAAAAGATATGGGGGACAGTGGGAGCCCTTTTACAGACGCAGACCTTTATGTCACTGCAAAGTATATTGCCAGTTGTCAAAACTGGGAGGATATTACCTCAAAGGATCGATGGGAACCCCACCATCAAAAGGTACTTCGCTTTTCTTATTAGTAAACGTTCTTTAACTGTATTGTTCAAGTATTCCCAGCGATCTGCAAAGTCTTGGGCCGAATACTACCGAAGGAATGAACACTGTAAGAGGCAATTATTACTATGTTCTGATCCTCCCACTAATGTTTTGGACATGAACAGCTCTCGTGAAGCTTGCGAATAAAATAAAGAAGGAAGGCGCCAACAATCTAAATGCGTCAGGTTCTTCGATACGCACACAGTGTGCCCGACCAACGCGAACACCGCCGAAGGCGAAGCGGAAATTGGAACCCAGTTTGGGTGATGATTCTCTGGTCAAACGGGGCAGGGCAGAGTAGGCTGGTCATATTTTTCTGGTATCTATTTCTCTTTACTTTTTTGGCTGGACAAGGGTATCCAGATTGGTGATGAGTGGCACTGTTTTTGTACATACTTGTATCTTATGCACTTGATAATTTTTTCGTGTGCCTAGTGTGACAGTCCTGTCGCGTTCACGTGCCAAGATATTGAGGAGATCGATAAAGTGGCATTTGGTACTAAACGACTTTCCTTCAAGCATCCATCTCATCCCGCTGTCGACTTCACAACCCATAGAAACTTATAGCCATGGATGAGGAATATGATGTATGTGTAACGTGAAACTCAGGCCACATTTTCTTACCCCTTTCCAGGTGATCGTGCTGGGCACTGGTCTTACTGAATGTATACTTTCAGGTTTGCTCTCTGTTGAGGGCAAGAAGGTACTTCATATGGACAGGAACGATTACTACGGAGGTGACAGTGCGAGCTTGAACCTGACCCAGGTGTGCTATGAGCTCTTGTGTTTTCAACGATATTAACACAAGCGGCAGTTGTACCGCAAATTCCGTTCAGACAAAGCTGCTCCTACAGACCTCGGCCGCGATCGTGACTATGCCGTAGATCTCGTGCCAAAGTTTATCATTGCCTCTGGGGAACTTACGAAGATCTTGGTTCACACTGATGTCACTCGCTACCTCGAATTCAAGCAAATCGCAGGAAGCTTTGTTTATCGTGATGGGAAGATTTCCAAAGTCCCCAGCACGGAGATGGAGGCAGTTAGGAGTCCCTTGATGGGTCTTTTCGAGAAGAGACGGGCGAAGAAATTTTTCGAGTTTCTGCAAGGTTGGAAGGACGACGATCCTGCTACTCATCAGGGTGTGTTTGAGGCCAACATCCGGCTCACTTCTTGACCTTAATTATTCTTCAGGAATCGATCTTGATAGAGACAGCATGAAAACGGTCTATGAGAAATTCGGACTCGAACCTGGCACTCAGGATTTCATCGGCCATGCTATGGCCCTTTACTTGGATGACGAGTAGGCTTCTTTCCTCATCAACATATCTTAGTCCGTTAACCGACATGGTTGCACAGCTATATCACCAAATCTGCACGTCCAACTTACGATCGTATTATTCTCTACACTTCTTCCATGGCTCGTTATGGCAAGTCACCGTATATTTACCCCCTGTATGGACTTGGCGAGCTTCCTCAGTCGTTCGCCCGATTGAGTGCCATCTATGGTGGTACTTACATGTTGGACAAACCTATTGATGCTATTGTCACGGGTTCTGATGGAAAGTTCGTGGGAGTGACTAGCAGCGGTGAAACCGTCAAGGCTAAGCAGGTCATTGGCGATCCAAGTTACTTTAATGGCAATGCAGACGGTAAGATCAGAGTCGTCGAGGAGGGCAAGGTTGTCAGAGCTATCTGCTTCTTGAAACACCCCATTCCCGGTACCGAAGACTCGGACAGTTGTCAAATTATCATTCCCCAGAACCAGGTCAATCGAAGAAACGGTAAGTGTTGTGACATTTGACCAACTTTTTGGATTCAACCAGTGCTGTAGACATTTACATCGCAATGGTCTCCTCAACACATAACGTTTGCGCCAAAGACGTCTACGTCGCTATCGTCAGCACCATTGTGGAAACCGACAAGCCTGAGCTAGAAATTAGACCTGGCCTGGAACTCCTTGGGCCTATCTATGACAAGTGTGTAATTTTTTGCAAAACTCTTCTTTTAACTTATCATATACTTGCGTCATCATTAGGTTCGTTGATATCACTCCGCTGTACACCCCAACCAGTTCTGGCCAGGATGACAACATCTTCATAACTCGATCTTATGATGCCACCTCCCATTTCGAAACTGTCGTGGAAGATGTACAAGATGTGTGGAAGCGTGTTGTGGGCTCAGATCTCGTGCTCAAAAAACGAGAAGTTGAAGTGCAGGGATAAATAATAACAACTTCAGTCACAACGATCCAAACCAGAGGAGTATTGATGCTCGGTTCTCCTTCATGACAGATATGATATGATATGGCATCTTCAGATTCACTAGTCTCAAAGTGTAAAATGGCAATGAATTTCATGTACAATGAATTTATAACGGATTGCCAATGTTGATTTAATTCATAATCCTTGTTCAGGAAAACGCATCCATATCAAACTCTGGTACTTTGACATCATGCTTTGCTGACTTCATCAATTTCCCGAGGCCTGCTTGACGTGCGAAAAGATCGTTTTCCTCTTGAATAGTCCCAATTGTGTTTGATTTAGCGTGGAGATGCATGTCTGGAGATGCCTTGCGAGTCGGGGGAAGGGATGAGATATCCATGTCAATCAGGATGGATGAATGGCGACGTAGAGCAGGTTCCAGGGGAAACAATGGCCGAGAGGGCAAGGGTGCCGCGACCCCCGTATTTTCCGACTTTCTCGCTTCATGAACTGCTGTAGATGGCCGCGCAAAAGACCAAGAGCTAACAAGTCCTAGAGCTAAAACATGACACCCTACCGAGCGAATCATATATTAACGATTGCGTAAAAAGAACCTCAATACCACTGACCCATTCTACAGAACACTCGAGCCATTTGCAAGACAAAGTTGAATTCAGACCGGCCTGATATCTCGCTTGTGCCTTTGGCGGCCTGCAAGGTTTTCGATCGCAACTGTGAAAATAAGAGTGCAAGACCTGGATCATCATAATGACGCTCTCCGATTTCGTTCACTTCCATGCCAAAGGCTGCAGCAATGTCCTGTAAAGGTGTCTGCAGGTGGGTATTAAGCATTCAAAAATAAAAAAAAGAGACGAAACATCTATACCAAAAGTATTCGAACGGCTAGATCGCGCCTGTGCAATAACCAGAAGGCCCAACTTCCGAGCCAGCGGTTTCCATGCTGGAACGCTGCTGGAATAACAGCGCCGGTGAGGATTTCTTGAAGAATTGGACCTTCGTTACCTTGCTCGACTATGCGGGCGAGGGCTATAGCCAGCTGGAAGTCTCCGAGTTGTTTGATGCAAACATTAACAGCATCTTTCAAGGACCCTCCAAGCAAGAAAAAGGCAGCAGCATATTCTTTTCTAACAAATCAGTTTGTCGGATCGTTGAACAGTTGATGACTATCAGCTCTCACCAAATCGTTGCTTACTAAGCAACGCAAAGGCGTTCTTTAAAGCTGATGTTCGCCATCTCGGGTTAGTAAAGTCGTTCCCCAGAAACTTTAACATTAAAGCTTGTTCTTTGTGCCAAGCTGCCTGCCTCCACAACCCTTGCACGAGCTTCGATTTACCCAGAGCGAAGTAAAAAAGTGAGCATGCCGTAGGATCACGGTTTTCGCCAGCCATGTATTCGTTTCGCGCAATGACTTCAAATTGGGTTCTCTGTGTTCAGAGTGGTTAGAATGAGCGGGATGACAACTGGTCGACAAACCAATTTTTCCACAGAATTTAGCCAAAGTGCTACTCCTAAGGCTCTGGCATCAGACCAGGTCATTTTTCCGTTGCAAGCTGTGGTCGAAACGTCCAACAATAAGTCTTGACTTTCACTGTGAAAGGCCCAGATCATATCGCGATAGCGAAGACGTTCTCGACGCCCTGATTGTTTTTGAGCGGTTCCATCATTTGCAACAGTTTCCGAAACCGCAGTCCGACTGTTGATGATATAAAACGATCTCACTGAGATGAGATATCGAAGACCGTTGGGGTCTAGAGCCCGGCGTTGCTCGTGGATCTGAAGGCAAATTTTAGGCTTTACTTTGCACAGAAAGGGGAAGAGGAACCTACTTCTAGGGTCGTCTGTATTAATACAATAAGGTGTGCCTGCTCATTTGCGGAAAGGTTGGGAAGCTGGTGTTGCTCAAGCATCTCTATCAGGCGGGCAACTACTGGCCGATTGAAGTCAATGGCGTTAGAGCTGGAGACAGGTTAGGTGAGAGGCCATAACGGGTGATGTTAGGACAGAGCTTACTCTTCTACTGGTGAAGAAGACCCATCAAAAAGTCGATTGTACCGTTGCTTGTTGAAGCGCTGAGAGAATAGAGTGAGTAGAATTAAGAGGAGTACGAAACAACATTCCATACACCTTCAGGGTTAACTTGATATTTTCTCATAAACCGCTCAACAGGCAGCTCTGGAGGTATGGCACCTTTGCTTATGGAGTCTGGGAAAAATAAAAATTCTGCAAGCTTCACAATAATCTCCTTTACGAGCTCGACTTTATCTATAGTAATAATTGAGTGGAATGTAATAGTGGTCGAAGGAACGAACGAACCCCAGATTAAACACTGCAGGAGCATTTGAGGATGATAGACATCAAGAGGTCCATTTTGTCTTGCAACATATTCTATAAGGGTTTCCTTGTCGGGACTGATTGATTGATTAGGAGGTGGTTCACTGAATAGATACATTTGTTGGCCAGCTGCAACTAAAAAAGACCCATGTGCCAGCCATATGGAGTCGCTGATAGGATAGGGGGTAAATCTGCAAGCATTTAAAATTTTGGTCAGTATGTTCGAAGAAGCCGTAAAAATATCAAACTTTGAGATGTCAATTGATCTACAAAGGGCCCACCCACGGTCTTCATTGAAGTAAGTCATTCGTTGCTGACAAAGAATGTCCACTCGGTGTTCATATCCCACAGCTAATATGGATTGCATATCCGGCGTCGAGCTCCAATCCAGGTCAAGAATTGGCTGGCTAAGACGGAAAAAATGACAAGTGAGTGAACTCTCAAGCTCGATAATCAAGCTTGTTACCTGTAATTTCCACGATACTCAAGGCCAGAGGCAAATTCGGACTCAAGCGAATCCCAGATTGTTAATTCATCTCCGTCGGGACTTCCAACAACTGTTTCAAAATGCAAAATGACTATAGTTGGCCGTAAAAAATAGACATGGACTCACTGAGAGCGGTCTTCTTTGCGGAACTACATCTAACCTTCCGAAAACCAGTGCTTCCGGTCCGCACTTTTCCGGTACATCGCCATCCGTTTTCTGCGTTCACTTCAGGAACCCAAAAGGCGATTTCGCCAGCCTCAGAAATACTCAGAAGGACGTCATGTTCTGCCCAACCACTTGTATGACCCCAAGCCATCGGATCCACCGGGAGAATAAACCTTGGGTTATATGGTAATGGCAGCCGTTTTTCGCTAAGAATTGTCACACCTGGTTCATCAGTGACCTGAAGTTGAACGATGGCGAAGTCGACAGTTATGCCCAGTATGAACTCATATTCCGTCGGAGAAGGCATAGTAAATATTGATTCCAGACGAGGCACGCCGATAGTTTGAGGAGGAGATGAATGCAAGGTCAGAAGGCCAGAGGACTTCGAATATGTGGCGAACTGTCGGCCTTCACGGTGGGAGTTAGCGCATAAGAATAGGGCTCATGCAGGAACCGTCACCTTGGGCTAAAACGACCACAAAATCCGCTTGATCCCAGCTCCTGGCTCGTACTAGTTTTGAACCTCGTTCATGAATTTGCCACGTTTCTCCACCATTAGTACGAAGGGCACCAACACCTTTGCCTTCGGGTGTACGAATGAATCTGATAATAGCTGATTCCTCTTCAGGAATACGTTCCGGACACACTGAATTTACGCTTAGACCATGAGACCGAGCATCGAAGAAAGCCAACGGAGAGAGATCCATTGACATAAGAGGAGGAGAGGTGATGAGAGTCAGAAGCATTGGATCAGGGCTGGGTAGGACGTAAAGATAGAAAGGTAGGTCAGAAAATATTGAAGGCTGGGATTGTTGCAGGGTAAAATGCTGTAGAAGTGTGGGTGGTCTGCGGTCTATATTCTAAAGAAAGATCAACTGTTCATGCATAAATCTCAACAAACTCGGGACTTACGCCACAGCGGTTATCACAATAGATCCATCTGCCAATATTCTCAAGAATAAATCCCAGCCGTCATCCCTTATTTCCTTTATCCTTCTATTGCGGGCTTCATCGACTTGGGTCGGGTCATCTAAGATGTTGTTAATGACCTTTTCCACCGTGTTGCGGTCTAACCAGTAAACTGAAGAATCTGAAGATTGCAGCTGGGTGACTACAGAAAACGGTAGAGACGCGCAGATGTCGAGCGAAGCATGAAGTTGCAAATAGTCTGGAACATCTAATACTGGAGAGAATATGCGTAATGTGGCATCCGAGGTAATGGAATATAGGATGAGATCGTCGCTGTAGTTTAACGTCAGAAATTAGCAAAGAACATAGTTCGAACGAACCGGCTTGCTGCTTGATGGTGTCTCCATGATACTTTAATGACGGGACGAGGGTGAGGGATCACTTGCATTTGTCGACCTGAAGTTGTCGAATATAATCGAATTGCGTTGTCTTTCTGAATTGAAAACGACGATTTAGAAACCTGCTAAAAAGATTAGAGGCAAAATGTAGAAACCTTCGAGACCGTGGAAATATACATGAGGGAGGGCGCAAAATTCAGAAGGATGGGTGTCGATGTGCTACAGTATGTATTGAAACCACTGCGAAAATGTTAATGCTGCGACAAACCTGGCTGTCCACTTTTTCGACCAAGTGGGGAGGTCGTTTTCAAGAACCAGAGTGTAGATTGAGAGTTCTTTTTCACACCCAACAGCAAGGAGACCTAGGAACAATTAGAACGCGTCTAAATGTTAAGCACGACTGTAGATGAACCAGCTTTGTTGTCGAGAGTGGTGATTTGGCGATTCTCGGGCAGCACGAGGGTGGAGTGTATACGCCAGGCACCCTTTTGTGTATCGGAAAGCGACCAAGCAGCTAGCTTTGAGTTCATTGCGGTAACAATCTACGGTGTATTTCGAATCGATGAGCGAGAATACGACTAGTGAAACGGCAGACGGACAAGCTTCATGCCCGAGTCGACAGAGATGCATGAAATCTTGTCCTTCGTGTGCTGTGTTCCGGGAAAAGCTTCCCAGAACGCGAGAACGCGTACGAGAGCGAGAGTGCGCGCATTTAGGATGATAACAGCGTCTGAGGAAGGATAGAGCTACCGAGGATGAGCACAATGCGCGGTAGACCCGAAGAAAGTCTTACAAGAAAAGAGTCGTGGCCGACGACGAGATACTGGAAACCAGCGGCGGGATATCCAGCGAGGGTCTGCTGGAGCTGCAGCATATCATCGAGGTCGAAGGGATAAACGGACCGGATGTTCAAAGGAAAGTGGGATCACGTGGGATCATGTCATTCCTCAAGGCAGAACTGCTGCAGTGACCCCGGATTCTCTTCTCCCGCCTTCATGTACCTCACTGCCTGTCTGCCTTTGGCGCTACTCGCTGGCATCCTCCCTGTCCTCTCCTGTCCTCAACAATTGACATGGTCTTCAAACTCCATTACTCTGGTCGACGCCCTGAGCGCAGATCCGGACTACACTTCTTTGCTCCATTTGCTTCAACGCACACGTCTCATCCCCACATTAAACAGGCTCAACGGCAGCACCCTCTTCGCACCCACGAATGACGCCATCAAGAAGTACTTCCTGACAAATTCATTGTGGCGAAGTATATTCGAAGATCAAGGTGGCTTTGTACCCGACAATGTCCTAGAAGAGCTCAGGCAGCAATTACTATATCATCTCTTGAATGTCTCTATTCCGGAAATTTCAGCAGAAAGCCGTGTCTCTGTTTATAAGACCTTGCTTTACCCTCAGAAACCGATAGACCTTCCTTCGCGCAATCCTCCACCCTCACCACCTTGGATGCCAATTCCTAATGGAACCCTTGGTACTGAACCACAGAGACTCCGCATGGCGGCACACAAAGACGGTGCTCATGTTGGGGTCGATTACTTTGGAAGAAATGGGGTGAAGATTGTAAAGGAACTACAGGACGCTGGTAACGGTGTGTTGTTGGGAATCGCGGAGGTGTTGGAAACTCCACCAGGGTTAGGTGCGCCGTCGTGCTGACGCCTTCGTCCCAAGTTAATGTGCTTTTCGGTCCAGCCACCGTCATATCCCAACGTTCATCTATATCGTACTTTCAGAAGATCATCACCCCGGACCTCTTGCAACGTTTGAATTCGACTCAGAACTTACGCTTTTCCTTCCTGTCGATGATGCCTGGAATGCACTTCATCCAATCGAGCGGCTCTATTTGGAGAGCGAATTCTCGTCAGAAGATTTGACCCGTATACTGGACATGCATTCAGTCGTTGACAATAATGTCACTTGGTCTGATTCATTCGGACCAGCCTTGAACTGTAGGTAAAGCTCACAAATGCGGGAACTTCTTTCTGAGTTTACTATTAGTGACAACGGCCATGGGTACGATTTTGGACATTGTTGTAACTCCTGACGGCACCAAGGTGAAAGATGCGAAGTTAGTGGAACCAGATATCTATGCGGCCAATGGTGTTTTGCACTTGGTGTCTTCTCTCCTTCTTCCTCCTGACGCCCTCCGGTTAACACCGGAAAAATATCTTCTGGCTCTTAATTGCACCAAATTTGTTTCCCTTCTCCATTCAGTCGACCTTGTGGGACTCATCAATGATACTGAAACTTCATACACTATTCTTGCACCAAAGGATGAGATCATATCCATCTTTGATGATCCTAAATTCCCACAACCTGGATCTGCCGAACTCAAAAAACTCCTACAGTATCACTTCATTCCGGGGAAGTGGTCGCCTAACAAACTGAAGAATGGTGCCCTGCTTGAAACGGCCCTACAGGAACCTGGCCTAAATGGCGGTCGCCAAGTACTCTCCATTGACGTTCATTCGGATGAGAAGAAGAATTTTGCAGACAAAACCATCAGATTTGGTGGAGCTAGTGTTATTGGCGAACCTGGTAAGTAAACGTCAAGGATTTTGGATTAGTACCGTTGACTAGTCTAAACCAGTGGAGGTTCATAACACCCTTGTTTATTTTGTCTCACGTCCTTTGGAACCTCCGCCGGATGCTCTTCAAGCTGCTCTGCCTTCCCTAGAACTTTCCTCATTCTTAGCCGCTGTGTTTTCAACGTCGAAGGCGGAGATGTTGAGGACGACCCCCAGTACTTCCCTTTTGATCCCTCGCAATGAGGCGTTCAAGCGCCTTGGCTTGTTAGTTAGCGCACACCTACTTGCCCCGGCATCCACAGACGACCTTGAGAAAGTTATCTTGCACCATGCTCTTGACACCGTGCAATATGCTCATGAACTCGTCAATGGCTCTCAGCAAAGTTTTTCAAGTCTCGAAGGAACAGATATCAAAATCGACCGGCTGAAAAATGGCACCTCTTCCGTCAGTCCTAGTGGTGGGTGGGCTGCAATGAAGGCGGAGCTCTACCCCAGGATTTACTGACGAAGACTGGCGTTATACATGAAATATCAGACATACTGATCCCTCGATCGGTCGAATTGACCATTGGCAAGCTCGTCAAGGCCGCGAAGGGCAGCACAATGGCCACGTTGGTCAACAAGGCAGGTTTTGAATGGATATTGAACGGTACAGCACCACCTGATGGTTCACCCTGGGCGGACGAAAAGTATAACGATGCGAGTTGGACGCTACTATGCCCACCGGATGACGCTTTTAAGGAATACAATTTAACTAAACTGTATTCTGATATTGATTCACTCCAGACTGTTGTCTCTCAACATCTCATTCCCACACCTCCAGCAATTCACAAGTTGTTGGAGGATGAGCCACATCCTCCTCTCAACAATAATCGACCCCTCTCTCTCGACGATGCTATCTACTCTACCCTCCGGTCAACTTCGTCTGCGTATGGCGACGTCGTTTTTCAGCAGGGAACAGACAGAGAATTTTTGGTTGGGATTAAAGGCGCTCGCGGCACCAACGGTCAAGCGGACTCTGCCCGTGTACTGGCCTGGGGCCGATCCACGACAGGAACTGGCACCGGAGGGGTCATCCAGATTGACCGACTTCTGATACCATACCAACCCTCGTGGTGGTATGAATATGGGGCACCCACAGCTGTCGGCAGTATTGGGATCCTCGCCATTTGCGGATTTTTCTACGGGGTGAGGGTGATCTGGAGGCGCGACACGACGGAAGCGACATATGAGCCGGTAGGTGGGTTCGGACATGACGACGGTGGCTTTTAGAAGTATAGAAGGGTGGGATTCCACTGAGTTTGCTCCTTAGAGCTTGGAGATTGGAAAATACCATATACACATTATCTTTAATAAATGTATGAATATCTATGTAAATATGATTGTATATACACAGCAGTTAGTGGGTGGTCCTCCTACAACATTGATTCTTGAAATTATGAAAACAAAAATCAGTAGTAACCTGAGTGTGGCGTTAATTGTGAATTTTATACAGTTGACTACTTATGCAAGTACTTCCATAGTTTACTCCACCCTCAAAGGATCAAAATTTGTCTAAAAGTTTAGGCATGATTGTAAAAGATGTTCTATTTCCATCACCCAACCATCACCCCAATCCCAGTCCAAGGAGAGAAAACATTCAAAGTACTGAATTCTTCCCAACCCTAACATGGTAGGTAGTATGACATTCTCTAGTTAGACTTCGATATATGTGATGTGCCATTCGGATCACGATATAATCGTTATTCACAGCAGGACTCGGAGAAAATTAGTACCCTAGTCATTTATTTAATCGATATCCCCCTGTTTGAAGAAGGGCCGCAACGTCGATAGCCAAATAACTTGACTCGAGAGTCGGAAGGCAAGATTTGACAAAGCGCCAGACAACGAATATAAAGCATGTAGAATTAGGAGGAATTGAGGAGATTGATCGGCTATTACACGTGAAAACGCGGGCTGCTCGCTTCCGGTCTGAACAGATGATATATAGGATGGTCGTCTGCTCGGAAAACGCCTATTGCATTTCTGCCTCAACAGTGTCCATCGAAACCTCGGTGTGAACTCGTCCGACTGGTCATAAAATGGAATGTTACTTTTTCTACTTTAAACACTGAGTTTCAAGTTTATAATCTCCACAGAGCGATGCACCATCCGCTGACGAAACTGCCGTCGTGTCGGCCGCGGCAGATTCTGTTAAATCATTTATCGCTGGTGGCTTTGGAGGTGTTTCTGCTGTTCTAGTTGGTATGTTGTTCCTGTTTTTAAGCAATGGAATCGGTTGGGCTCAATATGCTCCAGGTCACCCATTCGACCTTACGAAGACTAGGCTGCAAACCGCCGCGCCTGGGGTATACAAAGGGGCTCTGGATGTAGTGAAGAAGACAATCGCGCATGACGGTATCACTGGGTACAGCATTCATTAAGCAGACTAAAAATTACAGGATATTAATATGACTTCCACTGCAGTCTCTACCGAGGTATGGTCCCCCCCCTGCTAGGAGTTACTCCCATTTTCGCGGTTTCTTTTTGGGTATTCATCATCCATTTTCATGTATGTGTGGTTGATGGACATCTGATTTTCACCTTCTCCAGGCATATAATACCTCGAAACAGCTGATCTTTGCCCTTACACCTCACCGTACATCGGATTCTCTGAATACTGTGGAGCTTGCTACGGCTGGCTTCCTCTCAGCTGTCCCCACCACGCTGGTCACAGCACCAGTCGAACGCGCCAAAGTATTGCTCCAGGTATTACAGTCTTTCAGCCGCTCAAGCATCGATTCGGTTACAATTTAACTTCTTCGATCTTATTCCTAGATTCAAGGGCAGGCAGGCTCTCAGGCCAGATATAAGGGAGTTGCCGATGTTTGAAGCATCTGTACAAAGAGGGTGGTTTAAGGAGTATCTTTCGTGGTACCGGCGCCACATTAGCCCGCGATGGTCCCGGGAGTGCAGCGTATGTATTCGTTCGTTTGTTGAAACTTCATAAAAAAAAGCCAATGTTTGGCCTCTATGCCTCTCGACAGATACTTCGCAGCGTATGAGGTCACCAAGAAAGCGTTGACACCTGCTGGATCCTCGCCCTCCGAGCTTAATTTAGGTGCTATCATCGTCGCTGGAGGTACTGCGGGTGTGGCCATGTGGGCGATCGCGATCCCTCCTGACGTGAGTTCTACGTCGATTTTGTACCAAAGACGTGGCTCATGACCACTGCGGACGTGATTAGGTTCTCAAATCAAGAATTCAATCTGCAGAAACTGGAACATACTCTGGCCTGCTGGATTGTGCACGCAAGACGATCGCTGCAGATGGTGTTCGTGCGCTCTGGAAAGGGTTCGGACCTGCCATGGCACGGGTACGCTATATTTTCCCAGTTCTCTAGTTCTTTGTCACTGACCGCCCATGGCTGTTTAGGCCTTCCCAGCAAATGCCGCTACTTTCGTAAGTTCTATGAAAGAAGATTTGTAGCCTTCTGACCTTCTGATTACAGCTCGGAGTGGAGGCTTCAAGAAAAATGCTAGATAGCTTGTTTTGAACCATGAAGTAGAATTTTTCTTTATACTCATCTTAGACAGGAGGTAGTGAGAGTCAGGTTATACCTTTTTTATTGTTAATGCTGATATGCGTCTCCTTTGTCATTTCTGGGCGGTTAATCATACTTGCTGTCCGGGCTACTGTCCAAATCCATGCGATTTGCTTGCTTGATACATAATACAATGTTGCAGGATATATATTCTAGATTATGTGGATCATGCTCCAAAACGTTGCTTAAAGGTCTACTTCCAGCTGGATGGAATTTTCAAGACCACGTTGCCCCAGTCAGAGAGCCTACCCTCTTCCCATTCTTCTACGTACGAAAGGCCGGAGCTTCCCCGACGACCCTCCTCAATCTTGAGTCTTTTCTCGGCGTCGCACCAGAACAATACCCAGCTACCCAGGCGTACATGACCACTGCTTCGTTCAAAGTACCACTTGTTTACTGGGTTATCTGATCGGCTGCGCCAGACGAGATCACGGCCCTCTCCTTTCCCGCCTTTTCCACCGTTAGGGTTGGCGGAAAAAGGATGGCCGAGACCGTAAGATTCGTCATGCAAGGCGACCCATAAGAAATCGACAGTGCCGTCACCTTGGTGGCTAGGAAGGACAGCGAACTTGTCAAGATATGAAATGGGTTCAGAACCATTGAAAGCGGCTTCTCTCGTCACGATGGCGGCTCCTGCATAATCTCCAGCTACGATGACGAAGTCAAGCACTTTCGAGAGACGTTCATAAAAAGAATCTGGTCAAGTTCTCGTTTGAAAGACTGCTCGAGCAACCTATTCAGCTTTGTCTCATCGATTTCGTTTACAGACCGCAGAACCTGTATGGGAAGACCGCGCCTCAGGAGTGTCGGTGTGTGGGGCGTAAGTCGTCTGTTTCCCTGTAAGAGTGCGTGAGGAAGACTGGAGCTGACAGCGGGTTTATTGGTGATGAGATTTCCGATCAGAGAACTCGGTGACTTGTGAGAAACCATAATGGCAGAAGAGGTTGCAGGCATGTACTCGAGGCATGTACGCGCCAATGCAAGGTTTGCGAGCGCAGAAGGGTTTGATTGAAGCCACTGGTCATTGAATGTGTCGTGGATGTGGTTGTATTCGGAGGTGAGGTTGATGAGAAGGTGAGGGTATCCTGACCGCGCATATGAAGGTACACCTCCGTTCCTGTCTATGATCATGAGGCGGAGAGGGGTAAGATCGACTTCACCGACTTGTCCATCCTGCGTGTCAGTCATGGATGACTTAGAAGACACCTCAACCATTCCACGAGCAAGGCCAGCAATGACATCATTGGCATCGACACGAACTGAACGGCAAAACGAATCGAGAGCGAAAGGAGCGATGACAGGAATTTCACCCGCACCAAGGGCAGAACGTATGGGTATCAGGTCAGAAGGTATGGTGTGCGTCTCGGGAGGCTCAAGGCCAGGGTCTGAGAGGGCATCGTCACCAGGCTTTGGGCCAAGCCTGACGACTGCACCGACGACGGGGCGGGCTCTTGAACCCTGTTTCTCGAGCTTAGTGACAATACGCATCGTCTCGTCGATAATCGCGGAGCGTTCGTCTTGTTCTCCTCGGGGTCTTTCATCATTTTCGACAACGATAACGCTGACTAGGCCGAGTTTCTCTAAATAAACCAGACCGCGACATATGCTGTCAAGCTGGTTCTCCGTGAACGGTCCCTGAATTTTGACCAGCGCAGTGCGCCTATAGACGGGATTCAGAATGGAAGCTATGACTGGGCTCGGCTTTGACTCTTCCCGAAGCGTTTGCGTAGACCCGTTCAACTGGGCGGGATCGTCGATTGAAGGGACTGGTTGGGTTGATTTTTTCTGCGCAGATAAAGCCGGCTGGGACTGGGGGCGGAGACCGAAGGATGCAAGGTACGACCGAGCGTCCCTCAACGAAGGGTTGGTCCGTAATATCGACAATATAAAATCCTGGAACGTTTGTGAGACAAAAAGTGGAAGTCTGGTAGTGACGAACATACATTATCGGCCGGGGGCACGTCTTCTGCAGGATCTGGAGGAGGCTGCCTGGATCCGCGCACGGTCTAGAAGTAGATGAACAGCAGGCGAGGGATGAGAAGAAAGACAACATACGGCGTAGAAGGCCTTGAAGGTGTGGGAGCGGTGGGATCTGAGAGCAGAAACGACGCGGGAACAGGAGGGAGTATTGTGAGGAATCATGGCTGGGGGGAGAGGGGATGGGGGAACATGGAGAGGATCGCAGTTTTATGCTATGCGCAAGGGAGAGAAGGCGAGGAGTCATTTTTTATCTGATAAGATAATTCCGACCATCTCCGAACTGCCTGCATGACCAGCACAGCTGAGCAGAGTGCTATTCATGTCCGCACTAATACAAGTTTATTGCTATTGGGTGGAAGTGTATTATAACACGGTCCCCCATTGCAGATCTGCAAACGTGCTTCCCCTGCAAGCTGCCTCATCCATGCTCCACCGCGTCGCCATTTCCTCGTGTTCTTTCGTGTACCTTCACAATTATTCCGTAGATCATTTCCATCAACTTCTACATATGCGATACATCAGCCATTGGTCTAAAATTGCGCAAATTCCCGCATTTCCAATGTTTCGTCCATTCGCCACAACACGCAGCGAGTGCACACCCTCAGAAAACCAGCGCTCGGTATTCTTCGCATTCCGGCTGTTTTGGCCATGTCGTGTCAACAACGGTCCTCATCCGATCATATAGGAAACTCACGTCAACGACAATATGATCATCACTGCACAATACACTGCAGTGTCTATGGAAGTCTTCCAGAGAGATGGTCTGTAACCAGAATGGAAGACATGTAGTCACAGAAATACTCGTCTTTCCCGAGTAAACTCGGTGATGTGGTGACCCAGATGGGCGCCTCTTTGATATTTCGAAGCGCCAACTGATTGAAATTAAATAAGCTCCAGCATTTCCGCCTGTATCTGGCTCGGAGAAGACAGATTTCATGCTGTGAACATAGCATACCCAGGTATCAGAAGGTTACAGCCCTGGTAGGAGCAAACGAGTCTTGCTGGAACTCCGCCCATCAGACGGCAGTGTAAAAGGAGAATCCTTTACTTCCACAGGAGATAAAAGGTGAGAGATTGGTATAAAATGGACCAGGGATTTCGAAGCACCATTAACAAATGCAAGTAACAGGCATTGTCTCGCACTTTGCAAAAAAAGGCATCGTGGAATTTGGATGTGACAATGGTCAAAACGAATGTCGATATTTGCGAGAAAAGTATTCTCGAAAAGTTCAGGATACTCTGTACTCTAATACGAAGGCATCTGTTTCATCGAGACTATGTTGAATATGTGCCTATTTTCTGAGATCGAGAGTATAACGAGCTGGGCCACCGTACGAGTCTACGCAGGCCAAAAGGATCCGGGGTCCGATGGGGTAAAATACGTCGCAATCAGCGATGTCCTTGAAAAACTGAAAAGAATTAGAGATTTAACTATTAACATAGAACCTGCTTTCCAATCCCATATTGCGAGCATCGACGACGGATCAAACACGATGCCGAGCAAATTTCCAACGACCTGTACGGCGTACGACATTGTCGAATCTCTGAACACTTGACGATGAGACAAAATTGATCCAGGTTCAGCAAGTGGATTTCCCCCGTCGACAAGGATCGAAGATGGATTTGATACGTAAGATTGGCATCTGGAAGAGCCCTAGGTAATTTATTGTTTTGTCTTGTGAGGCTATTTTCATTCCATGAAAATTTCCTACCAGTTGGGACTTTCGATCAGGATCAGAAGATCCTGCATCGGGTCCATGGCAAAGTCACTAATTTTGAAATCAAAATCAGGACATAAAGTCCTTTCCTTCGCTTCTATAGATCGCAAGTCCGAAGAAAGTTCATTGAAAACGAGTGTGCCTTCCTGTGCACTTTGGCCGAGGACTCCTCCGTAAAGTTCCTATAGCCCACCATTACGCATCGGGATTCTGACCTCTCTATGTAAGGTCCTTCCATGCAGATTGATGCCTTCCAAGCAATTTTAGGCGAGTGGAGGTCTTTGTACAGTGAGACCTGTCTCGCTAACCAGCGTTGGCGAGTTCGATGACATATTGCAATGAAGCTATTCCAATCAGCTGCCTGAATAGTGAGCAGACCTGTCTAGTATTGATCAGTCGGGTCAGTAAGGAAGGTCGATGAGACTCTTATGCAAGTGAGGAGGTCCTGATAATCGAGAGCTTCCAAGATGTTGCTGTAAAGCTCGGTTGGCAGCATGCACGACTGTGGGTTTGGTTTTGCTAGAGGTGTCCTCGCCGCGCCTATCGAGAAACCTGTAATCCCTCTACCTGTGTGACTGGAGTCGACGACGGATTTCAATTTGGTAGAAATGGCGTTCTGTAAGGTGTGCCTAGGGTCGGTATGCGATTCTTTTCAGCAAGAACGCAAAAGTGTAACGGTGGTTCAACCCGGAATTGCGGTGCTTTGTGAGACTGACTACGGTGGTCGCGATACACTGATTGACCCCCGTGACCGAGTTGTCATATTGATTCCGATAAATAATCCGGGCCAGGCGTCTTGTCTAGCTCTTGCTAACTATACACCCAAATATCTGCGTGTCTTCGCTGTCCGGATCTATTCAAATAAACCTCACATCGGTGATTTTATCCAACGTCCACCGTCTACGCCTAAGAGCCTATGATGGCTCAGGGAACTGTGAGCAAGGTACCGTATTTTGAAGTCTTCCAAGCAAGCTGGGTGTTAATGCGACGCCGAGTAGCTCTTTCAGCAGGATATCGTGCAGAAGATATCATCTCCCGAGCATTATGGCATTGTTTTGGTTGGCTTTGAACATTATCTCGTACCATTTGAGCCCTAAATTGGCTAAATCTCAGAGATGTTGGCACGACGCTGAAGAAGTGCCGCCTGCGATTCCACCCCTCGACCCATTGATGCGGCCATTAGCATACGGCGAAGTTGGTGTAACGTTCACCTCTCACGGAGGCGAGCGGGAGATTCTCTTCCAAACCGACCTTCGCTTGTTAGATCGCGCTTTCCAGCCAGGTGATTATTGCAAACGTTCTTTTGATGATGTACGGGCTGGCGTGGTCACCAACATTGCGGTTAAGGGACGAATTGCACACGCTATTAGTGGCGAAAAGGTAGAAGGTTGGCGCACGTTAGATGACTTGGAAGAAAGAGTAGACGCAGAGATTGGAGATTACGTCGCATTTGACGATTGGATAGGTCAGGTATGTGTTGCTTCTCCTTCGAATTTGACAAGTAACACTTGGCTCATGGTGGTTAAGATTGTCGAGGTATGAATCCATTTCGCCCTCCTTGTTGATACCACATAAATCATCAAACCATTAGGTGTTTGACGAATCAATCATCCAAATTTCTTCTGGGCAGCTTGTTTGCCTTCCCGAACTTGGGTCACGACTTACTGTTGGCGAGATGGGTCCAGTGCGTCTTTCTTGTTTGATCCATTCACGCTATCCTCAAGCTATCTCTGAATGTAGAACATCCTCCCTCCATCGCCCAATGTTCAAAACCTTTTTGGACTTCTGCAGGTTGGAGGAAAGGACATCGTAGTAGCCGTGAAACACAATACATATGCCATTGCATGGCTCGCTGTGAATCAAGCTGTGAGTGGTTTTAACGAGATATTAATTGTTGAAGCTTATCATCGACACAGCTTGAAAGCAGCATCGCGGAGAACAAAACCCGGCCCCGAAAATTTTGGTCTGGCGAAGACCTCGGACAACTCAAGTTAATTCGCGGTCGTTCCGACTTGGAAATGAGAGTGGGTGATCGTGTTCGCTTGAAAGACGCGTTTGGGATGCCGTTTACTTCACATGGCCAGCCAGGCGACCCGACTGGTGTAATTCAAATTCAAACATTTCTAGTAACCGAAACGTCCACGGAACTGCAGGTAGTGTGGCAAGACGGGCAAAAGGAAACTCTGAAAGCAGTGGATGTCATCCCATACTTGAATCCAGATGAATACGATTGCTGGTAAGATGCCAAAGGTGTCAGCTTGATTCCCTTAAAACTGACTCCTCAGAAGGCCTGGAGACCATGTTGTATGGAAGATCGAGGATGGATCCCGCCCAGCCATAGTTCAGTCTGTAAACGCGGCGGAGCGGACGGCATTGATCCTCTTACCAGAAACAGGCGCAATCGAATTAGCACCCCTCTTAGAAATTGATGCTCATGGCAATTCTGACCACAATGCTGCCAACCCGCATGCAGAAGGCTTTGGCGTCCGTAGGGGTGATTTCGTATTTATTCATGCACCTGGAACAACAAACGGATTGGAAAGGCCCAAAGTTCCACGAATCGGTGAGATAGAGCCCTGGGTTCGGGAGAATCCATTTAATGGCAATGGTGAATATTCTGGATGGAGAAAAGAACTGCATGACCTTGGGTGCAGTATCGCTTCTCAACGTGCACATGACCAGCCATCGAACAAGCTCATTCAACGACCAACCAAGGGAGATGGCGAACTTTCCTGGTCTGGCGAAGTCACTGGGGTATGTTTCTTTTCCGTTCTTGTAACTTCCAGCTCAAACAAACGGATTTATTTTCAATACAGCTTAACTTAGATGGAACTGTAGACGTAACTCATCCTGATTGGACGGTTTGTACATATCCGATGGAAAGATTGACTCGGCTCTATGATGGAATTGAGCAATTAGAGGACGATATATGGGATGCAGGATCTGAAGGTGAAGGTTCTCACTACAGCGACGTGGATGAGTGGGCAATGGACATAGATGACCAACAGCCTGGGTTATCAGCTGAATGGGAGTTATCCTCTACAGGAGGCGTTCATGGCGACGACGATGCCAGTGCTGAGGAATATGAAGACGATGCAGACCTCATGGAAGTCGACCGAGCGTTGTGGTCACCAGAACTCGATGCACCGATTCCAGACGCGAATGAGGCGGATTTGCCTGACATCCCAGGATATAAACAACCCGTCCAAGAGGTTCTGCCTACTTTGGACGTTTCAGAGGACTCTTCCACAATTCAAGCGCTTGACTCTCAGGACGACGATTTCTCGGGCAGCATCAAATGGAACCAATTTGAAATTCTTTCTTCTGCTCCACCTGATCACGCTTTCTTCTCGTCGCCCCCTGCCCAACCCTCCAAAGCATTTCTGGGGCGGCTGAGTAAGGAATACCGGGTTCTCCGTAGCAGTCTACCTGGTTCGTGTTGACCAATATTTTACAGCATCTTTGTTTAGACATTTTTTTGTGATTCCAGATTCTATCTTAGTTCGAGCATACGAAGATCGAACAGACCTGCTTCGATCTCTCATAGTAGGACCTGAAAATACCCCGTATCAAGACGCACCTTTCGTAATCGACTGGATGTTGGATTCTAATTTTCCTAACAGCCCACCGATTGCCCATTTTTTGAGCTGGACGAATGGCAATGGACGGGGTATGTCTGATCTTATTTGATTTTTTTGGACGTTTGCTCATATCGATGTTAGTAAATCCGTGAGTACGTCAGCAGTGGCATGACATCCTCTCTTAACTTTACATTTTTAGCAACCTGTATGAGGAAGGTAAAGTTTGCTTGTCTATTTTGGGGACGTGGTCTGGTGATAGGCACGAAGTGTGGAGTGCGGCTCGTTCATCGTTGCTTCAAGCATTCGTTTCGATACAAGGATTGGTCCTTGTCAAAGAGCCGTTAGTTTATATTTTCCCCCCTTGTGCTCCGTTTATATTAACATCAATTGTTTCAGATGGTTTTGCGAACCCGCTTACGACAAACTGAGGGGTACAGAAGAGGCCACCATTAACAGGTTCGTCCAAATTAGAATACTTGGCGCGAACAGCACTGAATTATGTTTACTAGCCGCTTATACAGTGAAAAAGCCTACGTCCTCTCACGTGGATTTGTCCGTCGGGCACTAGAGATTCCATTAGGAGGACTAGAGCCAGAAATAACGCAGTTGTACCATAAGGAGCGCCGCCTACAAAAGGTTATTAACGATGCCGAACATCTTGTACAAAAAAGCAAAGCCAATGCAGACATTGCTCTGGAGGATCAAGACCTTGCAGTGCCACGATTGTCTGCAGGTGGGATCATCACATTAGAACGGACATTGATCAAACTACGGTCTTTGCTCAAGGACTCTGATTAGTGCTCTTTTTTGAGTTGTTGTCGTCTACGCTATCGTCCTTACCTAATGCACAACCCCGAGTGTTCATCTCTGCATACAATTTTTCCGTTAAATACACATATCATTTGGATGTTCAATGTCCTGATGTCCACGACGTCTATCCTACATAGTGAAATATCAAAGCCAGTTTGATAGAGAGAATAGAAGAAACTATCCGATCAGAATAATAATAACATGGGAATATACACTAAAAAGAATTGGCGTATCTACATTCAAAGCCAATAACTCTAACACTGGCTTGATAGTTTATTCTTGGGGAAGGGTTGTCTAAAGTCGTTTACCCAGGTCGTGAGGTTGGGATTTGTATATGCCCCGATGTACCTGCGTTTACAGATGAGAAAAATCTTTTGATAGCACTTGACAGCCACTTGCTGGTTGATATAAGCGCGAGTAGGAAAGCCTTTCGGGTCACAGCCAATGTTGATTTCATTTTTTGGTTGGTAAACGCGAATCCAGTCTACCCTCATCGTAGCAGGGAAGGTGAGGTGTTCGAAGTCGACGGTACCAAAGTTTTCGGACATTCCTAGGTTCATTATCAAGTACTACGAGTTGGGTGTAAAAAAAGTGTCTTTTACGAGATGAACGCCGCGCTCACCATAGGTTCTTGAGGAACTGCGCGGGCGGAAATGTTGACGGCGCTGTCCGAGCCCAATCCAGGGGCATTTAGGGTCCACGATGGTACATCATCAGATACCCAGGTGATGTACTGAAACATATATTAACCTTTGTATGAAGCGGCAAGATATTCAACGCACTCCGCTATCAAATCCTGGTTGGTACTCGAAGCCATAGGTCGAAAAGCATCCCCCCTCTAATTCGTAGCAAGCTTGATCTAAGGGGTGATAAGGCGTCGTCAGGAATCGATATAAAAAAAGGTGACAAACTGGTTTCAGTAACTACAGACGTCGATTGCTGGAATGCACTCCCGACGTAGGGGTTAAACCAGGATTTGGTAGGATTAGGGATAATCAAGTTTTCGGTTGTGTTCTGCCATCGATAGGCCTGGTTAAATGGCTAAAACGAAACCCGATTAAGCCTAGGTGGCACACTGGCCGAAATCCACTTACAGCCCACTGCGCCGATTGCGATACTTGACCAGATAGCGGGGCATCGGGAGTCTGTGGGGTGACCTATTGGCGTGAAAAATGAAAAAAAAAAGTTGCACAGGGATGAAAAAAAAAGGCACAAACATACTTGTGCTTCAAAGACGTCAATCTCGGGGGCTGATCGACCGACATATGTACCGTCGGAGTGAACAGGTCCTGGGTGGGACTCTCCTTTACAAGTGCATCTTGACAATTTTTGGCCAGGCAAGAACGACAAGGCACCTCCGACGGTGGGATCGCCATTTATGGTGGCTGCAGCAGGTAGGCCGTTAATGGTTTGGTTGGAGGCAGTGCCTACATCGCAGGCGTCATACGTATACGGCCACTAACAATGCATTAGTACGGACAGAGAAACGTTGATTATACTGTCCTACCATTCCTTCAAGGCTTGCGCCATATCCCGCTCGGCCTACCCCCAAAAGATAAAATCTCAAAACGGCACAGCGACAACAAGTAGACCTACCTAAATTTCCCATGGTCCAAACGGCTGGCCATAGACCGACAACGTTGTTTGCTCCGGGAAGACTTACAGACACTTGTACCAAACCACCAGTGAAGCAAAACTTGTTCCATGTAGCCATCAGACCGCCCTGATAGTTGAGACCGTGAGTTGGCTTCTCGGAAAGGGTGATTTCGAGTGCGCCGTCACGTGTTGTGATTGCCGCTGGGTCGTACCACTCTAAATTATTGGTCTAAGTCGCATAAAGTAAGCAAGAGAATTGAAACAAGACAGAATCAGTAGAACGAACCGCCCAGTAATGCAAATCTACTGCTTCCCAGTAGGGGTCATCGCCAGGATAAAATGTTCGTCCATCGGTATTGAACTCGTCGCTGAAAATGAGCTGCAGTTCTGAGCTTGGGTTATGGTAAGACGGAATGGTATAAACGGAATCCGGTGTGTCGAGGTCAACGAGCCCCCAGTTTCCCACCATACTAGGTACCTAGAGTCATTATAACTTGGGGTGAGAAGACCGGTGTTGATAAGCTGTTGTGTACCTGACCGCTGGCATTGATTCCCCCCAGATTAAAGCCGCCTAGGGTGGACTGAGTTCGGGTAGTGAGGTGCGAAACGAGGGGATATCCGGCACTGCAGAAGAGTCAGAAATGGCGGGAAATTGGTAGGAAATTGGACGCACAAGAGACCCAGGAGCCCGAAACAGAGGAAAATGAGAAAACCAAGATTTGTGAGGCCGCGATAGGTGAAGATATTTCCGCCATGGTCGAGCTTACGGTCTCTTCGTGGGTCTGGGTCGTGCAGATAGTCGTCTGGCTCAGCAAAGTCTGGGGAAAGGTTGGAGCCCCAAGCGGCGGGATCTGGTGAGAGAGAGTACTGGGGCGATGGGTGAGCAAACAGACAATGGAGATGGTGCACCATCGACCTTGTCTGAGATGGAATTAGCTGAGGACGGATTCCTGCTGACAGAAGCATCATAGGGAGTCTAGAGAAACATGGTCAAAGGGGTGGGGGAAGACGATGTGTAGGACGCACAAGGGAGGAAGGAATAAGATTTGTGAGGGAGTCTGAGGGACTGGGTGGGTGGATGTAGCGACGCTGAGCACTGGGGCCAAAGAAGGACATGGAGGAGACAGAACAACGACGGCAACAACAAAATTTCGCACTCCCTCTGTTGGCTTACATCAGCGTCATTCAAGTGCGTCATTGTAGGTCCATAACTCTTTTTTTCCCCACTAGGCCCAATATGCCACTCTCAGCGATGACACCTCCTAGTCCCTTGATTACGTCATCCGTCACGCTTTCCACACTCCCAGGCCTCATCCTCTCCAGCATCAGCGCTTTCGTCCCCTCGTAGTCAGAAACAGCCTCGTTCAACCCCCCACCCTCCTCCTCCTCCTCCAATGCCCACTCATCTAAGCGCTCGAGAGCCTGTCTCGCTTTTTTCCCTTTCTCTCGTCGCGCCGGCCGTCCTTTTCGCTTCTGTCCAGTTTGCTCGGACAATTCCAATCCATTCTCTGCATAGATCTCCCTCGGAAGCTCCCGAGGATTCATCGCGCTCAGTTCACTTTTCGGGAGCATAAAGAAAACGTGGTCCTTCTTCAGACACGACAATATGTATCGAATGTGCGTCTGTAGGGGTAGAACGGTCGGACTTGTGAGCGAATCCGGCATAGCCATCAAGGACAGGTAATGGTCTGGACAACACCACCTTCAGCTTGATACTGTCAATCCGCAATTTGCAGGACGTACCGCAAGGTATAGGTATATTTTCAAGACAGTATAATGCGGGTGCCGTGTCCTTGACCTGCGTGTAGTAAAATAAGTACACCCCAAATAGTGCAACAGCCCTCGTAAAGGGGGCCTCTGTCTTCACGGCGCGTTCTACGAACCTAAATGAGAACCAATGTGACCGTAGGGAGAAAAGTGAATTACCTAGAAATAGTCTCAAAGTGACTTCCAAAAAGGTCTGGCGCGACCTGATATCAAAAACCTTGAACTGAAGCCAATGCCATCCGAGATTCAGCCAAACTGTCTTGAACAACGCGAAGGGTTTCGTGTACCCGGATTGAGAGTAGACTTCGTGATATCGAAAGATAAGGGTCGAGATGTCATCGCGCAGAGGATTTACGTAGACCGACGACGTGAAATAGCTGGGCTGAAGAACGACCTCACCACGAGCGGGAGTGATGGACATCACTGTGAGAGACCGAGTCGCGCTTACTTTTATTTGCCGGTGACAGGTGAACCAAACAACAACTTTCCAACCTTGCCTCCACACCAGGATGCCGGCTCTGTTCAGGCGTCAGAGCAACATCCAATGCTTCTTCTGCCGGTCGACAGTCCCCATACCAGTCAATATCCGCAATTTTAAATGCCCTTCATGTGCTTGCTGGAACAGATATGATCACAATGGCGAAATTATATCCGACGAGCCAGCCATGCACGAAGAGGCTATGAATTCAACGTCTTTCGCCAAACGAGGTATGCTCGCTTTCTACAAACTCGACCTCTTTTCCTTATATGCCACAAGCCTCTCCTAGCAAGGACCGCCTGCCAACCATGTATGGTCCCGGGCCATTTTGCCATTCGTGCCAAACCAACCAAATGCTCATCATAAACCTCCTCTCAAATTACCTCCCTGCCCCAGAGGTGCGTATGGGTCCTAGTTGACGGCCCAAGATTCTTCTTATCTAATTCAACGCGGATAAGGACCCTGAATACGAGTCCCGCCTTGAAATGCTGCCCGCATACCGCGAGTCGCTGCACCTTCGTTACCCGCCTGTCTGCCAGTCGTGTCTCCCACAAGTGGAAGAAGAGATACGAAGGAAAGAGCAAATGGCGCGTGTCAAAGCACTCGGAGGCTGGTTGAACAGAGGGAAGGAACGTCGAAGGCGGGTTTCGGCCGGTCCCGACGCGTTACAGAGGGATACGATCCCCTCAGAAACAATATTTTGGTGGAAGGTCCGGGGGTGTCTGTGGGCAGCTACGCTTTCTGTATCAATGATAGCCACTTTAAGTGGTGCGTACCCAAAATTCATTCAAAAATTAGAATCTCACTGATAGTCTTAAAAAGCTGCATACGGTTATTTCCCCTTTAGCCGGCTGTCGTTCTTGTACCCTGTATTGCCCCTCTTTGTAGGCACATCTTTGCTATGGACGGCTTGGGATCCTACATTTGCGTCATTTCGGAAAGCGCAACTGCAAGGTCGTGAT
Source organism: Galerina sulciceps (assembly GCA_023014345.1). Classification (NCBI taxonomy): domain Eukaryota; kingdom Fungi; phylum Basidiomycota; class Agaricomycetes; order Agaricales; family Galerinaceae; genus Galerina; species Galerina sulciceps. The sequence continues at coordinate 217,975 of JAEDXJ010000042.1, forward strand.
GTTCGAATACATGGCAAACGCTCTTACAATGTACGATAATGATTACAATGTACACTTTCTCATTCTTAATATCTTTTGCAGATGCTTCAAATACTGGCCTGGACTGTACGGATGTATTCGTCCGTCATTTTATGGGCACGACAGCTTCGACCTGACATACACATTTTCCAACTGAACGAAGCCAAAAATCGAATGTACCTTATCACGGCCTTCTCAATAGAGCTCATCGTATGTCGTTGTATTTCCATAAACTACCGACGCTAACTTCATCGTCACAAGACTCTTGTAGCGTCATATCATGTACTCCGTATACAACAACCGCCCGCCATTCGCCTCGTGGACACCCATGCGCACAGGTCCGATAAATCTCGCTCTGGCACACCTAATTCAGATTCGCGGGGAACAACGCCCTCCGCTTCGAAATTCCCTTCACTCGAGCCCGATGCCCTTCTCTCACTATCGCTGTCTTCCAAACCAGTAATATCTCGAGCCAAACCTGTTTTCGGCCTGCCATCGCTGCAAGGCTCAATTTACCCACCCACTACCAAACAAGATGATGAGATGGATTGGACGCCGACGAACCCGGACGCAGTTCCGTTCTCTGATAACCGCGTGCCACCTGATGGTGACAACAGCTGGTTACGACCTCAACGATTTTTCGCCCCCGAAAAGCCCACTGGATTAGAGGGTCTTTTCGAGAACACGCGGATACAAGATCAACCGATGTCTTTCCATGATGAGAGACAGACCAACACAAGTACGAGCATATCACGTATGTTTACGAACCACCTGCGGAAGTGGTCTCCTCTATATACTTTGATCCTTGGAATATTAGTAGCTAGCTTAGGGTATACCATGGAATGGCATGGCCTCATGCATTGGGCATCTTAGCGTTAACAATAGTTACTATGAGAAGAAATGAGAAGAATAGGACCATCCCTGAAGGTAAGTAGCCAAAAGAACTTGCACGCTCTATATTGATGGGTAGCGCAATTCCTCTAACTACTAGCCGAATCGGGGTAGTGGAGCGAATGAGAAACGGAAGAAATGAGCATGAGATGTTCGTGAATGAATAATAAGAATAAGAAACTGTCCGGGGTATACGTATTGAGAAAAAAAGAGATTATAACTCAATTTAATCGCAAAAAAAAAGTAGTTTATTGATTGTGGCCGTAACAACCCAGCGGCGCATCAAAGAGACAAACGAGGGTGAGGAGGAAGGAACGCCGGCTCTATCCAAGCAAAGCCGTAAGAGGATGGAGTGCAAGCCAGAACAGTAAATTTTATGAGCTATCAATACCTCATGCCTCCGTACGCGTCGCTGTTTCCGTGATGGAGAGGTACCCCTTGCTCATAGCCACGGTTGAAGCTGGGGCCACGATGGAGGTTCTCTTGCATAGGAGGTAGGGGACTCGGGCCGCGAGCTAAATCGGCATATCCACCAACCGGTGAGTTATTGCTTGCATGCGATGGACCAGCAGTGAAATCATGCTCGAGGGTATTGAAGCCACGACCAGCATTGTTGCCGTGACCATGGCCTGATCCTGAGTGATAAGAAGAGCCGGAGGGAACACGACGGTGAGTGGGGAAGACACCATCTTCGGCGCTTGTGGGTTGCCAATCGATTGGGTTAAGACGCTCGTCGAATTTCTTGGAGCTGGAAAGCTTCCACTTGCGGAATATGGTCCAAAGGATGGCGACACCTCCGATAGAAGCGGCCACGGCGATAAGCACAGTCAATGTTGTGCTTTTGGTTTTTGCAACGCCGGACAGGGGAGCAGGTGCGGAGGTGTCTTCAGCTGGACTGGCTGACTTTGTCCTGGTGACAGTGGGAATGACAGTGCTGATGCTCGCAGGTGGAGGAGCATCGGTCAAATTGAGGGCCTCGGAAGTCTGAGCAGCGGGTGCCGAGGTGGTTGAAGCGCTGGAAGATGAGGAAGAGCTAGAGGAGCTGGCAGAGATGGAGGAAGAAGAGGCGGAGGTCAGAGAGTTTGAGGTTACACTGGCCGACTAAGTTGATCATGAGCATTCAAACCAGAGACAAATGAAGAGAAAAAACTGACCGAAGACGACGAACTGGATGAAGACGCAGATGATGAGGACTGCGATGCCGACAAAGACGAACTTGACTTGGTGTCGTCAGGAATGGGTATAGCGCCAGCACCAGCTACGGCGGTATCGGGCAAGCCATTACCAGGAACGGTCTGAGGGGGAACTGGGGAGCGTTTCCTGACAAGTCGCTTCATAGAATGGTCGCGCTGTAGCAGGGGAACATCGTGAGCATCGACGAAGGCGACTGAGGCGATGAGGAGAGATAGATAGACGAAGAGAGGGATGAGGGTTCTAGACGAGAACATGGCTGGAGACGCGACACCGTCAAGGAGTCTGGATAAAAAAACGTCGGAGCAGTGGGGGGAGTGGACAAAGAGCGTAACACCACCATTTCAACCTCTGTCATGGTAACACCCAAACACAACCACACATCACTTCATCATACAAATGTCATTCAAATGTCCAACATCCTACTACTGTCCGTCCGTATATACGAAATTAAAAGTCGGGATATATATCATATGTAGCGTACTAATTGTGACTCGTCAACGACCAGCTATCCAGAGCCACAGATGGCGGCGTTACAAAGTCGCTCGACGACATTCCTGGCCACTGCGGGTTGAATAACACCTGGAGCGAGTATGTACCAGCGGGGAGATCAATGATCAGCACTGTCACCCCCGGATTCTCTTGATCAGGGACAGGCGGTGTAGGATCGCTGGGGAATCGGATAGCATCTGACTTGGAGAAGGCGGCACCCGACGGCGCGTTGAGAATCTGCACTGTCATAGTCTGCCCGTCCAGAGTCAGCGACGCAGAGGTACCAGAGCTATCGATTGTGACAGTGGCATTGGTATGCATGCGCCATTGAACCTCGCTCTGCACATTCAGTTCATCCTGAAGAAGCACCTGCTTGCGGGCATTGAGCATGCGAACACCGCGTTTGACCGATTGCCTTTCGAATAAATCATAAGAATGTGCGGATATGAATCGGCAGCGGACTTACGCAGAGAAGTAGGCGGACGTCATATCGGCGGTCCAGAAGGCCGTCGAATCCTTAGTCAGATCAATGACGGTACTTGAGCCTTGTGTCGTGTTGGTGGTACCGTGCCTGACAGTGGGCGCGGCGAGTACATTCTGGTTCGACTTGTTGACCAGGATCGTGTTCTGCCCTTCCGTCATCTTCCTGTAGTACATCCAGCGTGTTGCGTCTTGGGCGTCACTCAGGAAGTAGTCCTTCGACAGATAGTCACCAGACCCGAGCTCGCCAGCCCAGCGCGTGCCAAGGGCATCAAGTACAAAGTCACCAACGTCAAGGTCATTGTGAGTTTGATGGTGTTGGTTTTGTCCAGCCTTGATAGCAACGAATAAGCTGTGTTGGTCCGTCCAACTGCTCCTCATGGATGCCCATTGATCCAGGCCGTTATCGAAGAATAGGTCGAGTGGTGTACCATCCCAGAAGGCTCCCGAAACGGTGGGGTCATACCAAAACATACTCCATGGCTCTGCTGCGTCTTGTTGCTCGCGTTGGAATAGAGCGTAGCTCGGCTGATTATAGTGTTTGGAATATAGAAACATGGCATTGGCCGTCGTGGAAAATTTGTTTGGACCATGATCGCCATAGTTGAAAAGCGAGGTTGGACCATAAGCATACATGTGGAATTGTCCAGTGCGGTAGAAATTGGTGTTGCTATCCAAAAGGCCATAATCGGAACCAGTTGCGGTCAAGAGGGCGGAGGCCATTTCGGCGTGACCAGTGGTACCGAAATACCAATAATTGGCAGTTTCCGCCCATGTCCCATCATCAGACACAGCAAGGGCGCAGTTGGCCTTGGCATTGTCAACGGTGTGGCCGAGAAGTTGCTTGGCAACGCCCGTGGTGTCGTCATTTAGAATAGCGAGAGAAGCTAAAGTGAGGCCGCCGTTGCATACACAGTTCCAGTTTCCTTCAGTGTTGGAAGACCACCATCCGAAGGAAGCACCTGAGGTGAAGACGGAAAGACCAGGTTGAAGACCGAACTCGATGAGTGTCGACCGAATCTGACTCTTCTGGTCATCGGACCATAGGTCGTACAGCCAGTCATATGCAATTCCAAATGCTGCAGAAAATTCTGCAGTGTCAAGAAAATGGACTGTATTCCACTTATCGGTGTCGGGGCCGAAGGGTGTTGTACCATTACCAGCAGCGTTCTTGTAAAACATCAGATAACATAATATGCCAGATAAATGACATAGCACACCTTGATTTCTGCCCAAGCACGGTCGACCCACTTTGTGTCGTTGGACATGCGATAAGCATAGGCGAAAGCCTTAATTCTCATTTTGACTTCCCGTGCATTGTCAAGGATACCGCTGTCACCATCCAGGTGATAGGCCACAGGGGGTAGGTTGGCGTAAGCCGTAGCATTGCCAAATATGGTCGCATTCCAGCCTTGAAGGTAGGGATCATTCTGGATCAAGGCCGGAAGAGCTTGCCATTTGTAAGCAGGGGCGATGAGGAGCGGTCTGTCCGGCCGAACAGTTAGGACATCAGGGCTGCTTGGCTGAAATGGGTCTTGAGGCCAAGAAGTTTTTGCGTTGTTGGTCGATATGAACGTCGGAGTAGTGAATGCCGCGGTGTTAGTCTGAACTTCATGTGAGCTGGTATGCTTGCGCGCAACTAAATAATTCCTTACCGTTGAAGGGTAGATGGGGACCATGAATTCAGAATTGGTAGCAGTAGCGAAGCGGCCAACTGCAAGTTTGACACTGGCAGCAGAACTTGCTGCTGCCGCTGTATCACCTGCACTTCCACCATTGGCACTGGCGCTGCTGCTCTTTTTTCGGGAGCCAACGACACCACCGACAACAGCTGCAGCGATTACGAGAATAAGGACAGGGACACCAAATTTGATCCAGTTGCTAATACGTCTTTTTCTGACGGGGTGAGGTGTAATGAAGCCAGAGGATTCGTTGTAATAAGGATCGCCAGATCCGTAAGGCGAAGGGTTTCGATTGTTGTTGTTCAAAGCATTATAGCTGGCTGCCATTTGTGGCAAGGAAGACAGACAAAACCCTCCTTAGAGATGAAAGAGTGACAGAGCAGGAAAACCGGATTATAAGAAGAAAAAGAGGTACGTGGTGCTTGGAGGAATTAGAAGACGAGAATCAAAGAGGGAAGCAAACGGAAGCCCCGTGGGTGGTTTCGTGGCGTGGGTGGAATTCCTGTCACGGTTGTGACGGCTCCTTCGACATCAGCGATGGACCGCGGCAGTTTGGCGGCAATGCACATGAACGTCGTCAAAACTAGATCTTTCCAATTGACTACTTATCACTTAATATCGAGTATACAGCAGCGTTATGTATTTGTGCAATCAGTGATGCTGTGTGCAACAAGGTTTTACTCCCGCAAGAATATTCCTGCCGCTCCCATGCCAGTGCCAATGCACATTGATGTCACCAAAACCTTTAAAAATATGAGATTGTTTTTCTTGCACTGGACAGCTCAAACTCGTACCTTTCCTTGTCGACGGTGTAGCTCATTGAGGCCAGTGACAATTTGCCGGGCCCCGGTACAACGTATATGCAGAAGAGAGTTAGTCCTTTTCAAGGAATACTGACCATAGTGGAAAGGACCTATCTAAAGGATGGCCAAATGCTATTGCGCCGCCATTGACATTGACCTGGTGCAAAAATTGGTCGATTCAGATTTACATTGAAATGACTAGAAGCCCATGAAGTCAACCTTGTCTCTGAAGGTTTCAGTCAGCATCAAACACAGGGGGTAGACAAAAATACAAACATAGGAAGGCCAAGTTTTTTGATGCAATACACACACTGAGACGCAAACGCTTCATTAATCTGTGAATAACGGACTGAGTCAAATTCACTAAAGGGATCGTCCAAAGCCTTGCTCACCTCAAACAGATCGACGTCACTTACATGCAGCCCAGCATTCTTTAGCGCCAAAGGTATTGCATATACAGGACCGATTCCCATCACGCGCGGTGGAACCCCTGGGTATGAGTTTAGATAGTGTAAGTGCACAGAAACAGGAGGCGTACCTGCTACGGCTGTTGTGATATATTTCGCGAGAATGGGTAAACCACGCTTTTCCGCTTCTCTTCTGGTCATCACAAGAACAGCAGCGGCACCATCAGTAATCTGACTTGCATTTCCACCTGTCGTTGTTCCATTTCCCCACTGAGGAAACGCAGGTCTAATTTTTGCTAGTTTCTCTTGCGTCGTTCCTGAACGTATCCCGTCGTCTTCTCTGACAACTATGGGAACTCGCTGGTCTGAATTTGCTTCTTTCCGCAGGACAGTGAATGGAACGATTTCCTTTGCGAAGTAGCCACGGTTTTGGGCCTGCTCCGCCTTCCTGAATGACTCGGCGGCAAATGCATCTTGTTCTTCACGAGTAATATGGAATTCAGCAGCGACGTTTTCGCTAGTCCATCCCATACGTTCTTGGCAATCTTTTGAGGAAGCATTCCACGATATAAGCTCACTGAATGCAGGACCACCACGGTCAGGACTCGAGAAAGCATAAGTACGTCATAATGGTGGCACTGAGGAAGAATTACTTCTCTGACATGCTTTCAACTCCTATAGCAAGGCCAATGTCAATCTGGCCACTGCGTACCTGGTTTGCCACTGTAGTCACGGCCATTAAACCGCTTGAGCAAAATCGATTGATGATTTGCACTGGGATTGTGTCGGGAAAACCCGCCGCGAGCATTGCGGCACGAGCAAAGTAAGCAGCGTCCGGTGTCAAAACAGTACCAACTGAAACATCGCCAATGGAGCCAGGCTCTAGTTTGGAGTGCAAGATAACATGCTGGAGAAGCTGTCACCCTCGTTTAGGAATTAACGTGCAATGAGACGCGTACCTTGAACATCTCAAGCATGAGTTCATCAGTCCTAAGGAGTTGAAATATGAGGATTGTTCAAGTGGAGAACCTGCATTTGTCATACCGAGCATCTCTGAAGCCACCTTTCTTCGCTTTGCACAGAGGTGAACGGATTGCAAGGGTAATTACGACATCATCTGGGTTCCGATGCTCCAAGGCCGAAATGCCTGTAGCAGGGCCTGTGAAATGAGCAGCGAGTTGCTTTACACGTTCCATGATAAATAGGTTGTGGACGACAGGCAGGAACCCACCTTCTGGTAGTAAAGGCAGCAAAGTAGATCCAGCCGTTTACTGGATAAGTGTCGTCATGTCCGCCAACCCATGATTAGTCAGACGCCACTTCCTTCAAAACTTCTGCACACATACATGAGTGCTCAGTGCTAGTCTCTAGGTCCCGCCAGCCGTCATAATCTTTTTTTGTGAGCCAAAAGTTCTGATGTGCTAAAAACAATTTCTTATATTTAATCTGATTTTAGTGCAGTTGGACGCTGATGAGAATGAATCAACTTGCCGTAGCACATGGCATTGCAGCTGTCGCTTTCGTTTGGTATCTAGCGTTATGGTTAATAAGTATTCTAGGATGTGTGGCGGCGTAGGTACACTTTCTCAGCTGGAAATTCCTTGTTAATTTTCGCCAATAGTCGCCACCGTTACCGATCACGGTCTGTGTCTTCCTTGACCCGAGCAAAGACATCCAATTGTCCCGGGGTTTCTATTCTAAGGCCCTTGAAAGGACTTGACACCAACCTTTACGAAAACTTGGAGTCGTCTTTCAAGCAGAATTATTCGAACTACGAAATCATTTTCTCTGTCGCAGATGAAAATGACCAGGCTTTACCTATTGTACAAGCACTGGTAAGCCGTTATCCTCATGTCAAGGCTACGATCATCATAGGTCTCTTTAATACATCAACTACCGATTTATCTTCTGACTTATCTTATCAGGAGATGAAGTTGTCGGCGTCAATCCCAAAGTGAACAATCTCATACGCGCTTTCGGAGCAGCAGCCCATGACATAGTATGGGTGATCGACTCTGGAGTCATTGTTGATTCAGGAACTTTAGCTCGAAGCGTCGAAGTCCTCAATGGGTCGGCGTTGTCATCTCCTAACCGAAATGTTGCACTTGTCCACCACGTTCCATTCGCTCTTATAGATGAAACTAAAGTTGGCTCAAGGCTAGAGGCGGCTTTCCTCAACACCAATCATGCAAAAATGTACATCGCCATCAATACAGTTGGCATTGAATCTTGTGTAGTTGGGAAATCCAACCTCTATCGACGCTCAGACGTTGAACGTCTGAATGGCTCGTTGATCCCAATACGACTCCAATCCACAAGTACTCATGAACATGGACTGCCAGCTTTCGGTCGGTTTCTTGCAGAGGACAACATGATTGCAGGTGCACTTTGGCACGAACTTGGCCTACGACACGATTTATCACACGACGTTGCACGAAATGTTGTTGGAAATATGTCATTTTTAGACTACGTATGGAGGCGAGTTCGGTGGATTCGCGTACGCAAGCGTATGGTTCTGGCCGCCACTCTCGTTGAACCTTTCACGGAATCAATTATGTTGTGCGTCATCGGCTATTTCGGCTGCCAACGTCTATTTGCAATTTCTTCTTGGATGTTCATTCCATTCCATTTCATGTTTTGGCTTTATGTTGATCTTGACGTTTATACTTCTGTGGCCGGTCATGCTATTCAACGGGGCGAAGTAACATCATTCCTTCTTGCTTGGATAGGCAGAGAGCTTCTGGCATTTCCTATTTGGCTGCTCGCAATCTTCGGCAATGATGTGGTTTGGAGAGGAAAAAGATACCAGATACTTGAGAATGGAGAAGCTAGACTCTGTGCTACTTAAGACATATGTGAATGGACTTTTAAGATTTATTCTGGGTATTGGAAAGAAAGGAGTGATTAGCTGTGTTCATTAGCAGGTGACTAGTTATATTAGGGGTGTATTATTGAAGCTATAGAGTGTACTATGAACATCCTAGTAAATTAGTATCCAAATCGTGCAAAATTGGGTCGTGTCCAAAAGTATAACCAGAAACCGTATTATCAATCATGACTTGAACTATCAAGTCGTCGCAAAGATCCTCTGAAACGAGAGTTTCGTTGAATCCGGTAGTTATAAATCATGACAACTTCTTCAAAGAACGAGTCGGACCATTCTTGACATGTTTCTAGTGCCGAGGAACGCAGTCGAACCTTGTCCCCGTCTTCCGTTTCAAGAGGAATAGACTCCCCGTTCCTGTTCTTCTGTCTTTCGTTGGAAAACCAATTTTTAACCTGCTTGTAGGCACTATATTACAAGCAAAATTGAGAAAAAGGTTTTGGATATAAAATTTATGACTTGCCGATTAATGATAATGGCAAGCAGAACCATCCAAGATTCACAAGGATACATCGTGATTTCATCGTAGACCATCCGTAGGACGAGTAATTGACGTTCGTTGACGGGAGAATTGTCCAGAGACTTAATCTTGATGGCCTTGTCCATTAGTTCCTTCCGCCTATTTTTCATTTGTACGAGGTAGTTGGGGTGCGATTGAGTGGTTTTCCGTGTTCTCCTGCCTGATTTATGACGAAGAAATGGGACGAAATTGGAATCAGAAGGCGGATGATTCGAAGAAGTCGAGTGCCGTAGACTCTGTGACTATACTCTGATCCCTGCTGAGGCATGGGAGAGTTGCAGGGGACATGAAGGTTTGCCACATCGTGAAAGGGAGCTGCTAAATGAGAAGTCGCTGACGTAGTTGGCGATGACTGTCCGGAAAATGGTTCTGAGAGGCATCGCTGGTCGGAGAATTCATTGTCGCCAATATCAGAGATGACACTGGCTAGGAAGTGAAGAGGACCGAGTTGACTTGGGGCTTGGGTAGAAATGCTGGTCATTATATTAGGATCGTGAAGGAGATGCAAAAGAGTGTAAATGAGTAATAAAATAAAGAGCGGCTAGCGCATAAGAATGAATAGAGAAATGAGGGGACTGGAGTTGGTGTCGAACAAGAGGCCAGGTAAATATCTGCCCCCCCTCCCAAAATATAAAGGAACAAGGATATGTCAGGACCCGTGGCTGCATCTTTGGTCTATCAGCCCAATTGTCCCACTCACCATAGCGGCTGTTGCCGGTATTGTTCTTGTCCGAATTTAGCACAACTCATGGTCAGCACTTGACAACGACACCGTCAGACACGCTTATGTACAGAATTTAAGCACGTCTTTGTCCACTACTTATCTTGATTTCTATTTCTACGAACCGAGCACAAAAGAATGGCAGACCAACGTCAAAGAATAATCGCGTCAGTATTTCCGAGGCGCAACACTGGAGGATCAGAAGAGTCCTACGTTTCCCATGTCAAAATCTGGGAAGACGCTGGTACGGAAGGGGGAGGACGGAAGCCTCGGTACATCCTGCTGTCTCGTATGTCGCAACCTCATATGATTTGGTTTCTGTACAATGAATGTCAATGATAGAGACCAACAATGGATCTGGTTTCATCCATAAATCTAAGCTTAACACGAACGGCACGTTTTCTGTCGGTAAAACCTGGCGATTGGCCGAATTACGTGCAATACAAGTTGTTAGTGTAAGTTGCAGAACTGACTTGCAGCCGAAGCCATTCATTTCCCATATAATCTAGCCTCTCATCTTTAATGTGACCTTGTCAAGGACATATAAATGGGAAACAGAAAGCCAAGAGGATCAAGCAAATTTCCTCGAAGCTATGGTGCGCCTATTCCGCACAATCACGAAAGGGCAATCCTCCTTGCAACTGGAAGGAGTCCAAGACTTCGATATCTCCGCTGGTACAACTCGTTCCCTCTCGCGAATTTTTGATATCTAATACTCTACCAGGCGACACACAATTCATCGCTAAGGAACCGAGACGAGGTAATAGAAGCTCATCCCCTCCAGGCAATCCTAGTCGCCCTCTTCGTACCCAACCCTCCCGTGCCGTTCCCCAGGAGCGAGAACCTCAAAGAAACCCATCTCCGATACCAACACATCAAGGTCGAAATGGCCAAGGAATTTCTCGCTCAGGCTCTCCAGTGAATTCTCTTCGTGAACGAAGACCCCCATCTATAGTTGTTCCTCCTCCTCCTGCCCCTTTACCGACCCACAGAGCCCGTTTACCCTCAAATGCAACCTCTGTTTCCAGCCAAGTGCTTTCAATTAATCCGGAATCCACTCCTTCCCGGTTCGTATCATTATTTTTCTCTCATTGCCTGTCAATGATTTCCATGCTAGTTTTGCTGAAGAAAACCTCTAGGAATCATGAAAATAGTCGTCAAGGGAACACTTCGCCAACGCCGTCCTTGAGATCGCGAATACCACGAGCCGATAATAATTCCGTGACCTCAGATGCAAACGCCGCACGAAGGGACCAGAATTCGCGTATTTCGTATTTCGATCCATCGAACCAAGTACTGCTCGATCGCCTTATTCTTGGCGCTGATACGCAAACCGATATCGACGGCGAGGAGGAAAACGCCCAAGCAACTTTAGCGAACGTGGAGGAGATGATTGAAGGCTACGAATGGGCCAGCGACGATGTCATTGGGAGGAAAATGGCGAGAGGTGCCGTGGACCTGATTGAAGCCAGATTACATGACGAATTAATGGCTCTCGAAAAGGTGGGCATAGCAAGTTCTGCAAGGTTTCTCTCTAATTTGATACTTTAAGGCAAATATCCACTCATTCCTCGAGTCTGATGATCGGGTGGGGCTTGTCATGAAATACATGGACGATGCTATCGCTGAACTAGACACTATGGATGGTCTTCTTTCTACATATAAAATCCACCTCAATGTACGTTAGCTGTCATCTATCCTTGACTTCTAATGCTAATTTTTCAACAGGCCGTTGGTGATGATATCTTGTATATCCAGTCACAAAACCGTGGTCTGCAAGTGCAAACCCAAAACCAAAGAGCACTCCTTACTGAGCTGCAAAACTTGCTGGTAAATACACAAAGCCTTCAGTTTCATGCAATGCAACTTACCAAGTTACTTGTGATCTTAGCGCACTGTTCATGTTGATCAAAGCGCTCTGGCCACTCTCACTCAAGAATCACTTGAGAAGCCACAAAGCATCGCAAAACTGGAAGAAGCGGCAGTACAATTATATAAAGCCCTGCAAGCTGGGCGAGATACAGGCATGTTCAGATCTAGCGTCCGACGAAATTCTCTGACACATTTCTAGAAATGGCCGCGACTATGGAAAGGTTGCAAGAGTATCGAACTTATAACTCGCAGTTCTGTAAACGAATGTTTGACTTCCTGACAATCATGTTCACGGCACAAGTAAGACAAGACCACGGATACGCCAGATGAAGTTAACTATTTTGTTCCAGTCCAAAATGCTTCTCGGCGATTCATCGGGTCTGGTGAAGTCGAGTCACTTACGACCAACAGCAACTCTTCATGTCGACCTTGAGTCATACCTTGGACGATATGCAGGCTTGCTTATCTATTTAAGAGAGATGGATGAAGCTATTTATAGCAAATTATGCGCAGTATGCCAGTTTTAATTTGATTCTAGTACACTTCTAACCGGCATGTTGTGACCTGGGATTAGACCTATTTCTCTGCTGCAAGTAACCTCCACAGTATTCAGATGAAATCTTTACTTTCCGCACATCTTGAACTTGTCAAAAAAGCGTCAGATGATGAATTGGATCAAGGCAAGTAACGCATTTCGACCTTCTTACATTAAAATAATAAATGTCAGTGGTTGTATCAAATACGGCTGTTGGTTCCAAAGGGGCTGGCATACGTCGTGCAGGAACCTTAATACGTTCGCCTGTCGAAAGTCGGCAGAAGGACAAAGACAAACAAAGTGAGGCGGGGTTACGGGCGTCAGAGGTAAGTTTCATCGGGACGCCTTACAACTCCATCTAATTTTTTGGCAATCAGGTTTTTGGTCTCTTCCTTGAACAAGTTGCGAAACTCGTGTACCACGAAAGTGATTTCATTACGGACTTCCTGCAAATCAACGACGCAGGATTTACCTTTGCTGACTACATGGGATTAGATAACTATTTCCGCAGGCAAGCAGCTCGGTCGGCGTCTCTCAGTCAGACGACCCTGAAACTCATTCGTGGAGCCTTGGACCTTATATTTGGCTTCCTTCCCGCCGAGTTGAAGTCGTGGCTGGATGCTGCACTGGCGAAGGATAGCATGTACGTAATGTTTCTCGGGTATACTGAGCTAGTCAATCATTGATCGAATCGACGTTAAGGGAGATTGTTGGAATACTTGCCTTCCTTGAGCGTTTCCTAGTTGAGGCAGAAGAAAAAGGAAACCCTTTTGTTTTGAATCTTTTAGAAAAGCAACACTCCCGTCTGAAGATCGTTTTCGACCGCCATATTGTAAGCAAATTTACTTCCTGGCATGTCCGCCGTCTAATCTACCTGTTTTTCAGAGCGAGCAACTCAAAGGCATAGAACGGACCAAGCTTTCCAGCAAGAAGAGGAAAGGGGTTGCTTCCTTTGTGAAGCAATTTTCTGCTTACGCTGCACGGGTTGAAGGACAGCTCATTGGAGCAAGCAATTTGGAGATACGCACAAACGTAGACTCAGCCTATGAGAAAATCGTACAATCGATGTTCGACTCTCTGAAGCAGATTGCCAAGCTAGAGGGTGAAGGAGAGGACAAAGGACAACTCAATTACCATGTCATACTGATCGGTACGCCAACAAGCTCTTCACAAGTCGTCCTGTTGATCAACTTGCAGAAAACATGCACTATTTCATTGGCGAGATGTCGCAGTTGGATGTCATTTCGATGAATACCTTTACTCGACGCGCCGAGGCAATCTATGACGAAAACCTTGCTGCTTATATCAAGATTGTGTTCCGTCGGCCGTTTGGCAAGATCATTGTCAGTAATTTTTTGTCATTTTGATATACTATGTTTTTGAAAATAGTTATCTAGGATTTCTTTGAAGGTCTTGACCGTGTTGCAAAAGATTCAAACATGGGAGAGATAACATCAAATAGTAACTTCAGCAAGGCTGCCCTAAGGAAAGTCATCAAGGACTACAACTCTAAAGATTTAAAAAAATATGTTGATGTCCTGTCGAAGCGAGTCGAGAAACATTTCATAGATGCAGAAAAGTCAACTGTTGAAGAAGGCAGCAGAGCCATTTCATCCAAGGTCTTGGTTGGAGTATGGAATTCTTGTGAGGCAGAATTCATCAAGTTAAGCGAAGCATGGGCTTCGCGAATGTCTCAGGTATATGGGGACAGTACCATTTCTTTAGAGTACTCTACAGCAGACGTTGAGGCTACTTTCCGACGGCAAAAGTTTGGATCATGATACAGGCAGTAATTAACTAATATTTTTTACAAATATACATTTAAAGACTGGATCTAATACTACTCATAGTGCTGTGGGACAGCAGCTTTTTGAGTAGTGTCATGATTTGATTTTATGGATGATTGCGAACCGCCAGAGCCCTGAGACAGAGGAGGGCGAGCAAGAGAACTCGTACTCGATGGCGTTGGTTGCAAAACATTTAAAGCTGAACGCCAGGCATCAGGGGATAGCAGCCAGGACATCTGCGAGTTCGCAGGATTTGAGGACGGAGTCTGCGATTGAGATCTCGTGGAAATTTTCCAAAACCAGTTCCAGAGGGCTAACAATTTCTCCTGACTGAAGGACAAAATGTTGCCCTGTATGCGGATAATCCCGGCGTCTAGGTCAGCTTCATTGTGCGAGAAAAAAGGTTCGAGGTAAGCATTGTAAATGTAAGTCGAGCCCTGTTAAAAAGTGAACGGAATGAATTTCCAAGCAGAACATAGGCAAGATGGATCGACCTCGGTCTGTGGTAAAGAAAGGAAAAGCAGGAAAACGGTTTTCACTTCCCAATAGAAAGGCAGCCTTGATACGAAATCAGAAGTCTCTCTAAATAAGGAGAATGACAACTTGCCAGCTGAACAACCACTCCGCTAGATATTCGAAGGCCACAAATATGGCAATCACTGACCAGTACATCGACCATTTCTGGATGTCACCCTCCGAAAAAGGACGACGGGAAAGGGCTTTGTACGTGGCATAGCAAGGTAAAAGGAAGGCGAACCATGTGCTGGAAGGAAACTGAGACTAAATAGGAAATAATTGGAGTATGAAGCAACAAACCTGACGAGTCGAGAAAGAGTGGACACGATCATGTTGAAATTCAGATTTGCAGTGCAAGTCGTGGTCAAGGTAGAAACAGGTTGATTGGTTGTGTTTGGATAATTGCGAGATCTCATGAAGTCCCGTGGTTCGTTTGACCACCCCATCTTTCCCCGCATCCACCCCTTCAACTTCCAGGCTCGTTTATCCTGTGCCGGAAGCGTGATGGAGCCTACGTCTTCCACAAGCCCCATTATTAAGAAGCAGGAAGACGACGACAAAACAGAGAAGCGCGACATTAAACCCGTTCCCAAGACCTTGAACAGAGTGCCTCGTAAGTTCAGGGTTACCTACATTCTTGGTTATTCGTCAGATTTAATGGTCGTCCTATACTAGGTGCTTGTGTATGTACATCTAACATTTTAGAAAATTTAGCAGACTGAAATTTCTATCTGATCAGAATGCCTGCAGAAAGCAGAAAATGCGATGTGAGGGAGCCGATAATCCGCCTTGCAGGCGCTGCCGGAACACCGGGCTTGAGTGTCTGTTTGAGAAACCTTCACGCGAAGCGACTCTCACCGGTGAAGCGGGTTTGGAGTACGCATTTGTTGTTTTCTGGTTGATATATCGCTGAATCTTTCGCAGACGCATCCGCAGCCTCGAAGCGCACGTAGCTGATATCCGTCAAACCCAGAACACGATTTCAAGCACGCTGGCAGAGCTCGTACATCATTTGCGTAACGGAGGATTTGCGGCTCGATCGCCCTCCGCTTACCCTTCATCGTCGTTTCACCAATCACCCGGTCTGAACTCCCCTTCTATTTCAACTCCAACAGTTAGTCATCAGCATGCCTCCCCACCCACTTCAACGACAACTTTTGCTTCTTCGTCACACGGATCTGGTGGGAATTTACCCCAACCTCGTCCACAGAGAACCCCACTGCCAGGGACAAGTTATTCAGGTTCTTCCGTCCAGATTGCACAATCTCTACCCCCCGAGGATGTGAATCAATCCCAACTTTCACCAATGTACGGTAACTTTTCCTCAGGGGGCCAAAGTTACAATGCACACAATCAACCTTCCCAAGGTCCAGTGCTACCTCCTTTTTCAAGCATCCAAACCATGGGTCCCCCGGTCTCACAGCAGGGCAACATATCCTCTGTTCGTTTTCAATCCTCTGACCCGGGTTACCAAAGGAAATACTCCTCTGGTTCGAAGAGAAACGCACCTCCCTCTTCAAATGTCACAAGTGCTGATTCTTCGGACTTGGACGATGATGATGGAGGCGAGTTACCCGCCTCTGGCCTTCTCGCGCCTTGGGAGGTATTGCGGGGCCTAGCAGATGTGGCCATAGAAAGAGCAGCCAAGGTAGAGATATATGACTCTTGAGTACCCTTTCCACTGACCGCTTCCGTTTTAGGAAAATGGTGACAGCAGTGAACCTCATAGTAGGACCAGGACCCCCTCTCCGGAACGTCAGTCAAGACCGTCCAAGAGAAGAAAGATACGACATAAGTTGCCTCATGGTTCTACATTCCCAGATGGTCAGCATATTTGTCTCACGAAGCCCTCCGATGCTAACCGATCGTATATTGTCAGTTGTGACCAAAGGCATCATCACCGAGGCAGAGGCTCGCGAATTGTTCAAAATGTTGAATGACCTCTTTGACCTGCACTTCCAAGGCTAATTGTCTCTTTCTAGCTTTTACGATGGCTGTTCTACTTTCTTGTAGGCATATAAGCAGCCTTACTTTTTTTTTGCACTGACTCCATATCACCATATCACAGGCCCGTCTTTGACTCAAATACGGACACTTTTGATGCTTTACACGAGAGGTCTCCCTTTGCAGTAGATACGATATGTATGGTAGCGGCACGTGTGCGGGATGGGGGTGGTACGTACAAATATTGAAAGATCGCGTGTGGTATATGATTAATCAGCATTACAGGAAAACCAAGCGAAATTCATCGCCGATGCTTGGAGGAAGTCCAAGCAATATCGTCTGCGACCTTGTTCGCACCAGTGATGCGAAGTGAAGCCGTCCAATCCATGAGTACGCTTGTTCGCATTGTCCTCTTCTTTCTAAGTTTATAACTATTGTAATAAGTTCTCGTTTCTGGCTGGTCGGACAACGGATGGCTAAGCGGCGGTCATGCTGTGCGAATGGCGATGGAATTATGTAAGTCTTGTCTCGTCTTCTGAGGGTGACTCTTAAGAGCCGATTGTTTTTGAACACCCTCAGCAATGCATAAAGCTTGGCCTCGACTGCTCAAGCGCATGAATGCAAACAAGGCCGATGCAAGTGAAGATCGCCAACTTATCATTGCATCTAGGACTTGGTTTTGCTTGTACTTGTTTGAACATCAGTAAGCCGAATCAAATCAAAATATTGAGCCTCATAGTAAGCTTGTTGGCAGACTATCCTATGGGACAGGACGGCCAGCAGTTCTTAAAGACGATGAAAGCATCCGAGATTGCAGATACATTCTAAACCATCCGTTGGCTATCGAGGATGATATGAGGCTGGTATCTACTGTGGAACTTATTGCCATTCGTGAACGAGTTCACAATGCCCTCGCACCTTTTGAAGGACCTGTCAAACCGGAAGATTTTGAAGAGTTGCACAGGGCGAACAACGACTTCATGCACTGGTACAAAGTTTGGGATGAGGCCTTTTCCAGAAAATACGAAGATGCGGGTATGTCAGCTCACATTCAATACATATCCTTTTTTTTAAAAAAAAAAAAACGTTGCAGCTTTCTACCGACAAAGTTTGCAAATTCAACACCTCCACGCTGAATTGTTTCACAATGCTACGGCCCTAAGGGGTATTATTGGACCTGAAGATGTTCAAAACATGCCACCTGCTCATAGGGCACTGGCGATTCGATCTATCCAAATCGCTCGACAAGGTCTGGACATAACTGTCAACTCCCCGGCTTACAGAAAGGGCATGACATATGGTAGCGGTTCTAGATATCTTTTTATTCAATGTCTCATAGCTTTTCTTAGCTGTCCACTATACTCATGCTACTGCAACATTTGCAGCGTCATTTCTTTTACGACTTGCCCGTCTGTTGTGAGTCTTATGTTTTTTATTACACATTTGCTGAATTTGTTCACCGTGATATTACAGTCCAAGTGACTGCGATATCCTGGAAATTCGAAATCAAGTGGAACGCCTTGCGAATTTGATGGCAGAGAGTAAGTTGCTCACCCACTTATCATTTGATGAACTCAACCTTTTCTTTAGTTCCTGGAAAACGTTATGCTTTGACGTTGCAACTGATGCTGAAGCGCTCGAAGAAAAGGAAAGGCACTTCTTCATCTCGTTCTCCCAAGATCTCCCGTGATTCCCAGCGATCATTGGTCATGGCTATTGATCACCCACCTCATTCAGCCTCAATGGCTTCGCAACACAGCAATTCTGAGCCATTCTCTCCCGTCTACGACATGGTTTACTCTCAGGAAAATTCGGGACATGTTTCTGGCAATCCGTTGCCTCAACATTACCCACATCACCCACACTCAAACTTTTCCGAAGCAGAACAAATCTGGCGTGGTCTGGAACAGACCTCTGCCGAACAACTCCCAGTATGGATCTCTGATCAAAGTCTGGGCGGCCAGTCATTTTCACAGCATGGTATGGATGCATTCATCATCCCACCAGACTATCTGCCCCCTACAACCCAAATTTGGTGACATTTCCAGAAAAATGTGCTTCCCTTTACTTCTGATTGTTTTTCTATTCGAATTCCAGACTTTGATTGTGGTTTTTGATCTTGAATCTGTACCAGCCCCTTTGTACTGTGAAGCGAATGCTATGCATACGCGGAATCATACCCCCCTGTCTCTGCCAGCAGAAGAAGCAATAGACAAATGTAATTTACATGTACACAAGGTGCTCAAGTTCGTACTGGCAGTCGACATTTTGTTTGATTTGAATTACGGTTTTATACACATATGACTGTGGCGCTCAAACATTGTTGGTGGTTAACAATGGTTGAAAGGCTCGGACGATTTCTAAGTCAATGATAGTATAGCACTATGGTTTCGTTCGACTCTACATATTCTCTAAATAATATTGCAGCTCTTAAAGTCACTGTATGCTGTTAATATGTTACATAATGCGGCTGGTGATTCTCGTCAACTCCGAGTCGCTTCTTGAGAACCACATTCTAATCACTGGTGAACTCTTGAAGGTCCTGGGCTGGAACACGAGATGAACACAGGTTTTCAGGATAGCTCAGAGAATTCATCTGAAAGAGACTTCGGTATGAAATACACGTTTGATTCCATGCTGAATGTGCTGACCCGCCACTTTATAGACCTTGACGGAAAAAATCGGCAGGTTCACCTCACTCCCAGGCCAACTCTTTACCCTTTCCAAGCTTCCGGCGGACGATTGGACAAAAATCCTTTGAGGAACCTGAGCAATTTCTCGATCTTATCTGTGATCCAGAAACCACGAAAACCTCCAGTCATCACCAAAAATATAGAGGGTTGGCAATTCCTATTACAGTAATAAATACTCAATAAATAACCCTCAGTATAGAAATGGCAACAAGAAGGAAATTTATACTGAAGCTCGGCAAAGCTTTGTTGACTTTTGGAGCACCTTCGCACCGTGTAGAGTCGCAGCTTCTTGCAGCATCCGATATCTTGGATGCTAAAGCTGGCAAGTTATCGTTCTACACAAATTCATTGTCCCGCTAACTGTAGTCAGCACAGAATTTGTTCACCTTCCGAACATAATAATAGTTTCCATGCGAAATGACCAGTCGACCAGCTCAACTCGTACTTATTTCATTCGTGCTCGGGGACGTATAGCATTGACTTCTCTGCACAAAGTCCACGAGGTTTACCGGGATGTTTTACACGATAATATCGGCGCAGAGGCGGGAACTGATGCTCTGAGGCAACTTCTGAGATCACCCCCGATCTATTCTCTGAAGTGGCGCTGTTTTTTTGCCTTTATCTGTGCTTCCATCATCTGTGCCTTGTCCTTTGGAGGCTCTCTCGTCGACATGTGGATCAGCGGTGCCTGTGCATGTGTCCTTCAGTACCTAGGCTTGAACGCCGCAAACAAAAGTTCGATGTATGCCAACGTTTACGAGTGAGTTTCTGTCGAATCCAACTGTTAATGCGCATATACCCGGTTTCTGGACTGAAACAGCTTAGAATTTCTGTCTCCATTATAGTGGCCTTCATTGCCAGAGGTTTGAGCAATATTCCCGGTGACGTTTTCTGCTACGCTGCAATATCATCTGCTGGCGTGGTCGTGATTCTCCCGGGGTTCACCGTTTGTTTGTAGCTTTATTTTGTTTTCATCGACAAGTCCATTAATCTTTTGGAAAGTAATCAGTGCTCTCGAGCTCATGTCCAAGAACATCTTCTGTGGGTCAGTGCGAATCGTATATGCTATTATATACACCCTGTTCCTTGTGAGCGCATCCCTAGCCGAATCTCATCTTCACATTCGCCAAATTTTCTATCATAATGCAGGGATTTGGTTTGACCATTGGCTCTGATTTCTACCTGGTACTTGATCGACGAGCGCGTCGCATCTACTATCGCAGCTCAATCCCGGAAAATCTCACTTATACTCATGGGCAATTTGTGATGCAAAATGGCTCACATCCTTTGCTACCAATAAGCGGTGTCCTAGGTCTCGGTCATGTGTCTGGCAGTGCACCCGATCATACCGTTAAAGGTACATCCGAGACGGAATTAGAGATTGATTATTTAATAGATGATCAATCTTTAGGTTGCATTCGTGACCCAAACTGGCCAGTTTGGAGGCGACCACTACCTTGGTGGACTTTATTCATCATGGTCCCTGTCTATTCTATCTGTTCCTCGCTTTCCAATTTACAATACTGGAGGAGTCTGCAGCTGCCGATCATGGTTTTCTTTTCTTGCTGTGCCTACGCTGCGAATCACGCTGTGAGCCTGGTTCTACCTGGCAGGACTGACATCGTCTCCGCAGCTGGTGCATTTGTCATCGGTTCTCTTGGAAATGTCTACTCTCGCGTTGTTCGTGGAACTGCCTTTACTTCAATGGTGACAGGTGTTCTATTTCTCGTACCTGTGAGTTCTAATACCTCAGCATATTCACCGGACGATCGACCTTTGCAGTCCGGTATATCGCAAGGTGGCGGGATTACCCAAACATACCATAGTTCTGCAGAGCAGTATTCAAGCGGGTTTTCTCTTGCACTTCGCATGATTACAGTTGCAGCTGGGGTTACGATTGGTTTATTTGTCAGTCAGGTCATAGGTGGGTAAATTTGTTGCTCTGTATGAACGTGCGATTCACGATGTGTGGAAGTTTATTTATTTGGCACACAAAAAATTGCCGCCCACTTTGCCTTTTAAAGTGTGTCAAGTATGTCCAACGCTGCTCACTTTCTCAACTAAACGAGAAAGATTGTACTGTAATTCTTCTACATGTAGCCTTGGCCATAATCCCAGTTGATAGATAGTACATCGAAACCAACTTCATGGTAAATTATTCAAACATCAAAGTACACGGTGTAAAGACTGTCCTTAGCGGATATAAAGGCTGTAAATGTAGAATATTCTAAGAAGTAAGATAGTCAGGATCCAAGAAGTTGTGTGAGCTCTTCTAAACGGCGTTGCATGAGATCTGCTTTGCTGAAGTTCTGACCAAGGGTCATGTTTGCCAATTCTGTTTTTTTCTTCTGGACTTCCAGGAGCCTGGCTTCGATCGAGTTCTCGATGATAAATTTGACTGTTGTAACTGGTCTCGTCTGGCCGAGACGATGCTATGTAAAAATTCGGCAATGAAATTATCCGTAGAATAACTTGAGCAAAGCTGCTTACAATCCGATCAACTGCTTGATTTTCGACAGCGGGGTTCCTGAAAAGAGCCTACTTAGGGAAGAAGGCAAACAATAGCGGAACCGCGACACACCAATAGGGATCCATAAGGTATACACGTTGAGCAGCAGTCAGATTGAGGCCCACACCACCAGCCTTCAAACTGACAAGAAGAACTTCACAGCCAGGATCGTGTTTCAGAGCCTCCATAGCTCGAGTTCGGTCATCTCGCTTCATAGTTCCGTCCAGTCGGTCATACCGGATTCCAGCAGCCTCTAAAGCGTCTTCAACCCTAGAAAAGGAGTAGTGTTTATACTGAGACGAACGTAAATCAAATTAGCTTACTTGTCAAGCATCGTTGTCCACTGAGAGCTACATATGCGTGAGCATCGGAAAATAAGCAGCAAAAGGCAAAAACTAACAATACGACCGTCTTCACTATTCCGTCGTCTATTGGCCCTGCTATTCCCATTTCATCTATGACCTCGATGTCGGGATTATAGTTGGAAGAATGGGAATTCATCTTTGAAAATTTAACGAGGTCGCTTAATAGCGCTTTGATCTTCGTTGAAGGATGAAAATTCTCAAGTGATGCACCTTTCTGCCGTCTCTCGCGTTTTGGCACTTTCTTCTTTTGAGATCCATCCGGAATTTGATCTGCCTTGACTTCATACGCATCGGTCGGGCAAAGAGCGGCCTGGCAAACTGAGCAGGGACGTCGGATGTCCGGTGAAACATTTGGCCATCCCGGGAAAATCGAATTACGACAGCATTCGATACAAAAGAGATGTTGGCATCGTGTTAGTACTGGTCGTGGTGTACTGGGGCTATTGGCTCGTGTAGACCCTCGTGAGCCGATGCCTTTAACCCGACGGCCACGTCTGGAAGGGGTGGTAGCAATGTCGTTTTCGACGCCATCTGTTTGGGTGAGCTCCGAAGAAACACAGAGCTCACAGCCACATTCTACACATTGTGTGGTTGCAGATTCGCGTAAAATAGTAAATATAGCAGCAGCCCGTGAGGCATTGAAACCCTCCTTGGCAATGGCCGTGATGATATCTTCGTATGACAATACAACGCCATTTTCTTGACCAGGCTCCTTGCCTTGTACGAGTTCGAAGTGATCACAGATTTGGCGCAGTCGAAGAATTTTTTGCAAAATCCCAACGTAGTTCTTCATCACTTCGTTCTTTTTTGATAGCTCATTGAACTCCGCTTTTGATTCATCCAAAAACCTGTTGTATATCTCCGTTTCTTGGGTATCAAACTGCAGATATCGCAATTCATCGCGGCGGGGAGGAAGGGCCAGTATTTTCTTTCCATCTGAAGCTTTAGTCTCCTTTGTCCGACGCAGCGTGATGCATTGCATAATAGTCTGAAGACGAGCCACACCAAGTTCTTGACCAAATTTGACTGGACTGCCGATATACTCGGTCCAGATGTTCTTGTCGTCCAGAGGGTCCAGACGCAGGAATTTGATGAGCGCAAATACGTCGTCCAGTTTGTTTTGGACTGGTGTACCCGTCAAGCATAATCGACGATCCGCCATCAAGTCACAGCAAGCGCGGCTGGCAACTGTAGCAGTTTCTTTGATAGAACTAGTTGGCACAAATATATATATTAGCTTACATAAAGATGTACGGAATGCACCCACTGAGCTTCGTCCAGGACAACTCGGAACCAGTGTATACTTTGTAATGCGCTTGGGATCTCAGCAGGATTGTTAACCTGGGCTAAGAGTGCATTTTTCTTCCTCTTTGTCCCCGTCTTCTTCGGTTTTGGTAAGCGGAGGACTTGGTTGCCGTGTTCATCAAAATCAACACCTCCTTGACCCTCACTGCTTCCGTCGTCCTCTTCGTCATCCTCAGCAGACAAGAGACTACGGTTTTGTTTTGAGAATTCCGAGGCAAGAGTAGCATATGTCGTGATAACAGCGTCAAAATCAGCGAGGAACGAAGGGTCAGGCCGACGAGCATTGCCATGATATATGTAGACCCGCAGTGCTCTGCCCTCTCGTGTTCGTTTTGGCTTCACATCTTCGGGTTTCTCATCCACAAGCATCGCTACCTGAGATGAAGTACCGGCTTGAGAAAATGACGTCGGCGGCAGGCAAGCACCGCTACCACCGATGACTGATACTTCCCCTTTCCAATGTTCCCGAAACTGGTCTTCCCAGTTAGAAACAGTAGATAGAGGGCAAATAATTAGCGTTGCCCGGCTTTTTGCCTTTATACGACAAGACCTCGCATAGTTTGCCTCCAGCTTGTCCTGCAGCCTGTCTGCCTTGGCTTTAGCTTTACTTGACGACGGCGATGACGAAGTGCTATTCTCGGAGATTTCAGGCATGCCCCATACACTACCGGAAAAATGAGCAGCATCAGGAACGTCAGGCCGCGGTAGTGGCCGGGGAACGACTTCAAGTGGGGAAGCTGCAAAGGCCATTGAAGACTCGAGGGTTGCAGCAATGAGGGAGACACAGCTAATTGTTTTACCCAGACCCATCTAAAAGGGTAAAGGTCAGAAAAATGTAAAAAAAAATTCAACTTCTATCTTAAAATGCGCACATCATCGGCCAGTATAGCACCCTTTGCTTCCTGTGGGGCTTCGTAGATTTCTTTCTGAGTAACTAAATGGAACCAACTGGTTCGGCAAGAGACAGAGTTGAACTTTCTCTGCCATAAAGATGAAAATTCTTTGTTCAATGTCTTCTCTCTCTCACGTTCAAGTAGAAAGGTTAGGGCCCTTTTCTGGTGGGGATAGAGCTTCGTGGCGATCTCCGAGCCTTTGACGTAGAAAGAGAGAAAGATGTTTGGAAAAGAACTAAAAGGCGTAACAGAATACTCACTAGGTTCAGTCTCCGACAGTCCATCGCCATCTTTCAGTGTTTTGAAAAGTTCATCAACCTGACTTCTTTGAACCTCAACACTCTTCCCTGAAGAATTTGGCGCTGACCAACGCGTATGATCTCGTTGGGGAAGAATATTCAAGCTGTTTGAAACCAGGAGTGCTCGGCGTCTGTCTGAAAGATCGTCGTGGGGATTAAAGTAATGGTAGTTTGTTAACCTTTGCATGTCATAAGGTGGCGCTGGGTGGTCAAGTATTAAATTAGATTGGCGGAGGTAATTGCCAACGACAGGAATGTTGCCCTTGGGTGTGTAAACGAGCATCTGTAGGGGTAGAATAGGAAGCTATGTTTGCCGATGAGCAAACTGCTCAGAAAAACTGAACAAGATTTAAGATAGACATACGTTGCCGGGGCCTTTCCGAATTTTCGCGTCGAGCCTGATCAAACCTTTGCCAAGCATGGGTCCGAGGAAATCGGCAACCTTTTGCTCAATCACCCCGAAGACTTCTCCAGATATATTCTCGCCATTGAGACCTCTTCCAGACGGCGATTTGATGTGGATTGTTTCTCTAGAGGTGGGTTTATGGGGATTATGTTCGTATTGCAATCTAACATATGCCCATTCGGTTTCTCCGGGGTTCTGCGGGACTATGTACGGAACAGGGTACAGCACCAGGGCATTGACAGTCAGCTGGCCAATGCAGACGGGTGTCTTTGGTGGTAAATCGGATGGCAGAGGCGGCTGGGAGTTATGACGCGAAGCAGTGGATGGTGGCGGAGACGGAGAACCCGTGAGGTCGATGATTTGGGGCTCAAGTGGCTGAGAACTCGAAGACTGAGACAGAGACTGTTGCGAAAATTGCGAATGAAAGGAAGAACTTCTAGAGGGATGATTGGGTAGGGTTTGTTGCCTGGGTGTAGAGAAGGAAGCAGGCCCTGCGAAAAGGGGCCGATACGAAGGCTGATTATGTGAGGCGTAGTTGTTGGGAAATTGGGCAGAGAGGTGCTGCGATGGATAATGCACAGGCAGAGAAGACGAGCCGAGTGGCCTGCTAGAGAACGATGACACCGCTCCCGACATTGTAGAAGAAGAAGCAGACGGGTTGAGAAAGGGTGAAGGAGCGAGGTCCTGGGGTGAGATTTCTGTGCGCGCGCGCTTAGTGTATCTCGGGGGGTGGTACTGTTCATTTTTGTCGTCGTCGTCGTCGTCGTCGAGGGTGAGGTCGATATGGTTCGACTGAGAGAAGGGTGGTCTCGGGGAGATGGGGGACGGGGCAGCCATGGACAGTCAGAGAGTCAAAGATATTAAGAGAAGGCGGTCTTTGATGACAAATAATGTTATGTAATAATGTTACCTAATAAGCTGACTTTGAATTTAACGCTGGGCGCGAAGCGTCCGGCGGGGTCCAGGGGCAGAGCCCCGGCAAGCTGGAGACCCATAGCGCAGAGCTGGGTGAGCGAAGCGAACCCCGGCGCGTAGCGATGGGTCGTAAGCTTGTAACAGAGAATCCTCAACTTCCATAGTGGTTTTTCAAATTAGTCAGCACATGATTTCAGATAAGCTACAGTATATCAATTATAAATTTACGTCCAACCCATCGAGTAATATGCCTTCCGCGCTGCCTCTTCTTTCGCAGTTTGTTTACTCCCCCCTGTTCCCTCTCCCTTGCATATCCCGTTCACTGTCGCCTTCTCAATCCCTGCAAATCATTTAATCTGAGAAATGCACCCACCAATGCATCTGACCAACCATCGCCCCGCGTGCGCTTGGCCACTGAACTCGGCCAAATATTCAACCGTCACCCGCCGCTGCATCGCAGCTTGGTTAAACAGAGGAAGAAACGGCAGGTTGGGTTGCGCGGGAGCAAGTGGATTCGGTGGAATCACAGCCGAGATGGGCATCGGTGCAGGTGTGCGAAACATTGGCGGCGATGGCGATGGTGGCGGCTGCGACGCAAAAAATATGGGAGGTTGGCTTAAAGACGGACCAGGGGACATGGTCTCGCTCTTCGCTCGTTTCTGCGGTGGTGGCACTTCGACGGTCGGATGTGCATCGCCCTCGTATGTGGGGTCATCGAACATAGGTTCAAGTTCTTGATCGACTAAGCTGCCAATCCAATCGTTGACAGCCTGCGGCCCGGATGTCACATATAAGCCACCAAGATAAGCATG
This sequence comes from Galerina sulciceps, assembly GCA_023014345.1. Classification (NCBI taxonomy): domain Eukaryota; kingdom Fungi; phylum Basidiomycota; class Agaricomycetes; order Agaricales; family Galerinaceae; genus Galerina; species Galerina sulciceps. The sequence continues at coordinate 244,915 of JAEDXJ010000042.1, forward strand.
GAACAGGGCGTTTGTTTCCTGCAATTCCGTTCAGCACATCGTCTGTAATCAGTAGGTCACAAAAAGTGCTGACCTGAGGAGATTTGAGCGATGAAATCACGTCTGGGTGGCAACACAGTTTAGACCTTAACTTATAGTGAGACACCCAATCAGCAACCATAGTACTCAAAAGAAGAGCCCCTCGGCGTTTCTACAGTTGCCCGTCAGGCCAATTAGAACGATATACAATGAAGTTTCCTCACTATTATGTCAGACGACTGCAACAGTGGGCGTTTTCGGAACAGAGTATAGGTTAGTGCCATCTCGAATGCTACCTTCCCAAGATCGGTCAGTCTCTCGTTGTCGCCATAGTCATCAGGATGAGCATTGGGCCGCCGGAGGGATTTATGTGTAAATATCTGAAGAACTAGATCGCTCTTAATCTGTGGCAAAGGGGGCATACGAGAGACATCGAAATTTCTTTGATCGTCTTGGGAACGGGTCCTTTTCAAGGTTGTCGCAGGCTGATATTCAGACAGATAAGTTGTAGCAGGACTATCGGAGTTCATGTGCACATTGTCACCAACAACGAGCGAAAGCAAATTTAAGCAATTATATACACCCCATAAATATTGGAAGCTGATGTTCAATAAATGTCAATAAGTCCAAATAATACTAGGCGTTGTCTCTCTCTGTTGTCTTCGCCTACGAATAGTGCCTTAGCGATAAAAGGATAGCATGCTGTGATTAATAAACCCCCTGACCCGTCATGCCCATCACTGTCCTAAACCGTGACGTGAATTTTGAAGGGTGTGGAACCTTGCTGAAAGCAAGGTGACGAACTGGATTCCAGTCTCCCTGGTGCAGAAGAAAAACTTCCGTCCACATACAATTTTTTGCCCCCCCCCAGAATGGCCGGTCTCGAGCCTAATACGACACTTGATGAATGCAGCTGGTGGAATGTATACAGTGGGTATACGTATAAATATGTATTATTTACAAGGTTCAAGTTTTGATAACTGTAAAGATATGCGACAAGCTTCAAGACGGTGGAGCTGGAGTCACCAATTCGTGAGCTTTTGCCCTCCTCAAAAGATTGCGCAAGCTGTCAAGTGTGTTCTTCATTGAGGGATCATTTCTGGCTTCTAAATTTCGGATATGGTTTGAAATACTAGGTGAACGATTAATCAAAGAGAGTGCGCATTGGCAATAGAACCTGCCTTTTGGAGCCTGCGAGGACAATTGGACAGTCTTTCATGAGGTGAGGAGACTGACCACACAAAACACAAGCCGAGGTTGGAACCCCTCGGGCCTTCTTGGCTGTATTTTTCGGTAGCGAGAAAGGTATAGTATTCGAAGAGCCAGCTATTTGTGGTTGATTCTGCTGACTGGACACTAGCAGAGCTGACTTAGGTATCGGGTGAAGAGGTTGGCCAGCTATCAAGGATATGTGGCCCCTTAGGTGAAGTATCTCGTCGATGGCTTGGATCGCAGCACTCTGAAAAATACATATGATAAGATAAGCGTAGGATGCAGTGATTTGACTTGCCCTTTCTTCCCAAGGTTCATCATCGGCGTGGAGGATCAACATTTCTCGGTACTCTGCAAGATTTTCGGATTTATCAACCATTTGACATTGTCCAGGGCCATGGCGCCGTCCGCACAAACCGCAGTCGATTACAACATCGGATTGAACGTCTTTAAGTTCTTGCTTCGGTTTGGGCTTGTTACGGTTGTTGTCGATATTCATACTGAAGTCTTCATCGGTCATACCGCCATCGCTTTCGCTTCCGTCTTCAGTGGCCTCTGCATCGGAGCCAAAATACGCAGAATCGTCGGAAGCTACAGACTTCGCCTTTTGCTTGCCTTTCTTATTAAAGTCATCTGAACCACCGGATCCAACATGAATCTTGGTCTACCAAGAGGTTGGGTATGTCAAGAGTCTGAAAGGCTAACACAGTCCCATTTACCTTCGCAATATCTGCCGCCTTACGACGTGCTCCTCTTCCCGACAATGCGATCTCTTTTTGCTGCTCTTTCTCTCGCTCTGCATTGATCTTTTCCAGTGCTTTGGCCCACGAATCTGTCTGGTCGTCTTCCACCACATCTTCGAGCGAGTCCTTGTCCGCAGCCCAGATCTTGGCAAATGCGAAGGTTAAACCGCCAGCTGCTTTCGGTGCTTCTTTGACTGCTTCTTTCTCCGTCTTCTCCAGGAGTTTGTCGATGTCATTGTCAGTATCTAAATGTCACTTTAGAGTTTCATCTATTAAACACGCAAATGGACTCACAAACAATATCACGATTTTCTTGTTGAGATTCAAATAGCGCTTGAGCACCGTAAGTCAGAATTGATTGAACGTTCTCTCCACCAGTGTCTTCGTCATCGTCCATTTTTTGAACAATGAGGTGGTCAAGGACGAGTTTCTTCTTCCCAATCTGCATGATACGTTCTGGGTTCCATCAGCAAAGAGCCAGAGAATGCTGTGTTAAATTGTTTACTGTACCTTCAGCAGAATCTTTCACCATCAGCTTAAATACAAGACAAGTCTTCTTCTGTCCGTATCTGTACGCCCGGGCTATGGCCTGGAGAACGACGTTAGTTGAATTGTATGGAAAAATCTGGCCCATAACAAACTTGTAAATCCTGTGAATTATAGTTAGTGGAAGAGTTGACTACAAGGAAGTTGCACCGACCTGATGGGGATTAAAATCAGGATCGAAAATTATCACAGTATCTGCGGTCTAGGAGCACATCATGAGGCACGAAATTAGAAAACAGTCTAAGATCCAACATACGAAAAGATTGATGCCAACGCCCTGCACAACTATGAGCAAATATTAATTTGATAAAGTACAAAGCTTACACCAGCTCGAGTGGTGAGAAGGAATATAAAATGCTCTGAGTTAGGCTTGTTAAAATCGTCCATCGCTTTTTGACGATCAGATCCTTTGGTATTCCCATCCTGTTCATAAGTTAGGAGTGGATATTCTGATAAAAAAATGAATCTGACCAAACGAAGAAACTTATAACCTTCGCCCTGCAAAAAGTCTTCGACGATATTTAAAGCAATGACGAACTGATCGTAAATAGACTCAGTCTTCGAGGGGTGCGGTATATATATATATATATACCTGACTGAAAAGCAAGACCCGATGTCCGTGTTCTTTAAGCTTAGGAAGCAATGCTTTGAGGAACCGGAGCTTTCCGCTGGCGTCGATCAGTTTGTCATGCGTCTCCTGAGGAAGCAAATCCCGCGGCTCAATATCTTCGGCATAAAGATACGGGTGTTGCAAACATCTTGAATATTCAGTCAACAACGTCCCAGGAATGAACAGGATACCAAATTCTCACTTTCGCAATTGCATCAGCACGTTATTGATGCGGGTTTTTTGAGGTGCGCTTTGTCCACCCGATGGCTGCTTTAAACCAGTAAGAATATTCAAATTGTTGCCTGAAAGGAATATTGAGTGCCAGAAAACAGAAATCTGATCGCAAGCGTTTACTAAGAATGGACCGGTACACCTCCCGCTGGAGCGGGGCCATCGATATTGGGACAATGACTTCGTTCTAACTTTGTCGTCAGCAGTGGTGGTGGAGGAAAGACCACATGGTAATATTAACCTTCGGCGGCAAATCGAGCACCTCGCTCTTGATGCGGCGAAGGAAATAGGGCCGCAGGCGGTTGTGCAATTGCTTAACGAGTTCTTCGTCCAGGACCTCGTGTTGTTTTTCCAGCCCTTCGAGATCTCGCCACTCTCGCGGGTCAAGGAAGTTCATAAGATTGAACAATTCGCGCATGTTATTGTTTAGCGGCGTCTGCAAATTTGATGAAATGTGACGTAGTTCAGCAATGAAACTAGAAACTTACGCCAGTCATTATGATTCTGTGTATACTTTTCAGTTCATTCAATTTCTTAAAGAGGAGGCTGCGATCGCTTTTAACTGAGTGCATCGAGTTAAGTGTGCAGTTCTTCAAAGGCGGAAGAACTTACGCCTTTGACCTTCATCGACGACGAGAACCTGAAAAAAATTCAGTTCAGGCATTCAATGAACACAAGGATACCTACCTCCCATCGAGGCTGGTTTTTAAACACTGGGGTAAAGTCTTTCCCATTGGTTAAAGCTTCGTAAGTGGTGACAAGAACATGAAATTTGGCGGGTGTGTTTTCTGACGACGTGCGTTCATGAAACAGTTCAAATTTTTTGATGACATCTCGGGCAATTTTCTCGCCGTAGAACGGAACAACTCTTAAGAGAGGAGCCCATCGTTCAAACTCTCTGACCCAATTTGTAATCGTAGAATTAGGAACAACGACAAGAGCAGGAAAAGCATTCCAATTTTTGACGATGTTGCCCAGGAAACTAACGATTTGGACCGTTTTACCCTACCGAATCATAAATAAAAATTGCCTCTAGTCATAGAAACGGAGTCAACTCACCAAACCCATCTCATCTGCAAGGATACAATGCTGATGACTCCACCAATTATTGCAGAGCCAGTTAAAACCATCAACCTATAATAGATTAGTCTCTGCTACACATCAGAAAATAAATGTAGTTTCGCAAACACCTGAAATGGCATGAGCTTATCCTTAGGATCTTGACCGAGTGCCAGATCAGACGCTTCTTTCAGTACATGCCTTCGATAGTCTTCGGGGTTTCGGTTGTCAAAGGTCTCCCAATACTTGTTGGTTCTTTTTGGGACGACGACACTTCGAGACTCTATAAATTTATCAAAGGCCCTTTTGAAGAACTTGTAGCCAGCTTGATCAGGCAGTGGTGGGGAGTCCCATGTGGCTAAAAACCGAGATTTCCGTTATAGAAAATAACGCGTAACAATGTCGCGTCGTACCTTCGTCGTATCCCAGTTCATCCCACTTGATGAACGCCCAAACAACTTGATCAATATCGGATTTACCTAAGGTGTCATGTAACTCCCACTCTTCGACCGATTCTGTAAATTCGTCGGGAGGTTGTTCACCCTTATCAAAAACCAGTGCAGAAACGCGCTTTTTCCTCTCAACTTCGGAGCTCTCTTCATCACTGGTGTTGACTGCTTTCTTGTGTATCCTCCGTTTTGTTTGTTTCGTCGGCTTTGGGCTCCACAGAAGAATGTCGAGTACGCGACCAACTTGCTTCCAGGCCTTCGGTATTCTTCTTTCTGCGTCTGGCATTGAAGAAATGAGTGAGAGGGTCACAATGTTGACTGGTTGTATAGAGGAAGCGCGCGATTCCAAATCTTTTTCGAACAAGCTGCCAGGTACTCGAGAGTCAATTTCCATCGCGTCCTCATCTAATTCGTAGGGCTGTTGCAGCAGCTCGACTTTCGTCCCACCAGAAATGAAGTTTTTTAATTTTGAAGGGTGGGTCGATAACAACCACATATGAGGTACCCATTCTAGGCGTCTATAGCTTTTGCCAACCCACTTGACCAAGTACTCCCGAGGAAGTGGCATTTTATAATTGGGTGCTCCATTCGTATTTTGAGAAGGCTCGACTGCGTTGTCAGGGTACGGACGCCAGGCAATAATTTTGTCAAGCCCATATTTGTACGACGAGCAATCTGCGCACAGCCAGCTCTTCGCTTGCTGATAATGCTCTGCAACATCAGCAACAACACAGTCTTGTTCAAGGGCTGCAGGCACTGGCAAATGACGATAATGGGCCAGGCGCTTGCATGTGAAACATCGAAACAGTAATTCGCGAGCTAGACTTCGAACATGTTCGTGCCGCTCTTCAATAGACAACGCCGTTCCGTCCTTCATGACTGTATCTTCACCATCCTCAGGTGCAAAATGATCGACCTTCACGCGAGACGCATCAGGAGATAGGGCAGTCTCCATGCATCCCATGCAAATACCACCTCGCATACACGCGCCTGCGAAGGCATAAATGATTAGACAAATTATTAGTAGAGTAGGACCAACCGCAAATAAATTCAGTGATTTGGTCGATGTCAAGCTGTGAACGTTTCTTGGGCAACATGGAAGAGAACGTATCGTCATTCTGACCGGCTTCCCACTGTCCACGATCTTGTTCCCTCACAGCCTTGAGTACTTCATCCCGTTGGGTTCCAGCAAGGCATTTCCAGTGGGCACTAACTGGGCACTTGAGGCTAAAGACAGGATTTAAATATCGCAAAAAATGTTTCGCAAAAGGATGTACCATTGCACCCATCCTCCAAGATCAATGAACGTTTGCTCCCCTTCCGATTCCACGAACTCATCGTCAGTACTGCGCCTCCTCCTTTTGCCCTTGCCCTTATTTTTTCTCTGAAAGTTTACTAGAAGCTTGTGGGCTGGCCCCAAGTGACATTTTTCACAAATGCTGCGATGATTCCTCAACGCCGCATTATCTTCGTCGTCAGAAAAGGGATCGTCGTTTAAAGTTTCAATGCTGCGAAAATGACCATACATAGGCTGCGCAGATCTGACGCGTCTTCGACCCTTGGTTGTTCCTTTGGTCTTCTTCTCTGCATGGGTGTCGTCGTAGTCATCATCGTTGATATATTCGTCGTCATCAGAATCGATATGAATTTCCGTGGCCTTTCTCGCACGCGTAGATCGCCGTGGGTGGATGTGAATTTCCTCTTCACTTTCTTCTGTGAAGTCGCTATCCGAATTGATTGTAATGACCTTCTGAGACCTTGATTTTCGAGGACTGAATGGGAGCTCCTTGTTCTTCGAGCGAGCGCTCCTCTGTGGTTGCTTTCGCGAGCTTTGCCCATCATAATCTTCGTCGTCCGCGTTTTCATCAGTTCCTTCTTCTTCAGAGTCAGGGACAACTTCATCGATCTCGGAACGCGTGGATTTATAATGACCACTATGTTCTACCATTTTTACCCGAGAAAGTGGGTGAACGTAGTGTGCCGATGGGTCAAACGGTGGCAGAGCTCCATCGGAGAGCGCCTTTTCTAAAGAAAAAAAAAAGACTTAGTGTAAGTTACTACCAAGGAAATTCTTACTGTATTGTTCGACCAACTGTGGGTACTGTTCGATAAAGAATTCCGCTGGAAACTAAAAAAAAAACGCGTAATATCTGCTGAACAAGCATAAACGCGCCACAATTGCTTAGATATACCTTATGAGCTATGCCTCCATCATACTGAGCATAGTAGTAATGTTTGTTTCCATCTTTGAATTCGCCAATCACCCTATCTACACGCGTTTGTAGACCCAAGCTCAAGGAGCTTTCATTGGCTGGCTTGTATTGACGCTTTTGAGCTGCTGGCAAAATGGGGGGCGCGACGAAGAAATTATGCGACGGCTTTATAGGGGCCTGTGGTAATTTTAAGATAACTCTACGAGGTTTAGAAGAGACTTGGGACTCCGTTAGAGAGGATTCACTGTCGAAGTGGCCTGGAGAGTCAGGCATCGCTTTGTACACGGACAAAATGAAAACTGTGGTGGGTTCCTTGAAGTTGAACGCGTCCTGCTCAAGTGGCGGTGCTTATGTAATAAATTGATAGATATGTCCTTTCCAGTCTTTGTGAGGGATGTATGTGTGATGTACTTAGGTGCTGAACTAGGTAGGATTTCACCCAACATACACATCTGTAACAGTAAACAATCATTTTGCCTCCTGAAAGCCAGTGAGCGCTGTTTCTAAATATCCGAGTGGTGTTCTTGCATCATTTTGAGCCAATCATGACATTGCTGAGCCAGCAATTCACTGTGGTCTTTTGAAATTGTCAAGGTTAACACTCGGAGTCATATTCACAACTCACTGATGCAAAATGCATGCGGAACGTCGCTTGGTCCGTGGACTATGTTCAAAGATTGTCTGTCAGGATCCAATCTGCATACCAAGGTATTTCTTTCGTCCCCAACCCAATCATCCCTGGAAGCATAATAGAAATACAACCTCTGCTTGTACTGTCCTAGCAGTACCGAGTCTAATTCACGAATAGTCTTCATTTCACAGTGAGCCATGCTCAAGGCCGCGGTGATGCTGCTGCCGGATGACAGGAATTCACGCAGGACACGAAGTTGCCGTGCTGGCCAGTTTGAATAGAACAGGGTGAAAAAATATCCAGGAAGGTACCTGATCAAAAAGGCAAGAAAAGAGAGCACAGATCTAGATAATGGTGAAAAGACAGGCTTGGTTGTTATGAGTTGGGAGACTTTGATCTAAGTGCAAAACTCACAGAAAGTAGTCTTCCGTTAGGTGTACTGGCAATATTACTTATCGTCGGGAACAGCAGGAAAACAGAGGCCACCTCAGTTGGACGAGCCTTCAACATCTTGGGACTGTATCGGTCAATCTGCTCATTCTATGGCTGAGAAGCATCAAACCTGCAAAGCAATCCAAGCACCGACACTGTGCCCGACAACAATGATCCTTGTTTTTTTTGAGTAGGAACGAGAGGCAGCATCAAGAAGTTCAACGGAGCTGTGAACTTGGATACTTAAACTTTGTTCTGGAAGGTATCTTGTGCCAACTTCATTGATTATTGCGGGAGAGTGGTCTAAATGAGCATGGGCGACAATTGCAAGGTTCGAGAAAGTGTGCTTCTCGTGAAGTGATGAAAGAAATGGGATGTAGAAATCCGCGAGTCCTGGGTTTCCTGCATGGATCAGTTCTGAGGCCCTCATCTGAGAGCAATTGCGCCTTACCAGGTATGAAAAGCAACAAGGCATCGAGTTCGGTGTCGCTGCTATGGGGTGGCCACCACAGGGCGAGCGATGAGCCCAAAGCGCCACTGTGGATAAACTGAGCGCTCTGAAAAGATGCGCCAGAGGAATACGCTTGTGAAGGGAGGGGGTGGAGAAAGCCAGGTAGAGGAGACATATGTCACGTGGTTGTCGTCAACGGGCTTGAATTGATCTGCTGCATGGCACTGGCAGTCCCTCCAACGTTCATGTCCCGAGCCCCTCCCTTTCCAACGCGTCGCCGTTCTCCTTCTATCACCAATGGAACTCAGCATCCCTCTTCTGCCCCAGGGATTTCCGCCATAAGACCGCTGCAGATATCGCGTCCTGATTCACGACCTACCACTCCAGTGAACTCGTATGCACCGGCTTCGCCCTCGTTTCCGAACACTGCCCCTCTCGGTCCTTCTCGACCTCAAAGGTCTGAGCTAAGATCGCGTGCTGAATATCCTGGATCTGAGCGGGGGTCATCCTCACAAGATCTCTATAGAGATAGCACAGGCACTTCTCGTTCTGAAGTCAATGGCGCACCATATCGCACTCTTCCTGCCTCTGCTGGCAACTCCGGACCCCCACCCAGGCAAAGACCCGAAAGGCTTAAAAGCCCTACCTCTGACAATGGAGATTCAACCACTCCGGTCACTCTCACATCTGCGTTGTCCGCTTTCCAGTCGGCCGGTTCGCGGAGGCGTACACCTGAAGACAGCGACGACTATCACTACAAACGTGAAAGAGAGCTTGAGATCGAGGCAGAAAAAGCGCGCCAGCAACGAATACGAGATCGAGCTCCTGGGATACGCATAAGAGGACACACCAGAGCAGGCGAGATTGATGGTATGCTATCCCATCCCGCATATGTCTCTGTCTGTTGACTTGACTAATGAAGTTTGAATTTAGCCGTTTTGGACCAGGTTAAGGACGGTTGGGAGTTTGTGATTGACCCCGATGTATGACTCTGCCCTCTTGCAAGAAAATGGTATAGTGCTCATAACTCGATACAGTTCAATAACGTTGATCTTGCACTGCAACTTCTCGACAAATCTTCTCTTGGAAAGGACATGGATTCTTTCCGCCGCACAAAAAATATGCTCTCAAAGGCTCTCAAAGGATCCGTAGACAGTATGTTCTCCCAATTCCACCCCTTGCAAAGTTTAATTCATGACTTCCACCATTACAGAACATTATCAAGCATTTGCCGCATCACTACCACACCACGCATCGCTACTGGCCCATCTTAACACAGCTCAGACTGAGCTGTCTTCTACTCGTTCTGCGTTGCTCGAAGCAAAAGAATCATTGGGCGGTAAACGGGCCGATCTCGTCCAACTCTGGAATCGAGGACAGATGCTAGAAGAGATGATAAAGATATTGGACCAGATGTATGTCGGGTCGCTTCGAGCTACATTACCGTATTTTAAACCGTATTTCATCAGCGAGCATCTGAAAACAGTGCCTGACTTATTGGAGACTCTCATGTCCGAAAAGCGCCTCCTTCAGGCATCCATATTACTTGTACGAAGTCTCAAGATCATCAATAAACAAGACATGCTTGAAATTGGTGCCATTTCGGATTTGAGGGGCTATCTCAATGGTCAAGAATCAGTTCGTCGCCGATCTACATTTCTTGTCATAGTATCTAACCGATCGGCAGGCATTACGCGAAATCTTGATCGAAGAGCTGCAAAATCATCTATATCTCAAGTCTTTTTGGTGTGAATCTAGATGGGCAGCGTACGTTTCTAACCAGAGAAGTTGTAAGTAATCTATTTGTTCCTGTTCTAGTGCAAGGGAGATCCTGATGCCTCACTCAAGTCCCAAAAGTTGAGTTCGAGCACGATGCCGAGTTGCAGCAGTTGGAAGAAGATGAACAAAGATCACCTGCATCTCCTTCACTGACACAGAGTCGGCTGACTCGATTTTTAATTAACCTTGCGCTTCGACCAAATGATCCACCTCATGATTTGAATGAAAGTCAACATCCTAATGGAAATATGGGTGGGGCATTTTCGGTCGGAATGAGCAACACCTCATCCACTTCCATGTACTTGTCTTCCAGTGTAAACCCAGAGGCCGATTCATTTGCGTATGTGGAAACGTTGCTAGAATCTCTTGCAGTTCTTGGGAAACTTGGGAATGCCCTAGATAATGTCGCTCAGCGTCTGCCTGGTGAAATTTTCGCCCTCGTGGAAACTACATTGGGAGAAGTGGAAGAACGGGCGGAATTTGGCCGAAGAAAGTCCATGCTAGCATTCAATGGTGGCCTTGGGAGGTTGCAAGTCCCATACACTTTCACCTCTGGGAGCTCAATGTCTGCGGTACCGACATCAGGAATGCGTGGCAACCTTCTCAAATCTTGCACTCTACGGCTCACAGCACTAGAGTCTTTGGCGAAACGGGTCGATCACGAAATCTTGAACGATTTATTTTGGACACTTTACTCAAAGCTTGACGCCGTCGCACAAGGGTACAGAGTTGTTACGGAAGTCGCTAATCGGATCGGCTCCGTGGGTAGGCTCTCGTTTCCCAAGACTGTCGGATATTCAACCTTTTTTATACAGAGACGTGACTATAGAGATTCCTCTGGAGCAAAACCGGGAATGCTATTTCCTCTACCAGAAATATGGAACCACGTACAGACAGAGGTACACTATATCAACTGTTCATGGAATAGGAAACTGAGCCCTTTCCTTCCATCAAGGTCCGAACTCTGATTAGCGACTACCTTACAGACGAGCAGCAGGGGTCGACCGTGGGCAGGAATCCTATCTCGTCAATTAACGAGATCCTTCGTGATGGAAAATTTAATAGAGAGAGAATCAAGGTACAGTGCCTTCAACTCGTTTAGATTACATGCTGAATTCCTTCATACTTAGCCAGTTTTTAGATTTTCCGATACTGATCTCAAGTTGACGAACAAAGCCCTACGTCCCCATGAAGACGGTCTAACCAGGGTCCTGAAAGATACAATGCCTGGTCTTGCGCCGAGTGCTACAGGCGACTCAGTTCAAACGGTCGCCAGTAGTGTTAAAGATGACCAATTACTTGGAGCCGACCAGCATCACCGTCTTTTAATACGCCCTGACGCATTTCACGTTACGGTCCTTTTCCAGCCAACACTAGGTTACCTCCAACGAATTTCTGAGATCCTGCCATCAGGGGTGCAGTCTGCCCAAGCCTCCAGTGCAGTTTTGGATGAATTTGTGCTCAAAGTCTATTTACCCCAGCTTGAGGAAAAGGTTTCTGACCTGTTCCACGATGCTGTAGCTGGTATGTGAATTTACAATACTTGCGTCTATGAGGACCCAAAACTCGATAGGCCCCGAGGCATTTCAATCTGATCCACTATCATTACAATTATCTGGACAGCCACTAGCCAAGGTGCGTTGTCCATTTTCCGAATGCACATCATACGTACAATAATTCATTAGGCAAGCACCTATCTCATGGCTTTAATCAACTCCCTTTGTGCTATGCTTAACACAAGTCCTTTCCACCGAGAAAACTACTCGCGACTAATACTAGGCGTTGTCATACAATTCTATCAACGCTGTAGTGATCGTTTTCAATATTTAACGAGTACCCCTACCGTTCAAGTCGGCCGCGAACCTCATGTGGCGATTGCTGCACAATGGGCTCAGCGATCGGAACTTCAGTCATGTTTTATTGAACTCGTGGATATCAAACTGGAAGTAAGTTTTTTTGCCTGGTCACGCAGGTCCCCGCTTACGATTCCTGCAGGAAGGAAAGGCGTCGTTGCTACAACTTTACCGGCAAGAAACTAATATTGAAATGGAATTCCTTGGGGAGAGGCATTTAGCCAAGGAAGATCTCGTTTCTTCTACACGAAACCTTGCGGCGTTGGCATCCTTGCACCATAGTGTAGTATGTATCACTTTCTCGTTGACGATAATTCTCGGTTCTTATCAATTATATAGTCTTGGTTTTCCTCCGAACTGAATGCCTTGAAATCCAGACCAGAAGAACCGCCGTCTGCCCTGAGCCCCAGCAACTTGGAGCCACCTACTGGAGTTACACCCTCTTTCCTTAATATCTCATTACCGCAGGAAATGGAAACTGAGCATCTAACTTTGCCTCTGTCCCGGGAAATGGCGTTGCAAGTATTCTATCCTGCCGTACTTTTCACTTAGTGTTGCTTATTGAGAACCAAGGCGATTTCAAGCCCTCCTCAAGACCTACGATCAACTCTCTACTCTGATATTGGACACCATCAGAATTGATTTACGCTGTCGAACTATTCACTACCTCAATTCTGCAATGCGTTATGTCAGTTCTATTATACCAGTGTGCCTTTGGATGAACCCAATTGATTCAACGTAGGGGAATTATGATCCTTCCTATGAAGCCGTGGAACCAGATCCTTATATCATTGATCTCAACTCAGAGCTCATTCAATGCAACGAAGTCATGTCGACGAGTCTACCTGAGAAAAAAAGATGGTATCTGCATAAGGGTTCTGCTCTCACCCCATTCTCTAAACTGACCATATACCAAGGTACCTATTTGCTGGGCTCGGTCACCTCATGGAACACATGTTAATAAGTAATGCCCGCTACCTGCGAATTCCAAACGCCTTTGGCGTGAAAAAAATTATGCGGAATATTCTGGCATTGCAACAAAGTATCAAGACCTTGAACAACGACCCACAAGATTCTGAATTTGAAAGAGCTAAACGCTATTACTCGCTCTTCTTCATCTCGCCACAGGTTCGCTTTTTCCTTTTGTTATTTTCTTCTGCTAACTTCCCATAGGAAATGCTTGACGGCATCCGAGACCGGCAAACCTTCACATTCGATGAATACCAAACAATGCTCAATCTTCAATGTGGCGTTGATGCTGCCAAAGGAAAGGAGGCAAAGGCTGCAGACCGTAATTATAGTTTGTATGTTATAGATTTACACGGATTAGAAATGGACAGGCCAGATTCCTCCAAGTAGCTTGGAACGTTGATTTGTGCTATAACCTTGAATCATGTATCAATATTTATTACCGTTTTTCAATCCAAGCCATAGAGACTGAATCCGCTTCTGGCATAAGCTTTTTTGTCCGATCATGGGGGTGATGAGCAAGTGGAGGTGATAGGACTCTGAAGTGTCCTTTTTGGTCAAAAGCCAGTCGTGGTATGCGCGAGAGGAGAGCCCGATATCGCCGCCTTAACCAGCGCGATGGATGTCCTTTGGCAGTTGTCGAGGACCTCTGTTCTAGAGCCAGTGCTCGCCGTTCCCTTCGCGTCTTCGGAGGTCTTGCATATATGTCACCAATTAGCCTCTCCACGTCCGGAGAAACCCACGAACCGAGCGGTCGGGAGATCATTTGACTTTCATTGTTCTGCTTGGATAGCAAGTCAAGAGGAGGCAAAGTCTTCTTCAACTCTGACCGGAAGAAGCGCCATCGTATATTCACTTCCCTGCGCTTACTAAATGGTCCAAATAGACGTGCTTCCTCAGATAGGGGATCGCCTCGAGGGGGCAGAGAGCGTGGATTGAGTAAATCCTTTTGACCCAGTGGTCTATTGAGCCTGGCAAATGAACTTGTCCAAAGGGCCTTTAATTCCGGCAAGTAAAACGGAGGCCTAGATTTTTCGACACCAGGAATGATTGGCTTGAGCAGTCTTGCACTGGGATCACATGCGAGAGGCTTAACAAGGATGATGAGGGAGCTATATAAGCTCATAAGATTGACTGAGCTCACCTCCAGGAGCTCCCATTTCAGCTTTCCAACTCTCCCATACGCAAGGTCCAAAATGTGATTGAATGCCTTGATATCCCCTTTGTTCGCCTGTTCGACCCTCCGTACGCGCTGAAACAAGGTTCATAAAGTTTTAGATTTACGATGAGCAGACAGACCTTCAAAATGGAACTCGCTTTGAGTTCCCGGCGCGCCTGTCCTCTCATAGACAAAAGAGACTGAATATCATCTCGGGCTCTGATCTGAAAAAATTGTCTTCATCGCTTATAAGCTTGCTTCAAACAAAGAAAGGAAAACGAGGCACCGTAGATAGAGATGGGGTAATATTCTCACTTGACGTAAATAAGACCTGTAAATTGAAAGGACAGATGGAAAGCGAGGACTCATCCAAGCCTAGCGACCCAGAGAGCAGGACGAAACTCAGTTGGATGACGTCATCCGATTATATGATTTGAAAGATCAATCCTTGTCGTAAATCCGATTTGGTCTTGCCTGCGTTCTCCCGACTCACTACCAATGGTCAGAAACTTCTTCTCCTTGTTACCAACGGATACTTGAACCTTCCAGTCCAGGCTCCGAAAGGTCGAGATCAAAACCCAAGTGGTCTAGGAAGAGCGATAATCAATAGGAAGGTAAAGGATGCCCGCAAAGCTCAAGAATCCGGCCTAGTGAGTACTTTGGTCTACCAGCTTGCCGTATCTGACCCGTGAAAAAAGTACTCGGTGGAAGTAGATCACTCTTCTCGTCTAAAATCTGTAACACAGGAACGGGATCTCGACGAGTTCCTAAACACTGCTCAACTTGCGGGCACGGAATTTACGGCAGGTGTATAAACTACAGAATTTTTACAGACACGCGAACTGATTGACTAGAGAGGAGAAATGTTAAAATTATCCAGCAAACAACCAATTCTTCCCACAACCCTCATCTTCTCTCTGAACTGGAAGAAAAAAGTGTTCTAAAAAAGCATGAAGAAAACAAGCAACGGCTCCGTGTACCAAGAAGGCCTCCTTGGAAAAAGTCCATGAACCCTGGAGAACTAGATCGCCAAGAAAAACGCTCTTTTTTAGAGTGGCGGAGAGGGCTAGCAGAGTTGGTCATCAATCATTACTTTCATCCCAAAAAAATAATGGAAATTTTCAGACTGCAGGACCAGGAAAACTTTCTTCTAACGCCATTCGAGCGCAACCTGGAAGTCTGGCGGCAACTATGGAGAGTTTTAGAACGGTCACACCTTGTTGTTCAAATCGTTGATGCTCGGAACCCATTGCGTTTTCGTTGCGAAGATCTGGAGGCTTACGTT
This sequence comes from Galerina sulciceps, assembly GCA_023014345.1. Taxonomy (NCBI): domain Eukaryota; kingdom Fungi; phylum Basidiomycota; class Agaricomycetes; order Agaricales; family Galerinaceae; genus Galerina; species Galerina sulciceps. The sequence continues at coordinate 260,555 of JAEDXJ010000042.1, forward strand.
CAAGATGTTGAAGGAACTGAGGGAGAGGCCGACACAGGAAAGAGTAAGAGGCGCAGCATGTTACTTATCAACAAGGCAGACCTTCTTACCGCAAAACAGAGGTAAGCTTAAGTCATCGCAGTAGCTGTGAGGAGTCGAGATCTAATCTCTTCAAGATGCCAATGGGCGGACTACTTCGATCAGCAGGGAATTCACTACGCGTTCTATTCCGCGGCCAATGCCAACGCTCTTCAGCAGGCTAGAAGAGACGCTGCACTGGCCGAAACATTATATCATAAATCACACTTCGAAGGAGCTACCAAGAGCGAAAGCGAAAGTGATACGAATTTGCCTATCAACGCAGACGATTCTTCTGATTCGGGACACGAAGACGATATGTACTTCTCTGCGGAAGAAGGTACAGAAGCCGGTCAAGATACAAGAGCTCGAGTTCTCTCAGTACACGAGCTTGAAGCTATGTTTCTCAAAACGGCACCCGATCTATCAGGTCAGTATATTAGCTTCCCTTCCTTTAATCTGGTTCTGAATATTAATTCAGAATTTCCCGACACGGCTGGGAATTCACCTGGAAGACTGGTTGTGGGGCTCGTGGGTTATCCAAACGTGGGAAAATCCAGCACCATTAACTCTTTGCTTGGGGAGAAAAAAGTTAGCGTATCATCCACTCCCGGAAAGACGAAGCACTTTCAGACAATTAATTTATCCGACTCAATCGTGCTATGTGATTGCCCAGGCCTAGTTTTCCCTCAGTTTGCAACTACGAAAGCAGATTTAGTCTGTGACGGGGTTTTACCTATTGACCAACTCAGAGAATACACCGGCCCCGTCTCTTTAGTCACCCTCCGTATACCTAAAGAGATTCTTGAGGCGACATATGGGTTGACAATAAGAACTCGTAGTGTCGAAGAAGGCGGAGATGGGAGCGTCACAGCGGAAAACTTTCTAATTGCGCACGCGAGTAAGTGTTGCTCTCTTGTGATTTGTCGTACAACTACCAATTTATGTCCACTTGTCTCAGTTGGTCGTGGATACACGCGGTCTGGACAGGGAAACCCTGATGAGGCCCGTTCAGCTCGATACATATTGAAGGACTATGTCAACGGGAAGATACTTTTCTGTCATCCCCCTCCTGGTGTCACAGACGCGTCATTCAACGAACCAACCCACAAAAACTCACTTCTGCGAGTAGCTGGAAAGAAACGAGCACCTGTTACGAGAGTGGGAAAAGATGCCGACACATTTGTCACTTCAATTCTCCCTGTTTCAAATACTGGGAGCACCCTGACAGCTCAGGCGCTTGGGAGCAAATCCAGAGCGATTGATCAAGACTTCTTCGAAGAAGCCTCCCTTGTTCAATCGGGACCCATCTTGCAAAGTAAAAAGGCGTTCACCCGTGCAATGCTGTACCCCCACCAGAACGCGGTGGCTAACGACGGCACACTCATATCTAGCCAGCAAGCACGAAATATCACTATGTTACAAAACCAAGATAACTCTGGTGACAAGCGACACAAAAAAATGAAAAGGGTGAAACAGAGAAGTGGAAAAGGTTACGACTAGGGTGGAATACACAAATGATGTTTGTCGTTGATGTACGTTATGTAACACTTTCCTTTATTTGGAACTTGTTTGGCGCACCAAATACCGCGCTCCTTCAACTGCATTCCCTTTTGTTCACATACCCGCCTAGTTGGACTTTCGACTATTCTTCATGGGTGAGGCTCTTTCCTTGACCATTTCTCTCCGGACAGTAGGTGCACCAACTCGTTTGTTACAGGCCATTCTTTTCACTGGCATGTCAGCAGTCCTCCCACCCTAAGAGCTCGCACTCCGTCCTTCCCATGGATATATGCGCAAAGTTAGTTACTACCCGTGAAGGTAGAAAGGAAGGTAAATCTGTGAAATCTGTCCCGCTATTGCTGAACCCAACCACTATCGCAGCCATTAACCTCAGCCTGACCAAACCAGTGGTTATCGGCAGGAACCCAGACTTATGGTTATAGGAACTACTTTTGGTTTTCCTCTCATGCTAAGTAATTTCTAGCACCTATGTCGTCAATGACACTTTGATATCCGCCATGCATTGCAAACTATATGCGTAAATACCAGTTGAAGTTGTGGTGAAACTATTATCGGCGGACTGACGACCTACAAATCTCTATATTTCGACAGCGTTCGTTCACCGAGCGGTGGAGTCATTATATCGTGCCAGGTGAGATCTTCATCTGTCTTGTAAGCGACCAGTGACTGATTTATGTGCAAAGGACGTGTCCCGGAATGGATTGCGACTTAACGGACGAGACATCAGAAAAACGGCAGTCATTCTCATGCACGGAGACATTGTCACGCTACCAAGTTCTATCAGTGTGTGTTTACGTAATTGACGCGACCTTCACAACGAGAGTTCCATCACAGGTTTTACATGCTTGCATATGTGGAAGGAATCGACAGAAAAGTTATCTCTTTTTGAGCCAACACCTCCTTCGCACCCAATACAAAAGGTATATTCCCTCTGAACACACAGGCGAGCGGGACGCAAGTCTTTTCACTTTCTAGCGTATAGGGAAATATATTGTTACTTCGCAATGTCTGGGTACTGGCTCTTTTGCGACCGTGCATTTAGCATTGGACCCAGAGAAACATCGACAAGTCGCCTGTAAGAGTATCAGAACCAAGAAAGATCATGAAGTTGGTCAAGTCATGAAAGAGGTTAGAATCTTGATGACCTTGAAACATGTATGTCGTTCGATCTATTTCACACCAGGTCCATTGGTACTTATTCGGTCGTGACCCCGTTTAGCCAAACATAAATGAAATTTACGATACTGAAGACAATAAGAAGTTCATGTTTGTTCACACCTACTTTGCGCTTGCAGGTCGCTAAGGAATTTATAAAGCCATATATTCCTTCAGCTCTGTACTGGAGGCGACCTTTTTACATATGTCACTCACGCAACTGGGACAGGGAACAGGATATGCGAAGCAGAGGCCAAATATATTACCTATCAGCTGCTTCAAGCATTGAAGTATCTACACGACAAATTGATATCTCATCGAGGTATGTGAAGGTTGGTCCGCTTCCCTTCCGGACACCCGAAGTTAATGATATTCCAGACTTGAAGGCAAAACAATATTGCTGTTGACAAGTCATTTCGTTATCTGACCAGTAGCCTTTTACAATTAGCCCGAAAATATCCTTCTTCACTGTCCAGGTCCATATCCTCGTATCGTCATTGCAGACTTTGGCCTAGCACGTCCAAATTCATATCAAGAAACGTTCAATGTTTGCGGAACAGTTTCCTACCTACCTCCTGAGGGTATACTTGCACTCGATAACAAACATATGGGTTATATTGGGTATGCTCTATATGACTTCCATATTTCATCCAGGTGCTTCTTATGATTTTATAGTATGCCATCGGATTGCTGGAGCACAGGAGTGGTCCTGTACATCATGCTCTCGTGCGTCCTTTTCTACCGTTTTACGTGCTATTTTTATCTCCATGGTAAACTGCCCTCTCAACCTGGATTCTTGTCTTCTATTCAGTGGAGCTCATCCTTTCGACAACGAACCTCGTTCTTCGTCCAATTGGAAAACACGCACGCAAGAGTCTCATAAGCTCTCGGAGAGCTATACACAGGCAGACATCAAAGTCAAGGAGAAAATCATTCATGGAGAAGTTGAATATTTCCAAGACCCCTGGTTAGACTTAAGGGATGGTCCGTACATGGACACTATAATTGTTTTGAGATGTTGACTTATCCGACTCCTCTGAAACTCGTTGCGTTATAGCTCGCTTCGTTGTTGACTCGTTGTTGATCCGCGATCCACTCCGACGTGCAACTGTGAATTCAACCCTCCAAAGCGATTGGATTCAAAGCGAGATAAACGACCTTGAAGCTTTATACCGTCTTAGGATTGCGGTAGCAGACTCTTAATGCAACCAATAATAAACATAAACCTGCCGTCTTTATTCTAAATATCCTCAGGCTGGCTTGATCATGCTTGACTTTCAAACCCAAACCATATCACGCCTTCAAAAAATTGGCATGGACTTAATGAGAAATTGTTAAGCGCATGTCATTGCCGCCTGCAGCAAGGACTCACAGTGAATGTGATCCGACGCAAACGTCGATATCTGTCGATAATTGAGGAGTTAAGTCAAAAAAAGTTCCGAAAAAACCTACGAAATAATAGCTGTGATCGTAACCCTCTTGGCTTCTAACTCGTACTTGAAATTCGTCGTGATTTGCCTCGCGGGCCGCCTTCAGGAAATTTTCTGGAAGAAGCTGGCCTTGTTTATAAAAGTTGTCACTTGTTCCCTGATAGATAATATGTCAGAAAACAATCTCGGGTTATTTGACGGTTCGACTTACATAGTCAACTAAGATATGGACAGGCTCTGCAGTCTTTGATATGAGCGAAGTGGCGTCGTGTTTCTCTAAAGCTTCGTTCACCCCGCCTTCCAGATACCCGGAAAACGCCTTTTGCCCCCATGGGCAATTCGTGGGGTTGGAGACTGGGGCGAAGGCGGACGCAGACCTATATTGTTTAGTCTTCGACGAGAGATACAGAGTCAATGCCCCATGACCTCCCATGCTGTGTCCAAACACCGATTGTCGCTTGAAATCCTATAGGTTGTGTCAATTGAAAAGCAGCCAATATCATGACGAGCTTGTTGACAGACGATTGGTAACCCTGCAGCCTCTATGACCTGTGGCAATTCCACCGTGATATGTGTCGCCATGTTGTAGTGTTTTGAATATTCTGGTTTTGTCGCATCTAGGTAAAACCCAGCGCCGGTACCGAAGTCCCAACTATCATCCTCTCCTGGGACACCAGCGCCGCGCGGAGAAGTGTCGGGAAAGAGGATCGCGATGTTTTGCGACGCTGCGACGCCCAAAAATCCACCTTTCTGTGCGCTGTTTCACATATACTATAAATAGTATTGACTTCAGCCTTGGGAATAGATAACGCACCCAGTATCCTCTGTGCACGTCAATCCCGCCAAATACACGAGAACGGGGACCTTGGAGCCGGTTTTGCTGAATGGCAAGAATAAATTGAAGTGAGCGTCCAGGCCTCCGAGGGTAAAAGACTGGGAATAGTCAAGATATCAGTTACCTAGCGTTTCAATGGGGGGCAACGTCATGACCTTGAACTTGTATTTTGTCAATTCACCTTCGAAGGCCCTGTTTGTAGATACTATCTCCAGAACGGGTTTATGGGACATTGCGCTTGAACCTCTGGGATTGGTGGAGGAAAAGATGAATAAGGGAACTTTCTGAAATGGTGGAACCTAAGAAGAGTTTTATGTGAGTTCAGTAGCTATATACAATCTGAAGACCATCACGTGTGAGTGGATGAGACGTTCAAGTTGTGCGTGGCCGCCCCAGACTTGGGAATTTGTATCGTCAGAAGCGTATTGTTGGAGGGCTGATACATTGCGCGGGAAAAAAACTAGGGATGGGCCAGACAAACCGTGGATCTGGGCGCGACTAGGAGGAGGAATATTTAGCCCCCCTATCTGGTTATCTAATCTCGGTTCTTTTACAGCAACGTACGTCAGCAGGTCGTCCGTGCCTCAGTTCAACACTCACCACCGACGATGGATGTGGAAGGGGATTCTTCCAGTGCGATCTTCGTCGTTATTTTCGTGTCTATTGTTCTCGGCCTGTTGCTGAAGAGCGAAAGGGCCGAGCCAGATGTGTGTTACTCTCTGATTTTTTCCCCACCATCAACCAAATTATTCAATTCCAGTTGAAACACATTCCCGTTGTTGGATGGACAAATTATTTACTTTCCTATCTGGACGCGTTCAAATTATATTTAGGTGGATCTATACAGCTTCTAAGGGGATACGACGAGGTATTTCCTTCCACACCTCTTTTCAGGAGCGACACTCATTGTCTTCTTGTCGTATCAGACTCCTATTTTCAAAGTTTCTACCTTGCAGCGCTGGCTGCCCATAATTTCCGGGGCACACTTTATAGAAGAACTACGCAAATCTATGGAAGACGAGGTATCTTTTGCCAATGTTGCCTCTGAAGTATGTGTTCATGTTGTCCATCTGCAAAGGTTTGCCTTTAATCTGTAGTTTAGCCAGATGTCGCTCTATATTTTATAGGACATTGCGAAGCCGTCTCCCCTCAACACCTGAATGGAATAACCAGATATGTCACTCAAAACACCACTTTTCTAATTCCTCATCTTCGAGAGGAGATCCTGCTCGTCCTTAGGAACGCAACCTCGAGCGCGGAGGGTTCGGGCTGGCAGGAAATTGACGCTATGGGTTTAGTTGTGAATTTGACCTCTAGGGCGATCAATCGCGCGTTTTTCGGTCTTCCCTACGGTAAGTCTTTCTCCTCCACTCACTTCTTCTTGCTTCAACTTATCTGCAGCCCGGAACAAGGAATTTTCGACTCTTAGCGCCTCAGCAGCCCACAATGTATACGGTTTCAATTTTATTCTACTGTGTACTCTACTGCACAAAACACTTTTCTCGTACGTGGATGAAGCCGTAGTGCAGCCCTTGAAATTCTCATCCCGAAAAACATTCCAAGGCTTGTTCGGACTTTCAGCGATTCATACACCATCCGACGGAGGCTGCACTGGTTGGTCACGATGTTTGTTCGTCAGCAGAAGAAGGCCTGTGAGGCGGGGCACGTCATGACCGACAATGTGAGATTCTACAACTTTTCTCTTTTGGAGAGCTAATATCGGAACCATCAGTGTGATTTACTGTCCCGGATGCTTAGCGATGAGTCTACTCAAAAATCTTTGGAAGACACTGCATCCGATCTCCTCAGCCTCAACATTACAGCCAACCAAACCACGTCAATGGCATGGACAATTGACTGTTCGTGTCAGATTGCCGCTAATCATGTTATATTTGGCAGACTTTTGGACATGTCCTGTATCACCTTGCCGCGAACCCCAAATATGCCGGCCCAATGCGGAAGGAAATCGAGGGTATCATCACGCGTGAAGGATGGAGCAAGAGTTCCCTCGAGCGGATGCGTAAGGTGGATAGCTTTGTGAAGGAGTCTATAAGGATGAGCAGTATTTCGTCCAGTCCGTCTTGTTCATTTGCTTTGAGATTGGATTTACAGTCATGTTTATTGCACAGTATCAATGATGCGCAAGGTCATAAAGCCATTCACTTTCTCCGACGGAACGCGCTTGCCGCAAGGCGCGCTAGTCGCCGTCGCAGCTGAAGCCCGGCATGTTGATTCTCGGAATACCAGCTCCTACGCTTCCCCGTTTCTGTCTTCCCACTGCGGGCATTTGCCTATTTTTACGTTGAATAAATTGCGAATATATTGTGGATAAATGAATAATGTGTTCAAACTCACAATCGATGTTCAAATTTTGAACAAATTTCAAATACCTTCCTTGAATTGCACATACTTTCTTCTTAGACAAAATTGTAGAAAAAATTGAAGTGATTCTGAGCTTTCAACCTCGAACAAATGGTGGATAAATTTGTGATTTCAGCGCAATACCTTCTCAAAATGACTACGGCGCAAATTGTGATCTTATTGAAACACATGACCTCGTGTTCTGGAAGAGAACTGAAGGCGAAGCATGTGAAGGCCCGACTCAGAATGAACCATGGTGTGAGCGTCGCTCACACCTCGCTCACACCACGGTTCGCGCAACTGATAGCCAACATTTGGCTGCCAAGAAGAGACAAGAATAGATCTGGGACGGGCTATCCGTGAGTGAGTCAACAGAATATCCTAGAGGTTCATCACATTACCCCCTTCTTTATGACAGACATTTGGGTTGATGGCGAATGCGACCGGAGCGAGTTTTTTGTTGGGTAAAGGAACGTCGTCGAGTGAGGTAATTTCACGAGTAGGGGCAACGATAATGTGGAAACGAGGAAGATGAGGACGTGTCGAGTTTTGACGGTGGAATCGTTTGAGGATGGAGTAAAGATTGTTGGAAATTTCGGAGAATGGAATCCATGAGTTTTCGGATTCATCAAGGTCTTTCCATCGTACGAAATGTCATATCCTTGTCCGATTTTGCGAGAATCTATAATAGATTGAATGTTTTTGGTTGTCTGGAATCTGAATGCTCGAGGGAGTAAGATCTGTAATGCGGTCTACGGCTCGAAATGTGAGACGTGGAAGACAGGATGTAGACGTGACAAAGAGGGTAGTAGTTGGGGAAGGAATGACAATTTTCCGCGTTGGTCGAGAATTTGAATGGTCCGATGCGGCGGTAGTCAAGTTTATTGGACGGGCGCGTGGATTTGATAAGCAACCAAGCGAAATCGTTGACCTTGAATGGAGGTGCCTTGAGGTGACGGGTATCATAATATTTTGACATGTACTCGTTGGAGTGGAATAATTCTGCATGGAGTTCAGCATGGATAGTTTCAACTCGTGTTGCGAGTTTGGTAGCCAAAGGGTTTGTAGTTCTTTCTGTGATCTTGACGTCGAAACTCGAAAGTGGGGTGATAACCGAGGGTGGCGAAAAAGGGAGTTTGTTGGGTGGAGGATTTAAGGGAATTATTGAAGGAGAATTCGGCGAGAGCGAGGTAATCAATCCAGTCGTCTTATTGATAGGAACAGAAGGTGCGAAGGAATGTTTCTGAGGTTTGATTCGTGCGTTTCCTGAGGCCGTCGGTTTGTGGGTGATAAGCTGTGAATGGTTTCGTTTTAGTGCCACGTAGTTTCATCAAATTCGTGAAGAAGGAAGAGATAGATGTTGAGCCACCGTCGAAAAAATGCCTTCAGGGAACCCATGCGATCTAGAAACAAACGAGCAAGTACTTAGTGAATGACCTGGGTGACCCCTGGGCAAAAATATCTGACCTGTACCGTACCCATTGTACAGGTTGGAGGTATCCACACATCCGAGGGTCAAGGCTATCCATGCCGAGAGCGGTGATGGGATGTGTGAAAATTTTCGCAAAGTAAACCTCGCCGATGCACCCACGACGTCGATTGACGCGAGGATGACTATCTGCGAGGGTGTTCTTTACCATAAAATGTCGTGAATAACTGTAACACGACGCCCCAGCAGACGTAATGCTGGCACGAACGACAACAAGGTGGGCTGGTGGTTTTTTGCAGGCGCGAACCACTTCAGACATCAGGGTGTTGTTGCTGCTGCAAACAGTGTTGGGCACCGCCGCAACAGGCCCTGCATCACCGTCGCAAAGTTGGCGTCGGACAAGCCGGTGTGTTATCACAACGGATACAACCTCATACAGGCAGGGGCGCGTGGCCAGACCCCAGAAAGCGGGGCACAACAGCAATGCCGCCGCCGCCGTGTTCCAACAATGGGGCTGGTCAAATGAGGGCGCTGTCGGCGGGCCCCGGACTACTGACAGCAAAGAGCTACAGTGGTGGCATATATAGCTGAAGCAGCCGTGGCCACGGTCCCACAAAGATAAAGAGGCAGGTAAGTAACTGTGCGCCGTGTGCTGAGCTTTCACGTACCTGTCGCCTTTGCCTCATCGTGTGGCCCAATTACACTACATCACACTGCTCTACATCACAAATGGCGTTGGCCTCGTCTATTACCATCAGGAGGTGGGTAGTTGTCGCTGGTTGTCGTTGTCGTTGGGCTGGAGTGAGTTGTGAGTGAAGGTGGTGGGAAAGGAAAGGAAGATTTGTGACCAACAAGTCGCGGAATGAGCGGACCGTTTACTTAAAACTCCGATGCCCAGGATCAGAAATTGGACTAAGCGGCGTGGTCGTGTGCTCACAAACCACGGTTCATTTCGAGTAGCCTCAGTCAAGCCTTCACATGGTTCGCCTTCAGTTCTCTCTCAATAGGAGGTCATGTGTTTCAATAAGATCACAATTTCAGCCGGAGTTATTTTGAAAAGGTATTGCGCCAATATCAAGAATGTATCCACCATTTTTTCAACGTTGAAAGCTCAGAATCACTTCAAGTTTGTCTACAATTTTGTCTAAGAAGAAAGTATGTTCAATTCAAGAAAGGTATTTAAATTTTTTTCAAAATTTGAACATCGATCGTGAGTTTGAACACATTGTTCATTTATCCACAATATATTCGCAATTTATTCAACGTAGAAATAGGCCAATGCCCGCAGTGTCCGACGTTGCAATCTTCGATGGATTCCGCTTTTCAAAGCTGCACGAACATCACCACGGGCCTGATCCTGCGCATCCTCTGGACGGTCCCAGGGTGGTGGACAACAACGGGATGCACGCGCAGTTCCAGCTAGTGACGACAACAGCAGAGGCGCTTGCATGGGGTTATGGGCGGCACGCGTGCCCAGGCAGGTTCTTCGCGGCGGTCGTCTTGAAGATGATGCTCGCTCATGTGGTGCTGCACTACGACGTACGACTTGAAGATGGGGTACGGCCAAGGGATGTGATGGTGGGGCTGAATCGGTTGCCTAACCCGGACGCGAAAGTGTTGTTCAGGAAAAGATAGCGCCATGCTTTGAGGTTTTTTTTGTTGTAGATACAGCATATATGCACACGATCATTTCTATCTGCATGATGTACCAAGTATTAATTCTTTCCGCTGTATGATATAATTTGGTAGTAAATAAGATAGGTATTGAGAAAATCAATGAGGCAGATCATCTGGCTTGCTCAACGTCCGTGTTACTGACATGGGACTTGCCTTCTTCTCTGGTGGGATTGTAGACTCGGATGCCGACGCAGCGGGCTGGTGGTGGGCTTCCGACTTTGCTTCACTTTCCTGGGTTTCCTCCAGGTCAACACCCGCCCCCACCCTAGACCGTTCGAGTCCTTGATCTCCGTCCTGTCCCTCGACTTGGCGAGCCAACATGTCGGCAATGCCCATGTAAAACGTTGCTGGACGGAACTGGATCTCCTTGCCCATCATCTCTGCCCATTTGTAGCGTGCGGTGTTGATCCAGCCGACGAGGTCGAGGTGATTGACTTGGGAGAGCGTGCCGAGATAGGTGCCCTATGAAGTGTTGGCACGTGAATTTTGATACAAGCAGAAAACGAACCCATTTTGAGGATTCTACGGAGACAAGACCGTCGTTTGGGCCCTCTTTCTCTAGGATGACAGAGTGTGGCCATCTGCGACCGTTAGGCAGAGAAATAGCGCCAAGGGGGTGAAGAGACGCACTTCCAGGTATCGATGAGCCCGGGCTCGTAAACGGCACCCCAGCTAAAGTACTTTACGCCAGGGACGTCGGGTGTTTCTTGGTTGAATTTGCGCATGCTTTCGATAGTGAGGGACTCGAATGCCTTGCCATCGCCGCCTCCGTTGGGTAGCAGATCGAGGAGGGATAGAACGGAGGGCATGCGGGTGCGACCGACGGTGGATAGGAAGTGGTCTGCGAAAGAGGAGCCGCGATGAGGTGTGGCGATGGTGGTTATGGAGAGGACTTTGAAGTTTCTCTTGGTGAGATGGGTGGTGAGGTATCGACAATCTAGGCCACCCTTGGATTTGTATCAACATTAGGATGCGAAACTTATTTGAAAGGTCGGACAAACCATGCTGTGACCTTTTAAAGGGTGAATGGAGTGAAAAAAAATGAGGGATGGGACGCATACCGATGAGGTGAACGCTGCGTCCTGGGTATACTGCTGAGATCTTCTCTTGGAGGACCTTTGCTCTGTCTGCGGGGCTGCTGGTGGCCGGGACGCGTGTCATGAGGACCTGGGTGCCGTTTTCCTCGAGGACTTCCTTGATGCCACGCCAGTGGGTGACTTGGAGGGGTGCAATGGCAGGACCAATGGTGACAGAGTCAAAGCCCAGAAGACCATGACAAAATATGACTGGATTACGCGGAGAAAGATCTGGAGAGAGAGCCAGTGAGCGGGAGAAAGGGGAGGGGGAGACGACGAACACTTTTTCTTGACGTCGTCCTTGCTATGCAGGGAGTCTGCACGGTCTTCCTGGGAGAGCAGGGAGTCGGATTGGAACCACGACCTTGAGGAGACGGATGGGGAGCAGGTGGAGAAGGAGCGAGTGAGGGAGCGGAGAGAGTCGAGAGAGGAGCGGGTGGGGACTGAATGGAGGAGGACGATGGGGGGAGGGCGAATGGGGTCAGGGACGGAGACGGGGTGTTTCTGGACAGGGAGCGGGGGGGAGAGGGAGGCGGTGGGCATCGTGGAGCGGGTGAGGTTGTCGAAGAAGGGCGGCGGGTGGATGAGCATGGGCGACGGGTGGAAGGCGGGCGGGAGACGGGCGGGCGGGGGTCGAGTGGGCAGCGGGGTGTTCAGAGCCTCGTCCAACGCAGGTCGCGCGTTGCTCATCCACCGGACGAACGGTGTGGACATCGGGGAAGAGTCCATCGTGACGTCACGCATGGCCTCTCTTCCTTCCATACTGCCCTCCAAGCCAACGGTTCAGGACCGTAAGCCCGTCCGCTCTTCTTTTTTCACTTGCAACCTTTTCATTCTCTCAAAAGAAAGTAGCACTCCACAGCAATACACTCCCCCTTTGGCAAAGCTACCAATCCAGACAGGTTTATTCTTTACTCTCCTACTCCCCCCCTTCTCATCTGTCCTCACAGCACCCCCATCTTCATCTGTGCTTTTGACCGTAAGCGCTATTTCACAACATCCATTCCCTTCTCATCCGCTTCCAAAGACTGCTACCGTCTCCTCCCCTCCCACAAGGCTCTCATGGCCCATCGCAAAAAGGACCACCACTCCGACGACCACTCCCAGATTGTCACCTGGAACGATCCCCCCTCCGCTTCAGTCTCGCACTAAAATACACTGTTAGAGTACATACACTAGTCCGTGGTTGCGAGGGACATGTATCACCATCAAAAAAAGGAGAGAGCGTTGACTTGATGGTGGGATAAAGTCGGGGGTGTGCATGTGTATACTAGTCCGTCAAAGGCAAACAGAAGCAAATTGCAAACACAAATCTGCCAGTCGTGCTGCTCAACCAAGTCGCATTAGCTTGCCCGACTCCTGATATCCCCCAACCGCCTTTTCTTTTCCCTTTTCTTTTCTTTCTTTTCTTCACTCTTGGTCTCCTTGATCTCCTTCAAAATCTTTCCTCCATTCAGCCATCACGTCCTTTCTAGGCAGGACAAGGAGAATGTCCTTCTTCTCAAGGAAGAAGACCCAACCCGCCCCCCAGCCTCCAGCAAATGTCACCGTAGCCCAGACTCCGAGCCAGGCTCTCGCCCTACTTTCAAATGCTAGCAGGGAAACAACCGCGTCCCAGCAGCAGTCCGGGAGTTTGCGTGGGGATAGTGCTCTCTCCTCGTAAGTTATGCTCAATATCGACCCATCTATACGCTCCTCACTCTGAACTATGCAATTCAGCGTTGGAAATGGCCTTGCGCCCATACCCCAGCAGCAGCAGCAGCAACCCCAGCAACAGCCCCGAACTCAAACCCGGAATAACAGTAACAGTCCCGGTGCAAATATCCAATCCTCGAATTCACTGCAAGCCCAGCAGCAGCAACCTCCTCAGCAGCCCCCACCACAGCAGCAGCAACAAACCCGTCAACCACCCGCATTTCCGTGGTCTGCCCGACGTCTCAATCTCCTTCCCCCGAATATCATCAACAAGCCCGGCGTCGCCCCTCCTACGTCACCGTCGCCTTCACCATTTCCACGTTACGGCCATGCCCTCCCCGCTACAGCCACCCCCAACGGAGACCTCTATCTCTTCGGTGGTCTCGTCCGGGAATCAGCACGGAACGACGTCTACGTTTTCTCAACACGCGACAATACCGCTAGTCTTTTTCAGACAACCGGTCAAGTCCCGAGTCCCCGGATGGGTCATGCTTGTGCCCTTGTTGCGAATGTGCTTATTGTGTGGGGCGGGGACACCAATACCGATACAAATTCGAAGCCTTCCGACAAGCAAGATAACGGCCTGTATTTGTTGAATCTTAGTTCGTGCAACTGTGATGACTACCCTTGGTCTATATTCTCATTCTTTTAAAAAACAGTTTCTCGAGATTGGAATCAGCTGGACGTTTCTGGTCCCGCGCCAGTGGGGAGATATGGTCATGCCGTGACCATGGTCGGAAACAAGTTTTTCGTGTTTGGTGGTCAAGTGAACGAGGAGTTTCTAAACGACCTTTGGGCATTCGATCTCAACTCACGTGAGTCTCTCACTTTTTCTTCTTGACGCTCAACACTGATCTATCCTTCAAGTGAAAACGAGGTCTGCTTGGGAGCTATGGGAGCCCGCGAGCCCAGAAAGGCCAGCACCAAGAACGGGTCACGTGTGTGTAACACATGAAGACCAAATCATCATGTATACACCCAACTCTATATCTGTTTTGCTTCTCCCACTCACCATTGATCTAGTTTTGGTGGAACGGACGGCAAATACCACTACAATGATACTTGGTCATTCAATTTGCAGACCAAAAAGTGGACAGAACTGAATTGCATTGGATTCATCCCTTCTGCCCGAGAAGGCCACGCGGCTGCCATCCTCGGTAACGTCATCTATGTGTTTGGTGGCCGCGGTATCGACGGAAAGGATCTGGGTGATTTGGCCGCTTTCAAGATCTCGAGTGCGTTTCCAACGTTTTGCCTTTTTTTCTCTAAACCAGTTTAAACTGGTTTATAACCCTAGATCAGCGATGGTATATGTTCCAGAACATGGGTCCCTCACCAAGCGGCCGGTCAGGTCACGCCATGGCGTCAATTGGCACAAAGGTATTTGTCCTTGGAGGCGAATCGTTCTCGCCTTCCAAATCGGATGATCCAAATTTTACACACACCTTGGAGACAAGTGCGTTGCTTATCATCTCTTCCTATGGAATTGCCCATCTTATAGTTGCGTTCAGAAAACATCAAATACCCACCCGAAGATGGCTCACGGCCTCCCGCCGCAGTACCGCCAGCCAACCAAAACAATTCACGAAACCTTTCCATCACAAACGGGAGTGCTCAAAACGGCCCACCTCCTAATTCCGCCACTCGCTCAATGTCGCCTAGCGTAGCGCAGGAGCGCGCAATTTCACCGTCAGGCGGGAGGTCGCAACAACCCAACGGCGTCGTTCAGCAGGCGCTCACCAACGCCGCGGTCGCCAACGGAAAAGCGAAGGCCCCAGTGCGGCCGAAGCGCGAAGACGAAGACACTGATGACGGCTACGACATGATCAGCTCGGAGTCTCATCAGACGCAGACACGCGCGAAGAGTCCAGCGCAGATGAGCACCACCAGTCGCGCGGTGTCGCCTCCGCTGAATGGGACCCATGCGCCTAATATGATGGCTGTTTCTATGGGCATAAACGGGCCCACGGGGCGGTCGTCTCCTGCTATTACTGGTCGCGGTTCGCCTCTACCGGGGCGTGCGTCTCCTGTTGTCGAGCGTTCACGAGCGATGGGTGGTGGCGGTGGCAACGGAGAGACGTACCAAAATGGCGTGAACAATCCTTCTCCTACCATTAGCGGATTTGCACGGCCGCCTTCAAGGACCGGGAACGGTGGGTCGGTGGGCAACGTGACGGCCGATTTGATTCGGGATCTGAAGGCCAAAGATGTCGAGCTGGATAGCGTAAAGCGGCAAATGGCGTGGATGAAGGAGGCTCTGACGAAGGCGACCCGTGCAGGCTTCGTCCATACGGACAGGGAAGGCACTCCGGAGATATTAATGAACAACACCTCTAGTTCTGACGATGGAAACGATAGCAAATATGCAGAGTTGGCTATCAAGTTCAAGCAGTTTAAAGCCCATATCCAGGTGGGAAATTTTTCCTTACCTTTTATATCTTTTGTTGATCAAAATGGTGTAGTCTGCCATGGCGGAACAAGCCAAGCAAACGTCGGACCGGCTGGCAGAGGCTGAGCGGATCAGGACAAGTGCGACGCAGGAGGCGGCGTACTACCGAACCAAAGTGACCGCGCTCGAGGCCAATAACGAGACAGAGGTGCAACGTCTGGAGCGCGTTCGCATTTCGGAGCTCGAGAACCACATGTCTGCTCTGATGAACGAACGGTGGGCCCAGGACCGCAAGTTGAACGAGCTGAACGACTCCCTCGCACTGCAAACGATGCTGTATGAGCAAGCGGAGATCCGCTCCGCCGAGGCCACCAAGCGCGCAGACAAGGTGGACGAATCGCACACTCGCACTGTTCAGCTGTACAACGACCTCTTGGAAGTGCATGAAGGTCTGCAGACCAAATTCAGGGAGCATCAGGACAGGCTGGTGTCGCACAGTTCGCTTTTGGAGCAAAGAGAGGCAGACGAGGTGAACCTACGCGCTCAGATTGATGAGCTGACTCAGTCGCGCGAGCAACATATTCGGGCTTTGGACCAAGCACGGGTTGCACTGCAGGCGTCTTCTTCACGGGCAACGGAAATTGACATGCAATATGAACGGGCCCAGGAGCAGATCAAGGCGCTGGAAACCGATCTTGGTGAACTTCGTGGCGAGCTCGAAACTCGGACTGCCGAGGCGGAGGCTGCGCGTGCTCGGCTTACGGAAGCTGAGAACTCGTGGGCGAAATCTCGTGAAGAGGCAGATGCATTTAGGGCTCTGACAACCACCAGTCTGGGCGAATTGCTCGACTCGCATCGTGATCTGAAAGCCGATGAAGACCGTCTCTTGCAAGGCCACTCGGAAAAGATCCAGGCTGTCGAAGCAGAAGCACAGTCCTTGCGATTAATGCTCCGGGAGGTCTCTCAACGTGCCGATGACACCGCCAACAAGCTTGTGGAGGAGCGTAAACGGAGTCAAGATCACGACGCCGAGTTTTCTACTCTGCAAAGCCAAATCGTCGTCCTACGCGGTCAACTTGCCAGCGCCTACGCCGAGACTGCCCGTTTACGCAAGGACCTTTCAAGTATGGATAACCGTCTTCAAGACAAAACGAAAGAGTTCTCGGACTCCAATGCCAAGTTGGCTATGCTACGGAATTACTTGGCGGAGAGCGGCATTGACGAAGACGAGATTCGTCCGTCGTCAAGATTGAACGGCAAGATTTCCCCTGAAATGATTTCCGACCTTGAGAACAAACTTGCTGAGCGCACTCGTCTGCACGAAAATTCCGAACGCGAACTGGCTCAAGCCCTGCGTCGGAAACGGGATATGGAGGTTCAGGTTTCCGAGCTGTCTACACAACTTGACAACGTGCGGTCGAATCGCAGTCCTTCGGACTCGGCCGACATGGATATCCGTGCACAAAAGGCGGAAGAGAAGCTCGAGATCGCCACCGAAGCGTTCAGAGGGCAGATTCAACAAATGGAAGCCGACTATCAGATCGCAGTACATTATGTGAAGTAAGTCGCCGCCTTATTCTGCCATAGCAAAACAAAGTTGACTGTTGAGCCTCCAGGGGTACTGAGAAAATGATGCATCGAATGCGCGAAGAGTTGAATAAGCAAAGAAAATCCAACACTATCCTTCAAGCCGACCTCGACGCCGCACGAGCTGGAAAACCCGTCGACCCACGGGTTCGCAATATCAATGGACGCAGTACGCCCTCAACGGAAGACGAAGGCACACGCACCCATCTTGTTGATGCCCAAAGACAAGTACAACGCCTTACAAGCGAGAACAAGGAGCTCCGTCTTCGTCTTGAGAACCTCGATAAAGAGCTTGAACTGCTCCGCGATAATCTCATTGCTTCACAGCAAGAGGCTGATGACCGGTTCAGTCAAGTGGAAGAGCTGCAGTTGGACATTGAGCGCTTACAGCAATCACTAGTTATCGCTCGTGGTGGTCCCGATGAAACTCTCCTTGAAAAACTGCACACCGAGAATACCACCCTTCGTCGAGAAAACGATCAACTATCTCATAAAATCGGCCTCTTGCTCGAAGTCGACCATCCTTCCTTCGGCCGTAGACCAATGTCGAACCGCATGAGCACATCAAGCTCCGAGAACGCTCTTGCATTCGAGCACCTCTCTAGTGAGTTGGACGACTGGCTAAGTAATCGGCGGCCACTCAGCGATTTTGACGAAAAACCGGTTGTCCCTGATCGAACGCGATCGCCTCGTTCATAACATTCGTTTTCTCTCATGACTTACGCTGATCTACTTATGTAAAATTTTGCATATACCCTCGGTATCTTTTTCGTTTTTGTCACTCACTCACATTCGCTTGGATCGTCTCCCCACTCTACGTAGTTTTCATTTGTTGTGCTCCCGCTACTATGCTGCCCCTCCTAAATATTATTTCTCTCTACGATTCACCCAAGATGGCATTGTCATTACGCTGACCGAGCACCTAATAATCATGACGCATTTAACGCCCTCTGTGTCCATTCAATGGCCTTCTCTTTGACTGTATTGGCACCATCCTCATCGCCAATCCTTTTTTCCAAGTCAAGCCACTTCTTAAAGAAGAATCTAGGCAAAAACAAAGTTGGGTCAACTGACTAGTCCTTGACACATTTAAAACTCACTTGGCTTTATGGCTGGTCAGTTTGAAGGCCAATACACGATCAAAAGGTTTCTGATCAAAACTGTCAGGTAAAGTACTTGAAGGTTGACCAAATATACCTCAGATTCTGTATATCCTGTTGTGTAGCTTCCATATCCATATAAACCGACCACATATCCCATCTCTTTGGATGGGAATCAACGATGCCCTCAAACAGTGTTTTTCCCCGCTCTGGCTCTCCGTGCTTGTACTCAAGTTGAGCAAACCTCGAGATAGTCTTCAGGTCTGCGAGGGGAAATAAGAATATGGAAACACACTTGGGAGGAACTCACGTTTTCGCTTCTCTAAGCTCTGTAGGCAACGAGGCAGAAGTTTTCTTGCTTCTTCGACATTACCTCTCTTCAGCTGAAATTCACCAAAAAGGGTCCACACTTTAGAACTCTGTCCAAACTTTTTGCACGTTTTCTTATACTGTTCTTCGGCTTTCTACATGAGTTTCGTGAGTAGATACTCAATCGACGTGATATAAATGGCTTACATCATGTTTGTCTGATTGTTCAAAGATCGTGGCAAGTCTCAGGTAGATTGTTTTGGGATCGTTGGCCCGAGCAGCATCTTTGAAAACTGTATCCAAGCTCTCATCAGTCCCGTAGACGTTCTCCAAGTTCAGAAGGGCAATCCAGATGTTTAGTCTTTCCTTCTCTTCGCGGAAGTTGATAGTACCGATAGCACGCCTGGCAATTTCTCGGGCTTTGTCGACTTCCGACAATGGTAATTGGAAGGACATGTATTGAATCCAGAGATAGGATGAATTTGGTGCACCTAAAAGGAGCCGCTCAAAGTCGGCATTTGATTCCGGAGTTTTGGTGTGCATGTCTGCGGTAAGATCGTGTTCGATTTTTTTCCGTTTGCGTTTCTTCTTACTGGGTTGTCCTGCTTCGTCTTCATCTTCAGAGGAAGATTCTGCGTCCTCCTCCTGATGACTGGTGTCAGCGGACCATTGGAATCCACCAACAAGCGCCAAGGATGGAGCCTTTAATGTAGATGACGTTTTGGACGTCAAAGGCCTAGAGATGTTCTGGTTGGAATAGTCAAGCTCATCGACATTGATTTCCATGCCATCGTCGCTCTCTTCTTCATCTGAAGGCTCATAACCACCTTGACCTATTTCTTCATTCACACCATCTTCCCCCATTGCGTCTTGTTCTTCGTCTTTATCTTCGTCTTCGCTCTCACCAATGTTGACCTCTTCGTCACCCTCCAGGTCTTCCTTGCTGAAGTGAGACGGCTTTAAGCTGAATGAAATTCGACGATTATCAATTCCCAACAAGAATGCTTTTACGCGGTCTCCTTCACGGAAGCCTCGAAGTGCTACGGAGACATCGGCGTCCGGATTGTCAGACAGCTTTCAAGAAGTTCAAAACATACTGTCATGCTTGAGATGATTACAACTCACCTGTGATTTGTGGCAGAGACCGCTAAGTTTGGAGCCTGTAACCTGTATAAAGAGGCCGTAGTCCTCAACCTTTTTCACCGTGCCGTCAATTTTTTGGCCTTCCTTGAGATCGCTTAGTTTAATGCTTGATGGACCTTTTCTCAGTAGGGCTTCTGTGGTTCTTAAAGACATTTCGACCTTTTTAACATCAACGCTATGGCCCTAGTCAGTCTCTCAACTTGCACTCGATTGAGATAGAAATCAGCTGACCTGAGGATCCGGCCTTTCACTACCTGGTGTTCTTTGAAGTGACTCTGCCAATCTTTTACATACTTTGACAAAGTTAACAGTGCCACTGCAAACAAGAGAATGAACAGACCTCATCAAACAACTCCTTGATCTGGACTCGAGCATCTACAGTTTGACCTATTGTGACAAATAAGCCGTGCTCAGCGACGTTCTTGACGAATCCACGGACGGTCTGGCCAACTTGAACCTCCATAATACCACTGATTTCACGGTCAACGACGTCATGGGTTTGGTCTGGGTACATCCGAGAGTGCCGTGTTGACAGAATTAATTGTCGTTTTGCTGAATCTATGCCAATGACTGTCCCCTTTATGATTGTGTCGATTGGAGGGAGAGTTGCACCCAAATCATAGTTATCTGAGAGATCCGTTAGATGCAACACTCCTCCGATGTGCGCCGATATCTTCACCAAGGCACCATGACGCGTATGTCGAGTGACTCGTCCCCCAACAAGTTGACCAACCGCGACGGAGTCCATGGTAACAGTACCCCTGGTTAACAACGAAGTTTTTGCTTTGGGCTTATTGGCGACGAGTACAAGAGCTTTTTCGGTGTTGCGACTTACAACGACAAGCTCATCAAGGCGTTCCCCGACCTGTAAGTCAGTACGTAGCTGAGAGACGGTAATACTGCGATGGTTGGCAAGATTTTTCAAGGAAAGCAAAGCCCGAATATGGGTGGGCTGGAGAGTGAGAATCGCATTGTCTTTGTGGATTTCAGATACGGTGCCTTCCACAGTGTTGCCTATTTCTATTGCGCTAATGTCGTTTGCAATGTCAAAGGCAGACATTGATTGTCGGATACTTGCTGTGACGCGGCCTTCATCGTTGGAAAGTATACGAACCCGCACCACTCGACCTATGGGGAAAGCTTCAGCGAGCTGAGTCATAGGCGTTTCGCTATAACGAGCAGAAATCAGAATCCTATAAAGGGACTCCCTATAATCAAACAAACCTGATTTCCTGGCTTGGTACAATTGCCTTCAAATTGTTGTAGAACTCGACCAGGAGGTGTTTCTCATAGACCTTGAACACTACAGCATGAGTAACTTGACCAGGGACCATGTCTTGAGATTTCGCTAGTACGGGCAAATCGGAATCTACTAAAGTTTTCTTTGCGGTCAATGAGATACGTTTACGGTCAGCATCAACAACAAGAACCTAGCTCAGAGTTTGTCAATCAGCGAGACCAAATTTGAAAAGAGTCGGAAACATACTCTGCATTTGATGCTGGAACCTTCTTTGAACCGCTTAGCCGGATGTTTGAGTGTAATATCTGCATAGTGACTGGGCCACACAACACCATCAACGCCTCCAGAAAGGGAGACAAAGAGGCCTGAGTCGGTCAGTTTTTTGACGGTGCCTTTGACGATTTCGCCAACCTCGACGTCGTGGACTTGGAAGTACTTCTGTTGCACAACTGAGGGTTTCAAGGACAGCTGAAGAAGACCGTCTAACGCAAAGAAACCGGCAACGCGGGCAGGATGGATAGACCCTGGTTTCCAAGGTCCAGAAGATGAGAGAGAAGGGACATGATCATCAGAAGTATGCGATATCTACAGGAAAGGGGTTAACTTCATCAGCCTGGAGGAAGTTGGAAACACTGACGTGCACGAATCCTTCGATACCTGGTTCTACCTCGACGATTAACCCTCGTTCTGTTTCTAATCTAAGTACCTTTACTGATTCCAAAATCGTGCCAATCGGATACAAGTCTTGGACGCTCTTTCCCTTATCAGTCTCGTTTGTATCGGGCCCGAGTCGAGGTTTGAGCTTCACGATATGATCTGACAGTGCAAGTGCAAATTTCGGAGGCGACGAAGAATAGTCATATAAAATTCTGGCTTTGACTTTCTTCCCAATTTTATACGTATTTGGGTCATATTCCAAGTGAAGTCTATCGATCGTTCCTTCGAAAAAGCCAAGCACTTGTAAATTGAGACCATTGGGATGGATCGATGTGATGAGTGCTTGCACCAGAGTTCCTGGAATGACTGAGGTTACAGAAGAGATTTCCGATACCTACAGAGATCATCGGTTTATTCGACGAGCAGTTCGGCGAGGCTAAGAAATACCCACCGTTGACGTTACAAAGGTAGCAGGATCTGCACTGACGATACACGTTCGACCATTGGCAGACATTTTGACGACGGTCACGTTCAATAGTGCACCGATGTGGAATATAACGACTTGATTTTGCCCGGCTAAATCAGCATCTTTTGAAGACAAAAATCCAGAAACCCCAGGAATTCCGAAATCAAGAATATATCCATGATCCTCTTGACTTTTTATTGCCACGGTCAAAGTCTAGACAAGAATTTATATCAGATCGGCGTGGCACACTCAATAAATGTATACTTACAAATCCTGGCTTTAAATCAGATTTCTGTATACCGGAATTAACGCGCTCGGGTAATAAGGATAATTCGATGCGTTTACTGGCTTTGCTAACTTCGTCTCGAGACTTTCCGACACCAGAAGTATCGCTAGTACCGGGTTGATGGACGGCGGAGGCAACAGCTCGAACATATTGCCCGACTCTGAATATATCCGCCAGCTCGGGTACCCTCCGTTTCGTTGAGTCTTCTTCTTGGTCATCTTCATCTTCTGATGTTATATTAGCTTCGTCGTCGAGACGTTCCAATCGTTCTGTGAGTTGCGAGGATATATTTGTGATTGGTACATGAGCGAAGAGCTGATTTGGAAGGGAAACGACCAGTGCGAGTGGCAGGATAGAGACGATTTGTCCCAATATTTTCATTCCGACTGTTATTCGCTGAAGGAGGATTTAACGGAATGTTATGAACGGATATATTGGATGCACACCTTGTAATTGAGATGCTCAATTCGAATTTTATCATTTGGTAATGAAGGCCGAGTCTTTGTTGTCTCCACTTCATCTTTGCGCTTCCTCTTTTTTGACTTCTTCTCGCCGACTGTATCCTGTCAATAACCCAGTCAACACAGCTCGAGCGCGATTCCGAAAATTACAGACTTCAAACAATTCTGCATTAGCTTCCTTCACGGCTTCAGCTCGGATAGCCTTGACTTCAAGTGGTGTAAACGAGGTTCCTCCTCCTCGAGGAAAGTCGGTTAACAGTGAAGACTTGGTAGGCTGGGGTATATCGTTTTTGTGGGTATCCGTCCTAGATTTTTTGACTTTGTGGCTAGAGGATGAATCATCAATTGGACGTTTTGGGGGCATTTCCGCTTCCCAGAAGCTATAAGCCTACTGGTGATAGATAGTTGAAAGCAATAACAGTGCAGAATTTTCCAAAGGGATCGGGCCGACAGATCTTGATTATGTAAAGTTAAACTTGTTCACCGCTTCAGTTACAGCTTGACCGCAACCGTCATTTCCAAAAAGCCATGGGTGAGTATCACTTCGCATTACTATCGATTAAAGACCTTTATAACGTGGTGCATAGATTATCAGGTTAGTCTTACACCTTTTTTTTTCTCCTTGTGCGATAAATGACTTGTCCAGAATCGAGTTGGCTCCAAATTCGGTGGAGGAGGTGTCGCTGGGGCTTCAGAGACGAATGTCGACAGGCGTGAACGCCTTAGGAAACTAGCTTTGGAAACTATTGATCTAGCCAAGGTCTGTCGCTTTTTTGCTCCTTTCGCAAATTACTTACACGATAACCTTTACAGGATCCATACATCCTGCGCAACCATTTGGGTTCACTGGAATGTCGACTATGCTTGACACTACACACAAACGAGGGCTCCTACCTGGCTCACACTCAAGGGAAGAAACATCAAACCAACCTTGCCCGCCGTGCAGCGCGCGACGCCAAAGACACGCAGTTGATGATTGCTCCTACACAGACCAACATCCAAAGAAAAGTTTTTCTCAAGATTGGCCGGCCTGGATACCGAGTAACAAAGGTTCGAGACCGAGATACCGGGAAAGAGGGCATGATGGTGCAGGTCCATCTGCCTCAGATAAAGGACGGTGTCTTGCCTCGTCGACGGTTTATGAGTGCATGGGAGCAAAAGCGGGAGCCTCCGAACAAGGCCTATCAATATCTCATTGTGAGTCTTCATACGGACAACTACTTTCCTCATTTTCATTCTATGGTGCTAGGTGGCAGCGGAACCATACGAGACCATCGCTTTCCGTGTTCCTGCTCGTGAAATCGAAGACGAGGCTGATGATGCTGGTTACTGGAACTGGTCACATTGGGATCCTGACACCAAACAATACAGTTTCCAGTTCATGTTCAGGCAATCTTATTGAGTAGTTTACATGCTATAGAGAACTCTATTCTTGTCAGCTGTATATTAATGTGTCCTACTAAGGTGTTGTTTTCAAGCAATTAAGTCGTGGATTTATGCTAGCAGACAAATTGTAAGTAGTACAGGACGATACAACTCCAAAGAATACATAGAGGACGAGTTTTGACAATACACAAAAGAAATACAGAATAGAAAACATGAAAGCAACTAATGCATTATCTATGAGATTGTAAGGACGATGTGATATGCGTTAATAAGGGTCCGTTAGTGGTGAAACTAAATACGAGATCGTTGGTCCAGTCATGAGGGCGTGAATGAGTGACATGGGGTAAAGGGGCTACAAAAGTTATCACCCAACTTTCAGAAGTCAGTCCTGCGTTTACTAAGAACCCTCTTCGGTATCTTTTCTGTTTTGGAGCGGCCAATCGCTTTTTCAAGAGCAGGGGAGTTGTTGAATCCGATGACGGGAGCCGCGAAGGACACAGTGGTAACGATTGGAGCAGAAGGAGTGTTTCCTACAGCGGGTGGGCTGATCGTACTTACTCTCTTTCGCAGCTTGCGTGCCGCTGCCATCTGTATCTCCTGAGCGCGTACTGGGTTTCCGACTGATGGCTGCATGGGACCTCGAAGTGGTGGCGATTGAGAAAAAGACACGGGCGGGGATCGAACCTGGACTTGAACCTTCACAGGCGCGAAAGGAGAAGCGAAAGGAGGTTGCTGCCCTCGACTTGGTGGCTGATGCATCGCAATATTAGGGTTATTATTCAGAGGTGCTGGCATGACCAGATGCTTCGGCACACGGCGATGTGGAGGTGGCTGGCCCCCGTTTCGGCTTTGGTTCGAGGAAAAGGTAGAGATCGAATGATGGGTGCTACGTCCATCGCCACGATCTTGCATAGAAGGGGGTCCTGGGTTTGGGAGGTATTCTCGGCTGATTCGAGCAGCAGGCGCGGGAGTCACAAACTGCACAGAAACACTCCGATTTGGTGGCATAGGTGGAGTATTTTGCGTGGCTGTGGGGTTTTCCGTACTTACGGTCATTCCTTGCCTTGAATAGTCGTTTTCGCGTATCGGAGGGGTTCCAGAATTAGAAGTAGAAGAATGTCCAGGACTAGGATTTCGGGAAGGCGGTCGTGAACGGTCCTGTGTCTGGACTGGAAAGAGAGGCTGTAAGTGTTGATGATTTTCTGGAATGGGAAGCGGGCTGGTATAAGGAGGAGGGTCGGGCAATTCTTCCGGTGGGGATGACATTTGCAGGTGGTCTGCCTTGATTGCAAAATTCCCAGTCTTGGTTGGCTCAGAGGTTGGCCTCTGCGCTTTGAGATCAGGAGACGGACCACGAGATCGTCCGGGGGTGGAATTGGTCAGTGGTGATGGGGATCGTGAGTGCTTGTTCTCGAGATGAACGGGATCATATGGATCGAACTCTCTTTCATCTGATGTTTTCGGGTGCAAAAACATAGAAGGATTTGAAGATTCGGATGCCTCAGGCTGGAGCATAGCCATACCAATGTCAAAGGACAGATCTTCGACGGGTTCTTCCGTTTCGGGCTCCTGATTCGGGGGTGGGTCACGGGGCTCCATATTTATTGTGGGTTGAGGAGGTGACACTGCGGGTAAGGGCTGGGATAAATGGCGAGCATTAGGCGGACCTAGCGAGTATCGGGGATCCATTTGTACTATAGGATGAGGATTAGGCAAAGGGGATGATGGAAGGATTGGCTGTGACAAATGACGAGAACTCGGCGGGTCAGGTTCCATTCGTAAGATGGGATGAGGATTGGGAAGGGGAGATGCCGGGAGTACAGGCTGAGAGAGATGTCGAGCGCGAGGTGGGATCATCATCTGGGGGTGAGGCGCAGCTGGAGGGTCTGGGGCACGATGATAGTCATTCTGGAGGTGAAAATTTCGAGGTAGAATTTGGCCAGGGGAAAGGTTCAAGGAAACACCGGGCGGGACTTGAGGAGGAACATAAAGCTACGGTCAAGTCGTCAGTGGAGAATGAACTGTAGAGGGAAAAAAAGCGGGTACATTTCCATGAGCATGCATAGCTTGGCGAGGGTAGTCGTTGAGATTGACGGTGAAGCCGGAGGGCATCCTGCTATCAGCGCGTCTAATGGTCTGCACAGCAGCTTCATAAGGTCCTCCATGGTGCAGGGAAATGCCCCAAGGGTTGGTTTCGTCCAATTCGTCTATCCTGTCCAAGTCTTGGTTTCGGGCGCTCTGAGCCTGGCTGGGTGCGGTTGAGACAGCTGTAGAACGGGGAGTGCTTGCGCCAGTGGTGGCGGCGCGACGGGGAGGAGTGGGCCGGGAATGGGCATTGGTGAGGGGCTCTGACAAGAAACGAGGATTAGGGGCGGGTCGAGGGTCGGGGAGTTGTGTGACGTCAAGGGGCAGGGCAGATTTGCGACGGGAGAAGAGAGGCATGCGAGAACGAGGGCGTGGGTCGAGCGCTGGACTCGGAGGCGCAGCAGCAGCCTGAGGGTTCGCGGTGGCACTCGGTGCAACGGGAGAGTTGGGTGGCTGTATAAGTTGCTGGTCAAAGTCTGTGCCCGGTGCGAATTGTCGCTTCTTCAATGTCGGATGTCCCTCTGGAGGAGAGCAGGCCCATGCGGGCTCGGCCTTGACAAAATAGGGATTGACCTGTGGGTCAGGTGAGAATGCTGGATCAGACAGCAGCGACGGTGCAACACATTTTCTATGGCGTCTCGGCTGTACCGATAGTCTAAACTTCATCGATAGATAATTTTTAAAAAATAGAGAGAGAACGAGAGGGGAGAGCGAGCACCGCAGTGCTGGTGGAGCTTTTCTGCGCGCTATAAAAAAAGTCCCGCAACGTGCTTCACTGGATCTGCATCATAAAAATTGATTTCTCTTATTACGATCGATGATTCAAACAGAATAATGATGTACGATGTCTCCAAATCTAAGTCACCCGCCGTGCCATTATTCCTGAACTGGGCACCCCAAATCGTGCTGTGCTGCTCGATGGCCCGGGTAATCTTGACCCTGCTGCGCGTGCAATGGCCTTCGGGATAGCCGATGAAGGGCCGTCTATGCCATATTTGACAGGTTGCTTCAATCCGCTGCCGGCTTGGACCCTAGCTTTCGTCTTCTCTACCACTGGAGCAGACACCATAATTCGACGCGGTCCGGCCGTCGTGGAAGACGACTTTGTGTGATCAACAGCCGGTCTCGAATTACAAATGGAATTAGGCTTAAGTCCTTCCGAGATCAAGACGCGTCGCGGTCCGTCACCATTTGTTGAAGCGTTTACGCTTGGTTGGACAGGTACAACCTTCTTTAGCCCCCTGCCCAGTTGACCATCAACCTGTTTATTCCCATTGCTCATGGACGTGCGTGCAGCTTCAGGAGAAGCCCGCATGTTTGTTAGCGAGGTTGGTGCACGAGTTCCCGGAACGATCGACGACCTTCTAGAATTAGCCGTCGTGGCCACGTTAGAGTTCGCTTGGGCGACGAGTCTTGATCTTTTTACGATTTTCAGTGCAGGGACTTGTCGAGGAGGATGTTGCAAAACCGAGGAAAAATGAGGAGTCGACAGAAGACTCTTTCGCCTCTCAGGTACAGACGTAACATTTTCGACAGAAGCAGAGATCGGTACCGCAGGATCTTCCTCGACTACAATGGTGCTTCCGGCCTTCCTTCCGTCTCCTGAAAATTATCAAACACTTAGTCAAGCTACAATTATGTCGCGTTACCTTACCTCCAGATGATATGCGGTTCATTTGAACGGCGTTAGGCGAATGGCCTCCGATTGACTCAGCTTTGGTCGCTGGAACGAAAACAGCTGGAGCGAAGCGTTATTTACGTGAAGGTCAAGATCTCGGGAAAGATAGTTACAGTTGTCTGGATTGAGGGGATGATCCCTCTCCCTGATTTCAATGTTTTCTTCGAGAATTTAGAAAAATTGTCAGATATTTGTGACAACTCACCTTTCGTAACGGACAGAACGTCTTCAAAAGTTTCGGGCGGACTCGTCGCTTTAACAGCACGAGATTCTTTGCACATAGCGCCATTGAAGGATCTAATCACGTCGAAATCTTTGTCACCAAAGCTATCATCAATTTCCAGATTGTTCAGAAAAGAGTCGACACCGTCCTTCGTACTGAAGAAAGATATTCTTTCATTCAGTAAATCGAATGTGGTCTCCGATGAATTGAGGTGCAGTTGAAAAGAAGACTGCAAATCCACTGAGTAGCGATTTAATCGATCACTGGGAGGTGGATTGGCACGTAGATGTGTCGTTTGTGAGATAGGCAGAGTAGGTGATAAGCGAGGCGAAGGAGGTGACACGAGAACCGAAACGGAGGTATCCTCGATCAAAGGTTCAGTGGATGTCAGCGAATCTAATGTGCCAACAGAGGATATAGGCCAGTCCTGAAGAAACGGAGGTTTCTAGAGTTATTTGGGACTCTAGTTGGTGAGACGAGACTTCGATCGTCGGAGGAGATACAGATGGCAATGACAAGGTATTGGTAACATTGCTGAGGTCTGAGGGTACCAGAGAAGAAGGTTTCTCGGCATGGAGTTGAACGCAATCGAGGTCTGAAAGCTTCGATGCTACATGCATGCCTGTACGCTTGTAGGCTTTCTTGCGGGCCATCGGAGTGGTCTCTTCTTTGAAAGCAATCTCTGCAAGAGGAGTACGAGGGGCGGGAGACGATTTCGGCGTTGCAATTTTTGCAGCACGTCGTTCGGACCACTTAGGTGTGGCAGCCTTGGCCATGTCCCGGAACGTCAGAGTGTCATTATCGTCGTCTTCTGCTGCTAGATTTTGGTGAAGTTCGTCATGGAGTTCATCTTCGTCGACAAGAAGGTCGTGCATGTCGGGTTCGTCAATGGTCATATCGCCGACATCGACGAGGCGGCGCTTGAATGCAGGGATGTAAGGCTGAAGAGGTTTGTGATTTATGCCTGGGGGCAGGAAGAAGGATGAATCTGCGGCGTTGTTCTCCTTGTCGACCAAGGCATGCGGGGAGCCAGAGAGGGGATCAAAAAGAGAGAGGACGCTGGCACGAGGGCGACGAGGATCCATGAAGGAAAAGGACAGTTCAAGCTCGAACAGGCAGTTGAATGGCCACTTGTTTGGTCCTGTGTACGCGATATTCCAGGTCACGACCTGTCAACACTACTTACCGTTTTACACCATGGCTGAGTTGGCCGCCGTTCGCGCAGAGATCAAAGCTTGGGAGCGCTCTTTCAAGGAGTCCAATGGTCGCCCACCTACAGTCGACGACATAAAACAGAACCACCCCATCGGTCAGCCATTATCTATCAAATGCTTCCTGTAACTCACATCTACTAATCTAAAAAGCGGACAAGTATAAGCAATACAAGAAGCTTTCAAAGGCTGAAGGACCCACAAAGCCTACGCAGGCAGTCCAACCCGCTGTCTCACCATCGACTCCTCCCCGAAAGTCGCGTCCAAAGGAGCCTCCGTCGCTTCTTTTTTCTAGATCGCGTCCCGTACAGCCTGCAGCACCCCTAGCTTCCTTCAATCCGTTCTCCCCTCAGAAGAAGCAGAAGGGAAAAGAAAAGGAGGCGGTAGTCTCGAATCGCGTCCACGAATCGCGTTCCAACCCTTTCGGCAAACCGAGTGCAACTTCGCGTGACCGAAAACAAAGTCATTCTCCAGACCCGTTTCCAGTCATCCAACGATCTCAGTCTTTGTCTTCAACATCTTCGTCCAGCTTCGCTTTGAACTCTCTACCCGCACCAGCATCTCCCGTGTCTCGTGCTCGTAAACGACTTCGAGGAGAGCCCGTGTCACCGTCTCCCAGCAAGGATAAGAGGAGACGCGTAGCCTCTCAAACCACCCTTCCGTTTCCTCGACTAAATTTGGATGCACCAAGCAGCTATGAAAGGGACGACGATTTCATGGAGGCCAATGCATCTTTTGTGGACAATTCACCTGTCAAGGCTTCGACAACTGGGAAATCGTACACGCAATTGTTCGAAGAAACTCGGATTCCTGTAGATATCTCCGGAGCCAAGGGGAACCTTGAAACTATGAAGTTGGATGCCAAAGAACCACCTATCAAAAGTCGGAGGGTCTTTGATGATAATAGAAGATCTACAAATCCGGCCGTGCGAAAATCAAGCGAAGCCATTTCCAACTCAACGAGCAGCAATCTAGACCAGCGCGCGACTCTGAAATTACCGTCGCTTTTGACGGACAAGAACTTTGGGGACTCCTGCTCTGAAGTTTCAAGTAATCGGTCATCTGCCAAACGCGCATTTTCTGATGAAGATGATGAAGTCGATAAACGATCAGTACCGAGGGCAAAGTCACCTCTTATTCCACCTTCCCCGCCACCGTCTGGGTCCAACGCCTCTTTGAATCGCCCTGAAAGGGGCAAATCTCGAGCCTCTACAGGCAGAAAAAAGGCTAAAGTCGATGATGGACATGTAGAAAGCGATAATGACGCCCTGAAATTGCACGGGTCACAGGCGAAATTGCGGATAGTGGGCCGGAATGACATGCGACGGCAGCACGCAGCAGGCTCAGATGAGGACGTCGTTACCTCTGATTCGGATCCCATCTTGGGATATGCACGTTTTTCTGGGCCTCGTGTGATCACTCGGAATCACGTACTGCAAGCCGAGGGGGATGTCGAAATAAACCTCCCAGACGACCTTCGGCGCGTGTTGGCTTTGGAGTCCGCGGATTCAAAAATACAGCTTTCCGAAGAAGACCGATTGGTGAAAGGCCTACTCTATGGCCGTCGAACGGCTCATTATAATCCTCAGAAAGGTGGAGAGATATGGGATGTCGGTGAAGATCGCCACGTGGACGTTGACGAGGGCCATGATGCCAATACGGAAGGCGAGGATGATTGGGAAGGGGAACCTGTGCCATGGGAGGTCGGAGAGCTTTAATGGATGATAAGACCAAGTATGTGAATACTTTGAACGTGTATATCATCTTGTATCTTTACCCTGCATAAGTCTGATGTTATTTTGATATCTTTTGTGTCAGAGTTATCTGTAAGGTCACACGTCCATCCACTGCTGTGGTCTGGCAGCCTCTCAATCGCTGTCCTCGATGTTCCCCGTAGGTACGCCCCGCCACACTTCGAGCTTCAAGCACTATCCACACAGCGCGACCCCTGCGGTAAAGCACCAAGCCTACGTACGATGAACGCGACCAGCCTCCACCACAGCCTCGTTTTGGATGCATGTCCAACAGGCATCCACACCAACCTCACCCAATCAAGGTCATGCCCGTGTACATGATACCGATCGTATTTCAGTCAAGAAGGCTGCATCTAATGTATCAAGGAATGCCCTAATATGACAAGAAACGGCGTGTTTTCCGCGCAGTCCTTCAGGTTAAGTCCCCTAAAAGCCTTGAAAATGGCCTTCTCATTTCTCAAACTTCACTACTTTCAACGTTCTCGACACTCTTCGCAGACGAGCAAGCCTTCGTGACGTACTACAACTCTTTCGCACTTCCTCTAAGGACGGCCTGAAATCGACAAAATCGAAGAAACAGTCTTCAACCTACCACTCTTACGCAGTATACGAGCAAGTCATGTTTCCCATAATTCTGCGCGACCCGGAAGCGACAACCAAGCTTCTCGAAACCATCCTTGAGACACCTAACGGAAGGCGCTCATTGTCGCGACTAGCCCGCACAAGCAGTGCGCTCTCTGGCCCTGCGCTGGACGTTCTATGGAGAGAGCTGGACTCAGTTGCACCTATCGTCGGGCTATTCCCCGGCCATTTGCTTAAGAAGACCAGAAAACCTGGCATGGGTTTGGTATGTAGATATTTCCCTTGTATATCGGTCTTCCTGACAAAACGTTGTCATGCCTCAGAATAGGCTGCCCCGTGACGAAGACTGGAAAGCAATTATCAGATATAGTGAACGAATCCACCGCATTGCGTACGACGAAAGCGCCAACAATATTGCTACATCCATTTTCTCCATTTTCGAAGAGTGTCGTCCCCAGGGGCTCACCTACATCCTTCCCCGCCTTCAGGAATTGAACTGGAAAGTCGACACTCCCGCGGCATTGGAACGCTCTGCAATTTTCCTCAACCCTCAGCTTCAAGTTATTAACCTCGAGCTTGGAAGCAAGTTCCCGAAGATCAACGACTACCTAGCGGACTTGTCCAGCCGTACAAAGTTGAAAGGATTTTCTTTCATTTCTCCGACCAGCCTACCCGAGGCATTCACAGAACTTCTCATTCGCCAAGATGGGCTTGAAAAGGTTGTCCTGGTCGCTCCTGGCGCATTAGGCCCAGGGGTTGGACGTTGGGTCGCGTCATTGCCCCAGCTAAAGCAACTTCAGCTCGACCTCACAGGAAGATCGCCAATTGCGGTCGAAGGATTTTTTGACGAACTCCGTCCGCGTTCTGGAGACTCTACGCCAAGTTCCATTGGTTCCAGAGACAGCGGTGTCTTCTCTGGTGAGGAGCTCGATTTTACCGAAATCCGCAAATCTGCTCTCCGACTCACCGGCGACTTGCCTTCGAAAGGTTCTTTCGCCAAATTGAGGAAGCTACAGCTGACAGGAGAGGTTGCCAATATCGCCGTTTTCCTCAAGCACCTCGATAGTGCCCTTGTACACCTGGACCTTGTCATCGAAGACCCTCCAGACAACGCAGATTGGCAGGATCTTTCGGAATTGATTTGTGACCGTTTCGCAGAGTCTCTTCAGTCTCTTCGTATTTCCGCCACGCCGTCGTCCCGATTCGCGGACCTCGTCCGTTCTACTTCAAGGGCAGAACCGCCTTCAGGGAGGCTGTCAATGGAACGGTTCTCTGGTTTATCGAGCCTCGTCAAGCTTGATATCGACCTTCCAGAGTCCATAGTATTCACCCCAGCGGACATTGAATCCGTTGCAATGGCTTGCCCAAACCTCGAGTTATTGAAGTTGTGCCCGCTCTCCCGTTTCCCGCCACCCCACAGCCCCAAACTATCTCTCGAGTCGCTTGCACCATTGGTGAAGAACTGCCGACGTTTGCATACCCTTGGCGTCGTCTTCAATGCTGGTCCAAGCAACGAAAAGCTTTTAAAGTCTCAAGAGATGTCCTCACCTTCCCTTTTGCGCCTTCATGTTGGCCACTCTTGGGCAACTGACCCTCTCCAGATATCCATTTTCCTCAGCCATTTCATGCCCAGACTGGAATTGTTAAAATGGTTCCAGGAAAAGAACAGAGTCGGATTCAACGAAAGTCATGCGAAGAACTGGCAATCAGTCGCCGATACCCTTCCTTACCTTCAGCTCGTTCGGTCGACCGAGAAATCTTTTGCTCGGGCACCGCCTCCACAAAAAGCGGAAACGTCTGAAAAGAGCGTTGACGCAACTGTCGGAACAATGAGCCGCGGGGTATTTGCTCAGGTCATAACGTCTGAGGCTTCAATTCAATTCTCTCCGATAGTCGAGGATCGTGGAGTGGAGACTAGGGTGGTGGTTCACGAAGTATCTATTGATGCTGCACCTCTAAGCGAAGAGATTGGCGTTGAAGCGATACCCATGACCACCACTGTGTCGGTCTCTACCGTCGACCATCCGACCCCAAATGAAATCGCAAATGTCTCGTCTACTTCGAATTCTGAGTGCTCGCCGTTGCCACGGCCTTATCCCAACATATACTTGTTCTCATCTCTTTTCGGCCTATTTTCAATTGCTTATCGATACGCCATTTTCCCAATCTCGCTCCCGTCACGCATCTTGCATTTGGCCCTCCCCCGATTCCAAAACAAAACCCGCCAGGCGGAACCCAATGGATTCCCGAAGCAGCCTTCATCGGAGGCGAAAACGCCCAGCAACGAAACGACAAACTCGATACCTCTGGAAAACCTTCCAGTCCGTCAATGATTATTTACTATTGCGAACGCCTCTCTTACTTATTATCGTGACTGTGCTGGCATAAAATTAGACACTCACGGATATGTCCACAAATATGATCCCCTATGCATATGAACATGCGGATAGACTACATGCAATCCATTTTTTCCCCGAAACGAACCCATTTAAGCCGCAACCACAGAATATAGAACGTGGAAGAAACGGCCCGGAAGTTAATATACGGACATGGAAAACAGTATCCCAAACAAGGCACAACAACACCGCGACGCGTCACCGAGATTGGATTCAGCGAACACAGAACTCATCCGCTTGGACCTACGCCATGGCCGACAACAAGAAGCAAGAGAAAGATTACACGAAAGAGGTTGAAGAAATACTTCCAGAAGCAGAAAAGCTTATAAAGGTACTGATATCCAATCAACAAGGGTAATTAAGGCTCACCTATCACTATGCAAGGCGGGGAAACTTCAGGACGGATTGGACAAAATTTTCACTTTAGAAAAGCAAACGAGAAACGTATTTATGTCTTATTTTGTCGTTTAATGCAAGCTGATTGATTCTCTAGGCTGCCGATCTCACCTCCACCACTCGACTGGTTAAAGCTGCCGTACAACATACCTACGATGCTAAAGACTACCCCCTACTGAACTCGACGATAACTGTCCTTAGTAAAAAGCATGGCCAACTCAAATTTGCAGTGCAAGCTATCGTGGAACTTGCGATGTCTTGGCTACCTGAAATAAAGGAAAAGGACGGCCTAGAAAGGTGGCTTGAATTGCTTGAAACCCTTCGCGGTGTTACAGAAGGAAAGGTTAGACGAAAATTTGTCATTCTTGACAATTATGATTATAAACCCTTCTTAGATCTTCCTTGAAACCCCGCGAGCGCGTGTCACTCTTCAGCTTGCTCATTACCATGAGGGTCTCTCCAAGTCAGTGAAGTCGAAGGACCAAAAAGAATCTCTGCAAACGGCCTCGGAATTACTCTCTGATTTACAAGTGGAGACATATTCCTCGATGGAACGCCGGGAAAAGACAGAGTTTATCTTGGAGCAAATGCGATTACTCATTGCTGTGGCCCAGCAGAAAGACGCGGAAGTTGAAAAGAAAGAATTGAAGGAATCTTTGGGTGGAGGCGAAGCGGAGTGGGTGAAAGCTCGGGTAGGTGGCCGGAAGGTCAACGAGGAATTTCTGAAGGAAAAAGACAACGAAGTTTGTTTCATCGCTTTTCGTTTAATTCTGACCCTAAAGACTCGTTCCGTAGGATCTCAAACTCAAATACTACGACCTGATGATTCAACATGCCCTTCATCACGATGCTTACCTCGATGTTGCCAAATACTATCACAAGGTTTGGGAGACTCCATCGATAAAAGAAGACGTTAATGATAAAGGCAAATTGGTGCGTGCTGTTTTTCATGCTGGATAGCACCTGAACTGGTCCAACAGGCTCTTGAGCACATCGTCTATTATATCGTCCTTGCTCCACATAGCAACGAGCAATCAGACATGCTTCACCATCTTTACGCCGACCCTCCTTTGGTCAAGCTAGAACTTCAGTAGTATGCAATTCTCTTTTATATCTGTGCCTGTAAATAAATTATTCTTTCTTCCAGCAACCTCGTCAAATGTTTCGTTACAACAGAGCTAATGCGCTGGCCAGGCATAGAAGCTATCTACGGAGAGTTCCTGAAGAAAACACCGGTCTTCAGTTCCGAGAAAAGATGGGAAGATTTGCACACGCGCGTCATTGAACATGTTTGTGGACAAAATTTTTGGACCTGTTTAGATACTCAGGTTTTGCGATATTTTACAGAACATCCGAGTTGTCGGACAATACTACACACGGATCACTTTAACGCGTCTCACTTCGCTGCTGGATCTTACAGCAAAGCAAACGGAACAAACTCTGGCAAGACTTGTGGTCTCTGGTACAGTTTGGGCGAAAGTAGACCGACCAGCTGGCATAGTCAACTTCAGAAGTAAACGCAGTGCAGAGGATGTCATGAATGACTGGAGTTCAGACATGCAGAAGTTGCTTGGACTTGTGGAAAAGACCTGGATGGGGATGAATGCCGCGCAAGCAGCCCAGTCGCGTGTAAAATCTTGACCTTTGTGGTGCCCCCATATCATATTTAGTTTTAATTACGTCCAGTTACTCCAAGAGGACTGGCGAAACAATATTCATCGTACGGGAATGATTTAAGACCTGGGACGTGGTTGACTGGATAATGGTAAAGACCGAAGACCCATAGGATCAGGCATTTCGTTAATTGGGATTTGTGGTTCAAGTGCCTGGGTTATCGCAGGCATGTAGTTAGGCTTAGTTCCCTCCTGCCATAGCCGAACGTATTGGGCCCCCTTTGACCACTGGTCCGCACCATGATGTCTCTCAACAATTGCTTTCCAACGCTTCCTAGCAGCAAGGGCACCTTCATCCAACTCCTCTTTCCTCTCCCATGAAGCCAGAGATCTCTTCTCCCTTTCAAAGGTGTTTTTAATTTCACTATCCACGAAGGTTGACCCCAGTTGTTCGGCCTCCATAGCAGCGAAAGTGGTTGCAATATGGTGCTCGGAGCGCAAAGCACGAAACTGCGCGACTGCCTGTGCGTAGGCTTCGCTCAAAGTTAATGAATGATACTGGTACAAGTTGAGGGTAAACCGTATTGCACTGCAGTAGCCCTTTTAGAATGATGATGCCGCGTTAAACAGAACTTACTCCTCTGGAGTCGGGTTACGCCCCCGTTCTCCTAGCCTGGTCCAGTCCTTTCCATTGATGGGGCTTTTGTCCTCTATATGGTCGCTTTCCACCAAAGTTGACGGACGGAAAATCTCGAAAGGATGGTCCGCGAAGAATTGGCGACGGATGTCGTCTTCCAAATAATATATAGGTAGTGGTCGTGTCGAGTGTGCACGAGGTTTGCAGGTCAATGGGGGTTGCTTGTCGTAAGCAGTGCGTGTAGGAGCTGCTTTTGGCGGAAGAGTGAGTGGTGGGTGGTCAAGAACGGCTTGATACCAAACAGGCTCATTTCTGATGAAATTCGCGCGCAGCAACCTAGAAACTTGCTGGTGAACCTGCGAAGCAATCCTGCGGCCCATTATTGACTACAAGGTAGAAGAACTGATCAAAACAGACGCGACTTGGAAATTAAGGTTGCCCAAGCTGCACCAAACAAAGCGCACTGCTGGCAGCCGCCAAACTCGTGTGTAAAGATTTTGGTTCATATATCGTGATCCGAAGGGCATATCACATATATCGAAGTCTGGCTAGGAGAGACTAAGATTTTGGTGGTTTTATCAAGCTGGACATGGAAGGCAAACGTATATAGATAGATAGATTACACCGCGTGGACCCACATAGGGATCTGCAGGAAAAGAGAGATAAAGATACAAAAAACAAAGAGTACGTAAAAACCGATAAATAAAAAGAATAAAAATTATGCCAATGCCAGTATATTAACATCATTATCAGACTCAACGAGATCAGCATCCAAATCAAACTCGGAGTGACCAGAATATATATATGTAACAAGTTACTGACAAAACACAAATATAATACATCAAAGAAAGGTGGGGATTCCAGCAACTTTTGATACAGAGAGATCCCGAGATTATCATAGGTATAGAAAGTGAGTTCCAATCGACACGAAGCGGCAAGATAGCACAGCGATAGACGAACAGGAAGATGAGATTGGAAACATATTCACGGACTTTTCGGTTTGGGAGAACAATGGTGAACAGCTTTCCGAAAAGCGTTGTCGAATTTAGCGGAAAGGTCTCGAACCGCCATCACAAGAACAGAAACACAGTACTATTAAATGAACAGCTATCAGAAGAGGGGAAAAGGGTGAGCTTGATCCTAAAGGTACTCAAGGACTGAGTCGAGGTGTCGAACAAACCAGTAAAATTGTTTGCCCCCGTCTTATGAGATGTGGTTGCAGAGTCGAGTTCGTCTAACTATCAAATTTTGAGCCTTTGGAATTGCAAGATATGAAAAGGCAGAAAACTCACAGGTTCTTCGTCCATGACAAGAGAAACCATACCATCTTCCCCTGTTTCAGCCTCGTCGTCGCGGTCGACCGTCTTCTAAACAATATCCCTTGATCAGTGCCATGGGGGGATGCGATAGAGGGAATATTACTTGCCATCAAAAGCGAAGGAGCCGTGCCATTGGTTGGATGCACAGGAAGTGGACCGAGCGTGATGCCAGACATGTGCTGGGGTAATTTACCTTGAGGACAATGCTTAAAGGTATGTGAGATATGACAGTTTGTCGGATCAAGCTAAGAAAAGAGGTCAAGAGCGTTGAGTGACTGACACGACGTGGTTCAGTGTATGGGTTGGGTTTGGCGGTTGTAAGAAAGTAACAGACAGGACGGGAGATCCCCAGGGTTTACACCAGCCCGAAATTCAGTGTGCGCACGGACACCACGTTAAAATATTGAGTCGACCCGCTAAATCTCCGTAAATGGGGCCTCGACACAAGTCGCTCGGGATCCAAGATTCACCATCTCGATATTTTGTAACAGACAGTACTTGCTAGCCTCGTCACCAACCGGTTTGTTTGCTTTTGATGTCTCGCCTGAGGGTGCTGTAGGGCCGGTGCTCACATCCATATATAGTGCCGGCCAGACCTAAAACTCGCCTTTTGGCTGGAACGGTTGAGCGCCGGCACTCTTGACCGTCTTCCAGGTGTGCCTTTGCGCACCAGTCCTTTTTCATAGATTCTAAGATATGTGAACAAAATCAGCAAATCTTCAAGGACTGCAGTGCCCGCAAATATCGACATTGACAAGAAATAAGTAGCAGCTATGAAAAGGATGAATATTTAGCCTCAAGCAATACCCTAAAAACCTATGAGACCTCCAAGATGTAATTCAAATGAAGACTCAGAAAACGGAAAACTCACCACTCAAGACTCTTCACAGCTTCGGTGTTGAGTCAGTTTGACTTCCTTTAATCAAACAGGTGCCAATGGCCTCTACTATGCACCGATGGACCACTAAGAACGCCTCCGAGTTGAAAAATCTGCTTTACAAGAAGCACGCAAACGTTTGAATTTGATGAAGCACCGACTGAGTCCGCAGGAAAATAAGCCCAAAAAGTCTTCGCTGACAGACTGACGAAGCGAAGCTCTCTTATTCCTTCGCGGGCTAGAAGTTGTGAGTGAATCATGAACGTCGCCTGCTTCGAGTAACTGCCCTAACGCCCGTCCTACGCAGATAGCATTGTTGGTTCCGAGTCTTCAAGGGACCGTTCTTTGAGCTGCAAGCAATTATTGTTTGTCTGTTATCGTTCGCAACAAGATTGACGATAGTTCAACCGATGAAGAGTAGAGTAAAGGTGTAGTTGCCGTCATTTGGTTGCAATTGTGGTTTCAGGGTTGGAACTTGCTCAGCTTTCGGTGATTCAAATAAACTGACGGAAGCACTTCGAGCACCTACCAATCGTCTGAACAACAGCCCCGTCAGATAGATAGATTACACCGCATGGACCCACAGAGGGATCTGCAGGGAAAGGGACATAAATACACGGTGTCTCTCTTCCTTTTCGCCAAAAATCAGTCAGGCAGACAATGAACCGTGTGGAAAGGTGTAAAGAAGCAACTTTTTGGGCCAGACAGGATATGCCATAGCCCCAACGACATCCTGACATATGCGTCTGGCCTACACTCATTTCATGCGTTGCACCTATCTAGAGCCTTTCATGTAACGCGCTGTTCCCGAGACTGGCAACTACCTTGACCTTCGTCCGTATTTCCAACAGGTGCGAATTCTGTCTCATCCTTTCCTCAATTAGTGGCTACCTGACGACTCTTTTAGATCATGCTTTTCTCCTCATCTATTAACTAATGCACCCTCCAGGATCAAGTGAACCCTTTGCATGCGTCCTAGACTTCGAAATCTTCTTTCTGTGGTGGGGCATGAACTTATCCGATAGGCGTGTTTCTTTTTCTTTATCTACAAAAGTGATGTCATAACGGATGCCATCTGGTGTCAAGAACAATTTCATCAGGGAAGGCTTATCAAGGATTTTAGGCAACTGTACATATTTGGTAGACATTGGCATTCATTTGCCTGTTATCAATGTCAGATTCAGTGAATACATTATGATAAACGGAGACGGTGTCTGAACTGATTCAAATTGAAAAGGACCATCAACTTTCAGAAATTTACAACCTAGACAGCAATGGCTTGGTTTTAACCATGGTCTTTGCTCGTTCACGGAGGACCCGACGTAGCTTGAAACAGGGAACATCGTCAAGGTCCTTGATCTTGAACGATGCAGGAAGTGCTCACAATTTTTCCCGATGGATTCTTAGGTATCACATCAACAAACTCAACACCTCCTGTGATCCATTTGTACTGCACTTTGGCTTTGGATACATGCTTTTTGGTGCATTAAATGATCAGTACACCACGATTGAGTCCAGGGAACAAACCGACCAACCTTTGCCAAGTCCATCTTCAGTTTCTGGATTGCCTGTTCACTTCCCTTGATTCGTTCAAGTGCATTGACACTTGGAACGACAAACGCCAATGGAAGCTCTCCATTGTATTCATCTGGGATTCCAACCACACAAGCATCTCCCACATCTGGGTGAAGTAGCAAGTGGCCTTCTAATTCAGCTGGGGCAACTTGAAACCCTCGGACTTTCATAATTTCCTTTGTGAGATGATACTTGGAATTCAGGTGCAGCTCATAACATGTTATTCGCCCACCTTTAAACGGTCGACTACGAAAACCTCCAAATTTTTAATGATGACTTCATCGCCTGTCCGAACCCATCCGTCGACAAAGGTTTCGGCCGTCCTAATATGTGTTGGGTAGGCGAAATTTGAGTCATATAAAGGTGACATACGCAGTGGGATTGTTGTAGTACCCCAGAGCCATTGAAGGTCCCTTCACTACCAATTCACCCTGTTCGCCTTCTGATGCAAGAGTACCATCTGGTTTGACAACTCTCGCTGTAATCCCCGGTATCAATGCACCAGCACTCCCAGGGGTACCAAGTTGTCGATCATGAGGCAAGGAACAAACTGTGGTCGCAGTTTCCGTAAGGCCTACAACCAGTTAGATACTGGAACGTCACACATGGACCACCGATGCATACCGTAACCTTGACCAACAGCAGCATTTGGGAAAAGTTTTGATATTTGCATCATAAGGTCACTGTTCATCGGGGCAGCTCCAGACAAGCAAAATTTCACTTGGCTGAAGTCACGACCCTTACTGGCAGGATGCTAAAGTATAAAAGGCCACGTTAAAGTTTATTCCAAAACAGGGCAACAAGAGACAATACTTTGCACAAAAGGACAACTTGTGGAGGTACCACACTTAAAAGGGACAGAAGTCAGGGATGGGCCAACAACGAGGACAAAGGCTGACTATAGATGTGTAATTTGATGTCTTTGTATGCTTTCCAAGTATTTCGTGAAGTTAAACTTCGGAATGACAACGATAGATGCCTACAAACAAAGATTGGTGAGCGCCAAACACAGGTTAACCCATGAATAGATAATTACACCAGCGTATAACATGTAATGCATCTGAAAAACGTGAAAACAGAAAGCAAACAGAATATGCAACGTACAACCACAACTAGCCCATAGATATCTGCCGACCGGCGGTATTAAGATGAGAGCCTGAGCATATTTAAGGTGACTTACGAAAGAAAGGAAGGACTGTAACATGGCAATGAGTCAAAAGAATTGTATCAGACTCATTTCACTTGCCTCCGGCGGCTATGTCACCTGGAGCAGTGCGCTTCACTGGCACCGCTGTGTCAGTCAATCTGTAGTGAGTTGCCATTTGAATCACATTCGCAATTACCGAGTAATGCGGGATGGCCACAGCCTGCGTTTCTGTGGCGTTATTATTCAAGTCGACTTCATCATAAAAGACAATAAACCTTTGGTTTTCCTGGCCAATCGTTGAAATTCCAAGTCGAACCAATTAATAAACTGAAAACTGACCGGTTGTACCACTCGAGAAAGACAGAAAAGCAATAGATGTGCGGGCTTCGCCCGCCTTAAAGTGTATTGCCTCATAATTCTCGCCTTTGCCAGCACCTAAATCTATTAACTGTTCAATTGTGGGGATCTTGGAGCCTGTTGGTGAAGGACTCGTGTCAAGAAGGAACATGGCGGTATCAGAAAGACCGCATAAATGGGCAGCAGATCTTGCAGTACTGAGACAGTCGGGGTGAACAGCGATGAGCTTAGTCCCTGTAACTGACAACTGATACTTTAGCTCGTCCACTGTATACGTCGGGTTGGCTGGTCTGAAAAGTGAGGTTAGGTGGATAGGAGCAAGATTAAAAGATAGAGAACGACGCGCGATATAATTCCCCCAAGAGTGTGGACAGCCCAGATCGTAGTTGCATAATCTAGGAGGGTGTGTTAAAAGCTGAATGTTGGGAGACATTGGATGGTACATGTACCCATGTGGTTTGGGCTGAATAAACAAACTATTCCGATGACGGGTCATTTTCGATCCAAACAACAACTACGGGTCACGCACCGACATCTTTAGGACCTAGAAAAAGGAGGTAGTGCATAAGAGGGTGACAGAGCGAGATATTCGCGTACCTATGTTCCACTTAATGCTTAACGCGTTTGCAAGACCGAA
This sequence comes from Galerina sulciceps, assembly GCA_023014345.1. Taxonomy (NCBI): domain Eukaryota; kingdom Fungi; phylum Basidiomycota; class Agaricomycetes; order Agaricales; family Galerinaceae; genus Galerina; species Galerina sulciceps. Next base: position 303,305 of record JAEDXJ010000042.1, read on the forward strand.
TGTGCGGTAATGGGCCTAAGAATTGCATGAAAAAAAAGAGAGAGAAAAGTAAAATGGTAAAAATACCTCTTCGAACATTACACCGCGTCCTGTGCTATCCTCTATGAAAAAAGGGACATTCTTTGGTCGAACAGGTCTTGAGGGGGATGTGCGAAGGATGAACTGGGGGATTGAAAGATTGTCAGGAATGTCAGGCAAGGGGAGAGGAGAGCGGAATTCCGACATTGGGGTACAAAATGAAAACCAAGAGGTGGACCCTTTATATGTGTGCATCCCTGGTGGTCACCTTGAAGAAGATCCGTTGTATGGTTTACCCTCCTGGCGGGGCTATTCCCAATCTTGGCCATTTTTTATCTCCGGCCCGCTCCCGCTCTCCTGGTTGTTGCGGGTTTCTGATGGACGAAGACAACGCTGAGCTCAGAAACCCATTCCCATCTCCTCCTTCTCATTACACAAAGTATACTGCACACAACCTCAACCTCCTTGCTTTGCTCAAGGAAAGGGCTCCTGATGATCCAAGTCCCAATCAGCACGAAGTTCTGAACGACCAAAATGACGTCCCCGATTGGCCTCTTGTGCAGTTAGAGAAACCACGAGTAGACTGGATTCTCGAGGAACCTAACGCGTACTATGACGTGTATGGTGACAGGTGGTTTGTACGCCAGCGCTATCTCTGTGCGACAAGAACGATATTCACAGACGCTTGTCCACCGGTAGGTCAAGGAGAAGATTCCCTCTTTGGCAGAGCTCGGTGGGAATCAGCTTTATCCAACTGACCCAACAATAGGTGCAATCTCTATCAACTGAAGGTCCTTTTCATTTGCTCATATCCAGTGAAAAGACCGTCGACCTGCTCTCCGATCTGTCTTGCGGTCTCTTCTCGTAACTTACTCCTCTCTGATGGGCTCTCTCCTCGCTCCTCCACCTATATCACCAGAAATCCCACCAGAATGGCAACGGCACGTCGAATGGATCAACGTTCTCAGTCAAAATTTAATGGCCGCGGCTAATGATTTACGCCCTGTCCAGGTGTGTAAAGGTAACTTGGCCGATTCTTTCCACAACTCTAAATATGTGCCAGGCTCGTGGCAATCTTGAAGCTATGATGAGACGCCAACTAGAACTAAGGAAAGAGGAAACCAAAAATCTCCACCAGTACGAAATTCTTGTGTCCGTTTCCCTCGAGCTTAACAGTCACGCAGAAAATGTGATACACTGGGCGCAAGGCTGGGAGAGCTTCGTGGATCGGTACAAAAAATCCTCAAAGACAGTCAATCGGTAGTGACTTTCTTTAGTCCTCAATAGAGTTTTCAGACATTTAATCTCCTCAATCAAGGACCAGGAAATTTTGCTGTCAACCTGCGCCTCTAACCTGAATTCGGTCAGTTCTTCACTCTGTACCATGGCTTCAGTGCTAAGTCTGTTCTCCCAGTCTTTTTTAGCCAGTCAGAACGATGTAATAAATTGGGCAGAGCAAGTGTAATCATTTAGGCCCCGTGGCTGAGGGTTTTTATGTACACAATGCGTGATCTTCGACCACTACCAGCGACGCTTGTATGTCAGGAAATGTTATCAATTTGGGAAAGAAAATACCCAGCATTTTTTATCAGCCTGAGGACATGTAGATCCCAGTTCAGTGCATCACTAGAAGTATCCTGAGGTTGAGCAGGAAAGTGTGCTGTATTTAGCATAGATCAGGGCGAAAAGTTTAGGATCATGTGATTGGCGCGAGTCGCGTCGTTGCATTCTGCATTACTGCATCCTAATCAAATTCAATATGGCCACCCGAAGAAGAATCGGGGTCAGCGCAGCAACAACAGAGGCCGCCCGACGTCAACTTATGCAGCCTGTTCCTTGCTGGGAGAAAGTCTGGACGACACCCACCAGTCTAACACCCGGTTCTTCAGGTCTCAAAGTTTATAAATGGGCGAGAACAGAAAAGATCCAGGTCACTATATCTTTATATCTTCAAAAAAACTGGGTTCACATTTTCTATAGCAATTCAGTGACGATGAAGGTGAAGTGGACGAGCCTCTGGCTCCTCTACCGGATGAACCCGAGGTCGTCGAAGGAGACGAGGATCTTGAGCAGGAAGAGCCAAGAATTGGTGGCTCTCAGGGCAAAGACCTTGAAGTGGTAGACATGGACATAAATCAAGATGACCCTCCATCCAAAATGCCCTCTCCCAAACCCCAATTGATGATGCAGTCCTCCGCAGAAGACGAAGCGCAAGACCCTTCCGATGGTTTAGATGCGGCTCTGAAACCATTGGACTCGAGCATGAATGGAGACGGGATTGGAAAGGACGTGGAGGTTGAAGGACTCGAGCTGGACATCTCTGGGTTAGGACCAGATGGCCTACAGCTTGAAAACGCACACGACCTCTCACAACTGGACGGAGAAGACGCGTTAATCGGAGGTCCTTTAATGGACGCCAGCGTTGACCCATTCTCGGACACGACATAGGTCTGTCCGCTTTCGCAATGTTCAATCAAGTCATACTCGACCAAGGAGGTGCAAAATAAATTTCAGCACTTCCATTTTCTGACACTGATATCTTTCATCCCAAATGCAGTCAGCTGGATATACTAGGTCACCACTTAAGCAGTGACCCCAATGGACTCGGACATATATATCGTTCCATTTTTGTTTTGTTGGATGTACAATCCGCGTTTTTGGACAATGAAGTGCAATCCCGCCCTGTATGCCAGGGCACAGCAAATGTTGAAGACCGTGTGAGGGTGTAAGCACGAGCAAACAGAGAGGCTTAAAAACCGCAGTCGCATGGGCGCTAATCCTTGATCAGTACTCTCAGACCTAATTGTCAGTCTGACGCGAACAGATTGAAGGTTAGCTCTTTCGGTCCTGCAATCAGGTTTAAATTTCTTATCCTACAATGACACTCCATCAACTGGCATTCCATGACCATCGAAATGTTATCTTCATTTCACTCGCAACCGTAGCTTCAGCCTTGGCTGTTCGGCCAGACTCGACCCTACTCCCTCTTGTTGTGACATTGTCCATTCTTTTGGTGTACTCTCCGTTCCTATTTCGTTCATACCAGACCATTCGTTCATCAGACATTTTACTCACCTGGATTTTCCTCAGTGTTGGTAGCCTTCTCTCAAGACTTCATGCATCTCTTGAAGCACTTTCGACACCAGGAGGGTCCATTGTAGCTTTGTTTGCATCATCGGCCATTCTTTCCGCAATCACTCTTACAACGCTCTGGGTGGCCACCAAGTTCCATGCTCGATCTACTTCGGCGTGGGGTCAGATCACACTCTTCCCCACTTTGTGGGCCACTGTTTGGTGTACAGTTTCGTATATCAACCCTGTCGGACACCTCGCGACCTGGAGCGTGGCCCACAACATTGACGCGTATAAGTGGATCGTCCCGTACTTGGGCCCAACTAGCAAGGATTGGATAACAGGTGCTTGGGCTGTCGTCGTTTCGCAGACGGTCGGAAGTTGGTATATCGGTATGCGAGATCTTGAAGACGACGACGACGACGACGTATTGTTACACACACAGGTGAACCATAATGAACCGGCCACCAATAAGATAAAGGCAACAAAACTCCTTGCCTTGTTACTCACCCTCCTTACTGTCCCATCCTTCTTTTTGCCGAGTTTGCCACTATCCACATCTTTGTCAACAATAGACATCTCGACACCCTTGGCTGTCGGATGCGTCCTTCCTTCATACCAGCGGTACAAACACCATGTATTGACCCTCGAAGACTATATTGCCGAGACAGTTACCATTACAAATCAGGCAAAAATCATACTGTGGCCAGAAGGAGCCGTCGTTTTCCACTCCGCCAAAGAACGAGACGAGGCCTTCGACAAAGTGCAAAATATCTCCCACAAAGTATATATTGGAATATCTTTCGAAGAGGTTATTAGTGACCCTAGCGACCCGACAGGACGGCGGTCGTTGATACAAACTGGTTTGGCTGTTGTGTCCTCTTCCTCGGACATACCCCATCACATCTATTACAAGCGGCATCTTGTCCCAGGTGAACATATTCCTGAGCTTCGTCTAATATCTCACCCACTGAAACTATAAGTGTCTCCAGTTGCAGAGTCCTATCGTCTACGGGATTCTACTCTACCGCCTACTATTTCTGATTTGCACCTCTCCAAGCCCAAAGATGTCAAGCCGGGGGATTGGGCGACCGCGCCAAACAATTCACGTACGATACCTATCACATCGTCAATCTGCCTTGACTTTGCTGCTCCTTCTCCTTTCTCGGAACTCGACTCCAGGCCTGCATTAATTCTTGCTCCGGCAAGGACCTGGGACATTACTGTCGGCTATGCTATGTGGCTGCAGGCCAAACAAAGAGCGGAGGAGTTGGGCACCATGGTCCTATGGTGTGACGGTGGCGAAGGAGGAGTCAGCGGGGTGGCAGGCAATGGATACAACGACGTTACTCAAGTCGGGTCGGGTACCTGGGTCCGCACAATCGGGGTCCGATATCCTTTAGACACTCGTCAAACGCTTTTTGCACGTTTTGGCGATTAATCCTAATATTGTTTTGGGTTTCTGCTGTAGGTCCAGGTCCTCTCGGTCGCTGGATTTCCGCCAGTGGGCACGGGTTCATACGTCGACGCATTCACTCTACGATTTCATGGATGCGACCTAGGCAGTCAGCTCAGCCCAATCTTGTAGATCTGTAGGGACTAGGAAGGTCAACGACAGCAGGGCTTTCTTTGCTCGGAAATAACTAATGACGCATGGCCGCCCGCCGACGTTAGGTAGACTTTTGGCAAGATTTACATTCATGATGTTATGGTATGTACTAGATGGGATTGTGTATTATGAATACTCCAGTGATCGATTCGACAATATGATTGGATGGCGATTTTCTTGATAGATACTACTTTTAGCTTTTCCTTGAGGCTCAAGAACACGCGTCTACATGCTTTTTGCCTTGTGTCCGTAGCATTGACCAACATCAAAACCTTGCAGTCTGACCCTTTCTTGTCTCTTTACAAGTTATTCGAAGAGCTTGTACTAGCCTGCGACGTCTTCTCACAGCAGTACCAGCAATTTACCCCAGTCAAAGCTCGCCCAAAGCCTTCGTGGCTCTCTGCGGAACTTGACCTGGAAGGCGCATCATCCCAGTGACCTAGCCGTCGAGTATTTCAAAGGAAACGGGTGCTTTCGAAAGAGCCGCCTACCATCAAGGAGGATTCTTTTGAGGACTACCTTCTCGTTACGCGAGAAGATATTGACCCTTGTTCTCAACCGGCTCTCGATATCGTTGTCGGCGCGGAACCCACCACAACCGAACCCTCTGTCCTCTCTCACATTCGGTCCATTGGGCTTCATACAGGCAATTCTTCAAAGCCATCTGCGACACCTCCGTCCGAACTTCCGCCTCTAGTCATCCCGGACTCTTTGGCACGCCTATCGTCATACACTGCTAAGACTTTAACAACCTCCGAAAGTTCTCCTACATTTACAGAATTTGCTCACATTACATCCAGTTTTCCTCAGCCTCCTAACCATATTCCTATCGCAACCAAATTATCCGTTGAAATTTGTATGTCGGACATTCGCCGTCCCTGCGCAGGCTAAACTGACCTCATCCCAGCATCGCCTCGGCCACTGCGAACAGATCCTATAAATTACTCTAGGAACACGCCCTCGTTTACTTCCCCGATCTCGGAGGTGAAGCCAGGTAGCATAGCCTCTGCCCAACGTATCAAATCTCGGGCAAAAGACTTCTTCCGCATTCCATCTATTCTCTCTTCCTGGAAAAGTAAATCGTAAATCAGAACTCAAGGAAGGCCTTCATCACTCCTCCTTTCCCCGTTCTTAATCATGTATACTGGAAAACGCTCGGATGTCGTCGACTTTGGTGGGGAGATGGATTACTCCAACGTAAAATGGTTCCAAGAAGCACCTCCGCGGCCTGTACGTGTCGTATATGATCCAGCTGTGCCCCTATTGACATGTCTTTTTAGCCACCTCCTCCTGAACAGCCGTCAGGTCCGCACTACACTCCATCGCCTCATGTCATTGATCAGAACGAGGGCTTCGAGTATGCATTGACGGCAGCACCCAACGTTCTCTATCAGCGTTATAAACAATATGGCCAAGTAAGAATCTGAGGTTGTCTTTTGTTCGGGAAATATGTTGATTTCTTGGTAATAAACTAGCTCGGCGTTTTGGGCTGGTGTTCTGAATTCAGTGAGCTCATTGACAGCTTGAAGGATTTGGGCATCTCGGGAAATATGTTTGTCACGACAAGAAGCCAAGCACTGAAGACTTGTGAAGAAATCCTGCAGTTGAAGATGGAGGACGTCAAAATGCAGCTTGTAATCATGTTTCTTAACTCACAAGTGGCAAGGCTCCGTCGCTTCCTTGACGCCGAACGCACTTGGAACGATTATCCTGACCCCCATTTTCCATTAGAGCCCAAGTAATTTCAGAATTGCTATTTGATACTGATAACTGTAATAGCTGGTATTGATATCTATGTACCCTGCCTTTCTACACATCCCCCTTGTAAACAAACACATCGTTGAATGAAATGTTTTACATGCCCGAAATAAAAGTGGTAGTCAACAGAAACCATGAGATAAGTCTGTGCTGTACACTACAGTAGTGAGATAAATATAGGTTATACATAACAAACAATTATAAAAAAACAACCGAAGTCTGGCAGGGATAAAATATCGAATGGTCATCATTCCTAATGGGCAGTCGTAATTCCATTATACTTCGTCCAATAGTCATTTGAATGTCTATTGCTGGGCTTAGAAGCCTTCAAACCTTGAAGGTCGAGGGGTGCTTCGCGAGGGGGTTCAGGAAGAGGATTACTGAGAAGAGGCCGTGCCATGGGAGGTGATGTTCTGAAGTCGGAGGGGGAAGCAGCCATATACGATCGGTAACCGTAGTCATATGGCTCGAAGGAAGAGATAGAGTCCGGTATGCTGGGTATAGATGCTGGCGATGAATAGATGATCGGAGGAGGAACGGTAGGCATTGAGTGATAGATTTGACTACCTAGGCCAGCTTGAAACGGTGTCTGAACTACGTAAGCCGTGTGGCTTGAGCCATACACAGCGTTATGAATGGGTGCATCGTCACTTTTAGAGCTGCTTGAACTGGACCCAGGAATGACGTTGTTCGTCGGCGCATTGGGCTCGAGTCCATACATACTACGGGCTTTCCAGAGGCGTTCCATTTCCCAAGACTCTTTAGCTCGCATGGCATTCATGTCAGCAGCTGAAGGTAGTTCTGACGTGGGCCTTGCGGTGACTGACGAGTTTCTTTCAAGTCGAAGAGTCAGAGGAGGTTGAAGGTTTGGTGGTTGAACAGGTGCGTATATGGACTGCACGTAAACGGGTTGAGCTCTACCAGAACTGGAATGGCTATGATGATTAGAAGAGGACGAGGTATCAACAGTAATTTTTCTTTCCGTCTTGCGTTCACGATATTCTTCACGTTTTCGACTACTCTTCTCTTCATACCTAGAAGATTCTTCGTGACGATTTGTGCCGTTGGATCTACTTTTAGAAGTATCTTCTTGATAATGAGTGTGCTGCTTGGAGGACCGATGTGAGGACCGATGATGGTCATTACTGTCAACTTCGAGCCTCGATCTCGACTCTCGTTTTTCTGGTCGAGCACCGCGATCATAGTCTTGTGCCCGGGGTTCCTGGTGGTCTTTGGAAGCCCGTTCGTAATCAGTTGAGCTACGATCATGATCCTTTTGCCTGTAATCCTGCCCCTTGGCCTGTGGTTCGTAATCTCTGGACTTGTGGTCATCCTTAGACCTAGATTCGTAGTCCTTAGATTTCCGGTCATACTCCCTAGACTTCTGTTTTCTGTCCCTGTACTGGACATCCTTAGAAGCGCGCTCGTGATCCACTGCTCTGTGCTCATTCCTGGGCGCTGGTTCTTGATCCCTTGACCGATGTTCATCTCTGGGTTTTTGATCTTGGTCCTTTGGTCGGCGTTCCTCTCTTGGCCTCTGTTCTTGATCCCTTGACCTGTGCTCATAATCTCTAGATCTCCGTTCATCTTTGGGCCGTTGTTCATAATCCCTGGACCTGCGCACTGAGTCCCTGGAGTTTTGTTCGTTATCCTTCGACTTATATTGGTCACGAGATTTATACTCTGGCTCCTTATCCTTAGATTTCGATGAAGATTTCCTCCCTTTGGCTTCAACAGACTCCACGACCTCCCATTGCTGCCCAGCTGCCGTGATCGTCTCACCTGATGCATATACATTCCCAGAAGAACTTCTAACTAGCTTGAAGGTTTCGGTTTGTCTAGCCTGTGAGGGATTGGGTTTTTGCGGACTTTTCCCTTCATAGATGCTTTTCGGCGGCAGTGTCGGGCCAGACTGGTCAGAAGTGGCGATGGAGAGTCGATGATCGCAAGGTGTCGGTGGATTAGCGAGCATGGAGGACGTCGATAGAGGTGAACCTTCGTAGTTCATTTCCTGGACTGCAGAAGAACTGATTTGTCGAGTCGTGGGAAAAGGTATTGCCGCGGGAGCAAGGGTAGGTGCTGCGTTTGAGCGAGAATGAGAGCGGGTTGGTTTCTTAGGATGATGCATTGACGTAGATGTCTCCGCAGAGTGGCTGTGGGCTGTCGAAGTCTGTGCGTTTGTGTTTAAAGGTCGTTCCGTGCCATGAGCCTTGTTTGTACTACCAAGGTCGGTATTTCGCTTCGACCGCGACTGTGAAGATGTTTTCTTTGAAGTTTCATTTTGAGGCGAGGGTTGCACGGAGGATTGGGCTCGACTTTGTTCGAGGGTTTCTGCATGTAAAGGTGTGTCGTTGGAAGAAATAGTGGCCTCAGCTGAAGGTGATCTCCTCGGGATCTCTGGCACTGCTCCCAACTGAACAGGCAGAGAAATTTGACTGCGATCACTAGTTATTGGATCGGGCTGCGTCAGAGTTGCCTGTGTAGGATATGGAGGAGACGCCGACTTCGAATTATGAAGTGGACTGTTTTGAGGGACTGGCATGGAACTTGCAAAGCCATCATGCGAAGAGCTAGCAGACAATGGAGACGACAGCGCTTGTTCGACAGCCTGAGCAGCCTGGACATCAGATAACCTTAACTGTGCAGATTCAGGTGTAGCTAGATGGGGAGGTGGAAGAGGTTTGTCAAGACGCAATCGCGCATCAGAGGACGTGTCTCGCAAATGTGCGGGCGGTTCCCGAGAAAGGCTTTCCGCGGAGGGTAGCTCATCAATATAATTTTGGCTTTGAACTACTTCCTTGGGTTTTTCTGGCGGTAGAGGCGCTTCATCGTCTGGAGTTGGTGTCCCTGGGAGGTCTGGATTAGTGATCGTAAGTCGACCCATAAGGTAAGGAGTTTCCAAGGAGGCCAAAGAAGCCCGATCATCTGTGCGTGGGGCGGGTTCAACGGAGATGGTCTCCTCTTTATAATCAGACGGTGGCGGTACTCTCTTGACAGAATCACGATGGCGCTTTTCTGGAGAAAGGCGCCCAATAGCAGGTGCAGGCTCAGGACCATTCGCATATCCCTTGGTTTCATTGGTATCAACGTGATGCCACCAATCAAATGCTGGCTCATGATCTTCAGACGTCTTCTTCAGTATACTGAATTTCTTCGCCAACCGGTTTAGCATACTTCCACGTTTCTCCTTCTTTGGCGTCTGCTGCATCATGGAATGTGGGGGTACAGGAGCGACAGACATACGTTTGGGCAACGAGGTTGAGTCTGAGGGCAAAAATTCCTGAGGTGACGCCACGGGTACATGGTCAATAGGGGTGGCCGGAGCAGAGGCCGCCTTTCGATCGATATCGCCTGATTGAGAGCTGAAGATATTCGCAGCAGCCGGAGTAGTGCGACGCTTACTCAGTTTTCGCGGAATGTGAATTTCTGGTTGAGAAGGGTGCAGATGTACAGCAGATGTAGATTGAGATAAAGGTGAGGGCGCGACAGACTTCTGCCGACTCTGCATAGCTGTCATGCTGGCCCGCCGTGTTCGGTTCGGGATCTATGTCGAAGTTAACGATGAAGATGACATCAAATATTTTAAAACATACGTCATAAACATCGGAAGATACGGCTGCAGTGGTTTGTCCAATATCATAGGGGGACTGGTGATGCCAATTCGTTCCCCAAGGATCCGTAACATCAAGGAGATCAACTGTGTCCGGCGTAGTTTGTGATGTTTTGCGTGACCTTGGTTTCCCTCCGTCCCCAACACGCGTTTGCGATGAAGTAGGCGTAGGTAAAGGCGAATGCGAAAGTGTTCTGCTGGACCCAGCACTATCATCGACGTGTTCTGGTGAGGAAGAGGTATGCATCGGAGGAAAGGAAGGAGAAAAGAACGTCGGAGGACGCATGGAAGGCCGTTTTTGAGACGGAGGAATAAGATGATGGTTTTTGTACCACCGCGGTCCCATAGGATTATGTAGAGGGTATTTGACCTTGAATGTAGGAAGTGGCACTGCCGCCCATGACCCATTCTCTGCCCAAGCCTTGTTTACTGGAGTGTCTGCAATAACAGATCGCGACGTCGTCAAACGTGGTGGATTGTTTCGCTCCATGGTTTCACTAGAGTAACCAGCTTCATCGTGCTCATCGTTTTCTTGTATATTTGAGGTGGACGGAATCCGGGGCAGGTCAGCGGTAGTTGGATAAACTGGTGGGGTTGTGGTTGAACGTTTCAAGGACTTGCGGGACCAAATAGATGCACCAGAATTTGACTTGCGCTTTGATAGCTTACGTTCTAGAATTTCTCTTCGCTCCATGTCCTCATAAAAAGCCTTCAGCTCCTCTGGAGAGGTTTCTGTCGGGGACTCGGGGCCTTGAGACTACACACAGGACATGGTGAACGGTTGATTTAGAGCGAAAGCACAAATGAACATACATCCTCGTAAGGCTCGGCGACTACGATAGGAGTTCGATAGAACGCCATCCCCCCAGGCTGATGGGTGTGTGGAACGAAGAGATTCAAGAGCGGCAAGTCGAACCTGCCAAGTTGGTGGCAGCACGTGCCTTCCTGCAGGCAACATCAACGGCGCATAGGCAACCCAACTAGCGGACGTCTTTCTCTTAAACAACGACGACGACGCGACCACGAAACTCGTGAGTCAGAGACACTCTTTATCTCTTTGGGCTTTGTTCGTTAATTTGGGCGATACCCTGCACAGTTAATGACTGCACTCCACACACCATTGCGCCGCGTGTTCAACACACCCCCTCCCCCAGATTACAAGATGAATGTACATAAGTAGAAGAAGGCTCGTGCCCGCGACCAATGACAAAAAATGTCGCATATATGAGCTTTTTCGTTGCCGTTTACGTTGCTGAGGTCTTTGGTCACTTCGAGCAGCATATTGAGTGATCGGGTTTGGATCGGGTGATTTCCCAAACAGGGTTTCCTTGATATTTTCACCTTATCATGTCTGTCCGAATCTTAATCCTCGGTGGTGGAGGCAGAGAGCATGCCCTCACCTGGAAGCTCTCTCAATCATCTCTGGTTAATCGTATTTATGTCTGCCCCGGTAATCCCGGCACAGATCGGGAACCAAAAACATCAAACCTCAGTGATATTTCTCCTGACGACTTTCCAAAGCTAGTCGAGTTCGCTGTGCAAAACCAGGTTTATCATATTCCGCCACAAGGAGAAATATTTCTTACGTTCCGTATTTTAGGTTAGCCTCGTTATTCCTGGTCCCGAGCAACCACTGGTAGATGGGGTGGAAGGTTTCTTCCGTAAAGGTACGTTATTTTATGTTTTGTTTTTTCTAGTGTATCCCTAAAAAAAAAGCACAGTCGGTATCCCGGTTTTTGGACCAAGTGCTCTAGCTGCCAGAATGGAAGGGTCCAAAGCCTTTTCGAAAGACTTCATGGCTCGCCATAATATCCCAACGGCTAAGTTCAAAACCTTCAAATCTTCAGAGATCGGTGCAGCCGTCAAATATGTGAAGACCTGTGGTCATCGCGTTGTACTGAAAGCAAGTGGGCTAGCTGCAGGAAAAGGTGTGCTTATACCTGACACAGTAGAAGAGGCCATCGCTGGGCTGAATCAAATAATGGTTGCCAATGTTTTTGGAAGTGCCGGTGCGCAGGCTCAAAAAAACTGTAGATCTATCGCTAATAATATGTCGATAGGGAGTGAAGTTGTCATAGAAGAGCTATTAATAGGGCCAGAAATATCCGTTTTAGCTATTTCCGATGGGTATTCTATTACCACTCTTCCTGCAGCCCAAGATCACAAAAGAATTGGAGATGGGGACACAGGCTCCAACACCGGAGGTATGGGTGCCTACGCGCCTGCTCCGGTTGCAACCCCAGAGGTTTTGGAGCGAATATTGAAAGAGACCTTGCGCCCCACGATAGATGGCATGAGGAAAGAAGGTGCCTTTACCAGCTTCACGATTGTGAATCTTGCTGAAACCCGCAGTTAGGCTTTCCGTTCCTTGGCATGCTGTTTACCGGGTTCATTCTCACTCCTTCCGGCCCCAAAGTTTTGGAATACAACGTACGCTTCGGAGACCCAGAAACAGAGGCACTCATGCTTCTTTTAGATAAAGATGTTGACCTAGCGGCCTTGATGCTTGTACGTGGTTTGCATGGCCTCTATCAAACTTTATTCAATGGTAAATCAGGCTTGTGTCGAGCATCGGCTGGATTCTGTAGAGGTCAAGTTTCGTGACGGTGTTGCCGTTACAGTGGTATTGGCGTCGTTGGGATACCCGGGAAACTACGAGAAGGGGAAAAGAATAGAACTTGGAGAGTTCCCTTCCAGTAGGTAAATTCCGTCTCATCAATTACTCCGCCACTCACCAAAGGCTAGACGTCGTAGTTTTCCATGCTGGAACCAAACAGTCGGGCGAGGACATTGTAACCTCAGGCGGTCGAGTCATGGCCGTGACAGCTTTCGCATCGAGTTTGCCAGCAGCCTTGGAGGGTGTTTACGCTGGTGTTAAAGCAGTGTCGTTCGAAGGCAAAACATACCGGCGCGACATTGCTCACAGGTAAGGAATGTCTCTTGTCAGTGTTGAATTTTTCATCATGGTCGAACAGGGCCACTAGTGGGCTAATAGAGAAGTCCGTTGGATTGACCTATGCGCAAGCTGGCGTCTCTGTTGATGCCGGTAATGCACTAGTGGATGCCATCAAGCCATTGGTGCGTGCAACATCTAGACCGGGCGCTGACGCAGAGATCGGCGGATTTGGTGGTGTCTTCGATCTCAAAGCAGCAGGGTTCAAGGACCCAGTACTGGTCAGCGGGACTGATGGTGTTGGGACAAAACTAAGGCTTGCTGTGGATATAGGCATCCATGATCTTGTCGGTATGCAACCATGCCTCCTAAGTTCTTCTAAGAAACATTAAGCCGCTACTAGGCATAGACCTTGTAGCCATGTCAGTGAACGACCTGCTTGTGCAAGGGGCCGAACCTTTATATTTCCTGGATTATTATGGATGCAGCAAATTAGATGTCACGGTCGCAACACAAGTAGTCAAGGGCATCGTTGAAGGATGCATGCAAGCACGATGTGCTTTGATCGGCGGAGAGACTGCTGAAATGCCTGGCATGTATCAGGAAGGTAAGTTTTTCGAAATATTTTATTAAGAAGCTATACTCAAAAAAATGTATTAGGTGATTATGATCTTGCAGGCTTCGCAGTTGGTGCTGTAGAGAGAAACATGATCCTTCCCCGTTCGGATATCATCGAAGGAGACATTCTCTTAGGCGTAGCATCTTCTGGTCTTCACTCGAACGGGTTTTCGTTGATTCGCAAAATCCTCGCTATCTCGAGTCTTTCTTATACTTCACCTTGTCCGTGGAAGCAAGACGTTGAACTGGGAAGAGTGCTCCTTGAACCAACGCAAATATACATCTCACAAATCCTCCCTGTGGCCAAGCGCGGTCTTCTGAAGGCCATGTCACATATCACAGGTGGAGGTTTCATTGAAAATATTCCCCGAGTACTACCGAAACATCTTGGGTGTTTCATCGATGCATCCACCTGGGAATTCCCTCCTGTATTCCGTTTTTTGATGAAAACTGGAAATGTTGACCCACTCGAGATGGCAAGGACCTTCAATAATGGGATAGGCATGGTTCTCATAGTGGATGCCAATCAAGCCAATGAAGTTATCCAAGCTTTGCAGATAGGCCCATCTGCAGTGTATCAAATTGGAGAAGTAACAACCAAACCTGGAGTGGAGATGAGGAATGTATTGTCATGGGCACGAGATTAGCTTAAGCATAGAGATGACTACAATATGGAGCACAACATTGCTATGGAATAAAAATGACAGTGATGATATGTAGGGATAGAAATTTATGATTTTATGTTTCAGGACCAGAGTCAATTTAGACAGCGATGATGTTGAAGAAAACGACATAACCACTCGACAGATGTGTCTATAGAAAGAATGAAAAGGATGATGAAGCTTGCTGAGATTTTATGCTGTATGATTGGAAAGAAGAGGAGCGAGAACTGTAGATGGAAAGATACAATCAGAAACAAGAGGAGCAGAAGAATAGATAAAAGTCAAGGTTGTAAGCCAAAAGAACCCCCACAAAAAAGAGCACAGAACAGAAATGAGACCCAGTGCACAGTCCATTAACGCATCGGGGGGAAAATAAGCTCGAGCTAAACAGTGCTCCTTACGCAGAAACAGAAACTTCCTTTGATACATCATTAGTAACCGAAGTCGCCGCTGCTGCCGCAAAGGACATGACTGGAAGTTTTGTGACAATGTGCTGCTCCTGGACAGGCGCAGATTTTTCATAAACGAGAGTACGAGTCTCGGTCTTGGCCTCCTGGACAAGAGTTAAAGGTATACGATCGCTTGGAAGTCGAACGCTTACCTTGGAGGGATTGCCTGGAGTAGGGTCAGGAGAAGCCCCGCGCGTACTAGACTCCTTGCTGCCGTCCTTGCGAGCACGCGCAGGAGCCTGCAGAACTTGAGCAGCAGTCGGGCCATTATGCCCATGTCCATTGGGCATGAAACCGTTGGTTCCCGGCGTTCGGTTGGGTGGCGTGACAGAACCTGCGAGAACAGGAAATTCATCCGCGTTAGGAACTCGCTGTTGTGGTTGCCTGACCGATGGGGCCTTTTTGTTGCTGTTATTGACATGGCCATTAGGACCAGCATTAGGGTGCTTAGAGCCCTGGTGGAACCTTGGGCGAGTTCCTGCATCGCTGGAGTGCGAACGGCTTGAGCCTTCGACCCCATTCTTTTGCCGTGATGCGTCCTAAGAAGGTCAAGTAAGTTGGAGAACGCATGAAGTACTGTAAATGTTTTCTTACGTCTCGCATTGTCATGTTTCCCAGTTTTGTTTCAAGATTACCGACGCCATTAGCCCCGTTCGTGCGCGGTCGGTGTGGGCCTCTTGACGTTGGGAAAGAGGAATGAGTTGGGGTACCTCCATTTTCAGGGATTATATGTGGGAAACGACAGCCGACACTATGAATGCAGATAAATATCAATCAGTTCACCGATGCCTAAAAGATAAAAGACACAAACCCATTTTTGCATCTTCCGGATGGGAAGAAAAGACACGGCGGTTTGCGAGAGCTGAACGATGGGCGTCGTCCAGACCCACGTCGGTGATTATTCACGCCTTCGCGATGATTTGGGTGGGCATTATAATTTTCTACCTGAGAATTCTCGGGCGGCCGGACGCCATTGGTATCCGGGTAATTAGTGTCTGAGGGTGGTACCGGTACGGGATATGAGGCAGGAGCCTCTTGATGTAGAGGGAAAGGTGGTACAGAGGAAGAATTATATAAATTAGGATGAGGCGGCGGCGCTGGATGAGGCGCGTGAGCATGCAAGGGTGGCAAAGGAGGAGCAGATGGCATGGTAACTGGTACTTGACTGGGATGAGGGTACGCAGGAGGGGAGAGGGGACCGTAGGGAATGGGCGGGGGTGGAGCGCCACTTGGACTGAAATGTCCTAGTGATGGCGAGACGACTTCCGATGGGGTGCGGGGGTGCATGGGGGGAGGACCCGGCGGAGGAGACATGGGCGATAACGGATGGCCGCTAGGTTGTTGCTGGAAGGGAGGTGGAGAGGGGTAATATTGCGGCACATACTGATGCCCCATGGGATCGTAGGGGGGATATTGAACCGGCGGCATCGGACCCTGGAAGTAGGTCGTTGGAGGATGTGCAAACATACACTGGGCACCATATCGGCAGGCAGGAAAGTATCGACACGGTATTAACCTCGCTACCTCCGGGGGTGGAAGATGTCCCAAACCGTTTGTCCCATCCATGGGTGGCTGCGGCTGGGAGGGGGGATAATATACACCGGCTTCATTGACAGTCGAGAGGGATGGATTAATGGAGGGATAGTAGGTATAGGCGTCTGGTGGAGGAGGGGCATAGAAGCGTTTTTGATCATCCTCCTGTGCACCATTCTTATGGACCGCTTGATGAGGAGGGATTCCACCTGGGGAGGTGGTTTTGTTCTGAAGGAGGTCAAGGATGGCGGGGTCTGACGTGTACGTGTCGGGTGGACCTTGGCTGGACGAGTTTGAAGGATCTGCACCTGGGGCACAAACAGAGGTCAACCGAGCTGCGGTGTACGTGTCAGAGACGACAAACCTTTCTCCAACAAAACTCGGACTATCTCGACATGCCCGTTCCTCACAGCCTCGATGAGGGGAGTGACCCCAGTGTGATCTAATTCGAGAAATCAGTTAGCCTTCCGTTCTGATTGACGCTGCAGATATCATGGGAGATGGCAGTGCTCACCCTTGAGCTCAATATCGACAGGAGATGGCTGGTTCAAAAATTCGAGCACTTTTTGGAGATCACCATCTGAGCAAGCCTTCCAGAAAGGGGACACCATTTGGAACTAGGGCAAGGGATTGGGAGTAAGGAGGGAAGTGGGAAAGGACAAGAAACGAGTGATTCACCAGAAAAATCAGGTTTCGACACGGAGCGTCCGGAAAAGTTGCGCGAAAAAAAAATCAGCGGCGTGGGCACGAGATCGATTTCTCGTGACGTGACTATTTCCTTATTCAGTCAATTATCCGATTTCGGTAAGCGCCTCTATAGCATTTACTACTACTCTAAGCTACAGCTGTGGATGCATCATCTGGTTCAGTTGTTCAGTGTCTAGTCCGAGTTTAGTGAGCAGGCGTCGCGCTGGCCAGCCAGCAGTTGGCGGGAGTTCTAGCTCCCTCGATGGCGGAAGTTCCATCAACTCCCTGACAGCGACCCGTGTGTCCTTACCTGGACCGAAATCAGGCGTGCGAGTGCGGAGATAACATCATCAACTCACCGTTGAATAGAACATCATAAATCTTGAGAATAATGTATTGGTCAATTTACACTTCTGCGACGATATGACCTCGACCCACCGAATTCGCGATTGGTGCTTTAATCCCCAGCTCTTCAATAATCTTCTTCGCTCCTTTCGTCGTAGGAACACCTTCTGCAACACTGCCGAGCGTCCTGATAATGTAATCCAGACTTTCTCCTTTTCCAAGCCGATAGCCGACTGTGTAATTTCTACTGTTCGAGGAGCTGCAAGTTAAGAACAGATCCCCAACCCCCGAAAGCCCGAGGAAAGTCAAAGGTGAAGCCCCATAGGCAGTTCCGATGCAGGTCATTTCGGACAACCCTCGGGTGATGATCACTGCACTTGTAGTCAGTAAAGTTAACCAACATAAAGGTGGAATGGACTGACTGGCGCGTGTGTTATTCTCATAACCCAAACCATCTGACATTCCTGACGCGATTGCGTAGACATTTTTGAGCGCACCCGATAGTTCAATTCCAATCGGGTCTACGCCTGTATAGCTGGACAATGACGTCAGTCAGGAGATGACTTGTGTCGAGCGTTTGTATACCGACCAGCGGAAATGTGGTTGATGAAACAAAGCAGCTGCCTTGTTTGCCTCTTGTTCTGTAAATGAAGCCACAGAGACCGAAGTTGGCTGACGCTGGACAACTGCGAGGAATAGCGAAAGCTTGTGAGGAGGCAAAGGATGACCTTTCGTGGACAATGCTCACTTTCTTTGGCGAAGGAGGGACCGGACTGGAAAGAATGGTAAGTTGGTAGATGATAAAAAAAGAGAAACCAACAATGAATGTCGCCGCTTTCGCAATTTCAGCCCCACAGGTGTCGGCGATTATCTCCAGCGTCAAAGCATTTGTACCGACTTCTATGCCTTTATTAACAAATATCATAAGCGGAAGATTGCGAAGATCGAGTGAAGGTCGTAATATCTGAAGAGTCGCCCTATACTCGAGTAATTTTAGTTCATGTCTTTGCGTCATAGTGAGCAGGTACTCACCGGAGAAATTGGGTGGGAATAGCGAAGAGAAGAACGTCCACGCTATTTATGAAATCTGCGTCAGGAATTTGTGGGCCAACAGCGGTGACGCTCGGAGGAAAAATGTGGTCAGTGAGATATACAGGATTCCGCTGGTGAAGGTTGAAGTGTTTGACGATGTTCTCTTCCCGAGCCCACATGTACACATCGTGTTGGGAGTCCCCAAGATGAGAGGCCAAACAAGATCCGAAGTTGCCAGCACCAAAGATGAGGACTTTCGAATTTTGAGCAGGCTGGGGCTTGGAAACCATGAGTATCGAAGAAAAAGCGCGTCGTCGCTGAGATGAAAACGTGAAGGAGCGACGGAAGAAAAAGTTAAGCATGTGTATATTTGGTTCCTTCAGGGGCCGTCTAAAAACGCGTGTAGTCACGTGCGCCACGTTACAATTGTCTGCACACCGTTGGATTCTGTCACCACTTATACATATTTCCTACTCTACAGTCCACTCTAATGTCAATACAAGATCGCACTCATGAATTCAAGTCATGCGTAGACTCGATACGCAACAGGACTGCCCTGGGTAATCGTGGTTTGGACGCCAAGCAGCGCCTCATCCAGGCCAATGCAAAATCTGGCTCCAAGGGAGAGTTTTCTCGAATGGCTTCGTCTATCGGCAAGGACATCAGCAGCACAACTATCAAACTGAATAAACTGGGCCAATGTGAGTTGAGGGGGTCTTGTCCCTTTTTCCAGGTTCTCATTCACTTTGCTCACAATAGTGGCAAAGCGGAAGACATTGTTCGACGATAGACCTGTGGAGATCAGCGTGCGTCTTCCATACCGGACATTTGTTTCTTGACTGAATGCATACACCAGGAACTTACTTTCATCATCAAACAAGACATTGCCAATATTAACAAGCAAATAGCGTCCCTGCAGTCTTATGTTAAGCAGCGCCACGGCTCATCAACGACGCCGGAGGCAAAAATGGTCGATGAGCATAACCACAACATTGTTATGATGCTACAAGGCAAGCTCGCAACGACAAGTATGACCTTTAAGGATGTCCTCGAGCTTCGAACACAAGTTTGTCTCCCATTTGTCTGCCATGTTCGTTGCTGAACTAAATTTCTTGTCAAAAGAACATGAAGGAATCAAAAACACGGACGGAGCAGTTCATGTATACCACACAATCCGCTGCAAATCAAGCACCTTCACGTGCGTGTTGCTCTATTACCTGTCTGAACAGCATCCCTGACTACTTTCAAGTGCTATATACTCCTCAAAGGAGCGACCCTATGGGCGATGGGAGCACCAACCCATACGACTCTAAAGGAAAATCTCGCGCACCACAAAACGGAGACGTTTTATCTCTGGACCTTAACTCGGCTGAAGAAGGTGGGGGCACAAACAATGGTTTCATGCAAATGCAGCTCGTCGAACAACAGGTAGGCCAATAGCTGTACATCAAGAAACAAAGATTGACAGTAAGTGGTACAGGACTCTTATATCCAACAACGCTCAACAGCTATCGAGTCGATTGAGACCACAATTGCTGAACTGGGCCAAATTTTCACGCAATTGGCAAACATGGTAGCCGAGCAACGCGAAACGGTGCAACGTATCGACGCAGACACACACGATATAATGTCCAACGTTAGCGGTGCTCAACGGGAGCTGTTAAAATATTACGCCAGCATTTCAAGCAACCGGTGGCTCATGCTGAAAGTATTTGGTGTTCTTATTGTTTTTGTGAGTGCCAGTCGCCTATGTCACCGTTGCAGCTTCACATCTCTTGATGACAGTTCCTTGTCTTTATTCTCGTATCATGATTAGGCTCTAGATGAGCTGAGCCTTGATACATATTTATGGGACTTATTAGGTAGTATGGACCATCCATCTAATTAAATATCCGTGTTCTTCATTCATAGCAATGCAGCACTCGAGTAGAGGGGAAGACTATAAATATAACCACAGACTACCCAACTGGAATTGCATTAACCCCAGTGCCCCAGTTGTTCGATTTCTTCGACTTTCCACGCTGACGATGTCGCTGGCCTCCTCTGTGTGTTTCTCCGTCGTCCATGTCCCCGACCGTCCATGTCCTTTTCCGAATTGTTGCATGTTCCAAACCAGACGTGGCTGAGAATCTCTGGGGTTTGCTGGGTGAGTTAGGAAACGAGTTATCCTGAGATGCTTCCTTCTCAATCCGCTCCTCCTAGAACAATAACCATAAGCATAATACGATGAGTGAACGAGTCTGGATAACACACGCGCTGCCCAAGTAACGCTTTATTCCGTTCCCGGACTTTAGATAACCGTGACTCGCTTTTACCCCCTCCGCCAGCAGTTAGCTCAACATTGATCATACGTCCGTCTAGTTGCGACTGGTGGAGCTTAAGGCCCTGCTGAAGTGCGTTTCGATGAGTGAACTCTAAAAATGCGCAACCTTTTGACTTGGCCCTCTGAATCGGTGTGGTCGGTCCGGCAGATTTGGGGGTAAGTAACCGTACAGTAGGCGGGGGATCTAGAATTTGTTAGTCAAGACAGTCAGACTTATGAAGCCAGGGAAGGGCTTACCGCATAATGCGAAATGCTCTTTAATGGCATCCTGGGTCGTTGTATATTTTAGATTGCCTGTGCGGAACTTAAGTTCAACGTGCTTGGAATGAAAAATAATATATGCCGCGTACCGACGAATAGAATATACCGCTGCTTGGTGTCGCTCTTCTTCTCCCCAGTCTCCCCAGCCGCTGCGTCGGTCTTTTTCCGTTTCGAACTCTTCTTCTGGCCGCCGCCCGCCTCCCTCCCCGTCTCGTCGTCCCCCCTCTTCCGCTTCTTCCCCAGAGCCTCTAGTTCCACAGAGACTGGAACATTCCTTGCCTCTGCTTTACGTGTTGCCTTGCTCCCCGTTCTGCCTTCCTTGCGCTCGACCTCATCCCAGACCGCGACACTTGTTGCCTTGCCCTCCTTTTTGCCGACATCTCCTCCAACTTCAGGCGGATCGCCATCAGAGCCAGCTCGATCTTGGTCTTCCATGACAGGGACCGCATTATCTTCCGTGTCACTGTGTCCATTCTTTGCTTTGCCTATCTTGCGTTCGCGAAATGCAAGGCCCTTCTTTTGCTTCTTCGTCAGCTTTTGTATGCTCCTCATCGTGTTTTAGGCAAGGCACGAGCCGTGGTGCAGTATATCGTGACGTGTTTAGGATTAACGTGTGTTGTGCAGCTGCACAAGGCGTGGGCGTGAACTATTCACAATGTGCAGGTAACAAGCAGGCGTTTGGATTGACAGCTTTTTCGAATTACTAAAAGGAGGAACTCGATTTGATGGGAATCAAGTTTGTCATTTTCCGATAATCCAACTTTAGAGTAAGAGGAGGTGCGACGTTACACAAAACTTGTCAGTAAAATAATGTTTAGATTTAAGTCACCTATGCAGTAACAAACTAAAGATATTCTGGACGACATCACAATTCAAGCTAGCTCTTTTGGTTCTAGTTCAGCCGATGGTGCAGATTCCGCGCCAACACTATAACAATTGTAAATGCAGTGGATGGGATTTTAGTAAATAATGGGCCTACGCGAGCGTTAAGCCGTTAACAGCTTCGCCTGCGCCTTCTATCTCTCTTTCCTCCTCGTCGCGTCGGCGGCCCCCTAGTGGACGCAAGATGGGACTGGGCATGCTGATGGTCGCTCTGAGTGTAGGACTAGAGGTAATGCTGAGGCCACGAGGAAATGAAGGATAACTGGTGGAAATCGTAGGTGAGGAGGTAGCAGAGCTTGCTGCGGACGGGGCTATCGCAGTGACTGGAATAGAAATTGGGAGCCTGATCCATTCCCCCTGCCTATGGGTGAATTGGTAGCTTGATGTGAATCACGAAGGTATTGTAGAGACGGAGAAACGGCTCGTCGTTTAGAACTGCTTGGATAAGGATCAAAACGATCATCAACTGTGTCACCATTTTAGCCTGAGATCTAGGGATTTGGGAAAACTAAACTCACGTTTACGTTTGTTGGAACGGACTGCGCTGGTAGTAGGAGGCGGCGTATACCTCCACTGATTAATTGGAATAGACATTGAAGGCAGTAAAGGGGACCCTAAAGGCTGCGATGGCCAGAAATCGTTAAAATAAAGTCAATTCAACATTCAAATCGATTCACCTGATCGATATCCATAGCTACAGCACCGAAACTTGAAGAGGTTTCCGATATACTCATGCCCGCCTCGTCTCCGTTGATACTTCCTGCCACACTTCCTGCTGGAGTACGAGGATTTCGTATATTGATAGGTTGTGTACCTGTTGGTGGTATAGCAGAAAAGGCAAACGGGCCATCCTCCGCATCTGGTTCGTCATCACTAGGACTCTCTTCTCTCGTCGTTTCTTCTTCTTGGCCTGCTTCTTCTGGGTACCGACCGCGATCGGCATAGGTTCGCGGCGTACGTGGTTGAGCTGGTAGCTCTGACACGGATGCCACCAGTTTTTGGAAGGCAGCTTCAGATTTTATTTCGATATCTTCTGGGCGTGATTCCGCCAGGAGGTTTAGGATACGAGGTTGTTTGAGCTTGAAATTTGGGAAACAGAAAGCTTGGGCATCAAAGCCAGCATAAAGCGCACAAAGAAATGTGACACGTACAGGAAACGAGAGCCTGCGATTGAATATGGTAGGCATATCTGCTGCATCCATGCTAGCCGAGGAGCGCCTACGAGGAGGAGTAGATGGCGGCTGGCGCAGTGTTATTGTTTTGGCAGTTAGGTCCTCCTCACTGTTGCTTGGAGCTTTCAAAGGTGGCGTGTGTGTTTCTGAGCTATTTGGCGAGTCTGTCATCATCCTGTCCTTGTCGCTCTCGGACTCTTCTGCAATAAATGACGTTTGGCTCCGCCTTCTGGCATGGCTAGCATGGAGCGTGAAGGAAGAAGCAAGGGGACTGTGCAACCTTGTTTCGGAAAGGTATCCAGCCTTCTGATAAAAACTTGGACGACGTAGCCGATGGAACAGAAGACCAGGGTCATCGAGAGTAATAGAGGAAGAGGAGGCACCAGGACTCGATGTAGAAGACGATGGCAAAGCAAAGTCTGACGAGGACGTAGGGAGAGGTGCACGAGAGGAAGCTTTCGGCATGGAATTGACTGATACTTTGCAAGACTGAGAATGGGAAAGTATACGGAGGCAGGTGCTGTGGCTTCTAAAGGCTAAAGCATTGAAAGTGGGAGCAGAAATGCAGGAGAGCTTTGTTGCCTTATGGGGTTATACTTAAACCAAGCAAAA
Source organism: Galerina sulciceps (assembly GCA_023014345.1). NCBI lineage: Eukaryota > Fungi > Basidiomycota > Agaricomycetes > Agaricales > Galerinaceae > Galerina > Galerina sulciceps. The sequence continues at coordinate 326,841 of JAEDXJ010000042.1, forward strand.
ATTATATACGCAACGAATCCGAGTCAGTATTATCTGAGCACAACAAATGCCCATTGTACTCCAAAAATTCTGCAAGCTCAATAGATTGATAGATCCTGCTGGATGCATACGTGGATGTGAGGCATCATCGACATTAGACATACACACCACCGGGCCGATCGAGCCGGCACTTCAATCACCTGACCTTCGCGATTTTCATTTTTGAAAGATCGCTTTCTTTGCCTTTCGATTTCAAGTCTCACTAATGTCAAAACGTGCTGCAGACAATATCCAAGATGGTCAGCCTTTCTCAAAACTTACTGCCAGTGGCAGTAGACGCGAAATTCCGGTCATAGATGAGATGGGAGAATTCGAAGATGCATGGGAGGATGAGATAGAGAGCGATGAAGACCCAGCAGGGACCAATGATGAAGACGGTTTGGCCAGTCTCATAGTCGCCATTTGACTCGATTTATTAAATTATTTGTTTTTAGCTATGGATGTGGACGAGGTTCTTCCTGCCATCGAGGAATCAGAGGAGCTTCCTTCAGCTCTTCAAGTTTTCATTCCAGGAAGGCACACGCTAGGAAAGGACGAAATACTCGAACCCGATGACTCGGTGTATATCATACGCCATTCAATGGGCGTCAACTGGCCTTGCTTGTCATTCGATATCTTACGAGATAACCTCGGCGACGAACGACAGAGATTCCCAACAACTGCCTACATTGTCGCCGGCACACAGGCCGATGCCGCGAATAAAAACGAAGTTGTCGTGTATAAAATGAGCTCTCTTCATCGCACTCAAAAGGACGGTAGTAAGTGAGCGCAATATTTTAGATCCAGTCTAATGTGTTGAGCAAATTATTGTAGATGACTCTGATTCCGAAAACGAAGATGATGAAGATGATGATGACCTTGATGAGGATGCCGTCCTTGAACACAGGTCTATACCCCACGTCGGTGGTGTCAATAGAGTCCGAGCTCAGCCCATGTCTTCCTATCCTACGGCCACGGAGCCTTATCACGTCGCGACCTGGGCTGAGACAGGAAAGGTGCACATCTGGGACATACGCCCGCTCATAGAATCACTAGATGTTCCCGGTTTTGCTCTTGATAAAACTCGAATACGGACTCCAGCTTTTACAATTAATTCTCATGGGCGAGCAGAAGGCTTTGCAATGGACTGGGCTGCATCTGGCACTTCCTCCCTCCGCCTACTGACAGGCGACATCCACTCTAAAATTTACCTGACCACTTCCACACCGTCAGGTTTTAATGCGTTATCTCAACCCTTTACTTCTCATACATCCAGCGTTGAAGACATACAATGGAGCCCATCTGGGCCAACAATCTTTGCTTCTTGCTCTGCAGACCGAAGTATAAGGATATGGGACGTAAGGACTAAAGGAAGGAAAAGCGCGGCTGGTATCGTAACGGCTCACGAAAGCGATGTCAATGTTGTCAGTTGGAATAAACTAACAGATTATCTGCTCGTCAGCGGCGGTGACGAAGGAGCGATCAAGACTTGGGATCTTCGAAATGTCCAAAAATTCAGGTTCGTCTCGTCTCTCTAACACCGAAGCGTCTATTGAAAGCCCCCTAGTTCGGATTCGGTAGACCCAACACCTGTGGCATCGTTTACATGGCACAAAGCACCAATCACCTCCATAGAATGGCACCCAACAGAAGTTTCTATTTTCGCTGCAGGAGGTCAAGACGATCAGGTCACCTTGTGGGATCTGGCAGTTGAGCAAGATGACGACCAAGCAGGTGTTGATGAATCCTTCAGCAGAGAGCAGGATGTCCCTCCTCAATTGCTGTTTGTGCATCAAGGACAGAAGGACATCAAAGAGGTTCATTGGCATCCCCAGATACCAGGATCAGTAATAAGCACCGCATTGGATGGCTTTAACATCTTCAAAACAATTTCAGTATAAAAATATATTTAACTCTGCTTTTATTTGAATGGAGTCATTTGTTGCGAGTTCTACACAATGCCCAGTTGATTCCTTCATTGCTTCATGAAGACAAGATTGCATCCATCATAGGGCTCTTCCTTATCATATCATTCAATGCAACATACATATTCCTAATGTCACACAGGTGCTGACGCGCAAGAGAAAGTTGTTGATCATCATGTTCTTTCAAAGCAGACTTTGAATGTGTTTTTGTCAATGGGCTTCCAGGGACAGTTGATGACGAAGAAAATACCATATAATCTTCCAAGTCCGGATACTTAATCAACTTGGAGCATATCTTTGCCCTTAAGAGAGCGTTTTCCCGAGAAGACTCCCTTATAAGAAGGGCTGATGTCTGAGTTTGGTGCAATTCCGAAAGCATGTCTAGTAGTTGGTCAAATTTTAAAGGCTTGGGAGGTGATGCAGTTCAAACCTTCTTGGTAAGCTGCAGATAATTTGATAAATAAGTATCAACTTGGAGCCAGTGAGCCGGTCTTACCTGCAATCCTGCAAGTATGGTATCCCATTTAACATCTCAATGTCCAACATTAAGGTCATAAAATGCGGTGTACTTATCGGCCCTGTTAGGATCTTTGAGATTGCGGGGAGTAGGTTTGGAACTGTAACTGACTTACAATGAGGAGGATACAATAACCCATAGCTTCAACTGATCCTAACACATAACCTCCAGTCAGATTCCAATGTATTCGTTCGGTAACTGACCATCAACTGGATCATCGCCTCGGATTCCCTTTTGATGACGTTATTGAGTGTTAGTTTTTTTAACCGACCTGGCGGGGGACAGATGGAATGACCAAGTGGGTGTTGCGCATCGGTGATATTGCCCGGAGCGGCCTTATCCAGACCGGTCAGACTACTATCTTCAGGGTATTTTCGTTTCTTATATGGTGGCTCCGATGCCGAGGTATCTTCGTATGAAGTGTAATAAGGTGATAAGCTGTTGACAAGATGAGGTTCCATGTCCTGAATAATTTGGTGAAGTTCGCTAGGGGGATTTCAACGCTCGTTCCGAAGACGACAGAACAAGGAGAAGCGTAGAGTGTTTACATTATCTGAGGGGAGGTCAGATAAGACAGTCCAGAGGACGAACTGAAATGCTAGCTTTTTTAGGTAAAACTCGACATAGAACGTCCGAACCAGTCTTCAAGGCGTGTCGATGAAAATCCTCAACACGAAACAGGGCTAAGGCCAAGTCGGTTTTATGTCTAAGTGTATCCCGTACCTCCAATTCTTTTTCCACAATAGGGTCCATGGTGACAGATTTTGAAGAGCTAAGTTAAACTCGAGTGACGGGATGAAGGAACCAAAAGCAAAAGGCGGACGCGTTCAATGACACGCGTTATTTATGCTTATTATGCTGCGGCTTCAATGGAATGCACCGAGGCTTTGACTCTCGAACGGTTTTCAGTTTTCAGATTAACATCACGATCAGGTTGATGGTTCATTCGTTGAGAAGACAATTTCTGGCTGTAGGATCCTGGGATTTCAACTCGAAAGATGCCATTCAGGAACTTGAATGTTTTCATGCTCTCGCACAACTCTCGCAGGCTCTTTCCTTCTGTCGTTCTTTATCTATCAACCAGCCAACAACTTTGCAGCCTCCACTCGGCGTTTCCTTACTGGAAGATATTGTCGTGCCGTGCTGGACAACCTCCTGCGACTGATGTTGATTGAGATGTCATGAATCGGGACTTTGATCTTCAGTCCACATGGCCAACCGAGGTTATTCTCGTCGATCATTGGTGTCCGTTCTGTCAGACTGTCACCAAATTTAACTCAAATCCCATCTGAAATGGATCCGCAAAACATATCACTTGAACCAATGTTAACTCTATTATCCACGAGTCGTTGCTCCTCTATGGAATACTTACATCCAAACCATCCTATTCATGGATCTGACCCACCAATACTATCTCAACACCTTCACTCGAGGACTCGAAGGTTGATGTCGTTGTATCGCCGCTGTCTGTTCCAATTTTATTTGATCTGTCAAGTCTCCGAATCTGAAGAATGCCCCGTCTGCCAGCTAGATGATTGTTCTTTGGTTAGATAGGCAGAACTTCGCGGAATGAAAAACTGGTCTTCTTGGATGCCGTTGTGCTACTTTTTATAAGCCTTGATTTTTATTTCTTGAGAACATGCAGCACATGAAGCCGGGACTCTCATCACGTCACCAAATCTGTATTGGCTGTCGATATTTGCGACACCTTGACGAATTGTAGCAGATGCTCCACTTCGACGTCGACCTGGTGGTCCGTTGAAGGTGGTGTTTTGTTACGAGACCCGATCATATCATTCGGAAGAATTCATTTGCATGAAATTGCATGTGCCTATCGTTGACGGCGGCAAATTTTTCCTCGGATGACAACACCTCAAGGAAACTCTTATCTCCTCCTCGTTCTCATGGTGGCTATTTTCAGTGTTCACCGTACCATCACGGAACGTTCAAGCTTCCTTATCTCAGTGTTTTTTCCCCTGTCGTACTTGGTTTCGAAGACATTCCATCAATAACGCTCAAGGAAAGGGATATGCCAGGCAAGAGGTTTTGGTTGTTCTTTTCTTTTCGCGCCTCCGTCGATTTATGACAATCCGCTGTGGCTCTTGACGTGGCGGGTGATAATTCCAAACTTATATTCTCTGATGTAAATCTGGGTCGGACGTGACGTCGACATTCATGATCAGGCCTCAGGACAAAGCGGTTCAAGTCATCAGTTGGAACATGTGTGTTTAAGCCTCATTTCTAGCATTTCGTAATGCTAGAGTCGGTCGTACTCAAAGGTACACCTCATTGGCACAGTAGGAGCGCAGCCCAGTTGGGACTTGCACACACTACATGTCACCCTAAGACGTTCTTGCTTTTCCTCTGTTTTGATGGGCCCGCCAAATCTTAATACCATCTCCTCGGCATGAGGACACCCCCTTTGTAATTCTCTTCCCTTCTTCCATGGGCTTCGGGTTGAACTTCATTTGGCAGCTTTCCACGGGGTTTATGTTTGCACTGTGACGCTCTTTGTCGCTCCCACGTTCACTGACTCTCTCAAAGCTTGGCCTTCGCTTTTTCGTGCAAAAAAATAGCTTCCGAGTACTTCGATAAATTCCACCGCTGTCTCCTGTACTCTGTCAGATCTTCGCTGTCCCTGGTCGACATGTTCGAAACGAATTTTTCGAAAAGAAGTTGACGGGAAAGTTGCATGGGTGAAGGAGCGGTGATTACCTGAAAATATCGCTCCAAGCAAGTGGTCTGCGTTCGTGCCGCCTCTCTTTCTTGCCGAGAACGAGAAAGCAAGAGTGAAAAATATTGGCTTTTCAGGTGCTATATAATGTGGACAGAAACGAGTCAAAATGTCATCCCATTTACTCAGGATACCAAAGTCTCCCGACACCTCAGCTTAGGTAGACATGTCTCTGGCGTTCCTCTCTTCTTTAGCTCTCCTCGGGTTGCTGTTGGTGCCTGTAAGTGCTTGTGGTTACCTTCGGTCACCAGACCCTATGCTAATTTTCAATATTAGCCCTCTGTCGCCCTTCCGTCTGCGCCGTCAGGCTTATTGGAAAGACAAAGTGCTACAAATCCGAACGCTGCACTTCCTGGCTGGACCTTGGTTGGATGTTTTAGGTCAGGACTGCTACATGGTTTTTATTCATAGTCTAATATTCTTTCTCTGTAGCGATAATAACCCAGCTGGTCGGACCCTCCAGGAACAACATACTGTCAACGCGAATTTGACACCTGCGGCTTGTACTGCCTTCTGCTCCAATTTTACAACACCTCTCAATTTCGCTGGGGTCGAATTTACCGACGAATGTTGTATGTATTAAAATCCACTCTCAGCGATTATTTGTTTCCTCTTTTCATTCATTTTGACATGAACTTGACCAATTACCTCTGAATAGTCTGTGACTTCAATATCCAAGGCACAGCCGCCAAAGTTAACGACACTTTGTGCAATTTCCCCTGCGCCGGTGATAGCACTCTTACCTGCGGCGGCTCCGGCGTGGTAAGCATCTTCCAAAATTCGAATAAGGGTGTCGGCCCGATACCCACAAACAAAGCGAAAGTGGGGACTTGGGCTTTCGATGGGTGCTTTACGTGAGATTCTCTCAATTCGTGTCATGAAGTCTCCTTTAATATCATCACTACGGCAGAGACGCAGTCGGCACAAACCCGCGGACACTCTTGGAAAGGCTCCCTCTTGATAGCGTTACTATTGAGACTTGTACGACTCAATGTGCCACAGCTGGGTTTAGTATCGCTGGACTAGAATTCGGCCAGGAATGTTGTACGTCATACCTCACTTATAAGTTATGAATCAATACATGCAACCTTACTGGCGAACCCACCCAGGGTGTGGCAACTCCTTCGCTCTGCCAACTGCCAACGTCACGGCTCCTCTTACCGATTGCTCTCGTGCATGCGAAGACGACCATACTGAACTTTGCGGAGCAGCTAGTCGTCTTTCCGTTTATACTATCGCGCCTGTAGTTTCGACCCCCACCGCCTCATCGACAACCGCCAAGCCGACGACTACCGCACCTACCACTACTGCGAAGCCGACAACCACGCCGACAACTGTTGTCCCTACAACCACGCCGACTACAACCGCGAAGCCGACAACTACTACTCCCTCCACTACTGTTGTCCCTACAACCACGCCGACTACAACCGCGAAGCCGACAACTACTACTCCCTCCACAACAGTGAAGCCTACTACAACTACCACGAAGGCTACTACCACGACTAAGGTTGCATAAATTTCATTTCGTGGCTACCCATGATTATTTCGCTCAAAAACAAAGTTATACTCGACCACTAGTACTTTTTTCCTTCTGGACTTTATGTTGATTTTGGGTTATCCATGTCGATCTTTTAGCATTAATTCGAAGACTTTAGAAGCTAAAACAGTTCGAATGTGTTTTGATATCTAGAAATAGCGACTCGTTGGAAGGCTACTGACCTGCTATTCATTCATACTCTCTGACGGCCTGTGTCTAATTTGTGTCAATTACACTGTGGTCCTACATGTACGTTGAGTGGGTATTGGGTACTAAGTAGGCCAGCAAACTCAGAGGATCACCGTTAAAATACACAAGTGGCTATAAAGATAATCCGAAGTAGTCTCCCCTAGCCAGACCACGATATATGTGATGTGCCTTACGGATCACGATATGCTGAATGCCCCTTTATAATTTACAACTTTCTACGATTGGTTATTGTTTTCTTTTTCGTGCTGTCTGCAGGCCCTACAACGAGGAGATTATTAGCCGTGTCAATTTGCTTCTGTTGACTTGAAGCAACTTGAAGGCACACGCTCATTCAGCGGGCGCCTCTTCAAGATCATTTTGATCGTTGATCTATTATTGGATTTAGCGTGTTCTCGGCCACGTGCGGCATGCTTGTCGACTGCCAAGCTAGGCGAAAGCCCCTAACCAGATTACTTTTTTGCTGTTGAGAAGATAGTAAGTAAAGTTTGTATTTAAGATCGTTCGTACGCGCAATGCAGTAAGTGCCGCTTTTTTGAGTCTATGTAAGTGCTAGAGTTTGTGCCTGTGCATACAATCAAACCCGACCTTGCGAGTTTCCTTGTGCTGTCAATTCAATGTCAATTTATCCCCAAGCCAAGACTCATCTTTACCCGTCATGAACCATATTCTTTAGAACCAGGCTGCCTAAAGAAGAGCTCGGAGGAGAAGCCATTACAGCTTGCGTGAGTGCATCCCGATCCATGAATTTGCACCCTGTGCCTAAGGCTAGAGCGCGACGTTTTCAGCTTTACTGGATGACTTGCCGCTGTGTACTTAGATACCTAAGTTGTCCTACTTATTTAAAAAAGTCAAAGCTTCAAATACACAGAGTAGACTACAGATTCAGGCGTACATTACCTATTTCCCAGCACCATTGATTCGTCCAAGTGATTGTTTTTGGGGTGTTGAAATCGCAACACCACTCATAGGTGGAGGCGCCAGTACAAATAGCTTCAGATTTCAAGTTTCTAGATCAGTCGGTTTCCGTTATGTAGACTACATCGGCTACCCTACTTCACTGACACTCCTCATCTGTACGGTATTTTAACACTACGTACTTTCATAAAGGCTAACGCGGCTGGGCATTCCACACAAAATTGATCGCTTTCCCGTCAACAACAAATTTTGACGCCAATCCCAAATAAGTTTTCTTGGGGTCCCAGTCCCACAGGTATAGTCCCACTTATTTGACCTGCTCTCACAAACGGCATGAGGACCAGATAGTTGATCAAAACATGAAAGGTCATGTGAAGAATGGTCAAATTGATCTTCCAACAAAGTAAGGTTATACATGAATGCAAAAACCAATTTCCAGCTTCCAACGTAAAAAGGCCAACAGTATCTGCGCGTCCTCATAGCGGTCGAAATACTTGACGTAACGCAAAGAAGGAAGTAGCGGGGAGATGTCTCTAGGATAATTGAGTAGAGAAAAGTACAAAGTTTGTTGCCTCCAGGGTCACTACCTTGGTGAGGGACGAAATGAAAGTGACCTGTGGGTCAGAGAAAGAAAGTGCACCCTCGAACATAAAAAACTGAAAAGTAGTAAGGTTTTAGAAGCAGTCGATGAAAGGATCGAGGAACAGAGACATCGTGAATTTTTGGGACACTGGAGCTACTGGACCGGATACACTGAGCAAAAATGGGTCAGGGTACGAAAGAAATGTCCACTCTTGGTCTATGGGGCGGAGTGAGAGAAAGGCGAGAAATGACGGTTTGAGATTGGGTCAAGTTTGCTTCCAGAGTGGGAATGCTGGCGAGCGAGGTGAAGGGATAGGCAGCATTTCGAGGAAGGCGTGATATGGTCCAGATTCAGAAGGTAAAAAGCCCGTTGGAAATCTGTATACGCCCACAGTTCAATGGTTTCTAGTCGCGGTAAATTGAGGGTAAAGGAAATACCGGAATCTTTGTGTGAGGCTTGGAAATTATAGCAGACTGCGCAAATTGGACAACTAAGACGCTTGAAGGTTCGTGGGAATGCCCTTCGTTCGGACGTTGTGCAGCAGGAGGCGACCTCTCCAAACAACAAAAATCGCGGGTCATGCAGGGAGTCGTCTGCGCCTTTAATGCAGTGCAGGTGAACCGCCTCGATAGTAGGCGCGAGCCGCTGAAATACGTCCCAACTTGAAGGCAGTTTCTCCGGCCATAGAGAGAGGATGTGCTAATTACACTGACCAACAAAGTCCGTGAAAGTCAGGAAAGCACTCTCCATGATGCGCAGACATGAGAGCTGCGTTTAAGCGTTATGTAGGTCGGTAGGCTACTGGACTCGAGGCCGATATCGATTGGGATGTTATGCCTGAAATTTCGTACCATGACGTCTTCGTTCAGCTTCATTATCAGGGACCTCGTAGTAGATGCGTTGTTCATAATTGCTCAAAGATAGAAGTCGCGGTTTGCCAAAGGATTGGGAGCATATTTTCTGTTCCGCCCGCACACAGCTTCGTTTGGGTTCATTCTCCTCACTTTCAAGTTCCTCATCCTGTCGAGTACGCATCCATAGCACAGCCTTTTCCGAAGAGGGTGCTTTAATTTCGGATACGTTGTTCAAATAAAGATGCAGAAAAAGTCCATAGGTCGAGTGATTAGCGCTAACTCTGCTATGAAGGAGAGGTCTACATACCGAGCAATTAGTCAACCGCGTCTACTATTTGTGCCTCACTATAATTACTAAGTCTGCGAGATCAGTGGAATCCCTCCATTCGAAAGCAGGGATTGAGGCTGTTAGAATTATGTGAAAGGATCAAAGCCAATAATTTTTGTGGCCGAAGAACTTACTGGAATGACGTGAATGAAGGACAGTCGACTTGAACATTAATTTGCTTGAATGCCTGTGTCGTCGAGCATCATTCGCTAGGCAGTCGTGTTCCCCATACCTCAAACGCAACCGAATACACTCGCGAAGAAAATCCGAAGTGGGTCGCTAGTGAGGTGTGAAAAACATGACCTCCCATCGCATAACATTCGAGGACGCAAGTATTCATTAGAAGCTTTGTGGCTTTGAGCCTTTTATACAAAGCCTCAAAACGCGAGTACGCTGTCTAAGCCTATATATTTAAAGAAACATCGTCAGTCAACTATTCGGAACGGATGAGTAAGAGTTCCATGCCTTGTGGGGTATTCTGTTTTAAATATACCTTCAGGACAAGACCTAGTTCAGCTCGAACCCTGTTAACACTTTTCAAGCTGAACATGAAGCTTTGACAGGCCCAAACGCAAAATCAACGATGCAAGCATTCAAGTCATAACACTAACCTGACAGAGGAGGTCAATTTGCACTCTGGGTCATATTAAGGCACTATCAGTCTCAAGTTTTATGCTGCTTCTTATCTGAAATAATCTCACTGGAGGTTTCGAGGTCGACCTGCAGTTGATGGACTCAGAATAGCAAGAAATCAGAATTAAGTACTGTTGAGTATTCTAGTCCACTCAGGACTGCAGGACCGGCGTGAAGAGAAGGACGATGTGATGATTGGAGTTCGCATCGCGGTGTTGGCATCCGGAATCGCGTACTCCCATATTATTGCTTTCCCTATCCCCGAGTCCCGACGATCAATATAATGAGCAGTCCAACTTGGTCTTCGCTGGGTTCCCAACTTGATCGTTTACAGTTATCAAGAAACGGTCCAGAGTTTAGAGACCAGGCCTTCCCTTGCACAAAACCCACTTCTTGGCATATTGGTTGCGGCATGTTCAGGCATACCACCTGAAGTTGAGGGCTAGAGTCAATTCCAAGACCACGACAAATATGGTAAATCGTATGATTTATTTTGAAAGGTGGCGACTAGAGTTATAGGGCAGAAGCTACCTTGGGAATATAGATACGCTATAGATCTTGCGAGATGATACGTGTTACATATTCTTCGAAGTGTGTTCAGGTCCATCCAGCGGCGGGAACGACTTCTCGACAAGTGATGGAACCCGCGAAAGGGAAAGTAAACGTGAACGTGTTACGGGATACTGGGTACGGGTCGAAAGGAGTGTGATGTCGGGGCAGGGCATGGCTGAGGTTGGTCTGGCGGAGGGGCGGTGGTCAGGGGGTATCAGTACGAAATGCGAAAAGAAATGCTAATGTGACGATGCTGGAGTGCGATGAGACGAAGAGTTCACGGGATAATAATATCGTATAAAAATGTTGCAGGAGGTAGGTAGAGCCGAGAGCGAGCGGTAGGGCCTTAAATCATATTGCTGTTACTGACCGAGCTATATTTAGCGTGGAAGGGCGACATTGGCGAGTGGGTGTGGGCAGCGCTGGTCTGGTTGATGCCGTACCCGACGGACTCGTTAGGTGCGGGCTGACTCGTCCCAGAGCGCTTGAGGATCTCGTCGGCAATGTCTGCGCCGTATTGTTCAGCTAGTTGGCTGTAAATGGGGGAAATCGATCAGAGGTGAAAAGTGGAGAGGGATCGAATGAGACATACTTGGCGTAGTTCTCCATAATGACGGCCATCGTCGTCAGATTTAGGCGGTATGCCTCAGGCATCATGCCCTTTCCGAAGCGATATGTGACGTGGTTCGAACAGAGTAGGCCAGCCAACATGGCCGCGATCTGGAATGGCACCAAAATGAAAGCCGCGCTGTACCATCTTTCCAAAATAAAACGTTCAAACTTCAGATACGGGCCTTTACATCCCTCCAAAATAGTCCGCGCATAGCAAGTCTGGCTAATCGTTGCCTCGACAAACGGCGAAAAGTACCCACAACACTGAAGCTGGTTCTGTACCCTCAACCGACCCTCAGACCCAAGCGTGCGGGACCACTGTGCGTTGATCTTGCCCTCCAAGTTGAACGTGCGCCGACGGTACGTCACATACCCTGGCGTGACGAGGAACGCGAAGGTGATCCAGGTGAGGAAGGTGTACCACGCGAGGAAGCCGCGGTTATTGAGCAGGATGCCGGCGTACCCGATGACGGATGTGAAGATCCCGACGGAGGCAGCTATGGTGGAGAGGATGAGCTCGGGGCGGTTGCCGACGCGGATGACGTCTGCGTGTGTCCAGACGTCGAACCAGGTGAGGAGGCAGACGACGAGGGCGGCGAGGGAGTAAAACATCATCTGCACGGGAAGGATGTAGGTAAGTAGAATGTCGGATAAGGGACAAAGGACGGACGTACGAGGGTGTTTGTGACGAACAAGATCCACTTGAACCTGTTCCACCTTAACCGGCCCTTTCCCTGCGGCATCCTTGCCTCATTGCTCTTGAACGCCTCCAGACCACCGCCTCGCTTTGGGAGGTTCGGTTCATCTGTGCCTTTGCCCTTTCTCAGTCTCGCGCCCACAGGCGAGAAGGACGAAAATTTGGATGGGAGGTAGTTTACGCTCAGCGAGAGGTTGCTCGCGGCGCCTGAAGCGACAGAGAGGTTATCTCTCGACCCGTGGGCGAAGGGAGCGCTAGGCGGGTTGAGAAGTCCGCCGTAGTCGCTGGAGGAGGAGTTGTTCATGTCTGCCAGCATATGTCGTGTGGAGCCTGCCTGGGAATACGCAGAGTTGGCATGCGAGATGACCGAAGATCGTCTAGGGAAGCGTCGTACAACGATTATTGAGGATGTTGATAAGTTTTCGAGGCAAATGATCGAAGAAAAGAGGCAAATTCACAAGAAAGGGGGTCCACAGCATCGACGTGGCTTGTTAGAACGGGGTACTGTGACAAACAAGGCAACAAGGCTGTACTCACGGGGAGTTGGGATCCATCTAAAGCCGAATTGAAAAATAGGGGGTCGAAAGAGAGTGTAGATTTCGAGAATGGGGGAGATGGGGTAGAAGGTGAGTTGAGGGTTGCGTAAGAAACGATGTCAAAAAATTCTCATGAAATGAAGGGTCATACCAAATGGGGGCTGTCCTGGCGTTCGATTTGCTGGGCTTTTGGGTCGAGATACGTCGACCACACCCGCTGCATTGGGAAAAAAAGGAAGGGAGGTAGGGGTATATTGGTAGACTAGAATACAACAAGGAAGAGAAGAATTACCGAGCAACAAAACAAATCGTCTCAACTTATCGCTCTGGAATGTTCACATGCTATGTTGGCGCGATCGGAGTTGCAATGTCTCCCCCTATGTAAGAATAGAGGCCACTTTCAAACCTTTCGCAACTTGGTTTGTTTTTTTGTTATAAAACCCAAACTCTGAGCAAAATTTATCAATCGCTGTATGGATCCATTGCTTTCCATTCCCAGATTCTTTGTGGGTGGCTTTGCAGAATTTGGCTCGCACGTGCTCGAGTATTTCAACTCCGCCTAGCCGAATGAGCCTCGACCGCTTATGGCAAGTACTACTGCTACCGCGTAATATCACTCTCCTTGCCATGTCTGCTCAGGATGAGAACGACGCTATCTCGGCGTTGACTGGCTTCTCTATCAGCCATGTTCTTGGTGATATGGCTCTGCCAGTCGGCAACGAGCTTTCCAATAGGCTGGGCATCTCTGGAATACCGGCTCTCAACCAAAACCAAATATACAACGAGAAGTGGGACGAAGACGACGTTGTTGGACCGGAGCAAGGTGAAGATTGGGAGGATGAGATTGATCGAGAGATGCGCGAAGAAGAGGAATCCGATGGAGCGTCTATAAACAAGAAGCACATTCTCCGAATGGTGTACGAACCAAGGAGAAACGCACACGCATTGTCAAACGTCTGGTAGAGCGCCCAAAGAGTGTATATGAAAGATTCCTGCATTCGAGAAGGACAAGACTCTGGACTTTAGCGAATTGTTCAAGGGTTATGCAGTTCGCAAGTCGCGTCTGTCCAAGCGCCCATACCAGGGTGAGTTCCACTGTCCTCCTCGATGATTCGGTCGAGCCTTGATATCGAACAGTGGAGACGGTGTACCCACGGAAAAAGGAAAACCCCAAAGGTTTCTTGGATGCAGTCGTTGGGGATGCAAAGAGACAAGTAGAGAGTAAACGAGTCGAAGAAGTAGTGTCGTCCGGAAACGTCGAGGCAGACCTAAGGAAGGCCCTCGAGGTATGTGGGTCATTCTCCTTCGAATTGTGGGCTTAATTCTCGAAGGACCGTGAACAAACCAATATTCCGGTGAATATGCCACTAGATGATCGTACTTTTGACCTTGTTCTACTATCAAACTGGGAGGATCAAATTGTTTATGAACCACAGCGGAATGGTCACCTACAACCACTGTCGACCGCACAGGAAAATGATCTCACTACTCCTATCAACAAAGCTCTTGAGTCGGGTTCATGGACTCAAAGCATTATCTGGAGTCCAAAGGCACCTTTCCGTGACTTCACTCAGTTGGAGTTCAATCACGAAGATGATGTGATTCCGGAAGAACGACCAGGTAAGTATTTCAGCACGTTTCCTTTGACTTCCATCTTTTGACTTGAATATATATCCAAGTTGAGACTGTCCGTCCAAGAAAAAGACTGCGAACAGATGGCGGTCAAATCAAAGACAAGTTTAATCTTTCAAACGATCACTTCTACGAGGTTGCGAAGGATGGTGGGAAGCATCGCGTACGCCAGACATTTGGTCAACTCGTTGTCGAGCATGCTTACCCGGCACAAAAGCTGCAACTGCCATTCGTAAGTGGGAAGCTTTCTACAAAAAGCTTCGTTGCTGACCATTATATATCAGTACAAAACTAGGCTATCAAAACAGGAAGCCCGCTCGTTTCACCGCCCAGCTCTTCAGTTTCCGTCAAATATCGAATTGCGATTTTCCAAGGTGCGAACGGCCAAGAAGAAAAAGGACAAAGCTGGCCGAAAACTCGGCAAAGGAGGCAATGTTGGCGAGAGTCTACGGAAGACAAGCGACCTCAGTCTCCGAGATACGTCGAATTTCGTTCTTTGGGAATATTCTGTGAGTGCCTATTTTATGAGTTGCTGCGGCATGTCAAACAAGACACAATAGGAGGAGCACCCTCCCATTATACCAAATTTTGGTATGGGAAGCGTCCTTGTCAACTACTATCGCAAGAAGGATGAAAAAGACGAGCATGTCCCTAAGGCATGTCTCTTCTCGAGCTATTTGTGAATATACATATTGATGGACAGCAGGGTGATCTTGGGTTTCCTTTTGTCTTGGAGCCTCAGGATGAATCTCCATTTATGAAGTTCGGATATGTCTATCCTGGTCAGACTATCCCAGCACTATACAACAATCTCATGCGTGCGCCCCTCTTTCGACACAAACCATATTCGACAGACTTCTTGGTAGTGAGGTGAAGCTACTGCCATGACCGCGTGTTTCGTTGATTGATCGACCATTGCAGGAGTACTATCAAAGGAGAGACCAAATACTATCTTCGTGAAATAAAGAACCTGTTTGTTATCGGCCAAACATATCCTGTTACTGAGGTACCTGGCCCTCATTCAAGGAAGATCACGAATACAATCAAGTATCGACTGCAAATAATCGCGTTCAAATTGCTCAAGAAAAGCCAAGGAGAACGTCTCAAAATATCGAGGTTAATGAAGTATTTTCCGGATCAGAATGAATTACAAATGCGGCAAAGGTTGAAGGTTTGTATTCGCTTGTTCATTGAGCATTCCCATACCTGACATTATGGACAGGAATTCATGGAATATCATCGTCGGGGGCCGCACCAGGGCTTTTGGCGACTGAAGCCAAACTGGAATGTCCCCACCGACGCAGAAATGCTGAAGATGGTAGGGCCGGAACAGGTCGTACTCACGGAGAGTATGCAAGTTGGACAGCGGCATTTGCAGGATGCAGGATACAGCCAAGCTGCAGATGTTGCTGAGGGGGACGAATCAAATTTATCCGTGGAGCAACAGCTTGCTCCGTGGATAACGACGAAAAATTTCTTGTTTGCCACACAAGCCAAGGCAATGCTTCGACTTCACGGTGAAGGGGATCCGTCTGGGCGTGGTGAAGCTTTCAGCTTCATAAGGATATCTATGAAAGATATTTTCGTGAAGGCTGGTGAGGACTACGACCAAAAAATGGGTACATAACACAATCTTCCACGCCCAGATTTTTCATTTGCTCATGATCTTTTTTTACCTCAGCGGAAGCGGAAAACAGGCCCAAATCTGCTCACCGGTATAACGTTGCCGAGCAGCAGCTCATCTACAAGTCGGAAATTGAACGCATCTGGAAAGCGCAGTTTGATTCCCTCAGTCGCAAAGATGAGCCGCAATTGACAGAAGAAGAAGATAAGAAAGAGCCGAAGAAGCTTCCGTCGCAGCCGTCGGCACCTGCGGGCCCGTCCTCTCGTCCTTCCCCAGCGTACAGCAGAGGCTCGTCTATGGAACGCGAGCGAGAGGGGAGCGTCGGCCTCGATGGAGACGGAAGCAAGAGTATACTTCGGATCAAACGACTTGTAGGTGCTGTATGATTCCTCGGTGATATTTGGTCTTCAACCGGAGCATTTTGTTTAGATCGATGGTGTCTGGAACACAGAAATAATCAGGGATCCTGCCGTTATTAAAGCGTATGTGCGAAGTCGGCAGGCCATCGAAGAAGAATCCACCCTCGCTGATTCTCTGGCTCCCACTGGGGACGCAGACAAAGATAAACGAGCCAAGAAAAGGTATTGCCCTGGCCGATGCCAAATATGGTTCCATCAATGTTTACTGGTTTCTTCTGACAGGCTTGAGGAGGAGATTGCCCGCATGAAAAAGAACCAAGAACGGCGTTTACATAGAAAGAACGCGAAGATCGTAAAGGAAGGGGGCACTCCCATGCAACTCAATCGGCCGGTCAAGCCGGATACCACGGTAGGCACTGGTTTGTATCCTCTTGTGCATGGATAGGTGCTAAGGGATTCGCACTTTCGACAGAGACGATGTGGGCATTGTGGTCAGATGGGACATATGAGTTGGTCATTTTCACATATCAATTATATTAGGACACTGACATCCCACACCCGTTTTCCAGAAACGAATCGAAAGTGCCCTCGCTGGGCAGAATTCAACAGCGGCGCAGCTCCGGCAGCGTCTGGGTCTGTTTCCAGCCCCCCACCACCAGCGAACCTGCCGAACTTGGGATTCAATCGGGGCCCTTCTGCTGCCGTCTTCGGTCATCCTGCAGCCGTTCCGTCACCGCTGGCGACCAGCCCTCCCATGTCAGCCATGGACGATGACATCATTCCAGCGACTCCGTCTGCTTCGGGACCTAAAATAAAACTGACGCTAAAACGGACATGATAGATTCCTTCTCTTCCGGTTGTGACTAATATTCTATTCGCGGCTGAGGTGTAACATTATTTGTATTAAGGTTTCTGATTCACGCTGTGGTGGTAATTAATAGTGTATGAAGGGGTTTTCGAGCAGCGATAAAAAAAGTGAGTAGTCAAGGTACATACATCAAGAGACAATACATAATATGATTTTGAAACAATAAAGTGTACGAATGATGGATAGCGAGAAAATCGGAGACATCAAAAAAGAAAAAAATAATTCAAGCAGAGGTCATCTCGACGTCTCGATTAAAGCGAGCCTTGTAGTTGTCGTTGATGCTGACGAGGAGATCTAATATGAGCTCCGCGTGGCGCTTGCGTTGGTCTACAGGAATGTCCTTGCTACGGTCCAGCTCGATCCGGGCGATGTTGTGGCTCAGGTCGTCAGAGTCGGGAGAGCGTCCGCCACCCGACGCGATCGAATGAATACCGGGGAGCACAGTCGGCTGAACTCGAGGGGAGGAATGAGTCGAACTCGGTGTAGACGCTCTCGAGTCCCTAGAGGGCGATGACGGCGATGGAGACCTGTACATCCTATTGAGAGGAGGTAGCTTGTACTGAACGTCGCCGGATGTGAGCAGTGGATACAAAGACCCTGGTTTGGACAACGAGATACTCGACGTCGCCGGGCGGTGCAATGACAAGGGCAGCTTGGGCTCAACAGTCGGTGGAGGCCGGTCGTGCAGATGTGATGCTGTGGGTACGGACTTGAGCGGAATCATGGGACGCATACTCTTGGTGATATACTCCGGAGGTGCCAAGTGCGCGACAGCAGGCGCGCCGCGAGAGGGCCGCAGATAGTCGAACGTATCGGGCATTGACATGGGCAGCTGGGGCGGCGTTGTCGTGACGGGGGTGGAAACAGTCGAGTGAGGCGAGTTGCTCTCGAGCGGCGGGGTCGGATGATGATGATAGTGCTGCTGGTTGGGAAAGCATTGGAGGAGGAATACTTGTTGGATGGACGACGGCCGTTTCCTTGGCCATACTCGTTTGGCGGAGTGTAGGTCATGGGTTCGTTCATTCCCGAGTACATGTTGCTGTATTGATTTTGCTGCTGAATGGGAGGACGAGACGAGTGATAGTTCATGTTCCCGCCATTGGCAGCGTATTGCGGGTTTGCATACATGTTCTCGGAAAAGTTGGAACTGGCGGATGGCAGGCCTGGCATGCCTGCGAGGCCAAGGTGGCTCAAGTTGGCGGGGTCAAAGTAGGACTCAACGGCAAAATTAGGCTGGTTCTGTTGACGAGTGCCACCAGAAACATCACGACCTAGGGTGACAAGAAATTCGTTGACGGCGGCAAGCTCCTCGGGAGTGCGAATATCAAGAGAGACGGAACGAGGATTAAAATTGGAAGTGTTTGAGACAGCAGCACTCTGTTGGTAAGCGATATTGTTCAGACGCTCCGCCATACCTGGTGAGCAGATATTAGAAAGGATCTACAAGATAGCTAGATGGGGGGAGAGGGATTAACTAACGAGGATCGTAGGAAGGATTGACACGACGCTTTTTCATGTCAGAGAAGAAATCGTCCACATTATAATCACTGTGAGAGCGCTTTGAGCCGGTGGAAACAGAATCGGACCTCAAAACGTCCCATGAAGAAAGAGGCTGATTAGACTGCATAAAGATATCATGGGAGGGTTGTTGGTGGTGGTGGTGAGAGTGCGGATGAGCGGATGGGTGGCCTAATTCTGGAGAGGGCGTGGGTAAGAGAGGGAATGGGGCAGCTGTTAGTACAAATTAAGTGACAAGCGGAGGGGCGGATGCAAAGAGAGAAAGAAACGAACCGTCCGAGGCAGAGGACGAGTGAGATTGGTCTCTGTGGTGAGTTGGCCTGATAGGAGCAGAGGAGGAGGCAGGCTTTGCTGAGGCCTTTGGATCTGTGGCCCTTGGGGCAGAATCTCCACGGACGCGGGAAACATAAGCGGGATCGACGACAGTGATGGCTTTGGAGTGTTTATGTTGCTGATGATGTTCCTCTGTATGTATCTTCTCGTGCTTCTTCAAGTCTTGTGGCCTCTTGAAGGATTTCTTGCAGATCTGATCTGGAGGATAAATTTAAAAGGACAAGAGATAAGAATGAAACGGACCTCGCAGACGTGAGGCTTGAGAGGAGTGTGGACTGAACGAAATGAATGAATAAACAAGATCAAAGAGAGAGATAGAAACCTCGGAGGTGACTGGTGATATGGTCACGCTTTGCACAGGTGGTGCCACAGTCCTTCCACTTGCATGTGAGACAGAGATTGTTTGTGCTTTTCCTGCCGATATGGTCGTTGCAGAGATGGTTATAGAGGGTCTCAGGGTCGACAAAGCCTGGACACAGTCCTGCCAGAGACACCTGTGGGAGAGGGCGTCGTGGGGCGGGGGCGAGGGAGGGTGTGCGGCGGGGGAGGCGGAGGGAGACGGGGGGAGAGCGGGAGACATTTGAAAGAGGTAGTGGGGAGGAAAGGCAGACATGATTGGAGTTGTTTTAAACCTTCGTATTTTCTGCCAAGCCCACTGTGAAGTATGTCCGATCGATGGAGGCCAAGAGAAAGCCAAGAATTCCTTGGCTTTCGCTTGTGCCGTATTCGGACCCCGATCACTCTGCCTTGGCATCTGACTCTTAATTTCGCACTCCGAACTACTGACTACTCTCCGTCGTTTACCCTTAGAACCTTGACCCATTCGCGGTAATTGAAATTCCCTTGTCGGTCTGTAAACGGTCCTTTCAGCAGTCGCTCAATCTGCAGACTAGTCAGCTCAGTTTCTCCCAGACTTTTCCTCTCACCTCTTGGTCCTCCATCCTCTCCCCGACCTCGCTCAGCCACTTCTTCATCTCCTCCACCCGCACCATCCCAGAGTCGTTCTCGTCAAACGACCCAAATGCCTCCAGCAGCTCTGCCTCCGTGTCGAATTCAAACAGTCGCTCGCTCATCATCGTCAGAAACATCGTAAAGTTGATCCCCCGGTCTGTCGTCGACTCCTCGTACGATCCTGTTCGATTGTGACTCCCGGGTCGAGCACTCAGCAGGTCCTCCATCATCCGCTTCGACGGCGAGATACCTGCACACACCAATCCATCATCAACCCATTCCTCGTTATCTGAGCAAAACTCACCCAGGCTCGTGAATATCTCTTTCAGATCGCTTTCATTCACCCAGCCATCCTTGTCGTGATCAATTAGCTGGAACGCCTCTTTGAACTGTTGGATTTGTGGTGCCTGGAACAACGAAAACACCCCCGATGGTTCGCGCCGTGCACGCGACTTTTGCGCCTTGGTCAGTTTAGATGCTGTAGGATTCGGAGACAGGTAGTCCGGATAACGCGACATCGAGGTAAGGTTCAACCGTAGAGTGAGTACAGTACGTGATGTGTCCAAATTTGTCAATCAACGGAACTTTGATTGTGGCAGTGCACCTACAATCGCGGATAACAAATTAACTTTGCATAACCACTAGACGCCGTCATCCCAAGCCAAAACCACAAGAACAAAAATCCGGCTTGGTTCCATCCAGTTGTCATTCTAACGAAAAACGTGCCGACGGGTCATACAGCGTCTTCCGGATCCGAGTCGTCAGTGCCATAGTAGACTAGCATATACATTCTATCAGGCTTGGCCTCGGAATATAATGGGAGATCCTATGGGTCACAACAAGATAACACCTCAAGTCTAGACCTAACACAAGCCCAAGGCTTCAGTGTCTTGGCTGTCCTGCCTACCAAGGCAAACTGAATTAAAGGGACGACTTCTTTCAACGTCTTGGGTCAAATCATAACCCTCAACAACTTCACACGAACAGAGAGCAACACACCTGGTTTCGTCCATTTCGAGCAGGTAATGCGGGCTATGTGCGGGACTGGCTGCGCAGTGAGCGTATTTGGGTAACAGCCACGGTGTTATTCAGTATCATGGCTTGGCAATAAATAAAGGTCTATTAAGTAAAAAAAACCTGCCGTATCTCTATAGTAGTCGATCTCAATTCTTTGATGGGCACTACGTCCTAGGTGAGAAATTTCTCCACAAAATGAATAACACGAAGCTCCTTGGGAGCCACTTGAGCACGCTGAAGAAGGACGCTTTTCCACCGAGCGTCATGTACCGCGGCGGAGACTTGCGCAGCGCGTTTGCGACCACCTTTTTCGCAAACTCTTGGTGGGCATGCTGTCAGGGCCCTGGCTAGACGCAATCCTTTTCTGGATGTAAGGCAAGAACGCGGCGTAGAGCGTATCGTGTGGGAGGGCGAAACGGCTCGTTCCATTGTTGGCAATGTTCGACTTGATGGCGCCCGGGGCAACGTGAAGCACAGAGATGCCAAAGGGCTTCAGCTCCATAGACAGCACCTCGCTCACGGTGTTGACAGCGGCCTTTGAGGCGCTATAAACACCAGACCACGGGGCAGCTCTTAATAACACAATATACTCAGCGATGATGATCAAAACTGAACATGAAGTGCAACTCACATTTCTCCGACAATCGAACCAATGTTAACAATAGTCCCAGATTGTTTCTTGGCCATGATGGGGACAACGGCTTTGCAGACGCGGAGGATAGCGAATACGTTTGTCTCAAACACGTCTTTCACATCGTTAATGGGCACTTCGACCAAGGGACCTAAAGAGAGTTCATATAGACAACATTATTTAAATAAAATGAGAACCTGCCTGGGGTAGTGACACCAGCATTGTTGACGACCACGTCGAGCTTTCCTTCCTTTCCGACAATGTACTCGAGAGCTTTGGCGACGCTTCGTCGCTATTGACGTCGAGAGCAAGTTTCTCAATTTCACCACCAGCAAAGTCCGCTATCTTCGCAATGTTGCGCGACGTGGCATAGACTTTGCAGCCTTGACGTGCGAATTCCTCGCAACTTCAACTCAAAGGTCAGCGGATGTGTAACCGATGGGAAGCAACCAACGAAAAGCACTCACAGAGCATAGCCAATCCCGCCAGTTGAGCAACCTGTGACTAGTACAACGGGGGACATGCCTGTCGTGAATGAGCAGAAGGAAGGCGGGGGTTGAATAAAGGTGGAACGAGTTGGGAACGAGATAAGCTTAAATCTGATCCTTTGTTGGTCCTCGCTTGAACAACAAGAATGAAACACATACAGCTTGAATTGTGCCCTCAAGTATGCCCGGTATAAAGATGACGATCACTATGGTCCAAGTTTTGTACCTTTAGCAGAGTCCTCTGGTACTTCATTGAATTTCGACAATGAGTGCAGATGGGATCAATGAATCATGACCGTCGGAAACCGGCAAGCAGAGTGCCCGGTTCGTTTGCTCGGATGTGTTCTGTATGATACTTGGGTATCCGACAAAATTCAAAAGAGATCCTATATTGTCTGGACGAACGTCGAGACAGAGTTAGTACTCAGTATGATGAAACGACTCATCCGGGTCCATCTGCACGTAAATTCTATCCGGGCGATGGCATGACGATGGCGGTCAATGAACAGAAGTTAGAAGTTGGAAATGTGCTCAATACTGCTCATTATTGTATCCGGAGCGAGTAACAAGCATATTTTTAACGCTTTCAGGTACGTACCGCCGGTAGTTAGCCACTTGGACACGAGCATTGCAGCAGATGGAAAGCGATCTTTCGCAAAGTCTTTCACGGTGTCGACAATGGGAAGAAAAGGTACTCGCAAACATCCAAGTTCTCGGAGCTTGGGTAAGATATTATTGGGATGCTACAAATGAATGGTAAATCTCGTGGAACCTGGTATAATCACAGGAGCAAATGAAAATACAGCTTAAAAGCAAAGTCGCGGACAAATGTCGTAGGCCGATGAATGCGAGTAAGTAGAAGTCGTAAGAAAAAGGACAAGAAAGGCAGATGCAATTAACTTGGCCATGCAATGGCGGCAAGCTACCAGTCATCCACCGCGTCTAGCCCGAATAAAGATAGTCATAAGCGATCAAAAAAAAAATTAAGCCTGTCGGTTACGAAGGGCACGTCGTCCTTGGTTCTTGTTGTTGTTGTTTTGAGCCTGCTTGCCTCCGGAAGCGCCTGAAGCCTTCAAGGGAGTCACAGGGGTGGTAGCTTGCTTTCCTCCGGAAGCGCCAGATGCCTTCAAGGGTGTTACGGGTGTAGTTGCCTGTTTGCCTCCGGAAGCGCCAGATGCCTTCAATGGGGGCACAGCTGTGGTCGCCTGCTTGCCGCCTGAAGCGCCGGATGCCTGCAAGGGCTTGCCATCAGCGGTGACGGTGAACTGAAAAAAAAAGATCGAAATTAGTAATTGTAGCTGACTAATAAATGTCATGAGCTGCTCACGTAGATGGCGTCGTCCAGAGAGCCGTGTTGAGCGACGGGAACAATGGCAGGCTGATGGTTAGCGGCGGTGTTGATGGAAGAGAGCTTGTAAACACCAGCAGAAAGACCATTGGGGACGGTGGCAGTCAACTTCCCACCAACAGCAGCGGCATTGAGACCTTTGAAGAAAGCAAACTTCCTAGGATCTGTCGGGGTAGTCTGGTCGAGGGAAGACAGTTGCTCGACAACGACATGGGAGTGTCCTTGGATCTGCCCTTGCTTGTTGAGGAATTGCGGAGCAGCGAAGTAATTCGCTTGTGCGTTGACAAAGAAGCCGGTTTGCATGTTCTGAATGGCCATCTCAATGGTGAAGGTCTGTCCAGCCTTGATCGTACCAAAGTTGGCGGGGAAGGTAAACTTGGACGAAGGCATGTTGTCTGTCGAGGGAATGATACCGATGGGAGCAGGATTACAAGAGCCTGTGGTGATCTGCTTGCCATTCGTGATCGGCAGGTTGGGGACAGTCAGGCAGAAATTGATGAAGTTGTTGGTAGAGGTCAACGAAGCAACTTGACCCGCGGTTGGGACATCTTGACCATTATTCGCGAATCCAGAGGCGATCACACGAGGATCAAGAGCTGAGAAATAGTCGCATGTCAGAAACAGTCGAACTATCAAAATAGTTTTGACAGATTATTGATACGTACTTGTTGAACTCTGGGGATCACCACCCTTCCCGCCTTTGCCGCCAGCTGCAGCAGTTGAACTTGCAGTGCTGGCAGAGGTCGATTTGGTACCACCTTGAAAACCGAAAGAAATTCAGCAGAGTTCTTGAGAGCGAACGGAAGTAGATTACTCACTTCCACCCTTGCTGTTGTTGTTGTTGTTATTACCCTGATTATTATTTCCCTTGTTGTTGTTGTTGGCGTTGTTGTTGTTGTTGTTCCCCTTGTTGGTGTTGGCGTTATTGGTGGGGGCAGCTCCCCTGGCCGTCACTGTAACGGTACGAACAACGGTGCTGGGGGCCTATTGAAGAATGATTAGATTTAGACAGGAGCTAAAGGGTCAGTACGCACGGCACACTTCTGTTGTTGATTTTGCTGTTCATTACGAGGAATAGCCTGGACGGCGAGTGCAAGAGACAAGAAAGCGACAAGAATTGATCTTGAAAACATGGCTGATAGGAAAAGAAAGAACAACAAAAGAGGGGGATGAAAGGAACGGGGTGCTTTGAGGGCTTGGGACTATCAAAGTTCGTTTGACGCGGTAGAAAGCAGAAAACGACACCAGTGTCGGGCAATCGTAGTCTCTGGCGCACTAGGCGTCTGCCTTTGGCAATGAGCAAGAAGTTGAAAGGGAAGGAAGGTCGAAATGAAATGAGGGGAACCAAGACTCTGCCAAGCCTTTTATAAGGTCCACATCTCCTTCCCGTTTTGTCCCATCTCAACCACCATTCTCTCACACGGTCAATTTTCTCGGCTATAGAGTCCGACCGCCAACATCTCTTAATTATTACCTCCTCTCTTTGTCCTGTTCCCCGGCCATTCACATATCGGCCCCATAATAGCTCTCTCTTGTTACTCCAAATATCTTCAGTGCCACTCCACTTCTCCTCCCTCGACATTATTTTGGTCCAAGTCGCTCGCTTGCACCATCGCCTCTCGTCGTTATGCAGACTGATTCCATCTATTTATATCCCCCACCTCATGGACGAGGATGGACCTTGTATATTGGGGACCGGGACGAGGATCGACAGTTGGCACGGATGGCGGCCAGGGGGGTAATTCCACCCATCATAAGCAGAATGGACACCCGGTCGGGTCGTCATGTACACAAGTATTATTCCCGATGACTAGCAAATATCAGTACCCAAGCTCACTGCCCAACGCCCACTGGAGGCCCAATGGCCCATGGAATGGCATCTTGTTCTATTGTTAGGCGGCTTTGGTCCTACGCAGGCACGAGCGTCGAGAACCCACTTCCTCGGAAATTTATCTCTCTTTCTGAAAGTCCGTTTGGTCTACCCAAATTCGACCATCCGCAAGCCGCTACATTGGGATGGTTGTAATTTTTTTTGGTGGACTGCCTTGCCTTGAGGCCCAGGGAAATTGCTTTCAAATGAAAGCCCCTTCCGACTTGGAGGGCAATTTTTCTGCTGTTGTCCTGATCCGGTGTTTATTGAAAGGGCATCCTGGGTAAAGTATTGAAGCAGCGCGTTATCAGCCTCGTATTTCTGGGTTGTATGCAGATGGATGTGGATGAGAATCAAAGATGAATTGGCCATAACAACAGAGAGTCTCTGATTTTTTCTTTTTGATACGTAGGCCGGACTGTAAGATGAAGTAAAGGCTGCAGCTGAAAGGTTGACTGATGACCGGTGGTTATGGGCGCCTGTCACTGAGTTCCAAGTTGTAATGTAGCCACGATGACAGCGCTGGAGTATACAACTATTACAAGTCCTGGTCTGTCCTAATCAAGAGAAATGGGAACTGTGATAACGTCGTTGACCCAACAGATAGTTTTTCGCTGT
The DNA here is from genome assembly GCA_023014345.1 of Galerina sulciceps. Lineage (NCBI taxonomy): Eukaryota > Fungi > Basidiomycota > Agaricomycetes > Agaricales > Galerinaceae > Galerina > Galerina sulciceps. The sequence continues at coordinate 352,749 of JAEDXJ010000042.1, forward strand.
CCTGAATCAGACTTGAAAAAATCAGAAAAGATAAAGATGATCAACTTTGCCTATGCATCACGTGACCTACGTCCTGTCGCATCTATTATTAGATTCGTGCCAAGGAGGGCTGTTCTGGCCTTCACTGACAGACACATTTGCGGCTAGTCCACTTTCTTCACCAACTAATAACACTCCGCTCGTTATTCTCCTTTCATTTGGCTCCCAAACTCATAGCTTCGGGAATGATCCTCAAATTTCTCATATCTTATACTATACAGATCCTCGCGTCAGCCGTTTTAACCGCGCAAGCTCGACCTTCTCTCGGATCGGCGCTGGCGTCAGAAACCTTAAATCGTCGAGCTACAGTTTGCAACGGGCATGCTGAGCTATGCGAGCGCAGCTTTGGAAATGTTACATTCGTTGGTGCCCACGATTCCTACGCCATTGGTGTGAACAACCGTGAGTATTGGAGACATTCGCTGCTCTAACACGCCACGAGGCTTCACGGCGTTTGTCTTACCATACCTTTCTTCACAGTGGCTGTTAATCAGGACCAGTCGAGTAAGTTTCCAAAAAGTTACTGGGATGTGGAAAGGAGACTGACACGCTTTCCACCAGTCACGCAACAGCTGAATGACGGTATTCGAATGCTTCAAATGCAGGCGCATAATCAATCTGGGGTCATCAGGTTATGCCACACATCCTGCGTAAGTACCCCTTGAGTTATAAAGCGTTGCTCGTGATTCATTTGCCTCTTCAGGCCCTGTATGATGGCGGTACTTTGGCGGATTACCTGGCCACAGGTTAGAATTTTGCTCTAGCGCTATAACAATAATTTTACTGAGGCAATGTATTTTTGCAGTAAAGAAATGGTTGGATGCCAACCCTACTGAGGGTAATACCAGAATTTTGCTGTCATAAGCTTTCTTGCTAATTCTAATTAGTCCTGTCGCTCCTAATTGTAAACATCGACAATTTGCCTGCCACAAGTTATGACCCAGTGTTCAAAGCTGCTGGCCTCGATACTATCTCCTATGCTCCACCTTCCTTGACCCTCCCAGCCACTGGTTGGCCTACTCTTGGGTCTTTGGTCGATTCTGGCAAGCGCCTTTTAACTTTCCTCGACAATGCGGCGGACATAACAACTGTGCCCTATTTACTTGACGGTAGGTATTCATATAGATGAAATGTGCTAAACTTCCTTATACCACTGTTTACAGAGTTCACAAATATTGGGAAACAGCCTTTGATGTTACTGACCCGAGTTTCGATTGCAATGTGAATAGGACCAAAGGGGACACTTCCACTCAGATGTATCTCATTAATCACTTCCTGGATCAGCTCGTCTTCAACCAGCCTGTGCCATTCGTCGCTCAAGCCAACGTGACTAACTCTGCAACTGGACCTGGGTCTGTTGGTGCTCAAGTTGATAACTGCCTAGCCGCCCATGGGTCACCACCAAATTTCATATTAGTTGACGTGAGTTGTGAGCGAAATATCTCTGTATACACCATGCTGACCCAATACAGTTCTATGAATATGGTGGTGGTGGTGTTTTCAAAGTCGCTGCTGATCTTAACGGCGTAACGTACAACCCTGCCACCCCAATTGCCACCCCCGCGTCTACTGCAACTGGATCGGCAGGGACCGGGAAAACGAGCGTGTCGGTGACGAGCTCATCTCTTTCAAGCGGATCTCAGGCACTCGAATTATGTGATCGAAACCAAATTTTGAGCGTGCTCGTCGTCGGCATCACCTCCTTAATCATTGGACCTTTGTTGCTTGGATAAATATAAAACACATTGGACTTTTTAACTACCATGCATTTTGATCGTCGTCGAGGACAGTCGTAAAGTAAAAATATATATGGAACAAGGATCACCGTTTCCGTTCTAATCGCCATTTATACACTCGCGGTCGATATGTTGCTTCGTCGACCGAACGTGTTGGACGTGACCTCCTCTTTCCATGGCGTGCATCTATTTCATCTTCATTCTCTTCCTCTTCATCATTGGCTCCTTCTGCCTTTTCCACTCCCAGTATTTTCTTATGGCCACCCTTCCCCATAATTTGCCGTTGCATCTCAAACTCTCGTTGAGCATACCGCAGTTGACGATCACGATCAAGCCTAGCAGAAAGCTCCCTAATTAAGCGGCGTCGTTTCTCGACGGCTTGCTCGGCTCTTGCCTCTGATGATTCGGTATCAAATGTTTCATCGACCTGAGGGGTATCGGATTTTCTTCTACACTTCTTCGGTTCTGTGGATTTCCAGCCCAAGTCTACATCTGTGGACGACAAAGATGACGCAGTAGAAATGTCATTCGTATATTCCCCTGTCCCACCTTTCAAAAGGCGGGAAGCTAAACTCCTATGTTAGAATTCGGTTAGGCCGATTGAAATGAAGATGCACCTTCTTCTGAGTTGTCTGCAAATACAAGATGCCTGCGCTTTCTCCCGTGAATACTCTGCGCGCCGTGGAGAATTTTGGCGTCTTTGAGTATTTTGAGATCGTGTTCGTCAAGCTCCTTGTCTGCCTTCAACAAATCGACCATCGCCATCAACTGATTTTTTATCTTGTCGATTTTCTGAATGACAGTAAGGGTGCGTGACCACGCGTGTATTGTGAAGAAACTCGCCTTGAGACCGGAGGCCCTCATGGTCCGAACATAATTCTCGTCCTGGGTTTTAAGGACCTTGACGATATCTGTTGGAAGGGCGACATTGCCTCTATCTTTTATGTGTACGCCATCCTAGGCGAGAAATTAAGAATAGAACAAACGTATGTGGACGACAAATACCTTGGTCCTTTCTCTTGTCATGGAGAAGTAGAATTCATCCTTATTCCTTTCCGCGGCCTTTTGTTTGAGACGATTGAGACGGTCCTGCTTTGAATGGTAGTCCCTTGCACGCTTGACATAGTCGGCATGCTTTTCTAGTAGGCCTAGCTTTGACCTATGGGAAAGCTGGGAACGCTCCTTGTGGTTTCGCCTGTGGAGTGAATTTCTGAGGGAGGAGGTCATGGCAGGACAGAGAGGGTGACGTGACGGTGTGACAAAGTAGGATTTATCAAAATTGTCTCGAAAACGGGATGTATTTGGAACGACCAGCGCGAATTGTCGTCAAAAGATGAGCTTTCAGCATTTTCGCCTGGGAGAGCTCCCTTTGTTGCAGCAACAATCTTCTTCTTCCCAACCCCAACGTACGTTCTCTTTCTTTTTCCCTTCCCTTCTCTCCCTCATCTTCCTAGCCGCCCTTGCCCCCGTCTCCTCCACCAAGCAGCCCTACGGCTCAGGCGACTCCGATGATGGCTACACCCTTGTTTTCCCAAATCTTGACGCTTTCCAGGAATGGCGCGCTGCAGAAGAGGAGCGCCATTGCGTCGAGTTCGTAAAGGTACCGACGACCTATATCGCGCGTGCAATCTTATCACTCACCGTCCCAAGGGTGATACCCATGGAAGCAAGGCAGATCCACCTCGATTCAAAGATCATACCAAGCTCGTTTGTGCAAGACACTCCCGCAGTGGACGCAAGAAATATGTAAAGAAACATCCAGAACGGGTCCGCAAAGTCCCCAGCCGCAAGGCAGGTCCTACCTTTTGGCGATATTAATCGCTAACAACCATCGTCTCTAGCTCGATGGACAGGGTTGTCAAGCCTCAGTCAGTTACAAGACCTATTTCGACACTGAAGAAGTGCGCGCCTGTTGTAAGTTGCTTTAATTCCTCTGCTTCTGCGCCATTGCTCACTTCTCCACCAAAAAGATATCTCCCAACACTCCCATGAAATTGGCCCTGCCAACTTGCCATTCACCCGCCGTGGTCGTAAAACTGCTGTACAGCATGAAAAAGATCGCGGTCGCACCAAGAGTGTTGCGGCTCCCGACCAAACCCAACCGATCGCGTCGTCCAGTAATACCGTCGTAATGGGTAACCAGCAACCCTCTGGAAACACCGTCTCGTCGTTTAGTTCGGCTGTTTCAATGTTGGCACCGCTGCCTGGTCAATCTTTCCCCACCCCGACGGCCCAGCCGTATGGATATGCACCTGCCGTTCCTACATATGCACCAGTTCATAACCACCCAAATCTTCCTCACGAACGCTGGGAAAACATGGCGACCCTCTTTCAGACCGTGCGGGAGAACGCCAGAGCCTATGAATTTCCGGCCGCGAGCGTGGCCGCTCTTGAGACTGTGCTCATCCGTTTATATCTTGAAGGTCCAATGGGGATTGCGCCTGCACAAACTATGGGAAATCTTATTCAGAATGGATTAGCCCTTGCCAGAAGCCAACCTCCGCCGCCTGTGCCCATGCAAACGACTACGAATGGACACCAACCTATTAACGGCAATATCAACGAGGCCAATAACACATCGAACGCGGAGGACGCGTCCTGATCCAGGAAACCAACTGTTATATGTATGAACTATGCCTGTACATTTGTATTTCTTCGTCGAAAATGTGATGATATCTCAGAAGTCCCATTACGTCTTATTACATAATCTCTTTTTGACCACTAAATCGGAGTGATTCCGGAGTAACGACTTTGACCTTTGGCCCCACCATCTTTCCAGTCAACATGTCAGCCTTGACATTCGCAAGACAAGCGTTCGGTAGAGAAAAGCCGCATGTTTGTGAAATTTCACTTCCACACCACGTACAAGTTTGACAATTGATAGTTTAGTCCTCAATCACCGACTGGGTGGAAATCCTCACAGGCAGCGGCATTGCGGAGGAGGCCTACGATGGGTAGGTTGCGCGATAAGCATTTTCCAATTGATACCTGACATGTTTCAACAAGTATACCTGAATTAGTGGATTCGATTGGTCTCCAGGCGTCTGGGTAGGTCATAGCAGACATGGGACAAACGCACAAATCACTTATTTGGCCCCTAAAGCCCAGCAGAGCTTCTCGAGCCCTTAGGAAAAAGCTCAAACACGGAAATCCACATCAGCAATACCGAGCTTTGGTGGTTTGTAAACCACCTGGATACCCACTGTCCGATCTGACACAGGCTGGTCATAGATCCTCAAAGCACTTGTCGAGAACTGCGGGCAGAAATTCCAAAGTAATTTATTTGATCAAGCTCTTTGTCTTCCAATCTTACGACGCGGCTCAAAGATACCTTCGCCGATGGACACATGACAGACGCTCTGAAGGGTATTTCCAACGATTCCACCGCCGACAGACGCGTAAGGAAGAAACTGCTGCTCGTCCTTGGATCTTGGCGGGATCAATACAAAGATGACCCTTCCATGACTGTTGTTGCTGGTCTGTACAAACAATGTCACAGAGATAGCAAGCGCGTTGGGCAACAGGAGTTGGCTGACATGATGGGGCTGAGCTTGAACCCAGAAGAAAAGAAGCGAATCGAAAAACATGAAGCCAAGTTGAGAGCCAAGAAGGAAAAGGAGGATCGAACACGGGCAGAACGAGAACGAGAACACGAAGATAGGAACAAGAAAAAGAGAGTTCCATTTGACTTTGAGAAGGCACACAATTTTGTAGCCTCTATGAGCACGACCTAACCTGACCGCTGCTTGCAGGATAAACCTAAAGTTCTGGCCAGCATTGTCGAAGCATCTCAGGCGTCCAGTAATCTTGTCAATGCTATTACAGTGAGCATTGCATTTGAAATCGTCCTTGATTTACTTATCTCTCTATAGTTGGTGAACCTTGTCACCGATAGTTTGGAAACCAATGAACGCGTCCAAGAGTGCCTAGCAAAGGCAAAGCTGGCTAGGAAACCAGTTGTGCGCTATATTCAGGTACCATCTTCTACATTGCCATTCTCCTACCGTAGACTAATCAAGTCCTTCGTAAGTTGGTGGAAAACGAGGAAGTTATTGGAACCCTAATTGAAACCAACGATCGAATTGTCGCTGCTCTGGAAATGTACGAGAAGTTCGCAGTCACAGGTGGCGATGACAATGTTGGTGCTGTCACTGGGGGGTTGGCTGCTGCAACTCTCTCCCCACCTGAGAGCAATAACCGCACAAAGATATCTGAAGAACCGGCCAAAGGGAAGAATCGTGAATCAGAGCAACCTACACACCTTCATCCTGATCTAGAAGACCTTAACTTCGGGTCCTTGGGACACAGCTCGGGCAATCTTCCACCACCCATGCGCCCATCCATGCTTTCCGACGATGAACAGGACGTTGCTGACAACCGTGGATCTTTATCAGACTTTAGTGACTATGAGTCATCAGATGAAGAAACGCACAAAAAAAATGCAGGCTCATCCTCAAAAAGAAATTATGTTACTGTGTCTGACGACGACGACATGGAGTCTGTTCCATTCTCGTCTGGTACGGTGAAAGGGAAAACACACGCCGAGAACGACCCGTTTGCGGATCCATTTGCAGATTTATGATCAGTGAAAACACTTGTTCATTTCGTGCTGGAATCTGACCTTTTCTCTTAATTGAGCTTACTTATACACCGCCACTTTCTTTACATCCCTCAGATGTTTCGATCTTTGCTTGGAGAGCTTTTAGGACTTAGGAAACCTAGCTGTATAACACACCAAATTGAAACGAATGATCTTTGGTCGGAAATTTATGATAAATCGTGTTTGCATTTGCGATGTCATGCAATGGCTATCCACAAAAGATTCATTGTGAGGTTCTTCCTGTGTGTAAGCACCTAGGTCGTTTGGTCGTCCCATTGAACGAGGTTTCTCGCCTTATTATTGATCCAGAATGGCCTTAGCGCATGAGGAAGCCGTAAAGCAACAACATCGCCCTTCTCGTTAAACTGGGCACCATTCTCGAGAAGAGCAACAATTAGACGCGGGATCGCTGCTGCAGTTCCGTTCAGTGTGTGTGCAAAGGGAAGGCGGGTGGGTGTTGAATCGACAGGACTGCCTTGATGGCGATACCGTATGTGCAAGCGCCGGGCTTGATAATCTGTGCAATTTGACAATGAAGAGATTTCCCCCCAAGTTCCGCGCCCGGGCATCCACGCCTCAATGTCATACTTGCGGTAAGCGCTGGCACCTAATTCCTCAGTTGGCATATCAAGAACCCTAGACAGAGATATTATTGAGAACAACGCCTAAAGGGAAGAAAGAGTTACGAACTTAAAAGGCAGGTTAAGACCCTCGAGAATGGATTTCTGAACGATCAACATATCTTCCATCATAGTTTCACTAGTATCATCGGTTGTAACTGCGAAAAGTTCAACTTTCGTGAACTGGTGTACCCGGTATAGCCCACGGGTATCTGTTGATCGAGCACCTGCTTCCGAACGGAATGCATGTCCAACACCCACGACTTTGACGGGCAGGCTGAAGGAAGAATACACTTTGCTAGCAAACATCCCCGCCAGAGGTATTTCCGATGTCCCTGACAACACGAGCTCTGGAGACGAGGGATGTGTGGGGGAAATATGGTACATGTGTGATATTGGGGTGTCGCTGTCGTCTCGTGGTTGGAATCCGCATCTGACTGCAATATCAGAGCGAACTACATCAGGTGTGGTCACAGGGGTAAAGCCATGGTTAATAGCAATGGACACGGCATAATTAGTAAGGGCGAGTTCCAGCAAAGCGGCTTCGTTGCGAAGGAAATACCAGGATGTCCCCGTTACTGTCGAGGCACTCTTAAGGTCGAGAAGTCCAAAATGCTCGCTGAGAGCCACGTGGTCGCGCTTTGGGTCAGATGGAAGAGGGCTGGGCCCGTGGCTTGACAGCGTAACTGCAGCATATTCCGGGCCAAGGGGTGCTTTGGGATGGGTGTCATTGGGAAGAGCAAGAGCTGAGAGAAGACACTGCTGTTCAGCCTTGTCGAGTGTGGCCTCGAGGCTTTTCACCTCAGCCTTGAGCTTTGAAGCTTCAGCCAAGGCAACCTTTCGTTCGGCGTCATCGACGCTCCGACGTACCCGTTCACCAACAGCCGAACGAGCATTTCGTTTAGAGTTCAGTTGGGTGGATATACGTTTCCATTCGCTGTAGGCTCGCGCGACAGATGCTACAGCATCATTTGGTAGCCGAGCCTTTCTGTTCAAGGCGTTTAAAGACTTGGAAGTGACGTTTTCAGATATCGTGCGATAGTCTAGCCTCGGAGGTGGCAATTCGCTGGTAGGAGGCTTCGTTGAATATGTGCATCTCCAGGTTCTCTGGCCTCAGGCTAAGTCAGTATTAAAAGGGTCTCTAAAGAAAAAGAACTAACGAGAGAAGACGCAGTTCGACAATGGGGCGACTGACGTCGTTCGAGATTGACGTACTAGAAACAGCATTTTGGAACAAACGCCGAGTTCAAGTTGGTGCAAAGCTCAAAATCAGGTCAAAATAAAATTGTAACCAAAACTGAAAGTGTCGCGGTGTGACTGACTGTGACCGAGCGCGTTTTCATATCGCGTCCATCCCGCTCTCGCAGCCCTCGCAAGAAACATGAATAAAGCAGCAGAAACACCCTACGAACTTCCCTGGTACGCCTCAACCAACTCACTACTTTCAGACTTTCATGATTTTGCATCAATAGGGTTGAAAAATACCGACCACATGTACTCGACGACGTAGTGGGCAACCAGGAGACCATCGAACGTCTCAAGGTCATTGCAAGAGACGGAAATTGCCCTCATATTATTATTTCAGTGAATATTCATCTCACAATTTAATTATAAGATCGCGACCATGGCTTATAACAACATAGGGAATGCCAGGTATTGGGAAAACCACAAGTATACATTGTTTGGCGCATCAACTGCTTGGAGATGCGTATAAAGAGGGGGTTTTGGAATTAAACGCATCGGACGAACGGTACGTCATTGAATACTTTTTTCTTTCTTTGTTCTGAGCTTCAATAGTGGAATAGATGTGGTACGGAATAAAATCAAAGCCTTCGCTCAAAAAAAGGTGACACTCCCTCCTGGTCGTCATAAAATAATTATTTTGGATGAAGCCGACAGGTACGATCCCACCTCTTTCGCTCAAGCATATCAGTCATGCCCCTTAGCATGACGCCAGGTGCCCAGCAGGCATTGCGACGCACCATGGAAATTTTCTCAAATACAACACGTTTCTGCCTTGCGTGTAATATGAGCAACAAAATCATCGAGCCAATCCAAAGTCGCTGTGCTATTCTCCGCTATGCCAAACTAAAAGACCAAGAAATACTAAAACGGTTGTTGGAAATCTGTAAGTTGGAAAAGGTATGACTGGCTTCTTCTGTTATTAGATGTCGATACTTGCAACTCATTGATTTTTTAAAGGTGGAATATAACGATGATGGGCTTACTGCGCTTATTTTTACGTCGGAGGGTGATATGCGACAGGCCATCAATAATCTGCAATCCACGCACTCTGGATTTGGCTTCGTCTCTGGTGATAATGTCTTCAAGGTCTGCGATCAACCCCACCCGATTATCATTCAAGCTACCATTCGTGCGTGCCTCAAAGGCGACGTCGACACCGCTGTGGAGAAATTGAATGACCTGTGGACGCAAGGCTACAGTGCTGTTGACATCGTCGTCACAATATTTCGTGTGGTTAAGACGTTTGATGAGTGAGTCCCTTTGAAGAATCATGCTCCAGTATTTACTCATGACTCCGTAGAATGCCAGAATACACGAAGCTTGAATACATCAAGGTATTTATTTATTCTTCCAGTGCTACTCGTGAAACGACATGACACGTGCCAGGAAATTGGGTTTACACATATGAGAATCTTAGAGGGAGTGGGTACACTTATTCAACTAGCAGGACTTGCTGCCCGACTTTGCAAAGTGGTTGGTTCACTTCTTTCGAATTCTGAAAGCAGCACTAATGTGCTTCCAACTCTAAAGCATTTAAAACCGGAGCTTTTCAAAGTTTGACGATCACAAATTCGAAAGATCCTTGATCTCTTGGTTCTGTTATTTGCTTCCAAAACTTACGCCTTGTAACACTAATTTTAGCCATGTATTCAATAATCACCATGTATGGGATGGGAAGCTGACAAATGAGGTCATATTAGCAATCTGAGCTTCAGATTGTATTGAGGTCCATTTGGCCTATGGTCATGAAGCACTTTCTCCTCAACGATGGCATTACAGGAGACGGCGGTGACACGGCGTCTGCAGAATGTCAAGCACATCATCCTAGTTCTCGCAGGTAAAGGTGGGGTCGGCAAATCATCAGTCTCGACTCAGCTGGCCCTGAACCTTTTCCATTCATCCCCAAGTGTCAAGGTCGGGCTTCTCGACGTGGATCTTACAGGACCTTCGATTCCTCGCATGTTCGGAGTGGATGACAAGGGTGTACATCAAAGTAGTGCTGGATGGGTCCCTGTATATGTTGATGGGCCAAGTGCAAGATTGGCGTGCATGAGCGTTGGGTTTCTCCTCAAAAACAAAGGCGACTCAGTGGTTTGGAGAGGGCCCAAAAAGAACGGGATGATACGACAATTTCTTAGCGATGTACGATGGGGAGACCTTGATTACCTGGTCATTGACACGCCCCCAGGTCCGCTCTTCGAGAAAATGAAAAGAACCTCCATTCTTACTGACTGCACTTTGCAGGGACATCGGACGAGCACCTGTCGTTGATGGAACACCTCGCAGGTGTTCATTCACGTCTGTCGGCTGTCATCGTGACAACACCTCAAGCTGTCGCTCTCATGGACGCGATGAAATGCCTTTCATTCACTCGTGCCGTGAATCTGCCCGTTCTTGGATTAGTCGAGAACATGAGTGGATATATTTGCCCATGTTGTGGGGAAGTCAGTAATGTCTTCTCCACTGGTGGCGGCTCCGAGATGGCGCGGAGAGAAGGCCTGCGATTCCTTGGATCTTTGCCGGTTGATACCGAGCTGGTGTCTGTCCTGGATGGCGGTGTCACGGTGAATGAAGGAGACGGGGATTCGGAATTTCCTTTGCTTCAGCGGTACAACAAGACACCATCCTCAAAATTATTCCGGGATATAATGAAAGGGATCCTGGAAGCAGTAGCGTAACTTGATGTATGTTTATCGGAACGTGTGTTGACATAGACAGAAATGGGAAGCCTCGTTGCAGTTGGTTCAACCCCGATTTAGAAGGTCCTCTGTTGACATCCAACACGACGCGACTTGGGCCCTCAGCTCTTCCTCTTCTCCCCTCATGTCCTCCTCGTAGCCTTCCTCCTCCCCCCGGCGTTTCGCATTCATACCCATTTTTTATCTTTCTTGTAACTTTTATGACCCTCTGGCGCTGCACCACGCCTCCCTGAACGCATCATATATCCCAAATCGAGCAAACCTTTGTACTCCCTCTACCAGCGCGAAAGAAAATGCTCGCCCAGCAAGTTGCGGTCATCGATACACCCTATACTACTCCAGACGAAGACCCATTCAACGTACGACCTTATGTGCAGGAGGTCAAGACCATAAAGCACAGGCGGTCGAGCATGCTCGACAAGTGGATTTCTGAACAGCAGGTCCAACCATCTAACTGCTCTTATGCAAACGCGTTGCCTCCGCCAACATCCTACTTTTCGACTCCAAGCTTATTCGCGTCTTCGAGCAACCCGTACCTTGCGTACCCCGATTTGCCTCGTGTATCTTCTGAGGCAGCCAGGACCAAAGAAGAAGATACAGAATCTATAATTAGTTATGACCTTGTCAATGACGACGACATTCCAGACAACTCGACTCCCCGAGACCCACTACAGCAGGTATGTCTCTATTTACGTTTACCATTCTGACCTTCAATCCAATATGCATATTTAGGTACCTGGGACACCCACCGCTCCGCGTGCTCATAAATCCTCTCGAAATTCCATTACTCCTTCATTCCGGAACCTCAACCTTACTTTCCGCTCCAACTCTCCCTCTAACCCATCGTCCCCAAACATGGAGGCAGCCTCCCGTGCCATGGCGCGGCTTTCTTTCTTTCCGCGCACCCCACGCTCGAGCACTGGCCCATCTTCATCAGACATAAACCCGCAGCAGCACACTCGGTCATCAAGTCTTTCCACCCTGGCCTTGAGTGCGACAAGCCCTCCGACCAGAAACCACCCTTCATCTGCATCCTCTAAATGGAGACCTAGCATTTTAGGCCATTTTCAACAGCCGTCTTCTTCCCAGTTGTCGATAGGGCCATCAGAAGCTCAATACACGCCGTCACATGCACGATCACGTCCCAGCATTTCATCTGGTGAAACATATTCGTCCTGGAATACTTCTCAGACCACCACTACAGTCGATAGCAATATTCCCCCGACCCCATCGAAACTCTCCCTCTTCGATTCTATTCGCCTGCGTGGCAACAAGTCGCCGACCACGCTATCCAAGATTTCTGTTGCGTCAACTTCTTCTGTTCGCCTACCAAGTCCTCAAAGAGGCGGAAATTTCCAGGACGGTTCATCAGATATGACAGATCATTTGAAATTGTCAGTATCACCACGCATCGCATTTGCACCAAAGACTGGATCAATGTTGGATAATGTTGACGACGAAGATGATCTTGACCCTCCGCCGTCATATCGATTCAACAAACACGAGTCAATTAGGCCGCCAATCCCTGTCAGCGGAACTCTCCCTCGGGTTAAGTTCTCTTCGCTGAATTCAAGGGCGCATAGGAAAAAGAAGAAATTGGTTATCAGCGGGGTGGGTGTTACCGAAATCCGCAAGTTCGAGGGTATCAAACGGTGGTGTGAGGTACGATGGCCTCCTCGAACATATTTTGATAGCAGCTTATTCATTTGTTGCAGAGCTTTGGCGATGTGCGACAGATCGCAAGGATGCCGAATGGGGACCTTCATATTGATTTTCGTGATCCAGAAGTGGCTGATACGGTACGATATCTTTGTTTCATACGTTCTCCTAAACGTCTCAAGTCAATGCAGGTTTGCCGTGTACGAGCCAAAGTCACTATTGCTGGCGTCGGCAGTGTACAGCTTTCTTGGATTTCTGGAAATAAGCGATAAATTTTTCACTATTCTCTTTCCTGTTGTTTCTTTTTCTATCTGTATCAATACGTTTCATCCATCATGATCTTGATGACCTCCAATGATCTCCAACATATGCAGTATGTTACTCCCTTGTCAACACGTTTTCCTGGACTGATCAGACCTTTAGAGTCAAGAGATGCTCAAAATCCATATGCCTTCATTTCGTCTCGACCCCAAGGACCTTCTAGATACCATCATCATGAGATACACCATATGCATTCATTCATCTGTACATTATTACCGTACATTCGTTTGTCTAATTGTAAGTAATCCGACTGCAATCGATCCCAGGGTGACATCATGTCGACTGGATAGGTATGATCGGCAGTCCCCATCAATAACTACGTTGGGATCGATCAGCTTTGACGTTATTTATCGTTGTGGACGGAATCTCTCACTGCCAGAACATTCAATTCCGCCTGGCCAAGAGTTATTGCCCCCTTCGAACAATACCAAACTCGTGTACTCATACAGGGTATCTCTTTCTTTACCTTCTCATTGCTTAAAGATTTAAGATCCTAGTGCCTCGCAACTTCAAGCGGTTGTGACTTATCCATGTACCAAAACTCTGAAGGTCATTTTGAGTTGTTGAAATTTTCGGTGACCAGGTTTACAGCATCTTATTGAATGGCAAAGGAAATACGAAACGGCTTTTATGTTGGTACTATTGATGAACCTCGTCTTGTTGAAAGATGTGGAACCACTCCTTATTTCGAGAAGATCCCAAAAAAAGTTGAACTTGGAAAACCATCACGATGAACCCTTATCAAATGGTTTCATATTTCAGTCGACTTTGTATGTTATTTAACGAGAACGTCATGGTTAAATAACATGCCCATCTTTTTACAGAAAACATACAACCCCTGTGCCTTTTTTGTTATGATCATTGCCTTGACTGACCTCAGGTGTGTGGTCACACCTCAGAAATTCACTAGTCCTGCCAGTCTTTGGTGCCTGTGGAGAAAAATAAGGTGTTCTGCTCAAGTTCTGCTTCATCGTCCAGTGTATCGTTCCCAAGTCCCAGGGGGGTCTCTCGTCGTAAAATCATCCAATGCGGTGAAGGTTGGGTGAAGGGGGCGGAGATGGTGATATCATAGAGAAGTTGATTCATTACATAATGGGAAGAATTTAATGCCTCCAAACAGTGTCTTTTGCTACGTCAATATCTGGAGAGCTGTCACATAGTACATAGAGGAGCGTACGCGTAATTCCGCGTCTTCCTTAGAGTTGAAAGCCATGGCTTTCTGACCACCACTCCTGTGTGACTGCTTGTCAAGCCAATCACTCCGTTCGTGGGTCACAAATGAAGCCAAGTACAAAGATTGACGAAATTACAGTACGACCTCCGAAGATACACGCTGCGGTGCCTGGGCGATGTTTAGATGCTTCGGCTACACAATGAATTCTGCTACTGGTCCTTCAAGTTAATAATACATGGGAAAAATTGAAATGTGGTTTGAGAGGTTTTAAAACACAGGAATATCAGCTGACACGGTAACCTGTAAAAGAGAAAAAGGAAAAGGATGTTGAAATAAATAGAGAGCATGTTCTTGTAGTTCCTCTAAAGGTGAACGTTTTCAAAGTCAAAATTTAAGAAATCAACGGACGTTATTCCACCTGTTCCAGTCACTGGGGTTTGCAGACTTTCCTGAAGGGTATCCAGGGTCCGCATGAATATGTGCAGGGTAGGTACGAGTAGGTCGTCCATTGTGAAGAGATCGCGAATGGGTGTGATGACTGAAGGAACCGAAGGCATTCTGCGTTTCACGCCTGCTATTCCCCTGGCGGTGAGAGAGAGAAGTGGCATTGGACTCTATCCCGCGTTGCGGTGCCGACAATTGCTGTGAAGGGGACGAAGAAAATCCGGTAGTTTTCACTCGATTTTGGGATGGGGTCCCATGCGAAATGTTACCAGGTTCGTAGACTTGAGCGGCGTTGTAGTCCCACCGTTGGTGAACCGAGCTAGAATATTGAGCCATGGACGTCGGAGGTGGTACTGAGCCGGAGAAATATTGGTCAAGAACATCAGGCTGGTAGACAGCAATTAAGGTTCCCTGTTCGTTCTGAATAAACCCGGTCGGCACCACAGGGGCTTGGGAGGGCAGTTGAGGATGTGGTGGTTGGCCTTGCTCAACTGTCTGGGCCCGAGAACCAGCAGCAGGATAAGGAATATACGACTTTAAAACATATAAGGTATGATTGAAGACCCATGCAGCAAAAACCGTACCGTATAAATACCCATATGCGGCCAGTTGTGTTGCACTGGTGCGGTGGGGCCGCCTACATCAGAACCAGGTGGTGTGGCCAGTGCCTGCGGGTGTTGCTGGGGAGCTCCGGGGGTATAGACAGAATACCCTGGGTAATAAGGCATTTGATAGGGTCCATGGGGCGAATAGGAGTGCATCCAAGGAGGTGGCGAAAGGTATGGTCCATTTGGCATCGCGTATGCGTATGGTGATGAGAACGGGATTCCCGTAGTCGAAACCGATGACCCCAAAGACGAGGGTTCAGGTGTGTGTGCTGGTGATTCGGGGCTATCGTACCATTCGCGATATTTATCCGTAGATAACGTATTTCCGGAACCTGAGGCATTATCCAGCGACAAAGAAGATGAGCCAGTTGGCCCTATGGCTGGCGGTATGTCAGACTTTGAGGTTCTATCGCCGCCAGGAAGGGGATCAGCGAGGGAGGATAACTGATTCCTAAGGATGCTTCGGGGGAGGTGTTGTCTGCATCATTGCTGTGGAAAGGGCCCTGTCCGTGTCCAGCAAAGGGTGGCTTGTAGCTGAGTCGCCTTGGAATGCCAAAATGATGTTGATGGAGTCGTCCACGCCCTCTTATGAATTTCCAATTATTTCTTGGCGGATTGCAATCTCGAAGTTGTACTCGCATAGCACGTCCTCCGTAAACGCGGTTGTGCTGAACAAATGCATACGTGCAAGTCAGGAAAATAAAATCCACGTCAAGAGAATTAATTAGATTACTCGCCTCTTCAAAAATAGCTCTGGCTGGTGCCTCGGCATTGTCAAATTTTACAAACGCAAATGCGGCACACGCATTCACTGCCAAAGAAAGAATTATGTTCGAAAGTCTGGAGCCTGGTATTCGAAAACTTACGAGGTCGTACGAGTTTAACGCTCTCCAGACCACCGAATCTCGAAAAAAAAACCCTGACCTTTTCCTCGTCCCAGGCTCCAGAACCGAACATCTCAAGTCCGCCAACGAACAGCGTGGTCGGGTCAATGTCTCTACTAGTACGCGACCCTTTAAATGAAGGTGGAGATTCTTTTGCATCCATCCTCTTCCCCGACATGTTCAAAGGAAGACCAGCCCCAGAACTCGTAGGAGTGATAGGAAACTGGGATCCTGGCGTTACGGGGGTGATGGTAAACGAATCTAAAGCAGGAGTTGGCGGCATGTATAGCTCCTGGACTCCAACTTCGGGAGAATTACTCAAACTCATTTGCCTATACCTGTAATGTCAGATATTCGCCCATTATTAATAGGTGACATAACGGCACCTTGTATGCTTCTCATTAGCATTGTCGTCACTACCCTCTGTGTCGAAAACTTTGCATGAATACTTCTGACTTGCCCATGACGACTGAGGATGTGCTACGGATCCATCCCTTTCATGCTTGTGGGCTTGGGATAATTCATGCTCTTCCACTGTGATCGGCTCCTCAGCCCATGATTGGTAATTTGGCTCGTGTTGATTTTCACCTGGTTCTACGGAGGGACCTTGGTCAGGAGTTGCATGTTGGACATTTACGGATTCAACGGAAATATCGTGCTGCGCCTCTCCCGATTTTTGGAATTTAGAGGCGACGGGCAAATGTTTTGGAACGAATGAATGAAACGGGTGAGAACGCTGGTGCGTGTGAAAGGAGTACGAGGGCCCGATAATTTGATGATGATTCGGGTGGTTCACTTGGGCCAGCGGTGTGGGTTGATGGGCCCAGGTGACGGTAAGATGGGGTACTCTTCTGAGTGTCTAGTTCACCAGCATATTAGATTAGACGCCATTTAAAGTGTATAGCTTGTTCACCATCAAAGCACTGACACAATCATCTCGATGTTCCCATTTGACTTCCCAACAGGAGGTGTCCATAGAAAGAGAACGAGGCGCACAATGCACCTCTGGATATGGCTTAAGAGCCAGGACAGGCTCTCGGTTGCCCTGGCTTACATCTGTAATGTATGCATCATGGGTTGACGAGAAAAAGTATGAAGGAACTGACCTCGACAGTCGGGGCATTCCATTGAGCAAACATCTCTAATGGACCAAAGTAGGATGCTACTCTTCGTAATGTCTAGAATGGACTATCAAAAATATGCATACTCTCAATGAAAATTTGTTTACCTCTTCATCGAATTTGAGAGGGTCGAGGAATAGGATGTTGTCAAGAGAAGGGCCGTCAGATCGAGCACGGTCGTAATTTTCTTCCGCTTGCTTTGCTTCCGAATTATATAGGATACTGTGAAATCTGAAAGGGTGAAATTTTAGAGAATGGGATGGACAGAACACCTTCGATCACCTAGATGACCTATGTTTCCAGATTCTCATGGCATTTGGCAAGTCCAACTTAATTTCAACATTAGTGGTGGTAGGTGGATTGGCAACATGAGGGACAACAAGTTGGGTGGGTGTTCTGGCGTAGCCACCCTCTTAAATAATGGAGTAAAAGGTTTTAAAGCATTACACACCGGTACGAAATCAACAAAGATCTAAATGCCCTTGCAGGCTCAAAGCGCAAAATACGGCCGAGAAAAGGTTTCGGAGAGCTAGAGTGTAAAGTCCGGATCAAAGCAGTAGCTGAAGTTGCATTCTAAACCGCATATATGTTATTCTTTTTGTGAGCAGAACAATGATCGGTAGAACCTCGCATTGCACAAAGGCGCATACACCGCCTTTGGAGTCTCGAACAACTTTGATGTTTTTTATTTGATTATGCTCCGAGAGATGGTCCATGAGCATCCGAGTCAGGTCGCCTTGATCGATATTCGATGGAAGGCTAAAAAAAAACACAATGAAATTGAAGCAGGATAGAGATTCGGTAAATCTAACCTTCCAACAAAAACACTAGCGTCATGGGGTAATTTATCTTCTCGCTCTTTCTGTCTGCTTTCTGGTGTGTCAATGAGCTGCATACTGAGCGCAGCAGCTGGAAGGGTTGGTGACAAGGGAGCGTGTCAAGTTGTCGTCCTAAAGGGAGAGAAACTAGGGAGTAGGGGGACATCGTGAATGGGTCAAATAGTGGCCCTATTGATATATTATGCAAAAAATAAGCAAAACACCGAAAATCAATTAATGGAGCACACCTTTTCTTTCTCAGAATTAATTAATCGGCCAAATAGAATATATATGCGCACCCAGCCACGTTTTATGACCCCCGACGCCAGCCGAAGAAACCTGCGCATGAGGACGTCGACGATCGCGCCATCAGCTGCCTCATCAACCTGCTTAGTTTGCTGTCATGTCACTACTTTGTCGTACCTGTTCCAAAAAGAACAGGCGCCGCCAGACAATGTCTGAAGGTGTTCTGAACAGTACTTTCAGTGAATACGAAGTCGAAGAGGAATTTGCTGAGCTACAAGCAACAACTTATAGAAAAACCCAATCGGTTGATAGTCCACTGCGTTGAGCATCAACCCATCGTCACTCTGATCAATATCATTGATAGAAGAAGGTAATTAAGATGAGCGCATTCGGGAGCGGGTTCCAGAATTAAAGCTCGGAAAGCTTGCACGGTTCCAGGAAGGTATGCCTTGATGCATCACTTCTGTAGAAGGGAATCACTGTCCAAACCAGGCGGGAGCTAAGTGGCGAAAATTGAACACTGCATAGCTTTCCCGAGGAGGGCCGATTTTAAAAATTTCGAGCCAAAGAACCGGCTCCGAGAAAAAACTGGCATACAACGTCAAAGTGCAAACACTAATGTACCCCCTACTATGTTGCTCCGAGGACATCAATAGCGTTTGCTCCAGGCTGATAGAAAAGGCGAGTAAGAACCCAATAGAAACTCTGGAATCACTCTTGTAACCGCGCCCAAACTATGGTGGTTTGCGAAAGTGGCAATTGAAGATACCAGAGACTGGAAGGCATTCGCCGTCAGCTGGCTTAAGAATGGTATAAAGAACCCTTGAAAAAATGGGTGCCAGTTCAGCCCATTTACAGAATGGGTACATCGAAAAAGTATCCTGAGTGTGCGCACTGCGGAAAGAAATGGTTGGAAGTTGGAAAGGGCAAGTGGACACGAGATTTATTTGTTTGATGTTATTGTCACAGATTTAAACGTCACAAATTCAAAAATTAAAATGAGTGATCACTGCCTCACCTACTTGGCTATTTATTGTTCAGTCATCTCACTTAGAACTCCATAGCATGTCTGACGATGGTTATGATGGCGGCCGTGGAGGAGATGACTACGACTACGAGACAGGACCTGGGTACGCGTTTCTACGCTTTGGCTTTTACTTGACACCAACTAACCATTTGTTAGGTTTAATGATGGCGCGTTCGTGCGTTTCTCCTTTGTGATGGTGGTTAAATACGCTTAGCAGGGATTTTTTCACATTAGGACGAATCTTATGATCTTCTTGCAAATGAGCGGGAAGGCGAAGGAAGAGAGGAAGGCGAAGATGGGGTGCCAGTCAGCGGTGAGGTTTCTCATGAGCCAAATGGTGTCGATGGAGATCAAGAGATGGCCAATGCAGAAGAGACGAATACTGCTGCTGGAATTACTGGCGAACGTCAACCTAACAAAGTTCGGGTAACGACACCATACCTTACCAAATACGAAAGAGCACGAATATTGGGGACAAGAGCACTACAAATCAGGTCCATCTGCGTTTCATTCCCAACATTCATTTCACTTGGGACTGATTTATTTCCGTAGCATGAATGCTCCAGTTCTCGTACCACTCGACGGTGAAACGGACGCCCTTCAAATCGCGATTAAAGAGTTGTCGCAACGAAAAATTCCACTTATCATTCGTCGTTACTTGCCTGATGGCAGCTTTGAGGATTGGAGTGTATCTGAACTTATTACTGATTGATTCGTTTGTATCCCTGCTTTTTTGATACTGTATTCGTGTGTCCTTTTCTTTGAGTTAGTCTGGTGGCATGTCAATGGCCCGCTCAAATGATATCGAGCTTTGGTTTGATGAAATGAAGATTTGTAACAGCCATAAATTACATACAACGCTTCATCCAATGAGTGGTACACGTTGACGAAATGTATTGCAATGATATAAGGTTAATGAGCAAGTTCCGCTTTCGCGGCTCGCCTTTCTTTGGTGCCTCGCTTCGCTGTTCGTCGCTGCTTTTCAGGAGCTCTGGATTGGGGCTTCCTAACAGGAGGCTTGACCTCCACTACAGAGTCCTCATGCCGCATCGATAGATCAAGAATGCTGATGTCCATCTTAGAGGTTTCTTCGACGGCTGCAACTCTCCGACCTTTTGTAGAAAATTTTCGAGGTCTTACTGAACCCTCGATGTCTTCCATGGTCAAGTCATAAAGACTAATGTCCATCTTGGATTTTTCTCCCATATCCGATACAACAGTAGGTTTGTTTGTTGTCTCCGCAAAAAGCATTTTGCGCTCTTCTTTTGGCATGGTATGATGTTGGGAGGCCATTGATTGTCTTTTAGAAGGGCTAGATTCAACGTCATCATAATGCGAGGATTTCTGTCGACGTTTACTGGGAGAAAGGGGAGCCGATTTTTCACCAGCGACAAAGAGGTCGTTTGTCGACTGTGAAGTAAGAACAGGAGCATTCTCCCTTCCTCGGGGGCATTTTCCTTCTTTTGTGGGGACTAGAGATTTTACGACCTTCAGCCCACCACTCGTCGATGCTTTAGCTTCACTTTCCACAAGGGTCTGTTGGATTTCCCAGTCTGAAGGCCTCATCTTCTTCCAGTCTTCGACGACCTTGGTTGTCCATTGGTCCGTCTCTCCTGCAACGTGATAATCGATAACGTCAGACCACTCAGAACCTGGAGCAGTCTTGTTTACGAAGATGACTTTGTGAGGTCTCTTCGAAGTCGAGGCGGCGGACGAGAATGACGAATGAATAGCACGAGCGAAGTCTTTTACCAACCTCTTTAATCCATGAACCTTTAGAGAAGTACCCATAATGATGAGCATGTCTGGTTTACGACCCAAATCCGCAGTGTGGATAGTGCCGATGTCGTCTCCGAGAGGGTGAGTCTCATCGTAAAGGACGATGCCAGGACGAAGGTTTCCGACACGAGTTGCACGTGCTGCTCGGGCTACCCGAGCCTTAGCTTTATGAAACCGACATATTAGTGACGATTTTCCAAAAGAACGAGAAGCCTACAGCGTGATAAGCACTCTGGGCATTTAGGAGCACTGCCCCTTTCGAACACCGTGAGGTGCTCCTCAGTACAGGGAAATTCTGCAGAGCATGCCATGCACCGAACGCGGTGAATATCGCCATGTAGTTGCACATTACGAACATCTTTCGTGCGGATTTTGGTCGTTCCTTTGCCATTCGATTTTGCCTCCTGGCATGACGACCCAAGTAGCCCAACACGAGCTTCCAGCCCGTCGATATTTTGCGTATATGATCTCAGAAGTTTCTTCTTGATATCTAGGGTTTTTATAAAATGATGTGTAGGAGTAGGTTCTGCGGAGTTAATAGACCGCTTGAGCTGGGATATAAAGGTGTAAAAAACGGCGGTCGATGTTGCATCACGGAAGAGAGATGCGTCGAATAGGTCGCGACCTTTCAGAACGACGTCCGGATATTGCTCTTTGACTAAGGCGTAGAGACCGTCCGAAGAACGAAAATCCTGGGCTGTAATTGGGTGCGTGCTTTGTCATGGAGAATAAGCAACAACTCACTGGAATACCAGAAGAACAAGATATACCGGCCCCAGTCACAACAACAATTCTCTTTGCTTTCGCAACAGCAAGGGAGATATCTGACAGTGTCCGCCGTACGTGAGGATTTGTACTTGCAGCGTCGAAGTCGAGTGTAACAGTCATTTTAACAATCCTGGAGAGAAAAAACTATTTTCGATCCTGAAAACTCAACCAACATTCGAATGATTTGTTGATCTTTATTTGTTCAAAGTCGCGTCGCGTCAATCACGTGAGTCTCGTCTTGTAATTATTATGTAACTACTACCAACATGTTGTCATGATTTTATTTCCGGACCTCATGCTCCGAGGACGGCGTTCGTTCTAGGTACCTGATAGGCGTGATAGATGAACAACTAGATGGAGTCGTTGAATCAAGCGTTTTATAACTTCCAAATTGTTCCTTTACAAAGACGCGTTATTCAGCCTAAATTTAAAATTAAAACCCTAGTGATGAACCACATACCGTTCCGTGCACGTGGCTAAAGTACCACACCTCCGAGAGAATAGTCCCGTTGGTAGTGCACCCGAAGAATGGCACGCTACCGGTCTGAGCCTTGATAGCATTTTGCAACTGAGGGAGTGTGTATGTAGTTGTGTTCGAGGGCACAATCCCCGCTCTATTCGAGTTTCAGTACACAACGGCTTTTCAGAATCTCAGCTTCACTTACGCGGCAAGCATATTGAATGTCGGGTACTGGTGAAAAACTCTTACGACAGCATCAAAAAAATCAACAACATCCTGGTGCTTCCGGTAGCTGGAACCATAACACGCGATGTCGAACGTGGACGTGCACGTCGCGTGTTTCGAAAACTTGATTTCCGACGGGTCAGAAGGGCTTTAGTTTTTCCAGAGGAAACATAAACTGACCTCGTGTGCCCAAAAGTCAGCATTGGGAGAACCTTGGCTAATCCAGTATTTGTTCACTGGAGGATACCTCAGCATCAGCATAAAGTTTTCCAAGGTGGACAGGAATACGCGCTGTAATCAAGCAAATCCTTCCTTCCGAAATCCTTAATAAAAGTATCAACCCCAGGTCCAGTATAGGCTGGCACCACAGTACCATCGGGCAAAATTGCCGGAGATGGACTTGGGTCGAACTGCCGAGAAAGGTCACAGTACTGTTCAAAGGAGCTAAAACCAGTGGAAGTGAGTGAGAAGATCAGCATGAAAATATAAATACCCGTCACAGTTATCAGGCCATAAGCCATGGATAGTCCAACTGTCTTTCGGTAACTTTTGTCCCTGTTTCTCTAAACCGGTATGTGTATCCCAGAACTGCGTCTGCAAGACCAGTCCTCCAGGGGTCGGGGAACAACAAGTATTCGAAATGGCTGTTGTATTTTCACAAGAAAAAAACGACGGTTGAGAGACGCATGCGGTCAGGTCTGGAAAGGTATTGGGGATGGAGGCTTTCGCGGACGACGCAGCCTCAACGAACACGGCGAAGCTCGCGAGGATCGTGGTCTTTGCAGGAGAGATCATGTCGGAAATTGACTGGTAGACTGGTGAACCTGCCCGCACATTGCTAGCGCAGGCGCCTTTTTAAGGCGTTGAAGAGTGACAATTCAGACAGGTCAACCATGTGCAATAACTGGTAGGTCCATGCGCACGAAATACTTGGTTGATCTCTGACGTGGAAATGTTCCAAATTTAGGCTATGTTCATTGTGGACCCATCACGAACGTTCATGTACGGGATTACAGAGGGTATCATAGCTTGGTTGTAGCCGAACTGAGGGTCAGTAAGGAGCACATGAATTGGAGTGTTAGGGGACAGCGGTTTCAAGAACCAGTTTAAACATCAGCCCATCCTCCTTCATCCAACTTGTAAGACGCCTCGCTTTCCGGTCGATCGGGGCTGTCAACGAGTTTTGCAACGCGTTCTTCAGCTCGTCCTGAATTCAATGGCCACGCAAGCGAGTTCGTGAGCAGAAATAACTGTGATGGCTTCTCCCGGTCCAAAGTGTACTTACCTTTGCGTAAAAACATTCTTGTAGCGGATGCATGGGAGAGGATATGCCCACCGATAGGTTTTAAGGCGCCTCCTGCCACAAATGTCATTGTAGCTCCTGGGTCGGCTACATACTGGGGAGTAAGTTGCGTGCAAGCAGAGCAAACCAGAGTGGAAGCATACACTGGACCTGGTTTGTTAGGAGTATTGCGATCTAAAACACGTCAGTACAACAGCGAAGCTGAAAGGAAGGGAACTCTTGGACATTGTACTCCTCTGAGAGTTTGGTCAACTTCGATAACATCTATTATTTTCAGTTGTCATCTAACGCCATTGGAGGGAATGGCACGGTGACAATACCTGTGCAAGCTGTATTGTGATTTATTAGCCGCGAGAGAACTGGCACAAGGAGACTTCTTACTTTTTGTTGACGCTCACTCAATTCTCCTCTTCCTGAAAAATCCACTCGGAAAAGGGCCATAATGCTGTCAATGATCTTGTATACTCTCAGAAAATTTGAATTGGGATCAGGCAACGGAACACACAAGGAGGCGGAAGTCCTTATCCTCAGCGAAGCGCAAAGAACATTCGTTGATTAGTTCCATCTGGGGTCGTAAGAGTATGCTGGAGTCAAGTGTATGTGGTTACCAACCTGGTGCTCGCTATTGAATGCCCGCGCTGATATTCGTCAGATTTGGTGAGGAACAATTAGCGCCCAGTCAAGTACCGTAGAGAATATTTTCAAGTGCCATATTCCCATCGACGCCAAATCGATCTGCGATTGACCGAATTCGGTCAGGCCGAAAGGTGCCTAAAAGAAATTTAAACTGGATGAACACTAAAGCTGCAATAAGACATACCTTCTGTGTCGATATATGCGACCTGATAACGCATGGGCCTTGCAATCTCTAGGAACAGATGGTAAATGCCACTCACTTTTCCGGAAGCACCGCCAAGTTCAAGGGGGAGTTGTGTCACCACGCTCATAGTATGGGCAAGCTGAGTTTTCCCAGTTCGAAATTCGCCATAAACTTTGTTCGATTTCATGAGATGTAATACCGCCGACGCGAGAGAACACAAGTACCTTCGGAAATAGACTGTGACATCACGCCGCCTTGATGAAAGTGTGGTCAGTGTAACACGAATCCAAAGGACATGTTCGTACCACCGAGAATGGCGTCCACAGCTTTGCTTCCTGTGCTTATCATGTTCACCTTTTTGCGTTTCTCTTGCACTTCTACCCCAGTTGCGAACGACGAACCCTATTTAACATGTCAGGAAGTCGGACAGAAGTTTGGATGGATAGGATTGACAAGAATCTTGTGAGCTGCTTCCTATACCATTCGTAGTCAGCAGTCTGAAGCAAGCCCTGTAAGACGGGGAGAGGGTCTTGCCTTAATCTTTTCAACTTTGGCTTCTGACATGCCCTGGGAAGTCATTGGCTTCATTTATCACGGGAAGAGTGAATATATGCGCAAAACAGACCTTGATCTTCAGCATTTGGCGCCGTGTGGTCATACTTACGCCGAAGACGGTATTGATTGCGGCAGACTACAGTTTATGGAAATGGGAAGACAATTTCTGTTAAACAGCAGGCTCACTTTCAACTTGAGGATATCCTGCACGTTGATACCCTTGGAAAAGTCAAATAAAGTCGCATATATGTGGAGCATCCGGCGCAGACTTACATGTTGTTGCAGTTCATCGACAGTGTCAAAGAACAAGTCCTTTGGACTGTCCTTCAATGCGTGGTTGATAGGTAGGGAACAATTCTTGTACTTACCTCTTCTTCCTCCGGAGGGCTCGGACTCGGTGCTCTAGACTGTGCCACAGAAGCAATGGATGGTGCGCGTCTTGGAGGCATGTCGGGTCAGAGGGAGAGAGCTTAAAGGCGAGCGCTTCGATGGGATTAGGACGAGGATGCACGAAAGACAGGCGTGAAATATATGTATAATTGGGAGAGCTGACCAATACAAAGATGTAGGGCCGGTAGGAGTCACAAGTATAGATACAAATTGATCAAGTTTACTCTGTGGTGATTCGTTAGCATGACAGTCATGGGCTTTGACTAGTTCTTCATGCACACCTGAAAAACAGCGACAGCATCATTCCGTCAATCTGCATCAACCACCAGGCCACCTTTTCCTCTCCTGATCCTATCCTCGAGACCCCCTACTCCCCCGAAGACTCGTTTCTGTTCCTCGCTCAGGAATCCAGACATGCCTTTAGACTTGCTTCTTGCCCTTTCATCAGCCTCCAGCTCAGCCTTCTCTTTCTCTAACAGCGCTGCAAGTCGTTTTTGTCGGTCTTCAGACATCGAGTTGGCATTCAATGTCATGGCGGCAAGGCGAGCAGCACGGTCTTCAGATTTAATGTAACTGTTGCTGCTTGAAGCACGCGGTGGAGGTGGCGGAGACCGTTCTACGCGGATGCGTTTGGGAGAAGGACTTCTCCGCCGTATACTTGGGCTATAAGACCGTTTCCCATTCTCCAGGTAACGAGATGGCGGTGCATATCGCTGAGACGGCTCATCCTGACGATGGATATAGGTCCCGTTCGACCCTGAGGGACCGTCCTGATAGGGTCCCTCCGAGTCGCTTCTGGAGTACCGTCTCGGGCTTCGACTTCGGCTGCGACCACGGTACGACTTTGGACTGTACCTCCTGTACCTCGTAGAATGATCATCGTCACGATGACGGGGGGAAACCGGCGAGCGAGAACGGGAAGAGGAACGGTAATGTGGGCTTAGAATTCGAGAATGGCGATGGTGGTCATTCAATACAGGAGAGCGTTCTCTTCCAACCCTCATCAACGACGGGCTCGGCGTGCGAGAATCCCCGACCTTGTGACGTTCACGCCTCAAGCGTTTTCGCTCCGCTTTCTCTCTTTTCCTCTCTTTTATCCTTTTTCGGCTTGACTCCCAGGTCTTTCTGCATCTTAGCTAGACGAAGCGGGTTCGACAGCAAAGCTTGATAAGCAGCCTGCTCCTGTTGCTTAATGGCGAGTAACGGATCTTCTCTTATTTTAGCTGCAATGTCCCGAGAAGTGTTGGCGTTTTGCACTGCAATAAAGTTTTTGTTGGCGGCTCCAACCTAAATAAAATTTGTTAAACTATGTCTAGCTTTGGTGATGGTAGCTCACCTTTGCGTTCTCGTCGGCAGTGAGGATTTTGTCCACCCTTTTCTTTCCAAGCAAGTAATCTTCCAAATCGTTTGAATTCTGGCTACTTCCCGTAGCGGGCGTAGCGTACATCCACTCCAGTTTTTCCGTCCTTTTCTTTCCTGTCTGTTCTTCTTGAAGGCGTTGAAGTTCCTGCAGCTGTCTTTCCTCTTCTTTCTCTTTTCGGAGCTGATCAAGCTTCTTCTTCTCTTCAAGCTGTAGAAATCGTTAGTATATATGCAATAAGTAAGCCTGCCTGAGACTCACAGCTTTCTTCTCCTCCAACCAGACCCTCTCCTGATTCTTCAGGAGCAGGGGATGCCAGCTCTTTTTCATGTTAAGATCACCACCTCCCATCTTGATAGCCTTTTGACAGAGAGTTAGAAAAGTGAGAGGTTGGCAAAACTTGTGCCCGAAAGGTGGGAAGGAATGGAGTGGTGTTCAACCCGTCAATGACTTGGGTGAATCTTATTTGGCTCTATTTGGTTAAGGGCTTACGGTGTAGGCTGCAGGTTCTGGCAAGCTGTGCATTCACCAAGTCTCCCCCATGTCCCATTCCACATTACAGGATCGGGATCTCGAGTATGGGGAAGAAAACGACCCATTAAACAGGGATTCACCCGTGACTGGCCCCGAACTACCAGTGTTAGTGGTTTTCTCTTCAACCTTGCGTCCCGACTCATAGGAATGGTTTCAGAGCAACACGTTCAATCTATGCCCTCACCCGGAGCGAGATCACGCGGGGGGTTGCAAATCGTTTTGTCCACTCAAGAACATACATCTTTCTGTATTTGGGAATGGCCGCGCTATCGGTAACGACAGTGGTGTTAAGCTTGACAGACGGATGCCCAGGACTAGCCTTCTATATCCTCGAAGTCATCATTAATACTTCTATGATTCTGGAAGTTGGGATACGATTTGTTGCGCTAGGAAGAGTACGTATCTGTTCCAATTCCAGATAATATATATTAATTTTGGATGTCAGCAATTTTGGAAATCTCCTTTCAATACCGTGGATCTCATCCTGACTATATTCTGTGCACTTACTCTCTTGGTTCTGGCCTTTGCGAAATGCGGAGCTGGAAGTAAGGAAGAAGAGATATTCGACACACTGTTGCTCGTGGCCCGGAATGTGCTCCAATTCGGACGACTTGCTGCGGTTATGAGACAGTATGTACGCTCTTTCGTTCTGTGATTTTCGTCGCTCAGTGCTCACAAACAGGTCGGGTCAATCAATATTTTCGAGACCGAAACCTATAGATATCAACGCTGCGCGGCGTGCCGGGTTTGTAGACCTTGAAATCGAAAGCGAAGATGAGGTAGATGGGGAGTTGAGCCGACCGCTTGTTCGCAACTCTGTGCTATTTGATGCGCAGCAAGAACGACGCCCGAATGAGGGCCAGACGTTCACGCCGATGCCAAAAGCCGCGCAGGCTGTCCGCGACAGAGACACGGAGGATGTGTGGGCGGAGCTCGGCTGAGCCAGACTATCAATACTTCCAGAACAAGATGATCTATTGTAAATCAGACTAATACCCATCAACTACGTATGTTGGACCGCCCTGATGGGCGCGTAAGGAAGTATTGATGAGCAAGTACAAATTGCGTGAAACGGTCTCTGGCGACGGGTTGAGCTTTGATGGAAAGGCACGGGAGCTATAATTACAAGTCAGGAGCGTGGGTGCGGCGTTCCCACTTTCTTTTCCGTCATGACTTGTTGCTAGTTTTCTTACACCACCCTCTTTTCGCAATTGTACATGCTACATCCTTCGTTTTTCTGTATCCTGTCTTCCTATGCCTGCCCTTTGGTCCCTTGCTAGGTCGCCCAGCTCGAAGGACCTCGGCCAAAAATATGTTCAAGAAAAACAGCCTCCTCAGCTCAAATCTCTCGGCAAATTCAACTCTTTTGCGTCAGCGATTGGTTTCAAATCCAAGAAGAACGCGCACCCGACGCTGACTATCCAGGACCCACCCGCTAGCAATGGACCGCAGCTTCCCTCTCCAAGCCCTGTCTCACCCGTGTTATCCGAGAGTACACGGCCAATCTCGAAAGCTGCTTCCTCGACCCGCTCCAGGGTCGATTCGCTCGAGCCACGCACTCCAGTGATTATCAGCGCGATAAAAGACAGTCCCTGCTGACGCTCTCCGACACAGACCCTTTTGCTGGACGACCGATGATTGCGGTTCCTGTGCCCAATCTTCCTTCAGATCCAAATCGACTGTCTGCATATTCCAATCCATCTGTAACCGACCTTGTACACAAGAAGGCCGACGTCCCGACCTTCAACCGTGTATCATATGCTTCTTCCTCCTCCAATTCGAATAACCATGGAATAGATATCCCGTTCGTTACGCCTCCAGTCACTGCAAAACCAAACTCAGAATTTCGGCCGTTGCACACCAAGTTTGTCTTCTTTTCATCTGCTCGCATGCGCTATTGCTGAAATGTCATACGAAATAACAGGCGTTCGATGGGAAGTTTGCAGATAAAACGGCCAGAACCCCTGTCTAGACAGGCCTCACTCAATCCCTCTATAGATTCAACGAGCAGATCGGGCTCCTCTTCAACAGTCGGACCCGCTCCTAGTGCCAACTATTCAGACAGCAGTCCATCAAGACCAAAAATGCGCGCGCGGGGTATGACTGATAGTGCTAGTTCTCAAAGGGCAGGTTTTTTCGTTGAAGAACGGTCAAGTCTACGGAGCGTGACGCAGAAATCGCTCCCATCGACACATTTGCCCCCTTCTCCAGTAATACCAGGTGTGCCAGGGCCTTCAGCGTCACCGAGGGTCGTAATACGCCAGGCATCGGTGTCACGCTTGAATACTCCTCCAAGCGCCCCTCCCACCCATCGCCTCCCACTTCCACCGGATCCAGAATACGGGTCTCAGTCTCAGCCTTCAACTTCAACTTCTTCCATATCCTTTTCGTCCGCTCCATCTGTATCAAACGATGTTATTGCAAGTATGCCTCCCGAAAAGAGAAGCCCGGATCGAAGTCCTTTTTCACAATCACAAATTATCCATGACCACGACAGTCGCTTTGCTACGACGAAAGATCCCAGAACTGAGCCCAGTTCACCTCGGACATTGAGGAAGGCATTGTCGCAGACGTCGCTTTCTCGCCGTAATAACATTGCTTTGACACCTCCGACGCCCAAGACAACTACTCAGCCTGTCGAAAAAGGACCTAGGAAACAACGGAGTTTTCATCACCCTCGTTTACCCATTCCTCCTATTCCGCTACCTAACCGGGCTTCCAGCTCTCCAGGTTCCGCAATTTTTCCCTCTATGGCCGAATTTGGAAATACCGCACCCGTAGAATCACGACGAGGGAGTGGCCATAGCTTCTCGGGGCGGAAGAGACTGTTTTCGAGTCATTCCAGCAACAATAGGCCATCAACCCAACCAACGCCGACATCGCCAACTGAAGACGACAAGCTCTCTCTCTTCAGTCTGCGGTCTGATAATGACTCCCTTGCGCCTTACAAGCCATGGCGTAGCCCGACTAACCAGTCGTCGTCTTTCTGGGACGAAGGCCCTTCCGATCAAATGCCAAGCAGCCCTGTCCGCTCGATTCCAGATTCCTACTATACACCGCAGGCTATCCTGTCGAAAGCTGAATTGGCAAAACTAGAAGCTAGCGTGGAAAGTTCTCCCCAGCTTTCAACGAGGACTCGAGATCGAGGGTTCTCGATATTATCAGCCTCGACGATGGCGTCCGATTTCGACTTCGACCCCATCCTTACCGGTCTATCGCCGCCACCGCCGACCTCAAGACCGAGCAGTAAACAAATGTCTGCGCGGATGAGCTCTAACTCATTTGGCGCAAAATCAACCACGTCCGTTCCAGCATCCCGGCCTCGTAGTCCGCCTCATTCCGTTCTGTCCAGGGATAGTGTTGATCTCGATGTCAGAGTTAATCGCTCATCGGATCAACCAATGTCATCTGGTGTCAGCTTAACCACAATACGGCCTTCCTCCCCTCAGTACTCCCTGATGACCAGCTTGCCCCCCCCTCCTCGGCGGATCAGGCCCATATTACTATCGCAGCCCGAGCTGCCCCAATCAATACCCTCCCGTATACCATCTGTTCACAAAGCGAATTCTATACGATCCAAGGTCACAGTCGAAAAAGCTATGCATCGGCGCTCGATCATGCGGAAACCTTCCTTCCTGGAGATCGATGATGATACAGATCAGGACACGGAATCAGAGTGTTTCGACCCTCGGGTGAAGGGGAGCTTCTTAGACTTGGCTAGAGAATCGTTTGACACAACGCGAAGTGATTGATCAGTGTTTCTTTCTTAATACTATTGTCTCTACCAGACATGAACACACACATTTGTGTAGTTTCTCTCCTTATTCAATTCGTAATTACACCCATTCATTACATTCGTAGTTGTTTTTTACTCTTGCAGCAGTGCTATGTGTCTGCTTGTGCTAATAGTCCCCTTTTCGGTCCTTTACTCTTTTTATTGTTATATTTACACTGGACGGTCAAAATTGGTCTGATGCTGTCAGCATTTCAAGGCATTGCCAGCCTACTCACTTAGTCTTTCATGGTCGTAAGAATTGTCCATTTCATTAAAATACATAGCAAGTACAAGTCATGTTCAGTCAGTCTCCTCTGTGTGGTATCCAGCACGTCTCATAGCGCCAAGACGGTGGCGAGCAGCTCCCAAATCTTTTTCCAACTTGAGAATTAAAACTTGCTGTTCCATCTCTGTCTTTTTGAACTCCAGCACGGCCATGCTCTTGTAATCAATGTCTTCTTCTTCAGCCTGCTTTGCGGACACTGCCTTGACTTGGCGGACGAGCGCTTTGCACGCAGCCGTCACGGCCTTCGCAGCAAGTTCCAGCCGTTCTTGTGTCTTGGACATGAGATTTGCTTTGACGCGAGAAGCGGCGACGAGCTGAGCAGTGGCAGCAGCGACCTCATTAGACGCGACGATCAACTGTTCAAGGGAATGTGTACCCGACAAGACACCATCAGCACTCTCTATGAGAAGATTGGTGGCGAAGGCGACGGCTTTCGCAGCCGAGATAAGACCCTCTGTCCACCGGTTGTTTCGTTTGTAAAATTGCTGGATAGTACTCGATCCTTTGCCTTGAGCAACTATTTCTTGCTGAGAATCCGTAGCAGCCTTTATGAGGCGGGAAATGGCCTGTGTGATAGCCATTGCAGCAGACAAGATAGAGTCATGAACTTGAAGATCGACGGCACTATAACGAGAAGAGTCTCTTGGGCGCGACATCAACTGTTGAAGCCTGTCCGTGGCCAGTTCAATTGCTTTGGCCGCGCTCAACATCTCTTGTTCCACAATGTCGCCAATGTCGCCATTGGCACGAGCCAGAGCACCTGCCTTGGCACCCTTGGGTATGAGACCATCAACGACTTCTGAGAGTTTAGACAGCGCAGAGCGAGCTTGACTGTTATTGCGCATGGCCACTTCCTTGCGCTGAGCAGGTTGGAGAAGATCCAGCTTGTACGATTGCAGGTTCTCGAAGAAGCGCAGACCGACATCTCCAGCAGACTTTGCAACACTGATGATCTTGTCGGATGCGTCGTCGTCGCTGGCCAGCCGAGTTATTCCTTTGGTGTTGATTAGGACATCAGAGAGTGACTGAGCAAATTCGTTGGCAGATTTGATGACCTCTACATGGTCACCCCCAACTTCGCCTCCTAGGTAGAGATTGTAGATGGTCGCAAATTCAGTGGCGTTGTTCAACGACTTTTCAATCATGGATAGCGTGTACTCCGGAGTCGAATTCAGGTTACCAGCCTGCGTCGGAGATTCCAACTCGTATATTGCATCGTCGACCTTCTGTACACATGCTTGCAGGATTGAATCTAGAAAAGGAAAAGCAATCTCAATTTTGTGAATAAATTGAGACTGCAACCTTACCAATAATTTGATTCAACTTTTTGCGATTGTCGAGGATCAGAGTATCGATTTGAGCATTGGTGGTTTCGTCCACCAAACCTTGATTCTAATTAAAGGGCAGTAAGAAGATGCCACAAAACTTTTAAAAAACAGATAGAAGTATACTTGTTGCGCTTCTGATAATTGCTCGATGGTACTATCCATGCCAGCTTGTAGAATCATGATTTCTTGATCTTTTTCGTCTCGCAACCGTTCTAGATCTCCTGAAGCATTATTGAGCTTGACCAGGAGGTCGTCAATTTGCATTTGTTTTGACTAGGAAATCAGTTTAAGATGCGTTTGTTCACAAAGAAAAATCTGGATCAAACGTACGCGGAGCGAATCTTCAAGCTCCGACAACTGCCTGTTGTACTTTGACATGACAGTAGATACCTCAGCATTCTTAGAACGTGAAGAATCTTCTGCGCGTTCATTCGCAAAGGAAAGCTCTCGACGAAGTCGGTCAATTTCTTCTTTATGAGAGGATTTCTGCCTGTCAATGTCGAACCGCGCTCGATCCCGTTCTCTCAACATGTCAGCTAACTCCAGATTCTTGGCTTTCAAATCGCGTTCCATTCTCTCCATGCGGTCAACAGCCTCCTGAGCTGAATTTGCCTTCAGTTGCATCTGTTTGAACTTGGACAGCATGTCCAGGTGTTCTGTACGAAGTT
This sequence comes from Galerina sulciceps, assembly GCA_023014345.1. Lineage (NCBI taxonomy): Eukaryota > Fungi > Basidiomycota > Agaricomycetes > Agaricales > Galerinaceae > Galerina > Galerina sulciceps. The sequence continues at coordinate 386,241 of JAEDXJ010000042.1, forward strand.
GACTGTAGAGCTTGGCAAGAGCTTCATACTTGTTACGCCAAAGGGTGACTTGATTTTGCAATTGCTGGATCAACTCGTCTTTCGTGGCCATTTGCGAGTTAATGTGAGCATTGACTCCACTCAACTCAGCTTCCAGGGCTTTAACTCGCTGGAAAATGGTTTAGATTTATTCATATAAAAAAAAAGAGGAATTGACGAACTCGGTCGTACTGTTCCAGAAATATCTGATCTCGTTCGTATTGTCCACGCATGGCCAGTAGTTCCCGCTCAAGCTCGCCTTGCTGTTGCTGAGCTGCCTGATTATTATTGTACATCATTTGTTGTTGCATGAGTTGCTCCTGAGCTAGTCTCTGGGCTTCAGCTTGTTGGTGCTGGCGTTGTTCAAATTCCCGCTGTTGTTGTTGCTCAAGTTCAAGACGCTGTCGTTCTTCTGCGTCTCGTTGTGCTTGCAAAGCTGCCTGTTTGTCCTCGTACTCCTTCAACATTCGGGCTTGTTCGTCTATCTCGGCAGCACTGGGGGAAGGTGCCGATGGCGGAGGCGTTTTGGTAGCAGTCTTTGGACGAGCTGGCAGGTCTGGAGCATCACCACTATCCAAGAGATTCGGAGGTTCCTATTGATAAACATGAGGATATCTGATAACCAAATAGATGATAGAGTTCACTTACATGTCCCAATTTAGGAACATTGATAAGACCAGTTAGATATTTTAGATTCGAGCACTCGTAATAAAACTTTCGAAGGCTATAGTGCTGTGAAATATATCTTTCTCGCAGTGGTTCTAGAGCATCTTGATCGTTTGTCCCTGGAACAAAACTTTTTGTTAAATTTGGGCAATAGGAAACATTTGCAGTAAGCCTAACTTCTGAACATTGCTCGAAGCATGCTTGTTATGAAACGATAGATGCCCCAGCTTTCTTTAACTAGAGGTACCAGTGCGGAGATGCGACACTCATTGTTGGTGGAATTTCGGAAATGGGAGAAGACAGTCTTCTGGAAAGATTCAATTTGATCTTGCAGACCCATAAGGTCTGATATTGTTTCATACCTAAATCAAGATCAGCACTGTAAAGAGGAAGGATCTGGATAAAAATCGTACCCTTCATTGGGGTCATTGATACCTTTCAGGGTCACATATTCCTCATATTCAAACAAGCCATTGAATTCCGGACGAAGGCGGTGAAACCTGAGCTTAGCCAAGATGAATTGGACGTAGGTCTTAATGAGAGGTGCATAGCCTATAGAAAGGCGAATAAGCCGTACAACTGATGGCCAGTGCAAGCAGGTATTGATTACCTCTTTGACCATCGGCCCCAACAGTTCGAGCACAAGTTTCCAGCCATGCGGTTTGCCCGTGTGCTTCCTTTAGAGTCTGGGGGTGTCTTAGCATGCAAAACGTTCAAATATTCCACAGAGCATACAGTGGGATGGCCTTCCTGCAGAACTTTGTGGACGGTTATGAGTGCCTTGAAGGTCTGAACTTCGTCGGCAAGGATGGGCTGGACTCTCAAACCACTCCAAAAGGAAATTGACGAGTGGTAGTCCCACGTATATACAATGCATTCTGAGGAAACATCAGTAGGTGATCAATATTGAGAAGGACATAGACAGACTTCTGACGTGTTTCTGTTTGGGTGCTGTCTCCTCGGGACTAGTGGCCTTCTTGATATTTATGACCAGTTCGTGCTCTGCTTTCTCTTTGTCTACAGGACGTGTCGGGTAATGGATTTCTTCATCGACGTCGAAATTACTTTGGCGTCCACGTCCACTGCCGCTGCCGAACCTGTGCATTTTGGTTGCTTTGAACATCACAAAAATATGACTGGTTTACTCACATAGTTTTGAATCCGTGTTCAACTAGATAGGATCCCGAACGCCTTCGATGTTCGTCCCTTCGATAAGGTGTTAAAGAAGCCGTGGGGCGCAGTTGCCTCTAATCCAGCAGAAGTATGTGGTCACGCGCATTGTGACAGCGACTGCAATCTCCCCTTGAACATAGATGTTCAAAAGCTCATTTTCTTTCGCTCAGGGGAAGCGCTGCTTTCATAACTCCCATTTGAAAGCATCTTGGATATTTCGCTCGAATTCCCCTACTGTTCCAGCAATTTATAAAGCACGGAAGGAATCATGGATAAACCCAGCCATGGTCCTCCTTGGAATCATGCCGATATTCACCTTTTCCCTTGGAATCTGGCAATTGAAAAGACTGAAATGGAAGATTGACCTCATTGACGAATTGGAGGAAAAACTCCAACTCCAACCACTGTCCTTACCACCTAACATTAAGTTCAGCTGATTTTCCCCCAATTGAGTTTCTTCTCACTAAAATATGCGAGTAACTCAGCCTTTCAGTGATACCACAGTTTGTCTTCCGCCGAGTCATTCTGAAGGGAAAATGGGATCACGCACATACTATGTTCCTTTCTCCTCGAGTACGGGAAGGAGTTCATGGTGTCCACGTCGTCACGCCGCTTGTCCGAGAGAACGGGTCCACCGTACTTGTGGATAGAGGTTTCGTATCCCGCGACTGCATATCTTTAATGGATTCACGACAAGACACTGGGGAGGTCAAAGTCTTGGGGTTGCTCAGGACCTCTCAGCCGCGGAACCTGTTCACTCCTGACAATGATCCGGGACAAGGGAAGTGGTATTGGACTGATGTGGAAAAGATGGGTGAATATGCTGGCGGAAAAGCTGCAGGCGTCCAACCAGTTTTTGTGGAACAAATTTTCGGTAAGCAATCGACCCTACTATTCTCCGTCATAACAAAACCTTGAACTAGAAAGTCATGCTGGAGAGGCCAACACCAGACTCGGAAAAGGTATTCCCATCGGTAGAACGCCTACTGTTGACCTTCGAAACTCCCACCTCTCCTATGTCATTACCTGGTAGGAAATTTAATTTCGCGATACTCTAATATGCTCATGGGACTATCCAGGTTTGCATTATCAGGATTAACTACTGCCATGTTCCTCCGTGTTCTCGTAAATAAGAAAAAGTCTCCAGGCCGTCGCCTCCCACGATTTGGATAACTGGATGGCTAAGCAATGGAGGCCTCTTGATGGAGTTTACCGTACAATTTTTCTCAGTACTTACTCTAGAATCAATGAAGCCTTCGCTTTGGTTAGGTAATCCCTTAGTCCGTTCTTAGTGTGGTGTGAAATAGGTCGGCCGTCTAATTCACCCAGCAAATTTGCTCGGCTTCATTGGGAGACCTATTTCGCCTATGAAAATCACAGCAAATTTGCCTGCTGACAAATTGCTGACTAAACCGGGAAATTTGCGCAAATTTGCCGTGAAATAGGGTGGCAAATTTGCATGAAGCTTCGAAATAACCAGCGCAGGACCCGATCTGAGTGCTATGCAATGAACCTATTAAATCCCACAGTAAAACTCATGCAATTTTGTAGTTTCAAGTAACCTGCCGAACAGAAATATTTGAGAAATATGCTTTCTTTGTCACTCCGTGAGACCAGAGGAAACACTTGCCTCAATCCATGAGCAAGGCGCAGCCCTACTCAAGCCCCCCCCTAAGTGATTGGCACTGATTGCAAAAAAGGTTAGTATGGGGCACAGGCAAAGTCCAGAAGACGACAATTTTTGGCCGATACAATGAGTATTTATGGTCTGAGCTGACCAAGCAAATTTGCCCTATTTCACCCACCTGTTTTGACTTTCGAAAGTAAATCGGCAAATTTGGGCAAATTTGCCTATGCAAATTTGCCTCGGTGAATTTCACCGAGCTATTTCACACAACACTATCCGTTCTGCGGGTGATTGTCATGTGAAAGTCTCTTGCCCTACTCCAGCCACATCGTGTTCTCTCCTTTTCAAGTCTACCCACCTTTTCTATCTAGACGAATATCCGTGGAGACAAGTCTATATTTCTCTCGGTGTCTGGATTGGTACTATATATCAATGAATTCGGTTTGAAAGAGTGCGACGGGTCGCTATTATGTTAGAGTTGCTTACTCCACTATTTCAGGCTTGTCTCCTGACTCGCCTTCAGATAAACTGATAAATGGAAGACGCCCAATCTCCAACCGCAGAGGACGATATTTTCACCCCCAGGGACTCCTTCAGCCAGTGGGCCTCACCTTCTCGAATACACTTCCCCGCTTATGAATCCATTTCTACTCGGCCAACACGACAACGTCCAGACGGTCCAAAAGTCCTCCAGTCTGGATTTACTCCCCCAATTAGGAGAGGTTCCCCACTAAACCCACAGAATGCCATTCAAACCGCCGATGCACGCCGTCGACCTTGGCCCTCTGATAATTTACTAACCTCCCCCGAGCTCTCAAGCCGCCATGGACCAAGTACCTCCGTAAACCTTGGACGCGAATCAGCGAAAGATTCGAGTGCGATTCCTGACGGCCAAGAAGCTGGAGTTTTTTCAGATGAATATGACCTTTGTAAGTACCTTTATTTTTGTCCAAAAGCATTGAAACTAAGCTTCATATAGCCCGTGAAGGTAAAAATTCCGTAGTAGTCATGGAGGCCAGTTTCTCAAGACCAATTTGTTGAATGCAGATCCTAGAATTCTTCAAGACGTCCAGCGGGCATTAAAACTGAAAGCACGTCGAGAGGCTCGCTTGAGACGAGAAATCGCTATAAACTTGGACAAGCCCTCTTCTCCCGACAAAGCATCTCACACTGCTTTACAAATACATACACCGCCAAAACCACCATTGCCACAAGCATTTTCGCCGTCACCTTCAATCTTTCCTTCCCCTGATCGAAAGCGAAGTACGAGTACCGTGTCGGATGTTGACTTCAGCCCCTCCACTGGTGTTTTTGATCTTCCCGTCCACAAACACCCAGTACCTTTCTCAACTGACAGTGGCAGGTCACTAGATTGGACGGGTACACACTCAGACGATGGAGATAGACGTTGGATGGGAATCGGGAAAAAGAAAGAGAAGGACAGACTGCCTCCTTTAGGGCTTATGCTAGAGCAGCAGGAACAGGCTTACGAAGGTGTTTTTTGTTTTTCATGTAGTCCCAAATTACTTGCTGAAAGAACAATAGCAAAGCTTCTCCAGATTAGACAATCTCTTTCTCCTCAGAGTAGTCGCAAAGCAGACATAACAAGGGACCAACTCGGCAGGCGATACAGCTTGATATATGATTCAATTTCGAAGACTAAACATCCATTGAATCTAGCTTCCATTGCTCGCTGGTATGGGTCTCAACAAGAGACTGTGACGTCCTCTTTGGAAAAAGCTGAACCCTTTACATGGCTGAGGCATCTGGACAAGCGCACAACCAGGACAAGCCGCTCCCCGCTGTTTCTCAGCCCTCATAATAGAGAAATATGTTCAGTCCGATGGCCGTCACAATTACATGCAAACGATTTCTGAAAGTTCACCAGGACCAACCTCCAGTGCATCCCATATACGTCAATCTCGTTCCCCGTCCTTTTTGTCTGCCTCTCGTGGAAATGGATTGGGTTCGTCTGTGTCGATGGCGCTTCCTGCAGACGATCACATTTCCTTTGAACCTTTTGCTGAATCACAGAGCGGCTCAGCAGAAGCATTGCCTCAACGAAATGTCGATTCTACCCCCAACAGCCCACGTTCTGGCTCGTCTAATCCGATACCTTTTGCCGTGTCTCCAATATCGACGCGGTCGAACGGCTTCGCTATCAAGGGTCGCCCAACTTATCGTCCTCGGTCTCCTGGTAGTTCATCTTCTCAGTCGTCCGACGAAAGCCTCCCGAGCATCAGAGATGCTCGTATTCCGGCGCCCTCCTTAATACCTGAGGTCTCTATCCGCCCTCCGTCGTCAGAAAACATTCGAATTCCTGAAACAAATTCTGTCCCTCTAACGCTTACTTCTTCCAATGGAAGTTCTGGTTCTTCGCAAACCAACCCTACTGCATTCGCCACGAATCCGTCTCTATCGTCATTAAAAGGATCCTTAAAACGCCGCGCAACTCAAACCTCCCTACGCAATGCCGATCATCGTGGCCGCGGAAGTAAAAATACTCGTCAAGATAAAGAGAACCTTCTTCGCCTCGAATACGAGACTAAAGCTCAGTGAGTTCTTCTTTACGATTCTGCGAGTCTCTCGACTCAACACCATGTGAAAGTCTTCTGAATGAAACAGTCGCGCACAACAACAGGATACGGCAGTTTTTGAACAGAATCTCAGCGGCGATGAAGGATTTTGATTCTATACAGAACACTTCGATGCAAAACCACGGAATGCAGAAGATATTCATGCCTAAAGACCTTCTTGAAGCCTTTGGCCACGACCCTTCTGCTGTTACTGGGGCCACCCGTCGTGACCGAGGTTGGCGAGCGGTAGAGGACATCCACCAACGGGTTCACAGGCAGCGCAATGTCTTCCGCTCTTTCCTTGATTCATTTGCCAGTCCTCCGACTAGCCAAGGTTGCCAGCTGGATATCCCTCTGGAGGGATTCATTGTGGCACTGGAACAATTACAGCAACATAAGGCCATGATATCTGAAGAGGCTGACAAGGTGTCCGACTTTCTTAGCTCTGTTCAGGACTTACACACTGAAGTCAAGGGAAACTACAACTCCACCGTATCTCACGTTTCTATTGTATATCCTGAGGTAAATAAATTTGTTCTTTCAGGCATTTCTCAATTTTGACATTTTTTGTAGTTATCTACTATTATCGCTCTCGAAGAGAGCTATAAGGATCAATACCAGCATTTTTGGGAATTGGGTATGGATGCTTTGACTCTGCTTCTCGATACAGTGACTCCAGTTTGGAGAACATACGGGAAAACTATCGGAGAGGACGTGCGCGATTTTCTAATCATACCCCTGTATCGGAACGAGTTCACTGGAGAACTGAAACGTTATCCTATCGAAAGTTTTCCGAAACGATCACCCCGCCATTGGCTTGGTCTCATTTTCTTTTTCCTTTTATCCATCGCGATCAACATCCTCCAAGTTCGCGCTGCAATTTCGTCTTCCTTGAATTGTCGCCTGCTTCTTATCCCTTATGACGGTATCCGCTGGACTGCCTTGCCTTTTTTCTGGATTGGAATCCTCATACAATGGCTAGCCGCCGTCTTTGAGTTTGCTGTTGTCTTTCTTCAACTTGGGGGTATCGCTTGGTGGATTGGGTGGTCTGTCAAGCTCATGGTATGAGGGTTCAGAACAGCCTTCACAGCTGTAAATTATGTATAATATATCACAAAATTATTATGTAGCTACACCATTTATTATGAAGACACTATGGAATCTGTTTGTTTACAAGTATACATACAATTAGGTGACCATCTTTGTACTATCAGTGTCACTCCTAGGTAAGGGTGGGCTGCATTGACGCTGCAGGGACATGTTGTAAAGTGTTTGGTGTGTTTGGTGTCCATTTTCCAGAATCCACACAAGGACGGCAAAATCCTAGAAACTATGTGAGATGGTATAAACATAGTAAATGCAAACCACATACTTCCCCCTAGAATTAATGGGACATCAGTTTGCTTGCATGTTAAACATTGGATTGGGGTGGTAGTCGAAGGCTTGGATTGAGAGGTACGAGACTTTTTGACTATGATAGCATCCGTTGACATATCCACAGGTTTACGTTCGTTGACAATGGCAGCACTTGTCTTGTCTGTTCGCCTCGATGAATAGCTTCTTTTCTGGCGAGACGTGCGAAGTGGGTTGGGGCCTTGTCTTAAAGGTTTCATGGTATATGCAGGTGCACAGGCCTGGCATAACTTTTGTTAGTTAATGGTAAGGGAATGTGCTAAGAGAAAAGTTTTACGGCCTGAAGTTGTGTCAAAAGCGGGCCTGGCGACAGCTGCAGGCCAAGATACAATCTTTTTGGCTGAACCTATAGCATCATAAATATAGAGGATTAACAGTGAGGAAGTATCAAATACCAAACTATCCAGATAACTTTTGTTGGCCCTCATCTTCTCTTCTCCACCAGCCCATCGAACAATTGTCTCCCAAATTGTCAAGGGCGCTTCCTTCAAACGCAAAGTGACAGGAAGTTCAATAGACCCTGTACTCCTCTGATGAGAGCCAGATGTTCCCGATCGTCCGTTACTGGCAAATGTCAATGTCAACTCAATATCCGCATTCAGTGGGATGGGGCTGGATAGACGCTGTGCATATATGTATCCTTTTGGTATGAGCCAGCGCTCGTTGGGCGCTTCATTGAATTCGAGGACAAAGTCGAAGTCTTTGACGGGCGTTGGTAGCCTGTAGTAATTAGCGTTGACGGACGCAGGTTGCGTCGGTGGGTGTTGTTGAGTGGCAAGGGTGGGAGCAGATAATGTAGATTCCATGTTTGCTAGCGACTGAATGAGCAGACCGAGGGTTTTGAGTTGAGCTTCGCTAGCAAGACCTGCGGCGGCGAGTTGGAGGAGATTGGATAAAATTGGGTTTGTAGACGCGGCAACATTTACTTGATGAATTAAGCCTGGAGTAATTGAAGCCTCAGAAGTGAGTGATGATATCAAAGGAGTAGAAATTGTTTCAGGCTGACTGGGAGGTACCGCAGGGCTTGTGGATGGAACGGAATTTGAGGAGGCGGTGAGGGAATGCGAAGAACCATACGGCACCGTAGACTGCCAGTAGGGATTGCTGGCTAGATTCTGAGAAGAGGTCGGGAACGAAGACGAAAGGTAATGAACTTCATAGAAAATAGTATCAGCAAATAGATGAGGTCCTATTACAAGATCGCATTTTCCCCGGTTCTGAATCGTGTTATTAGGCGGCGGTGCAATTTCTGGGGCTTTGCTCCCTCGTCCCTTGCTAGAGAATTTAGGGAAACTATTATAGAGCCATCGCTCTCGTGCTGATGCTGATTAGAAATATGATTAAACGACTGGAAATCCAGGCTCACATTGTTTCAAGGATTTGAGAAGGACGAAGCTGAAGGAAGACATGTGAATGAGAATGACGGATAGTGAGTTGTACTCACCTGTCAGCAACACTCTGGATGTCTTCGGCCTCTCTTTCTGAATACTCCTGATCCCAGAAGGGCCGATCTCCAACTGGAAGCATTGGGTCAGTCTTAGGGTGTTCGTGCTCTGGCCATGACCGTTCATTTGAGGGCGCGTTATTGACGTTTGTTGTCTGGTGCCGCTGTAACGACAACCGAATCAAGTCATCTGTGTAGGAGACTATCAAGTCAGGACTGGCATCTTATAAAAATGTCCAGTCGAGTCCGTGCGTTTCGAACTTTCCGCATATTACTTCTCGACTTTGTCTAATTTTCTGTTTTAGAAAAAGGAAATACAGTCTTCAAGCCTGTGGTCAAACCACGACCAAGGGCTGGGCCTTCTTCAAGTGTATCTCGTCAATCATCTGAGTTCCTAGGCGACTCGTTCGACGCAGCTCCAAGTGCCGTCTCTGCAGCCTCCATTCGTTTACATAGAGACCAAAATGGCCCAACGGAACCCACCCCTCAACAAAAAGGCTTCGGCTCCAAGGCCGGACATACATCCAACGCAGTTTCAGAAGTGAACTATAATGCAACCCGTGCCCATGCAGTCCCTCCTACTGAGGGAGTCTCATTCATCGACACTCCTAAGCATCCAGTTCAATTAATTCTCGCACCGACTCAACCTCGCATTTCTCAACCTATAAATTCCGATTTACTCAATGCCGCCAGTCCCTCCGATCTCAATGGTGGTAGCTCTTCAGACGTTCCAGGGACTAGTGATAGTCTGACACTAGAAAGGCCCCCCGAAAGAATTATGACAAATACATCTATTTCGACTTTCATCTACGATCCCGGCTTGTCCATGGAATCTGATATTGCGGACTTCATCCCTTCCTCTTTGAACGGCGACGATTCGATGACGATGTTACCTCACGATCAAGAACGCCATCGGGAACTTGTTGGACTGGCAATACGACGTAAAAGGAGCAAGGATATCAATTTGAAGACGACTAAAAGGCGCAGAGGACTTTCTAAGGAAGGAGATGACGCCGAAAACGAGGAGGTGCCATCGAATCGTTCAAAATCTCGAGCGTCAAGCGGAACTCCTCGTCCTCGCAAGCGTGCCCCATCGCCCCCTCCGTACGATGCAGACGCCGACCCAGGAGAAGAGATCGACCCGACTACGACGACAATGGCAGCTTTGTGCTCCGATACTGGGCAAGGCCGAGTTAGTCGTAAAGCTGCTGAGATTTTGAGTAATCACGCCACATGGAAGTCCAAGAATCGAGAGAAGAGAGCTCGAATGAAATTAATCATGGAAGCAAAAAAATATGGAAGGGAGGACCAGGATGAGGAACACAACATTGAACTTGCCAATAAGCCACCTCCTGTACCTGACGCTGGCCCATCAACACCTGCAGCTAGTGCCCCAATATTCGACGATACAGGAAGCGGTTTTGATTATTCTCAGGATATGGCTACTAGTCGCTATAGTGTACAAGTTCGTATCGGTCCAAACGGCGAGACTATAATAGACGAAGAGTCTCTTGTTGTAGATCGGGCTGAAACCGACGGGACAGAACATTATACACATATCGTCGAGTCCGACCACACGAAATTCGTCAACTCTGGCACATATGGTAAACGTTTCCGAGGGTCAAGGTGGAGTGCAGAGGAAACGGAGCTCTTTTACGATGTTCGTGTCTTTCACCTTTCCACAAATGCCGTCTGATCGTTCTCAGGCCCTTTCTCAGTATGGAGAAAATTACGAGCTCATTGCATACGTTCTTCCCGGCAGGGATAGGAAATCCTGTAAAAATAAATTCAAAGTCGAGGATAAGAAAAATCATGCCCGAATTAATTACTGTCTTGAAAACAGGATTCCAGTCGGTGAGCTAAAATTTGTACCCTCAGAAGCCAAATTTATTTATCATATCATAGATATGAAAACACTTTCCCGAATGACTGGGAAGGATTTCTCGGGACCTGTTCCAGAAATTCGTGCCCCGCCTCCCCTTCCGCCCCAGATGTTACCCACGGAAGAGACTGCCAACCCTTCTGGTGACGTTCCTGCTCAGTCTGTAAAGAAACGAGGTCGTAGTAGAAGTCATGGGGTTGCAAATGAGAATGGTGTAGTCGTAATAGGCGACGCAGAAAATTTAGAGAGTTGATAACCTATCTCCTGCATAATGACTTTGCAATCTAGTTCATCTCTTTAGCCAGGAATTTCCTATGGAATGGCCATGTCCCTCTGGGTTGGGTTGGGTTGGGGCACTGCTCGGGCCGGTAGACACAGACGTTCACTGCATATGTCTCGCAACCTGTCCCTGAGTCTTACTTTTCCAGCCATGTCCTCCTCTTGTCAAAAGGTTGTCGTATGTGGTGCTGGCTTCTTAGGTATAATCTACAAAGTAAAGACCATCACTACACATGGTCGTACTCATAGTATGGTCACCTGCCAGGTCGTCATATCGCCAGAGCGATTGCAATGTCGACTACCAATTTGAAAACCGATCCCCTTCAGGTTCAGGTATCTTCACGGAACCCTTTGAAAATCTGGAACACCCTTAACCTGGACAATGATATTCCTGATGACCGCCTTTTACCTGCTGTTCCTGTCGACGTAACAGAACCTTCTACTATCAAAACGGCATTCAAAGGTGCCAACGTCGTTATCTCCCTTGTTGGCATCATGCATGGCTCTCCACAGGATTTTGAAACTGTACAGTGGAAAGGCGCAGAGAATGTAGCTATTGGATCCAGGGATGCTGGAGCCAAGCTCATACACTTCAGTGCAATTGGTGCAAATCCCGAAAGTCATGTCCCATATTGCAGAACCAAGGGTTTGGCAGAGAAATCTGTTTTGGCCATACAACCCAGTGCCACGATCATTCGTCCAAGCCTTGTATTTGGACCTGAGGATGATTTTTTCAACGTGCGACGTGCTTTCATTCACAAGTTTGCGAAAGCCTCATCTTTTAAGCTAGCGCTTCGCTCGATTGTCCAGAATTCTGCCATTCTTGCCAGTTTTTGGAGGGGGGACTACACTCTTCCAACCAGTCTACGTTGGGGATCTAAGCCGGCTTGTTGTCAACCTTTGCACCAGTAGTTCAGATGTCGATATTGGCAAAAAAATGGAAGGCAAAATCATTGAAGCTGGCGGTCCTCAAGGTGTGTGGGTGTTTCAAATTCTGCATGATCTTAACGGAGAACATAATACACTATATGTCAAAATGATCGTTCATTAGTCATTAGTTATCGCGAACTGATGCAACTCGTATTGGATACTACCGGCCGAAGCAGACCTGTGGTTTCATTCCCGTTCTCCGTAGGAATGCTTCAAGGTGCTATTCTGGAAAGGCTGCCCATCAATCTCTTCACGGTGACACGCTCTCAGGTATGTACTGGTACTTGTGGAAGCGTGGCGTTCACCACATGCATCTGGTGTCGCTTGCAGGTTGAGCAATTGCAAAGTGATAACATTGTCGACCGACAAATGCCAGCCAATCATGTATCCCTTGACAATATTTTCTCGGAAATCGGTCTCCCACCATTGCGCAGAGTTGATGATGTCCTACCTACATATCTTCGTTAATGCACTTACTTGGCACTTTCAATCAGTTATTTCTTTCTTTTGGAATTTCATTCCCAACAGTACACTTATTCGAGTCGCACTTCATCCCCAGATACTCAATATAAATAGTCAAATTCCTTGCCAACATTGGCACCACGGTCCGACAAGGCCCCGGCTACGCTTCCGATATATGGTTATCATCTAACATTAGGTCATTAGTTCGCTCTGCATCGGACCACGACGTTTAAACGCTATGTAATATAGCAATCAGGCGTGCCTGTCATCACTCAGGTTTCTTCCGCGACGTCCTTTACGATTTTCAGTTGCTTTGTCTCATGGCGGATCTCGAACAGAAGCAAAACGACCCAGAAGTTGGACGGGCTGCTCCTCAGCTCAGGTTCGCTTCGCATTCACCCGGAGATAGGTTCTCGAAAGGGGAGAAATGGATCATAGTCTGCTTTACTGCTTTTGTCGGCTTGTTCAGGTGGGTTGAATCTCTACGTTGTCGAGGCCATGCTCCTTACACCTTCCTTTCAACAATCAATAGCCCCCTTACTGCAAACATCTACTTTCCAGCTATACCTATGATTTCTCGAGTTTTCAATAAATCGACAGAGCTGATTAATCTCACTGTATGTGCACCCTAGCTTCCAGTATCGTTGTTCAACCTCTTTTTAAATCATAGGTGACAATGTATATGGTTTTGCAAGGTGTCGGTACGTAATCTTCCAAGTTGTCTACCTTCACTGACAGCGACGACTTAGCACCTATGCTATGGGGTCCAGTATCAGATCATGTGGGCCGGAGACCTATTTCTGCGGCATGTCTGCTTATTTTGTCTTCATCTTGCGTTGGACTCGCCCTTGTCCCAACCTCAGACTTTTGGTTATTAATGCTTCTTCGCTGCATGCAAGCAACGGGATCGGCCAGCACCATTGCAGTCGGTAATAATTTGCTTAAGTATCGATATGAGTTTTTGAGCCTTATCCGAGCCTCCAGGGGCTGGCGTGATTGGCGATATTTCCACCCGAGCAGAACGAGGCGGGTTTTTCGGAGTCTTCACCATCGGGCCCATGGTAAGCTATGTATAGTCCTTCGAATTATTGATTAAATGTAGGGACAGGTTGGTCCAGCAATCGGCCCAGTACTTGGTGGTGTACTCTCCGATCACCTTGGTTGGAGGTCTGTGCCTCGTTTGCTTTCACGATCGAGAAACTGACATTTTGTTTAGATCCATCTTTTGGTTTTTGTGCATTGCCTCATCTACTTGTTTCATTGTTATTATTTTGTAAGTGCCACAGAACAAGTGACAATTTGAAACTTGAAGTTGAAAGGACGATAATTTTCTTCCCAAAGGTGCCAGCCTGAGACGTTGCCTTCCATTGCTGAGAGCAACAGCAATGGACTTTTCATTTTATATCGACCAGTGCTATCAATAATTGGGCGGGATAAACCGTCGGTCAAACATGCCATAACTCCCAAGCCAAAAGTGCCTCGAAACCCATTCCTCATATTCTCACACACGGATGTTAATGTCTTATTGGCTATAAGCGCCCTCATTTGTGCCGTGTTTTACGGCGTCATAGCGACGATATCTACACTCTTCGTCACAGCATATCCCTACTTGAACGACACAACAATTGGACTCTGTTTCTTGGGTATAGGTGGTGGAATGGTCATAGGGAGTTCAACAATTGGACACGTGCTGGACCTAGAATATAGGCAATTCAAAGTAAATGTGTCCGGTCTTAATTCAGACCAGGACGAAAGTCTTCCATTGGAAAAGGTAGGTAAATTCAATGCAAACTGGTCTTGTTTGGATATCAATTCCTTGTTGTAGGCTCGCCTTCGACTAATGCCATATTTTATTGTGGTCTTAATAGCGGCATGCGCTGCGTATGGTTGGTGCATCAAGAAACAGGTTAACATCGCAGGGCCGTTAATCCTCCAGTTCGTTAGTGAGTTGCAGTATTCTGAGTACTTGTATGTCCAAGATTTACTTTATTCTCCAGTTGGCTATATCAGCATTGCAGTTATGAACGCCTGCGCGACCTTGATGATCGATCTAGTGCCTGGGCAAAGCTCCTCTGTAACTGCCTGCGTGAGTACAACCTCCCATCCCTGTTAAGCCCGGTGTTCGATAATATACAGAACAACATTACTCGCTGCACACTGAGCGCGGTTGTCGTCTCGGTGATCGAACTCGTTATTAAGGCAATTGGAGTCGGATGGACGTATGTGGTTCTCAGCGGCATGGGCGTGATATCTTTACCGCTTATTTACCTTTCTATTCGGATTGGTCCTGGATATCGTGCAAAACGGCATCGCCTGAGTGTAGAAGAGCTGTCCAAATTTCCCGAACCAAGCGAACTGTAGACGTTCATAAACCAGATGTTCAAGTTGTTGAAGTTACCTACATGCATGCCACTGATACTTGACGAACGAAGGATGATCTACCGCCTCTTTTGCATATTTGAAATTTTGACTAATCGTGTTTGAATCGTGTCTTCCGAGTCTGCTTTGAACACACCTGCGCTTAGCATTTGGTAATTATCGGACCCGTGGACAGCTGATAACATTTTATAACTATTGGTTCCTTTCTACATAACATAATGATCAACATTCCCCAGAAGGTACTTCAGAAACTCGAGGAACTGGAACCCAGTAATGTTACCTTTACCGGGTCGTTGCCGAGGGTCGCATCTTCTTCAGGAAATTTCTATTTCGTCAAGCTAGGCTTACCAAGTGAAGCGGAGCAGTACATCGGAGAAGCCGAATCCCTCAAAGCAATTAACGATGCCGCTCCAGGGTTAGCACCTCGTCTTCTCTTTTGTGAAGTCCTTGAGTCCGGAACACCCATATTCATATCCGAATACAAAGACACCGGGTCTCTATCTCACACGACCACAGGTGTTCTCGCTAAAAGGATGGCCACAGAGCTGCACTCTGAGGATCACACTTCGGCCAATGGTTATGGGTTTTCTATCCCCACTTACTGTGGGATAACGAGGCTGCCCAATGGGTGGTTCCAGTGTTGGGACGAATGCTTTGCTGCTATGATCGGAGATTTACTCGGCCAGCTCGAACGAAAAGGACGTCACCAACTCTTGTGTCAAAAAGGAGAGGTGGTTCAGAGTCAGTATGTCTTTTAATGCTTGCGCGTGGACTAATTAAATTACATTGAGGAAGGGTGGTACCTAAGTTGCTAGGTCGGTCCGTTTCATCTCATCACTCGTTTTTGCAGGTTGCTCAGAGTAGACTGAAACTACAGGCTCGCTCAAAATAAAGCCAGTTATAGTTCACGGGGATCTTTGGGTATGAAAGGAAGATCTTCTCTGTCATGTGGCCCACTCTGATTCAACCCCGTAGAGTGGAAACGTCGGGGTTGACAAGGCTAATGGGCAACCTATTATCTTTGATCCAGCATCGTATTATGGACATAACGAAGCTGAGTGAGAGTGACTTTGGAACTACATAATATAAGAATGATGGTTTACTTTTCAACTCCTTTTCAGTCTTTCTATTGCAAGAATTTTTGGTGGATTTCCACAGTCTTTTTTTGATACTTATCACCAGTATCTACCCAAGTCGGATCCAGTCGACCAATACGAACTTAGGATGGATTTATATGAGTTGTTCCACTACCTGAACCATACTTTGATCTTCGGGGTGCGTCTGAATTGCAACAGAGATTGACCGCATCATTTTAGAGCCTCACCGGGTTTGGCAGGGCAATTACTCACGGAGTGCAGAAAGAAAAATGGACATCTTGATTTCAGCTCTTCCTAACCTTTGAGATTGGTTATTGGTAATGCCGTAGAGTGCCTTGGAATAACTAGTCTTTGCTCCTTCTCCCAAGTATGTATGTGTACTTACTTGCGATCGCGACCTTCCAATCATTGAGCATTCTTGCTTTTTCCCAACATTTTCCACAAAGTTTTCAGTAACGTTTGGGCCGAGGTTGCCGCGTTAAACCAAACACGACACACTTCAATTGCATTTCAAACTTGATTTTTCAATAGAGACAAATAAAGCTTTGTAACTTTCCTTTGAACTGTCCCATTTCACCTCTCTTTTCCAATCCAACAAGCTGGTGGAAATAGAACAGGGATAGCTGCTGTCTGGCTTTTCGCAACGAAAGATTTCCTGGTTTGGCAACACTAGTTGTCAGTAGTATGAGTCAAGGTAGCTTCTACATTCTGACTCGGATCCGTATTGCTCAATTCTTCTGGAGACCCTGATGCTACACAAGACCCTTTTTATGAAGAGGGAAACTATGGGATGGAAGAAGATGAGGATGCTTACGAGGAGATAACGCAGGAGGACTGTTGGACTGTTATATCAAGCTTTTTTGACCAGAAGGGCCTTGTGCGCCAGCAATTGGACTCCTTCGACGAGTTTGTGCAGAATACTATGCAAGAACTTGTCGACGAAAATGCCGATTTGATTCTAGACCAGGCAGATCAACACACAGGACACGACACGGACATGACGCGTCGATACGAAATCAAGTTCGGTCAAATATACCTTTCACGTCCGACAGTCACCGAAACTGATGGCTCAGTGGTTCCCGTGTTTCCACAAGAGGCTCGATTGCGCAACTTGACATATTCAGCCCCACTATACATCGAGATGAAGAAAAAGGTTCTTGTTGGTCGGGAGGACCCAGATGGGATGCCAGGAGATATTGCATGGGAACAAGAGCATGAGGAGAACCCACAAGACACAACGAAGGTATGGATTGGCAAGGTATGTATCACCCTTCGTGACCCATAATGGATTTGCTACATTTCAGTGAAGGTTCCTATCATGCTACGTTCGACGTTTTGCATTCTACGCGGTCTCCAAGATCAGGACTTATATGACCTGAACGAGTGTCCCTATGATTCTGGTGGCTATTTCATCATCAACGGTTCGGAAAAGGTCCTCATTGCTCAAGAGCGCATGGCCACGAATCATGTCTACGTGTTCGCCAAAGCCCAGCCTTCACCCATAAATTTTCTTGCCGAAATTCGCAGTGCCGTAGAGAGAGGTGGAAAGACGATAAGTCAATTCCAAGTAAAAATGTTCCACAGGAACCAGGACCGCTCGGTAAGTGCTTTACAACGCAAGTGAATTGTGAACTAATCCAGTACTGCACACAAGCTTGGTAACGTTATTAAGGCAACCATTCCGTATATTAAGGTTGACATACCAATTTGGGTGGTATTTCGTGCTCTTGGTGTCATTTCTGACCGCGATATATTGGAACACATCTGCTACGACATGCAAGACTCTCAGATGCTGGAAATGTTGAAACCCTGTATCGACGACGGTTTCGTTATTCAAGATCGGGAAGTCGCCTTAGATTTCATTGGCAATCGTGGTACTACGACAGGACTTTCACGGGAACGTCGTATCCGGTATGCTCAAGAGATTCTTCAAAAGGAGATGCTTCCTCATGTTTCGATGGGCGAAGGGTCGGAGTCTAAGAAGGCGTATTTCTTTGGGTACATGATCCATCGTTTGCTACTGGCGGCCTTGGAACGACGTGAACTGGATGATCGAGACCACTTTGGGAAGAAGCGTCTTGACCTTGCCGGACCCCTGCTTGCGAATCTCTTTCGCATGTTATTCCGGAAGTTGACTAAAGACGTGTATCGGTACCTTCAGAAGGTTTGTGAACTTTCATTGCTCAGGGTCAAATTCTAATTTCTCGCTTTTTACAGTGCGTTGAGACGCACAAAGAGTTCAATTTAGCTCTTGCAGTCAAGCATCAGACAATAACCAATGGTCTTAAGTATTCTCTAGCGACCGGCAATTGGGGCGACCAGAAAAAGTCCATGTCATCTAAAGCTGGCGTGTCCCAGGTGCTTAACCGATATACCTACGCCTCAACGTTATCGCATCTGCGTCGTTGCAACACACCGCTTGGTCGCGAGGGTAAAATCGCCAAGCCCCGCCAACTTCACAATACCCATTGGGGTATGGTGTGCCCAGCGGAAACCCCGGAAGGTCAAGCGTGTGGTCTCGTCAAAAACCTGGCTTTGATGGCTTGTATTTCTGTTGGTTCGTTGTCTGCGCCGATCATCGAGTTCCTAGAGGAGTGGGGTCTGGAGTCATTGGAGGAAAATGCACATTCGACGACACCCTGTACAAAGGTTTTTGTGAATGGCGTTTGGTTGGGTGTACATCGTGACCCAGCCAACTTGGTGAAAACCCTCAAAAAGCTGAGGAGAAGGGACGACATCAGCCCAGAAGTATCGGTCGTTCGCGACATCAGAGAAAAGGAGCTGCGGCTGTACAGTGATGCTGGTCGAGTTTGCAGGCCGTTATTCATCGTGGAGAATCAACAATTGGCCCTGCAGAAAAAGCACATCCGATGGCTGAACAATGGTGTTACAGACGATGGTAACGAGTTCAAGTGGGAGCATATGATTAAAGGGGGGATTATCGAGCTATTGGATGCTGAAGAAGAAGAAACCGTTATGATCTCCATGACCCCAGAAGATTTAGAAAACTCTCGATTGCAACAAAGTGGTGTCGATCCGCATGAAAATGAGGGGGAGTATGACCCGGCTGCACGCTTAAAAGCAGGCACGCATGCTCACACATGGACGCACTGTGAAATCCATCCTAGCATGATCCTTGGTATATGCGCCAGCATCATTCCATTCCCAGATCATAACCAGGTAGGTTATTTTATATGATCTGATGTGAATTTGGTAGCTCACGCCTATTTAGTCCCCTCGTAACACATATCAATCTGCTATGGGCAAGCAAGCCATGGGCATCTTTCTAACCAACTTTTTGATTCGCATGGATACTATGGCAAATATTCTATATTACCCTCAAAAACCTCTTGCTACAACACGTTCCATGGAATATTTGAAGTTCCGAGAACTGCCCGCCGGTCAAAACGCCATTGTCGCTATTCTGTGTTACAGTGGTTATAACCAAGAAGATTCTGTCATCATGAACCAAAGTTCGATCGACCGTGGTCTGTTCCGAAGTATTTATTACAGAAGTTATATGGATCTCGAAAAGAAGAGTGGGATTCAACTTCTGGAAGAATTCCAGAAGCCAACGCGAGAAAATACTCTTAGATTAAAGCACGGTACATACGACAAACTGGAAGACGATGGCTTCATTGCTCCTGGGACTGGTGTTGCTGGAGAGGACATCATCATCGGCAAGACAGCGCCTATACCACCTGATAGTGAAGAGCTTGGTCAAAGGACAAGGACGCATACCCGTCGCGATGTTTCTACTCCTTTGAAGAGCACGGAGAGTGGCATTGTAGATCAAGTTCTCCTCACTACCAATTCCGAAGGGCTTAAATTTGTCAAAGTGCGGGTGAGGTCAACTCGTATCCCTCAGATTGGAGACAAATTCGCATCTCGTCATGGTCAAAAAGGTACCATAGGGATTACTTACCGTCAAGAAGACATGCCTTTCACATCTGAGGGTATTGTCCCGGACATTATCATAAACCCTCACGCCATCCCGTCTCGTATGACCATCGGTCACTTGGTTGAGTGTCTACTATCTAAAGTTGCAACACTCATTGGCAATGAAGGTGATGCAACGCCTTTTACGGATCTCACAGTGGAATCTGTCTCCACATTTTTGCGTCAAAAAGGTTATCAATCTCGTGGGCTGGAGGTCATGTATCATGGTCACACTGGTCGCAAACTTCAGGCACAAGTCTACCTTGGACCTACTTATTACCAGCGCCTGAAGCACATGGTGGATGACAAAATTCATTCCAGGGCTCGAGGTCCAGTGCAAATTCTCACAAGACAACCGGTTGAAGGTAGGAGTCGTGACGGCGGTTTGCGATTCGGAGAGATGGAGCGCGATTGTATGATTTCCCATGGGATTGCTGGTTTCTTGAAGGAGCGCCTGTTCGAGGCTAGTGATGCTTACCGTCTTCATGTCTGCGACATGTACGTGATATTTGTTTGATCCATTTTTTACTCATTTTCGACGTTTGCACAGTTGTGGATTAACGGCTATTGCCAACCTTGTAAGTGACTCGCCTTCTTTCAATTGCCCAGCCCTCAACGCCTGTTTTCTCAACAATAGAAAAAGCAAAGCTTCGAAGTATGTTGTACGTTGCACAAAATTGAGAAATTTTGCTGAATACATTCTAGTGTCGCGCCTGCAAAAACAAGACTGCGTGTTCGCAACTCTATATTCCATATGCCGCCAAGCTGCTTTTCCAGGTATGTTTGCTATACTTACCTCCTATCAATACATTCCTCATCATCTTCAAGGAATTGCAAAGTATGAACATTGCAGCACGATTGTATACAGTTTCTTCCGGTCGTATACGAGATTAGGGTCATGTGTAAGGGCGTATGCTTGGTGCATTGTGGTGTATTAATATAATGATTTACATCTCGCTAATATGAGTCAAAGTTCCCTCTAATGCATAAGACCTTCACGTTCTCCACCATTGTCACTTCTGTTCTCGCCAGAAAGACCAGCTTTTCGCTTTTTCGTAGTATCTTCATCATCCTCATCCTCATCCCCAATTTCGAAAACGACATTTTCTTCGGCCAGCGACGGATTGCCCCGTCTGCCACCTACCAAGGTAACAGCGTCGTCATCGTCATCGTCATCTCGAAGCTGAGAACGGTTCTGAATTGCTTCCAGATCATAATCTTCCGCGTCTTCCTCGTCTTGTGCAATTTCATCTGACATCGCCAATGTAAAGAGTACAGGATCAAGACCAAATAACCCGTCTGTAGGAGATGACTTATCTTCTATTGTTGGCACTTGGACGCCATAAGAAAGCAATGAGAACAAAACCTGTCAAGTAGAGCAGGGCCAGCCACCCGTCCAAGAGCCACCAGCGGACACGCCACGTTTTTGCAGCGTAATCTTCGGCAAGCTCTTAATCAGGGTCGATAAACACCAACAAGATAAATAAACTGAACCTTCAGCAAGTCTTCCAGAAAAAGACATGGAGGACACAACAAAGAAGACAGCGATGACAAAGACCGTGAAGAGAAGAATGTAGTACAACCGTTCAAACATCTTCAACTTGTAGCGCTGCTTCCTTGCACGCAAATGGGCGATAGTCGCTAAGATTCGAGATACATGAGGTTTCAAAAGGCCACGCTGTCGCACTCACCATTTAAAGAGTACATGATCCATAAGAGGAATGCACTGAGTGTAAATGCAAGAGGGATGATAAAGAGTAGTAGAGTTAACGCCGATGTTGATTCCAGTTCCAATTCAACGATGCCAATTGCATATAGAACTAAAACAGAATTCAAAACAACCAGTCAGAGTCTCAAAAATGGTACCTACTGCCAAAAATAAAATGAGCGACAGCAAGCCCTTGACACTTTAACATTGTCCGTCCAAGGGATTCGCGAACAACGCTAAGGCCCAGCGACACGACAAGGAGCATGAAAAACGACATCGAATTCCTACCAGCGTCGAGGATGGCCACTGCATAAATGATACACAGGTGGTTATTGTAACATTATGCAGTCACATACCGACAATGAGAAACACCGTTGAAGCTGTTGACTTGCCATGAGCGTTGAGGTACCTGTAATATGCTGGAGCCAATGTTGAGTACAAGGTTGTATAAAGAAAGATTCATTTACCCCAGT
Source organism: Galerina sulciceps (assembly GCA_023014345.1). NCBI lineage: Eukaryota > Fungi > Basidiomycota > Agaricomycetes > Agaricales > Galerinaceae > Galerina > Galerina sulciceps. Next base: position 408,307 of record JAEDXJ010000042.1, read on the forward strand.
TTGCAAACATCTCGATGACCAAGAGGCCCACAAGTCCGGAGAGATAGTACTGAAAGAAGTTGTAAATGGAAAGATAGAGTCTTAGAAAGAAAGCTTACTTGGATAGGCAATAACTCATGTATGTGACGGTAACAGAACCATCCCCACATGATCCCAAACCCACCGTAAACAATGAACATAATAAAGTAGAACTAATCAATTGTTCAGAACTTCTCTTAGAAATTTGATATAGAAATTTACTTACATTAACCTTTGGATAATCCGTAGCAGGTAGCTGTCCATCAAAAGTGTTTTTAAATAGTACTGAGCCCTTAAACGGGGGATGTGTTGGCACATCCGTATCGGCTCGACGGCTTGACGATGACTGAACAGTGACAGGAAGCGCCGCTGGGATGGGTTTTATACTCCAATCCAGATGATCAGGCGCCAGACTCACCGACGCAATAAAATCCCGTCTTCCCTACAGGATAGTGGATTGGTTGGTTGTAGACTAAAAGTCGATCGACAGGTAAGAGAGTAGCCTGTCTCGCAATAAATTTGGGGCTTTCGGTGACACGACGGCGCCAAGGAGAACTGTGATTACTTGGTGGCGGTGTAGGATTGCCTTCAGGGTTGTCCCAAAGACTTGAAGCCAAAGCCGAAGAAGGGGCTAAGGCAGTTTTGTCGGCTGGAAATTCGACACGAGCCATCCAGAAGCTGGTTTCATTTATGGACATTCCACCAGGTAAGTCGAGAATAAACTGCCCAAGTTGATTACGAGTGCAATATCCAGCAGCCACGGCTCTCGACGTGCAAACATACGTTTTCTGTTATGCTCGTTGAGATATATGTAGACTTGAGAGAACTTTAAGCTAACCGGCAGATCATCTTCTGTGTCCGATTTTGTTTCTTTGCCCAGGTACTTCACGTCCGCCCACTCGTATATGACCATTGCCAGATTGCCCCGTGAAGTGCCATCGAATGAGACTGGCAAGAAAACATAAGACAAAAACCATTTAGACAAGGAAGAACAATGCCATTGATATATGCAGAGGAACCACCCCACATCCCACTACATACTTGCCGTGAATAGTCTTGAATTCCTCAGAGTTAGCGTGTCGAAACGAAACGAGCCGTAATGGACAAACCTGTGTCGATAATAGGAACTTCAAACGCATTAACAGACAAAATTATAGTACGTAACAGAGACGATATAAGAAGCGCCAGAGGCCAGAACGGCCAACGCTGGTATGGCATGGTGAGGGAGGAAGAGGAGAATGTTATTGATGCTTGTTTCGTTCCCAGGATGTCGCTTTCGAGGTCGCAGCAGATCCGTTATGTAATTACTTCCCTGCCCATCATGCTCGGCGACGACGAGGATGTCTTTGACAGCGTCACTTGGGAATCCCCCAATACGCCAGCATACGGCGTTAACGAAACTATCGCACCTCATGGCCCTGGATTCAGACAAACTACATTCGACTCCAACGAAGACCCTCTCCAACCCAAATGGGAGGGTTACCTCATAACTTCTGTTCGGGATCCTATGAAGGAACTAGCAGAGACCAAGGACGCCTACGTATCGTACCTAGTATCAGCAAGGGTATGGGATATTCGACTGTTTTGGGCCATTTCCCAGCTGATTAACGCGCCTAGACGAACCTGCCAATATTCTCCACTCCTAACCCATCCTCCCGCCGCCGGTTCCAGGACTTCGTATTCCTCAGAGAACACCTTGTCCGAGACTTTCCGGCATGTGTAGTGCCTGCTCTCCCAGATAAGCACCGTCTCGGTAGGGCATGCAAGAAGCTATGATTTCCAGCGCTAACGAATAACGCAGAATACATCACTGGCGACAGATTTAGCCCAGAATTTATGGAGCGCCGAAGATTAGAGTATGTCTGAGAATGTCAATAAAGTTCTCACTGTATTTATCACCGTATCACAGGTTGCACCGTTACTTGCAGAGGTTGGCACGCCACCCAACTCTTCAAAGAAGCACGCTGGTGCGGGCTTTCTTCGAATCAACGGAATGGGTATGAATATGGCCTGGGTGTATCCCATATTTTTGCCTAATTTCTATCATTTTAGCACGTTCATATGCACCAGCATGTTGCACACCCACCCACCAACGAACACTCACAGGGAATCATAGACAACATTTCAGACACCTTACTGAACGCGTTCGCTCGTGTCCGTAAACCGGATGAACGATTTCTTGCTATGCGCGAGAATGTCGATAAGTTCGAAGAAGGGCTCGTGCTAAGTGAACGTCTGTTCGGTCGCGTGAGAGGGAGAACAAGCGGTAAGTCTGTTTTGTTATATCGTATCTTGCTTGTTTGTGGTCTGAGGCTGAATGAGATGGCAATCCTGAATCTGGTGAAGACCTTACCGCTGACTACCACGACTTGGCTGTCGCTGTCCAGGGTCTTGGTTTCCTTGAATCAGGCATCACAGATCCTTTGAACCATTTCTCAAATACGCTTCTGGAATTTTCTGCGTTACTTCGCCACACAGTATGTTATGCCACAATTAGCTTCTTTCCTTACGCTGACACTTCCCAGACACAAACAACTACAGACCCGTTGCTTGTCCATCTCCACTCCTTGCTGACTTATTCACATGCAAACCGTGCTGTGTTGAAGCTGAGAGATCAGAAACAATTGGATTTTGAAGAATTATCAGACTATCTCTCTGGTGTCACAGCAGAACGAGACAGACTGGCTGCGGTCATAAATGGTCATGCAGGTAGTACCGGGTTAGGCATTGGCGCCTACCTGAAAGATAGAGTTGACGCAATCCGCGGTGCTGATGACGACCGCAGTCGAGTTGAAAGGATGCGAAGGCTTGATGCAAAGATCAAAGAGGCAAGTTAATGCCCTGTTCCTCGTCTTAAAATCTAATGGTTCGTCACAGCTTCAAGATGCGGTCACAACAGCTCACGAAACATCTGATGCGTTCAGCGACGAGACGCTCCGAGAACAAGCCGTCTTCCAATACTCCAAAGAAGCCGAAATGAAAGATATGTTGGGTAATTTAGCTGATGGCCAAATTGAATTTTACAAAGCTGTGAGAACAATAAATCTGACAAAAATTTATTCATGGACTAATAATTTACCTAGGCAATGGAGGAGTGGGACCGAATTATACCCGTAATACAGCGCATTCGTGTGGATGTTTAGTCAATTATTACTATTCCACGAACAATCTCCCGGTTTTTTTCTCATTTCCTCAACCTACTGTAATTTTTCTTTGGTGGCAATATTTTCTTCAACTGCTTTCTTTTTCTTGGAGAGTTTTTTTTGTTTCTCCCTTAGAATCTTTTCACCAGATTCCTGCACGGCAAGGGAGAGCTTCGAACATCTAAGGATAGACATGCAGGGGGAAGATTACAAACACCCACATTGATTATCCCAGTGTTAACGGCACGTATCATGTGCAGCTGTGCTTCATTTGCTGCGCCAGATGTTGTGTGTTGCGTCACGGCAGGGATCCATGGAGGAGGATCCTGGAGTATTGATCAAGTTAGGCAAAGGAATGGTAGTAAAGGCTTTATGGCACTTTGATGTTCGAGTGTGTAGGGGCTGCATCATCTTTTAATTCGATTACAACAGCGAAAGAAATGTCATCTAAAGCAGAGTAAAATTACAAACACAAAATTCCTAGTTGGAAATCTTACCTCCAAGGCGTAATTGTCCGATTTGAGCTTCAATCATACTGAGCTTAATCAGAAAGGACCGGAAATATTGAGCGAGTGACGACGGTGTCATGCCTTCCTCAACTCTTGTCCAACGGCTCATGAGAACGCTGAAGCAAGCTAAACATTGAAAATGTACCCGATATCTTTGTTAAAGCCTTCGACGTCGATCACGGTCTCGACAGAGACAATAAACCTTTCCAGGGCTATTTCTTCCTTATCTTTGATAATGACAACAACCTTGTCCACTTTGCCCTGCTCCTCCTTCAGCACTTTATACATAAATGTCACACAAACGTACGTGCGCCAACTCATCTGCAACTGCTTTGACCACACCAGAAATGTATTCGTTCAAAGTTGGGTGTCGTGATTGGAAAACTGGACAATCATACTTCTTGCGCCTAACGAAAATGTCGGCGGGGTACACTTGACGGACATAAAGGATAGTATGAATGGCGACTTCAACTGATGGGCCTTTAATATGGCATCACCTCTGTCGAACAGGATTACGCACTAAACTCAGAAATTGCATGCACGGTCTCTTGATTGGGAGAACGATCTGTTAGCGACTTGTAGCCAGACAAGAAAAGAGCAAGGGTCTCTTACGGTTGAATGTTAAAGGTTCTTGGGACATATTTTTTCGTGGTTAAGGGTGAGAATTCCAAAGAACATGGAAGGACGGGCCGGCTTTGATGAGGTCATTGACTGAGCCTTTCCTTGTTCTTGCATATGATCAGCACCATGGGGCTCGTAGAAAAGAAATATTTCGCTATAGCTAATGATGACCAGCAAACTGGACTAGTTGAACGCCGCCATTTTTACGGACGAGACTGGTCCCCAGTCCTTCGTGCCTTATGTTGGCTTACATGTCTCGCCGCTCTCTGGACAACCAGCGTATTGGACTCACCTTCCATCTTTTCCTCACTCGTAAACAACGTGCCAATGTCTTCAGGATCCTTAAACTGGCCATGGCCGCCATGGAGTCCAAAACGAGAACACTGTCGGCCACCCTCAGCTAACCTCTTTGCGCTGCACCCCCCGAGACCCAGCAACGACCTCATCACCAAGGCCTCCGAGGATCTGGACAAGTATCTCACCGACCGAGTGTCGAAGCCGGATATCGATAGCATTGCTATCGCAGTTGTCACCTCCACTGGCTCTATATTCGAGGCAGGCTATGGGTGCTGCGCGCGAACGAGACCGAGCCAGATCCTGGACAGAAAATGTGGGGAGAGCAGCCGCTGCCTGTGGACCGTGATTCGATATATAGGATTGCAAGTATCTCCAAGATGTTCACTGTTCTCGAGACATTGATACTCAGGGAACGCGGCGCTTTGAGCTGGTGAGATAGCATCCTATAATTTATTACTGTACAAGAGTTGACCCACGATGCTTGAAAAGGGATGATTCTGTCGAGAAATACCTGCCTGATTTCAGCCCTCCGTCAGAATCATACGGGTGGGCAAACCACCTCGATGGCTTGCAGGCTGCAGACGACAAGCCGCGCATCACCTTACGCCAGCTAGCCAGTCATCTCGCTGGTCTGTATCTCACTCTTCTTCAAATGACGGTGAATTCAATTGCTGTACTTTTTTAGGTATTGGACGTGACTACCCTCCCTCTGACATTGGTGACTGGCCACTAGTCGACCTGCCTCAGTCCAAGTCATTGGCTTTAGACCACGTTCGCACCCCAGAATATGACGAGCTCATGGATTCCGTCGCTGAATATCCCCTCGTGAACACGCCGTACTTCTACCCCATCTACTCCAACACAGGCATAAGCCTCCTCGGGCTCTCCAACCTCGCTGCCAACCGCCTTGCGAGTGCCAACGCGTCCGTCGAGCCGCAAACGCACAAGGAGCTACTCAAACGCGACATCTTCGATCCGCTGGGGCTCAACAGCAGCTTTTACCGTGTCCCTGCATCGGAGAAGCTGCGGGCACATATTGCGGTCCCGAAAACAGACGCGGACTGGGCGGATATCTCGCTTGGAGACACCACTGACGCAGCTGGAGGGCAGTACAGTTCGCTTGCAGATTTGGTGACACTTATGAGGACGTTCTTGGCGCCTGATGCGAAAGGCGGGGTTGTGTCAGCGGGCGTGGTGAGCGAATGGCTGCGTCCACTGTATGTATGGGGCGATAGCACGCAGCGGGTTGGCGCGCCATGGGAGATCCTGTCGCTTGAGGGGTCGACCGCTTACAGCAAGGGTGAGATATTTTACCTTGTCGACCCGCTTAATGAGTTGAACTTGCGTTAGGTGGAAATTTACCGGGATACCACTCCGAATTTGCGCTCGTGCCCGAATACTCGGTCGGCATCATCGTGCTCGTCACTGGCACTTACTCAGACACCACCACCATCTTAAAGGAGGCAGCTAAGCGCTTCCTGCCGACCTTTGAGAAGCTGCATGAGGTCGAGCTGAAGCGGCGGTATGTCGGTACGTGGGCAAACGGGGAGGACATTGCGGAGGTTGTAGTTCAAGAGAAAGGCGCATTGTATTTGAAGAAATTGGTGGTGAGAGGTGTGGACGTGCTTAAGTTGGTGAAAGCTCCCTCGCCTGCTGCGCTTTGGAGTACAGGGCGAGTTGGAGAGTTCAGGTGTGTTGTAGTTGTAGCTACTTAGTTTTGGCTGATTTTCGCGTTTTTAGACTCGCGATTGGCCGACCCGAGCTGAACGACGTGCCAAATATTGGCTGCTGGCCGTACTGGATATCCATTGATCCTGGGGTGAATAGCCGCGGCGCCCCTCTGGATTTGTTGTATTGGAAGAATGGAATCTTATCGTATCCCTCTGCGGGAGTTAACTTCGCCAGAAAACGTTGATTTAGTCTTTCTATTTTTGTATTGCGTTATAGCGTGAATAAGTGATCTTGTATGAATACAGTAGAGTCCCTTGGTGATATAAGTATGTGGGTAAGATAACAGTAACAGAGGAGGGGTAGTGTGATTGTACAATACAGGTTGAGGTATCGGAGAAAACTTTTTGTCTTTGAAGGACCGTGTGCGTTTTATACACTAGGACATAGGCTGAAGATAGAAGATCAGTATCAAACAAATCTTGGAAGAAAAAGTGCACACAGGTCGTATTTGACGAGGTCATCCGCATTGATGATGGCTGACGAAATGAACGAACGGGCTTCTACCCATACCCAGAACTGCAGAATTCTGAGAGGAGGGTTCGTGGAGACGAAAATAAAGTCATACCTTTAACAATGCGCCCAAATGACTACTTGGCAGGTCCTTGGTCATTGACTCCCGAGTTGCCATCTGCCCACCAAGCGTCCTCAAGATCGGTAACGCACTGGCAAACAAATCCAAGCCTGGGTCCAACTGCCTACCAATACCCTCCAATAATAAAATTGATATAACGGTGTTGGTGAAGTCGCCCTCCATTTTAACGTGGTGCACCCTGACATTCTTCAGCACGTCCGTCAACAGGTCCGAGATCTTGATCTGCCCTAATGAGAAAGTCTTCCGCTTGACATTTAGCACGAGATGCTGCATCTTCAGCGCAAAGGTTTCTGTATCAATAGCGAGCTCTGGTGCACGCGAGCGTTCAATCATGAGCTGGCCAGTGCGATAGCCGTCGAATTCTGCGACGGCGCGGAAGAGCTCGAGGAAGTTCTGACGGTTCTTGTCGGAGAGGGTCGTGACGAGGCCGGCGTCGACGAAGACGATTTCGGGGACATATCCGGTTTCGTGGAGGGACTCGAGCTCGGTCTTCCAGTGCTCTGGGTCGTCTTTGAGGGCCCGTAGGCGAGCAACGATAGAGTCGGAGTCGGAGTAGTCTGCGGAGAGCATGTATGCAGGTGTGGAAGGGTTTTGTGGGTCAGGAGTAGGGTGGAAGAGGCGGGTGTAGAGGTTGGAGAGAAGGATGCGAGTGGTGGGGGGTTTGGAGAACTTGATCATGATGTTGCCGGGATGGAGGTCGGAGTGGACAAAGTTGTCGAGGAGGAGCATGTTGAGGAAGGCGTCTAGGCCGACGGTAGCTACTTGGTCGTCGAAGGGGCCACCACCGTTGTGCAGGAACACTTCGAGGGGGAGGGCGTTCATGTATTCTTCGATGAGAAGATCCTTCGTGGACCAGATCTTGAGGGGTCTGGGAAAGGTGACTGGGACCTTTCTTGGCGCGAAGTTGTGCTCGAAGGAAAGAAGATTGTCTGCTTCGTTTCGAAGGTCGAGCTGCTGGCGCATCATTTGACCGAAGACCTGGACCTCGTCAGGGAGAGAGATCCATTGCATGCCGGGAAAGAGATTGATAAAATTTGCAAAGACGGACATGATGCGGAGGTCGCGGTTGATAGTCTTGGCGACATGGGGGTGGAGAACCTTGATAGCGACGGAGGCGGTGGGAACGGTGGGGAGGGGGTCCTGAAGGATGACGGGGCCGAGGGGTCCGCCGGGTGTCTTGCGTGTGCGGCGGGGGCCGAGATAGGAAGGGGGGATGAGGTCCTGGTTGAGGGTGGCGCGGTAGACCTGCGCGATGGCACCGGAGCCAATGGGGGAGTCGTCGAAGGCGGCGAAGACGTGAGAAAAGGGGCGGTGGAAGACGGCCTCGATGACGGCCTTGGTGTGGGCGAGCGGGTGGGACCTGCCCTGGGAGTGGAGGGAGCCGAGACGCTGGCAGAGAAGGGTTGGAAAGAGATCGGCGCGAGAAGCGGCCCACTGGGAGAGCTACATACACGGGTGAGTGAGAGAGATGGAAGGGCGAGAAAGAGAAGGCGCGAACCTTGATGAAGGTGGGTCCTGCAGCTTCCATGCGGGACACCAACAGCCCGTACCACCACACTGCACCCCATCTATCGCCCTTCAGCGTCTTGTCCGGTCTGCCAACGAGCAGCATCGGACTCGCAAGGATCACCGGCGCGAACAGGAGGAGCAGATACACGAACCGCTTGGCCGTGAGGATGGGCTCGACCACATGGCTCTGCAGCAGCGCGCGGAGGGCAGCCGTGACAGTCTGGTGCGAGTCGGACGGCGACAGAACGATCGTTCGCGGTGTCGGCGTCGGCGGTGGCAGTGACGGTGGCGGGATCACGGCCGGCGACGGGGGACGAAGAGAGAGGGCGAGACCAGCTGAGAGTGGGACAGCCCATCGTGCGTGTCTGCGCAGGACGAGCAGCACAACCATCAGTGCACAAAAGAAATGATGTCACGTTGATTGAGTGTCTGTTGACATCTGTTGTCCTTTTCATATAAGATTTAAAAACATACCTCTCCTCCTTCCTTCCGAGGTCGTGAATGGCCGCCTTTGCGTTCGTCACCCTCGTCTCCTCCGATGACTACCTCAACGGCGCTCTCGTCCAGGCAGCTGCCCTCCGCGACATCCATCAGCTCCCTCCATCCCCCCCGGAGCTCCCTTTCCAGACCGTCTGTCTGTCACTCCAGAGTCCGTCAGTGTCGCCACGGTGAGGCAGCTCAGGCAGGCCTTTGATCTCGTCGTCGGCGTCGAGATCCTCCAGCAGGACAATCCTGCGGGTCTCAAGCTCCTTGGTACGTCCTACGCGTTCCATATATGCGCGTCTCTCTCTCACTATTTTCTCTCCTAGGTCGTCCCGACCTCACCACTGTCCTTACAAAACTTCACGTCTTTCGTCTCACCCAGTTCAAAAAGGTCATCTTTCTTGACGCCGATGTCCTCCCCATCCGTCCCATGTCTCATCTCTTTTCTCTCCCTCATGAATTTTCTGCCGCCCCCGATGTCGGTTGGCCCGATATTTTTAATTCCGGCGTCCTCGTCCTCACGCCCGGTCAAGAAAAGTTCGACCAGCTTAACCACCTTATTGCCACAAAACACTCCTGGGACGGTGGTGACCAAGGTCTTCTCAACGAATGGCGAGATGGCGACTGGAATAGGCTCAGTTTCACTTACAACACCACTCCCACCGCCGCATATACGTGTGTATCATCCCTTTATCTTTACGACATGTCCTCATATCTTGACAGCTATGCCCCTGCCTATGAACGTTACGGCTCCCAAATAAAGGCTATTCATTTTATTGGCCCAAACAAGCCCTGGAAGTCTGTTCCACATCGCGCGCCTTTCTCCGGTCGTCATTCTGATGATTCTGTCCAAACCGCTTACGATTACGATTCTCTTGTCGATCGTTGGTTTGACGTGTATAATCGTCATTACAACACCATTCTCCCTCAAACTCCGTTCCAGGTAAAGCATTATACCGCCGCTTGGGAGCAGCCCTCCTCAGAACCTCCGCATACGCTCGACCTCGACGAGCTCAAGCGTTTGGCTGTCCAAGGTCTCAATGCCTCCACGGAAAATGTACATCCAGGAGAAGGCGCATACAAGACCCTTCCCCTCCAGGGTCGGTTTGATCTCATGCGTCCCAGAAAACCGGAGCCTGAAATGGACCAAAAACAACCTCCCATCAATCCAAAGACGGATCAATGGCTCCAACCTGTCGAGGCATACATTCAGGTCGCCGACATCTCGGATCGTCTACCGAGCGAGTCCTTCACCTTCGATGAGGCGCTTTCTACCCCAATCGCCCGAAGCACCAGCTTTGATGAGCCCGTGGAAGCGCGCTGGAGGACTCTGCCTACACCTGGACCCAATGAAGTACCCTCCAGCCCGCTTTTGCGCCCCATTGCTTTGCCTCCAACGCCTTCTCAGCCTGTGCTCGCCCCACAGACCACCATGGACTTTAGTTTTCTGCTTGCACCATCCGACCTTGCCCACGAAGATCGCCAAGATCGACCTCATGAACCTCACCGAGCCCATGAACATAGAGACCCGCCCCAAGAGCAGCATCATCAAAAGCAACATCAGCACCAACAAGAGCAGCAGCACTTTCACCAAGAGCACCACCACCACCAACAACAACAAGAACAAAAACAGCACCCCCAAGAGGTTCCGAAACGACCCATTTCTCCTCCCATGATGGCATGGAATCCTGCAATAGAGCCCCCTCCAAAAGTTGCACCCACACCCAACGCCTTCCCAGTGGACACGTATTTCGCCAACGTCTGGGATCACACGCCGTCCAGGCAAAACGACCAGTCTCACCCTGGCCCTTCTCCACCAGATTCTGGTGGTTTCTTCCAACCCCCTCCCCCTCCGGTAATACCCGAGAGTTTGATTAAGCAGGGGCATTACCGCAATGTTACAGGCGAAGCACACCTGGGAGCTACTCCCAGTCCTGACAGAAGCAAGATCAAGGGTGTCTTTCCGTGGGAGGGGAAACCACGCGTCTTGCCTAGGCGCGTTTTTCCGGATTCGGATGCTCCTCCGCCATCTTTGTTTTTGAGTCCAGGAAGCCAGAGCCAGGCCTCTACGACTACGCCTAGTACACCCGAGACCAAGGATCCCAGCATTCTGCCTACCCGCGGGTTACCCCTCTCTCCACTTTATGGGCTGCCCGATACGCTTAATTATGCAAATGCATGGGACAGTATTCCCAGCATACAAAAGTACGCGTCGAGGCTTGTTAAACCGCCTCCCCTCCACCGACTACCCTGGCACCAGCGTTCGAGGATGAGGCGTATAGTAGAAAAAATCGCAAAAAGAGCTGGGACGAGCGAATGGAGGTGAGCAGCCGTGATGGAGACGATGAGGATAATGCGGACGAGGACGAGGATGAGGCACCTATCAAAAATAAGTGGGATGATGATAGCGATCGCGAATCAGCAAAGAGGCGCTCAAGGAAGGGATCGATTGTAAATCCGAGCGTGCTGAAGGGGAAGAAAAAGGAGTATAGGACACGCGGGGTGCAAACCATTACCACGGAGAAAAGGAATATGGCCGTTCAGGCTGATCCTCCTCCTCCACCCCCGCCGCCTCTTATCAAGTCAGAGCCGACGACAACAAGACTAAAACGTGGCTCGGTGTCGAGTAGGAAGCATTGGGCTCCTGCAACAGTTTCTACCGTACTGGCGCCTACTACCACGCGCGATGTGTCGACCGGAGGACATGGGCTGTCGTTGAATACGGCGCAACAACTACAGCCACCACAACAGCGTAAAAAGTCTCCGGCTGTGTCACCTGGTTTGTCTCCCATGCGCTCGCCCAGAGAGTTCGTGGTCCCTCCGCCGACGATTGTGAGCGTCAACAGCAGCAGCGCCGTCCAGCCTACCGCGTCAAAAACGGCTTCCCCGCCGTTGAAACCGACGATACGCACTTCGAATTCGTCGGCCTCTACACTTGTTCCTTATGGTCCCGCTCCTTGGCCTGCTCCTCCTGTCCAGGCACCACTTGGACCAGCCACCGGCCCTGCCCCAGCTCCTCCACTTTCAATGCCGCTGGCTAGGCCTCCGAGCAGCACCAGACTCTCTCCAACCTCGATAGCGCGTCGCGCATCGAATGATTCCTCTCTCGGGTCGCCTGCCTCGTCTTTTGGCCCAGTTTCACCTGCGGAAGGACAAGCAGTTCTGTCACCGTCGAGGAAAGGCACGCGCGTGTGGGACCCGGCGCGCGGTGTTGAACTATTTAAGCGCGGCTCGGAGGAGGTGCTAGCGCGCTTTTTGAAGATGGGAGCTTGGGAGGACGAGATCCACTAAATTCAAAAACATACACACGCGACCGCCGAATGTCGCCTACTCGCCAAACCACAATGGACTTTATACTTTTCTCTTTTTGAATCTTTTGTTACCCATGTTTATTCGCTTCGTTCTGCCCTTGTCTTGCCCCTACCATTATCCCGTTCTATCTTTCTTGTTTTTCATCCCCTCCTGCCTACCTGCGATTCCTTCCAGTCTAAACCCCGCCATTATGTGTTTTTCCTTTCTTATTTACCACCTCTCTCTCGTTCCCTTTCTCGCCTCATTTTCTCAATACACACTCCTCATTATCACCCGCACCTAATACCCATTCATGAGCAACCCTCAACGAAGTAGTAACCCCACGATCATTTCGTTTCACGCAATCAACTCGGTCTCGCAGCTCACAAGATTACAGTATGTAGATAGATCTTGTTGTTGTCCTTTTATTCGATCGCCTGCCAGCCATTGACTGTCGGGCTGTATTTCCTGTTGGTGTACATACATTTGTAGTGTACGTGTATTCCCATCTCGTCCAATGCAACACCGCGCTTTCTCATCCTCGTTACTTATATGCATCCTTATGACTGGGAGTGGACACATCCTCCGAGTTGCTTTGATTTTCTTGGAAGTTATTCTAAAAGTGCCATCTTTTGAGTACCAGATCTTGAGCATGTGCAGTGCACTTTGCGTCGGTCGAGGAGAGGTGACGTCGCCAGAACGATAACGTAAGTCGCGTCATTTCTTCAGATAGCATCTGACGTCATGCAGTGTCTAAGAGGAGCACTGAATTGATTGCAAGGTATAAAAGCCTCTAGCACTGTTGTGAATCTCATCCAACTATTATCAATTGCAATGTCTAGCTCTAACAAGATTTTCAACGTCGAGGAGGTTACGGGAAAGGAGTATGTCCGGTTCTTATTTGCTCAGGATGTAATACTGGACTGACTGCCCCTGTCTTCTACTTAGCCGTGTTGCGCTTGAAACGACTGCCGCTGAAGCCCAAATTGACGCACCCAATCCGGTCATCGCGCACCAGGTAGAGGTTAACGCCGAAGAGGCTCAAGAGGCAGCCAATCAAGCTGCTGCTCATGCCAAGGTTCGTCGATATCCCGTTTGCTCGGGCATTTGGCTGATGGCCAACCTCTCTACCGCTTTTAAATTATCAGATGATTGGCACTTCGCTTACAGGAGAGCCTAATACGGCTGTTGGGCAACTGAAGAGAGACGCGACGAAGACAACGAACGCCGCTGTTGCGGAGGGTAAACGGGACGTGGATGAGGCCAAGGCTGTCAGTGCAGGGTACGTTGACCAGGCGAAGGCTCTTGCTACCTCGGCTATTGAGACGGCCCAGGTAAACTCTTTTTTTCTACGAGTAGTGAGAATCGATGTTGAACTCTTTTTTTGTGCAGTCGTACCTTCCTTCAACAATAGCTGGCAAACCCGTCGGTGAGGCCGCGTCGGACGTCGCTTCGACTGTCCAGCAGAAAGCCGGAGAAGCCTATGCTATGGCCAAAGAGACGGCACAACCGCATATCGAGAAAGCCATAAACACAGCGCAAGGATACTATGCTGGCACCCAAGGACTCCAGAGACATGGAGAGGCAAAGTCAATAGATACACCTGCATCATCAACAGGTATTCCTGCTGCTACGACTGCTCCGTTGGAGAGCGGCCCGTATACGACTACAACTCCGTACCCAGCAGGCAAGGAGACGAAGATTGCCAGTGCCAAAGAGAGTACGCCGACTGCATCCCTCAATTAGTTCCCTTCCATCCCTCTATCTGCTATTTCTATTGAAGATGTAATTCCTATATATTCGAAGAAGGCTTGGTGTAGCATACCTGTAAGGCTGTAATATCATTGATTTCGAACGTTGGAGATTAAAGTTGTTCAAACCTGACGGCCTGAAGGATCGAGCAAGGATTGAGCAAGGATCGAGAGAGATTGCGGTTTGATCTAAGCGTGCTATTTTTAGCAATCCATGGCACCCATCCTTCCAAAAGCCTTGTATATATATCACCCCTTAAACTCATTCAATCATCATCATGGTCTGTCCAGTATATCGTCCCATGGAGCCGTATACTAAATGCAATGTAGGACTCCTTCTTGAACCTCGCCAAGCAAGGCTACAGCGCCTACCAGGAATCTCAATGTGAGTCCTTCATATCCATCCTGGATCCACCACGATCTTGAAGATCGCCGCTGATGATACTCCTCACAGCCAATGTATCGAAAACTGGTGGCCATGAATATAACTCTCCAGACAACAATCGTCATCACTCCGGGGGACCTAACAGTCAGTCTCTCTGGTTTATCTAGGGGCTAGACGTTTGTGGAGGCAGTGGAGCAGATCGCTGACTATTTCATCGCATAGTTGACGATGATGAAGCCGTCCGCACGGCACAGGAGCACGGCTCTGGAGACTCTGATCTCTTCTCCAATGCCCTGAGCTTCGTCTCGGGTAATAAGGTCTGTCGATTAGATTAGATTGTGTGCTCGAGTGCAACACTGATAATGTGCAAGCACCAACACAGCGAGCCCATCGACGAAGAGCGCGTTACAAACGCACACAAGCAGGCCTATGGCGACGGCGACGCTAGCGGACTGAGTGCCCATGCTATGGGTGGCGCCGCAGCCCTCCAGGCAAGTCCACTGCTACTTGACAGGATGCATGGTCTTCAAGGCCCACCCATTTGTTCTAAAAATATACAAACATCCAGTTGTGCTCACGGTCTCTTTCCCCATTGTAACCAACAGGTGCTCCAGAAGTTCACCTCGGGCGGAGGCTCTGGAGGCGGCTCCCAAACGCAGCTCATCAGCTTGGCAATGGCTGAGGCTACGAAGCTGTTTGATCAGTCCGGCGGAGCCGCTTCTGGTAACAAGCAGGACGCGGTCAACGGCGCTGCAATGACCGTTATGAAGCTCTTGGTCCAATCTAAGTTTAGCGGTGCAATCGGTGGAGGTGACTCGGGAGGTCTGGGGAGCTTGATGGGCCTTGTGAGTTTGCACAATGATTTTATGTATCTTTGTACACGCTAACAATGGGATGTAGGCAAGCAAGTTCATGTAACTTATAGCGACAATGATTCAAGAAATACTTCAATGTTCACAGCTGAATGGATGACAGACAATGCCATGGAATTCTTGTATTGGAGAAGATTGCTATGTAGTAAAAATACAATGGTGCAATAATGATACAAATAAGCTTTAGGCCAAATGATCGCTAGAGTTATAGTGTGATGGCAAGACAGAACAGACAGATGATAAAATAGACAGACAAGAACACGAGAACAAGTATTGACGATGCGAAGAATAGATTGAATAAGTCGAATGCAAAGAAGATAAGTCCAAAGAAAGGGAAAGCTGTGTCATGACTTGGTTGTCACATAATCGGAGCCCGGCATCGACACGACAGAGGTAAAATCAAAGAGAGGAGTAGGGGTTTGTTTGTTCTGCATATGGTCCATAGAGAAGTCAAGGTTCGAAGAAGAAAAGCTTGTGAAAAGCTCGTCGGAATCATCGCCGAACAACTCGTTAATGTCGGATACCTCGAACTGTTGTTGGACAGCGGGAATCTCCATACTCGGCAATGGCGAGGGTGTCGAAGGTTCAGGCGTTGAATTCCTCGACGATGAAGAAGATTTTCTGCTCCTCGAAGAAGTGTCTGAGCTGAATGATGAAGTTCGAGAGTTTGAAGAAAGGGTTCTTGGCGAAGCGGAGGTGGTGGAAGGAAAACTTGAGGTGGGCATACGCCGAGGAAGAGGTGAGATCTTCCGTGATGATGTGATCAGAGTTGTGCATGGGGGTGGAGGCGAAGATAAGAGTGCATTCCTAGGAATTGTTGTGTCTGATCGCATAGGGAGCTGGAATGAAAGCGCATTATATGAAATTGGTAGAATGTTTAGAGTAGGGTGTGATCGGAGGGATGTTACGATGAAAGAGTCGTGACGGCCTCGCGGAGGAACGGTAACAGTGGCAGAAAACCAGTGTTCTTCTTTCTGATAAGCCTTCGACTTCGGTGCTCGCCTTTCTGTAGCTCCGAGTATATTCAACTTCATATGGAACATTTGGGCGAGCTCATTCACGTCAATAGGTGGAAATATAGAGATGGCCGGTACTGTGGCCAGCGTGCGCCTCCATGTGGGCGAAGGAAATTTGAAAACACCATCATCAGTAGGGAATGGGTCGGGACCATTTTTGGCTGCTGTAAAGCTGGTAGGGAATGCATGTGGAGGGCGAAAGTCGTCGAATGCGTCGATACATGAGGTTGCTTGCGAGAGCTGTACGTGAATAATGAAACGTTGAACAATTTCAGTCTAAAGTGGAGAAACTTACATCTTCATCTTCACCTTCACCTATGCTTTCACTTGCTTGACCCTCGTCTGACGATGTGGTCGATCTATCAGGACTAAAGGGATTCATCTCTTGCAGGACACTCAATGCTCGTTGGAGAGGAAGGTCGCTTGTAAGCCTTTTCAAATTCTGACCATCCTTTTTCGATCGGTTTCGATGGTTTTGGAACTACATACCATACAAGTTGAGCTAATGGAATTTGAAGGAATCAATGGACATACCCAGACTTCGATTTGACGCTTCGACATCATCAATTTCTCGGCCAAGCTTTCTTGATGCTTGGCAGAAGGATATGCGTTGTGTTTAAAATATTTCTCAAGGACAGGGGTGTATTGCTTCTCAGATACAGAAGTCAGAAGATGATTCCAAAAGACGACTGGAGATCTCACGTTGTTAAAGGGCTGCTTCACCTTGCAGGATACAGATTTCTGATATTTGGCCACCTGCGTCACAATAGAGGAGACCTGTGCCTGGAGCATCGGCAGGCATCGATTTTCAAACCGAGCTTGATATACCCCATGCAGAGTCGACACATCGTACATGGTGGTCGAAGCTTTCAGGTAGGCATCATTGTACGCAGATATATACCGGCTTTGCAGTTCGCAGATCCGGTCTTCAAAACACCGCAAGATGTTTTGAACGAGGTCATCAGGTATCTGAAGCTCGAGAATTGGTGCAATTACAGCTTCTGGGAAAGGCAGAACGAGCTTCGGCATGGTCGAATCGAAACATGGACGATGATGGGAAAGAGGTGACAAATCACTAGCCCTCTTCGCCTGAAGAGAGGAGGCTAAACGCTGGATTTCAATGAGGGCATTCCACTCCACGGCATTCACTTTTGAGGTCATGGTGGTGAGGGAGAACAGCAAGGAACAAGTGACCTACCCGACAGAACCGTGCGACCAGGAGACAGTGCGGAGTTTTAAATAGACAATGCGGAGTTCGACACAGTGAGGGAAGTATATACACCAACAGGTTTGCCATTTTTCTTCCCCAACCACCAAAGTTCACCAGCCATGACGCTCAAACAAACGATACGAACGTCTTTCAACAATTTCTTTCTGTCCTTGGGCGACAGTACAGCGCTAAACGCCTTTCTTGGGTCATGCAGCGAAATTGACAAGACTATCCGGACAAACCACGAACTGCTGGATGCGGAGACATTGGTCGTAGCGCATAGTTTTGCGTCAGTAATTGGCAACGTCTCATCAGACATCCTTCAACTACAGAAATCAAGTGAGGCCCTTTTCCAGGAATGTGTCACCGACATCTCCCGTATTCTTAACGAGCAAATGAGCAATCTCGCTATCCTCGACGATCAGCCAGGGCATAAAAACGGTCAACTTGTTCGTATCCTACTCATGGATGCCGCTGACATTATAGAGTACAGGGATCAACTCATACTCTGCGTACATTAAGCCGTCGTATGACTGGCTTCTGTCGAACCTTCACAACCCATATCCCTCGAAAGAGGAGAAGAGGGCTATTTCCTGTCGGGCGAATTGCCCGGTGAAGGATGTCGATGCCTGGTTTATTGATGCGAGAAAACGGATAGGTTGGAATAATCTGCGCAGAACTGTCTTTGGAAACAAACAGGACCGTATCATCGCTGCAGCCACCGATTTCTTTAGGGCAGGGAATAAAACTCTCAGCGAGGACCTAACTTGCTCTATGTCGTCGGAAACGCCCTTAAATGACTATTCCGCCGCATTCATTGCTATGAAGGATGCCGCCGAGTCTCTGTACTCCGGCAGGTTCGCTGAATCGCCGTCCTTGATTGAGCTACTCAACAGTGTCAGAGAAACACCGGTTTCTCGGACTAGTACAGACAAAAAGGCTGGACATAATCGCTCGTGGTCTTCGCAGTCTAGCAATATCGACCTTGCTTTTACCTATCCGACACCACAACCTTCTCCAGATTCTCAAATAACATCAGCGCCGTCGACGCCTATCGCTGCGCCAATTCCACTCTCAATGCACTCTCGTAAACGGCGACAATCATCAAGCGATGGATTTGAAGAAGATGGAGAAAGTCAGACTCGCCATCAAAAGCGGTCTAGGTAAGTCTTCATACGTGATGGACCTGAGTGGTATATGTCTCACGAAGATACACGCAGGCATGACACATTTGAGCCTACGGAGACCGAGGCTATCGCGAGCTTACCCTCACCTGCTACTACTATCGATCTTACAGAGGACGCCACAGAGGATTACCAATCGGCAGTAGAGGCCCTTGCTTTAGTACCTACTGCCATGGATGCGCCTCCTACGAAACGCAAGAGACGCTTTTCCGATGGAGGCGACCGTCGGCCTACGAAACGTCCACACAATGCATTGGTCGTACCTCGTCTTCAGACAGTATCGGATCCTTTCCCTCTCGCTAAATCATCTGAAACAGATTCTTTCGATGAGTGGTTCCAAGGCATTTTTGCGGCCGAACGACAACTTAGCATTGCAATCCCATCGCCTGCAAACCTCGAAGTTCCGGAGTCTCTCGATTCTGTTCCTCTAGATCTGCATTTCCATCAATACGACTTTTCTCCCTATAATCCGGAAATACCTCTGATAGAGGATCCTCTCGCAGGTTTCGAAAGTGGTAAGCGTCCTCTCACATTACTTGTTCGTACACTCACGTGTGTTGCAGCGACGCCTGGTGCTTCGCAGACTCCCCTCGAACTATTGCAACCAGCTGAGACCTTGGAGAAGAACAGTCATGGGCTTTTCTCTTTTCCAGATTTTCAAGGTATGAGCATGCTTAACACGCTAGCCTTTCGTATTTCCTAATTGCCTCTGTAGGATTTAACTTTGGTAGCTTCCCTCTTAACCCCGACTATGATGTCCTTCCCACTCCCTTTGTTGGGAACGACTTCACGACTCCGTTCGACCCGGCAGCACCTCTGGACTTTGACACTGATGCGTTCACCCAGTCAACGATGCAATCTAGTTTCTGGCTGTCCGATCTGGTTATACCGCCCAATGACATTTGTAGCGTTGAATCCTACCCGTCCTACAATATCAAGACCCCAGTTTTGGGCAATTTCAACAACACTATTCGTCAGGAATTCCCAAATATGGAGGATCAAGATGCCAAACGCGCTCGAGCAGAACGTTTGCGGGAAGAACTGCGTCTAATAGAAGCTGAGATCTCTGCATAAGTCCTCTCGCCCATTTCTCATTCAGATACTATCATTATGCTTTCATTATTGTTATACCCTCATCGGATTATGTTTTGTCATTGCACCTGCTATCTTGCTCTCTTGCTATCCATCAAGGCTTTTTTACATCTGTAATTATACTACCATTGTTTTCCATTGATATACACATTATGTAGTATGACATACTTGTTACTTAGTCTATCAATTGAATGATATTGACATCGAAATTTAACTAATGCCGACCTGGTTGTCCAACATCATCCTGAATCTTCCACCTCCCGACTTCACGCATAGTCTCCAGGTTTCCTGTCTCCAACTCTGGCGCATCTAGCAGTAAACTGACCATCTTCCATGGATCCCTCCCACCCCCATGTCGAAGCACCTCATGTTTATACTTTTCACCAGTATTCCGATCAAGCGGGTCACGGGAAAAAACGTCGCGCCATACTCGTGAAGCAATAGCACGATCGAAGAGGTAGGAATAGTATGTCGCACCATATCCAAAGAGGTGCCCAAACTGTGTCTGGAAAGATGTACCAGGTACGTGGGGTATGAGGCCCCGGGTGTCGTGCAGCTTCGCCAGCTCAGCGGTAGAATCGAAAGAGGGGTCAATAACAGCGGGTGAGTGATAGACCTGGTCTACGGCCGCAAGAAGGATTTGTGAGTAGGTGTCGATGGAGTGGCAGGGATCGTTGTGGTGGTTGCCGATTTGTCGGACTGTTGATGAGCCGTCAACGTCGAATAGGGAAAGGACTGTGGGGGAATTGAGGAAGTGTTCCATAAGGATAGAGGGTAGTTCGACAAAGTCGGTGGCACAGCGGGTGCCAGCTACGTTCTGGTATTCTGTCCTGCCGATCATAGCTAGAGGGAAACCAGTCAAAAACATGGCGCAACAGCAATTGAAGTAACTTACAATGCATTGCATGACCCATTTCATGGAATAAAGTCAACACTTCATGCCATTCAAGAACCGTTGCGCCTTTCATCACTGTCGGTCGTGGAAATTCACAAAGCAAGACAACCACAGGAAGTTGGAAAACGCCCTCTTGGTTAGGAAGACGATGTCGCTTCACAGCTTCAAACTCTTCCGACTCCCGTAGCCGTAGCTCAGCTCCTTCGATCGTGCCATCCCCTTGCTGGTCATCATCATCCGTCCGACGCGAGCAGCGGACAGTGTAGTGAGCAGCACCACTGGGCTTCCCTCTCCGAGAAAATAAGTCTGCATATATCCATCCAATAATACCTTGGTCGTGATCAACAACCTCTAGTTTGTGAACGTCCTTGTGCCAAACTTCTCCAGAGTCAGAGTCAGCTGGCCGTAATGATATCCCGTATAAATGTTGGAATAAACGAGAGAGCCCCATAAACACCGTGCCAAGCGTTAGTGGTGGTAGTGGTATAGGTGGCGCAGGGGGTTCTGGTGGGCAGTAGAAATCTCTATCCCATGCCTGGATTGTGGGTAGTGATGACATGCCATGGTGAGTTTGTTTCCGTTGGCTTAGAGTGTGCAAAGCGCGCCGAGCAAACGGTCGAGTATGTTTAAGAAGCGCGTCAAGGAAGTTGTAAACGTTGTCTATGCCGCGGACGTTGAGGTAAATTGCAACGACGAAGTTTGCTTGGAAAGCTCACCTGGTGTCTTGGCCATTTTGTCGTCAAGGGTCATGTGGGCAAAACTTTCACGTCCAACTAGCCGTGCAAGATCAGCTCGTTTTCGTAGGAGGGATTCCAGGACCCCAATTTGTTCGGGAGTGCTAGAGTTAGCTGCAAGGTAGACTCGCCGTCTAGGCTCTTCATCCGGTGCAGAACGCATGATCATATGGGCTTGCAGTGAACCTGGATAAACAAGAAGGTCACGCTGGGTGAACTGTGCTTGAAGTTGCAGCCTGACCCCCATTCCCTTGTCTTTTAGTCCCCCTAGCTCCGAAGGCTTTATAGACGCTGGAGGGCGAGGCGCATTTGCTCCTTCGAGAAACTGGCGGCCGAGAATAAGAATGTCAGAGGACAGGGACACGAATTTGTTGCGATCTGTAGGAGAGAGGTCGATTCCCGATTTCTCAAAGTCGCGCCAGAATATCAAGGCGGTCTGGTATGCCTCAGGGCTGAGGGTCCTGACTATGGAAGGATCTGACAGAACGACCTTGAGGACCTGAAGGGTGATGTCAAATGCGACGGGAAACGATGAGAGAACAAGTTGCGCACCTCGTACAGGCCAACATGTGTATTTAACACATTCATAAACTCGCACAGCGTTTCGTATGCCCTGTTAGCTGCATCCACCCATATTCGGTCTGGATGAGCATTCCGGACAAGTTCAGCGAGGTCAATGACACCACATAGCATGTCACTGAGGCGGTCAAGATTCTTTACGACCTTGAGCAGTTCGTCCCGCGATTCCCGGGCGCGAAGGATGCGATCGGTAAGCAGTTGAGCGCGAGCGACGGTGGAATCTGCAAGAGATATCAAAGCGTCGGGGCGGACAAGAGAAGGATGGCCGAAGAGTCCAGTTACAGCAAAGGGGGACTGGCGGAAAGTGGAAGACGGATTGTCGAAGACAGTTATCAGAGCCTTGTCGTCGACTGAGGCTGGTATGTGGTGCTGTACTTGGGTGGCCAGTGTTCTCGAGGGCCGCGACGAATCATGGTGCGCAAAAAGGCAACCGCGGAATCGAAACCTTGGTCTGGATGAGAGCGCCTTCCCAACCGACCGCGCGTGCATAGAGAGACAAACGAAAGACGATGCCAACGACGTTCAAATTTCAAAGCACTGAAGTACTGACACTCCAGATCGAGACCTATTCTAGATCGCATCCGCACGTGACATACTTAAACTTACAATCATCCTCTCCTCATTGGCTCACTGCAGCTCCATCGCCACCGTTGGCATTTCTTCAACTATCTGCATTATCATATAGTATGTGCAATACGAGTTTCAAATATTATCAACCGCTGTAAATACCATGCTCGCCCAATGTGTGATGCAAAAATGAATGATGGAAAAATGGATGAAGAACGAGATGTCAAAAATTCGGCCACCAGGTAAATCAGTGATCGGTCCACCGCCACCCACAAGCCTATGGGGAGTTTATCGGAGAGAGACTTCCTTCCAAGCCCTTTGTATAATCCATTGCAGTCGAGGGCCCGTTTGTATCCTCACTGAAGGCGGCATGCCCATTAGTTTTATGTCCATTCATATCGGAGGAAGGTGTCGCCACGCTAGGAGGATCAGGGGCTGATGGACGTGGTCCTGGTATCGGCTCAACTGCATAAACCCAGAATTTAGACCGTTTCTTGCCCGCTATCTGTTCCATTGCAATCTCCGTGGGTTTGAGCGCAGCTGCGCCGGACGTTTTCACCCTGACGCCATTCGCTAGCCCATGTGTCTCCGTGGTGGTCCCGTCGCTTGACTGTCCGCTCACGTTGCTTTCTTCGGTACGTGCCCGCTTTCGCGGTGGCTCAGCGACTTCAAGAAACGACTCAGCACCTCCCAGTCTTGAAGAGCGACGTTCGCCGCGCCAGAGTCCAGAATCGGAGGAGCCGTCGCGTTTGCCATTAGAATTTACCGTTGACGTACGAGCGGACCGTCGAGTACCTACAGCTGGACCCACGCGTCCTCTTCGAGTACCATTCAGGTATTCTTGTTCGTACTCTTCATCCTGTCGGTCTTCTTCCTGATAACGATACTCATCTCCATCATCCTGTTCTCCAAAAATAGGAAGTTAGCCCAGAAGAGTCATTATATACCCATGCCGATGCTTGCCTCGCTGTCGACATCATTGCCATACACGTAATCCGGTTTCTGTGTTTGTCGCCTTGTCCGCGTCTGCCTCACCTCTGCCTGAGCGAGAAGGAGCTTTTTTTGTTCCAATTTCTTTCTGGCTCGTTGGACGCGCTAAATAGGCAGAAAAAAATGGGATGAGAAATAGCCCAAAAAAAAATTAGGAACCAGGGAAAAAGAGCAGTGAAGGCGTTCTTGAGCGGATAAATAATTTAGGAATTGGCCACTGACCGCGAGCTCCACATCAATAGCCCCAATTCTTGCTTCAAGGGCCGCAATCAATGCGATGTGTCCATTTTCAACTTTCGTCCTTTTTCGACCATTATTAGATTCGGGAGGTGCCGACGCCTTCAAGTTATCAATTACAGCAAGGTATTCTTCCCTAGTAGACGCGACAGTCTGGAAAGTTGCGGTGATTTTCCATGGATTCGTAGACGTGTAGAGTCGCGGCGAGTCTGCAAACCCAAAAGAAATTGATGGTCAGCATTGCAGGTTCTTGTAGGACCATAATACAAACGGCAAGAACCGGGTCAGGAAGGGAGACAAGACAGAGATTAAATGATTCGCGGGCAAATATACGCAAATAGGAATGGGACAACGGATGAAGAGCTCGAGAACGACTGTGCACGGACCATCTGCAACCCAGAAACGTTTCCGATGACAGTCTTGACCGATGGGTTGTAATAGTAACCTTTCTTGACTTTTTGGGTCATTTGCATCCAGTGGTGCTACAGGGGCATGGTTCTTCTTGTGCTTATTATGCACCACGCCCCACGCGTTATCAATCGTGGCCTTGATCTCAGGAGCGTGGCACAGCTGCAGTTCAACGAGCTGACGCAGGATTTTGAG
Organism: Galerina sulciceps; assembly: GCA_023014345.1. Lineage (NCBI taxonomy): Eukaryota > Fungi > Basidiomycota > Agaricomycetes > Agaricales > Galerinaceae > Galerina > Galerina sulciceps. The sequence goes on from JAEDXJ010000042.1 coordinate 432,616, forward strand.
CTTAAAGGTCGAAAAATGGAGAGGTCAGCCTTTCAAGCAACTCAAGGTGCGGGACAACGAATGAACCCACTTTAAAGTCCCAGTCTGTGGCGAAGAAACCGCCTTCCAGGCCTTCAAAGGGATCCACGTTTACTTTCAGATTCTCATCCCAGAAAATGGTTCGTTCCGACGACTTGAAGTACTCGGAGAGCACACTCGCCACAGTCGTAGAAATTTGGTCGGTGCTGCAGTCACGACGATTACAGTCAGCCCATAGCGCCAGCGATTTCTGTGCAGTATAACACGCGATTACCTCAAGTTACGCGTCTGAGGCTTGAGATTGACAATAAACTGAACCAAGACTTGTGTCACGATATTATTTGGCTCTCTCAACGTAAGTGCCTCTTCTAGACTGCAGAACATAGAAACGCCATTGAAATGAGTCCATAAGGTCCAAATTGACAAGGGCTACCCACTCCATAGGTGATTCTAATCCTTCAACCTTGTGGCGTAGATTCGTGAATTTGCAGATGAAGGAGTAGACAAACAGGGATTCCCAGCGGCCAGATGGATGTGTAGCATTAGAAGGCGGACATTGATGACTCTTTTTATCACTCTTTGGATAGGTAGCCATCTGCAGGTCGCAATGAGACGCGACGTGCCTGTGCGGAGCAGGACAAAATGGTAGTGGAGGAAGAGGGCGTTTGAGGTTGAAAGATTAAAAGTAATTGATTCTTATAAAATCTATTTTCTAGTAGAATGTGGAACAAATATATTACAATAGCGGCATCATACTTAGGCACCAATTTCCCGGAGCTGTAGTTTCTTGCTATATATCTTTAGAAAATCACTGCCAATTCAAGGACTCTCTTTGCCAATACGTCGGCCAGCATGTAGAGATATTTGAATGCGTAAAGACAGCAGACCAAAATAAATAAACCGAAAATTGTGAACTGAATATTATCCTGGTCCAACCTGACACACAATCGGATATTAGATCAAGCAAAACACAACAAGGTTCTAAAAATTACCTTTGGGATGTCGTGATGCTCGCTGAGAGACTCGAGATGAGCGTTAAATTCATTTACGCGATCTTTATGAGTCTTATGGGCAAGCTTTGCTATGCGTTGCTCGAGCTGTAAAAAATAACGTCTGAAACCAGGTAGATTCTGGGAGGCGATAGGGACATACGCGACGTTTCTGAACCTCTTCAAAACGTTTCTCTGCGTCAGTTTTGCGACTTGAACTGCCAGCAAGAGCAGGCGAGTTACGAGAACTTCCGGAAAGGGATTTTTCGTTGTCGTCAGATTTAGACAACAAGTCTTTAACAGTATCAAGGCTCTGATTATTTGAAGCTGACTCGATTTTGGCCTTGGACTTCTTTTTCTTCCTATTGTAAGCTTAGTGTATTCAATATCGATATCACGCACTCGTATACTCACTTTTTTACTATACCGCCATCAGCGACCCCTCCCTTGAGCTTAAGGGAGCCACCAGGGCGAAAATCGTAATCCGACATGGGAGAAGATGAAAGGGAGTGTTCATGGACAAGTTCTCGAAAAGGAAATGCACGTGCTTACACGAACTCTTGTCACCAGGCCTTGGCGCTCGAGAAAATAAAGCTTGCAGCTGCTTGCTACACCAACTCCTTCGCTCGTCTTATTTTTTGACCAATAAGATGGCAGTTCTATCCTCGCCATTGGTTCTGATACAATCTATTCCCCCGGTCACCCGCGTCTTCACTGCTGCAACCATTCTATCATCCGCTTTGTATGCTTACCTATGTTGGAAGGGTCTGGCACTTCAAGCCGCGTCCTACATGACAGTTGTGCCAGGCTCTGCCTTATACGCCCCCTGGACGCTCCTGACGTCAGCTTTTGTTGAAACAACTATATTTGAAGCGAGTGAAATTATTCGTGTCTCGCGACTCTGCTAACCTGCGCCTCGCACAGTTCATCGGAACTTTGATCTTTGTACCCGCCGCACTCAAGTATCTCGAACGACTTTGGGGCAGTGCCGAAACTATCAAATTCATTGTGGTGTCTATTGTTGCTTCCAATATCATTGCCTTCGGGTTTAATTGGATCGAATTCATCGCAACAAAAAACGCAGACCTGTTCCTGTGAGTGCAATATTGCAAATGCCTTGAATTGACCAGAGTTTTGATCTCTTTGGCGCAAGATATGGAATGCATTATCACGGTCAAATGGCTTTGCAGATATCCCTCCTCGTAGCCTTCACCCAGCTCATACCTGAGCATCAGGTTCAGCTCTTTGGTGTCATCAAGGCCAGAGTCAAGGTCAGAAACCTCTGAGTATGTAGTCAAGACTTTTAACAAAAGTTAATTTTAATAGAGCTTGCCAATGGCGTACTTGACGTTATCGACAGTATTGTGCATCGTCGGCTTCCAGTGCCCCTGGATTATCATCCAGTTTGGTTGGTTTGTCGGTTGGATATATCTCCGCTTCTACAAAAAAAATCCTGGAGAGTCAGTTGGAGGCATCGACACTTATGGTGATAGGAGCGAAACTTTCTCCCTGATATCGTGGTTCCCACCTTTTATGCAGTAAGTCCTTACTTTCAACGATACGAACAAGATCTCTAACGCTCGAAACCAGCTACCCTTTGACCCTTCTGGGAAATTTTGTTTATTCATTAGCAACCCGTTTCCATCTTATCCCATCCTCTGCAGCAGACGTAGAGCTTGGTGGATATGGCCAGGTCCCTGGTAATGCGCGTGCAGAGGCCGAAAGGCGAAGGTATGCCTTCTTACTTTTTTGTTCGGACCAGAATCTCACCTGTTATTTATGCAGAGCTATGGCCCTCAAAGCTTTAGACCAGCGACTTGCAAATAGCTCTTCTCCCGTCGGCTCTCAGTCGACAAACAACCTTCCCTCACAAACCCGACCACCCCAAACATTGGCCCGAACAGATAGCGGAGTTTCATCTCCACCTCCACCCAACGGACGCGTTCCCGACCGTTCCAAGAGCACCAGCGAGTCTGATGAACCTGCAAAGAGCAAGTCCGACATCCGGTAAATACCAATTATCTCTCATTGCACCTCGCTATATCGTATGTACACCCCAAAAATCACTTTACGATAATTTCATTTCATTTTCCGCCCTAATGATAGTTCGTTGAATATAAGTATTGTAGCGATGTCGGATGTAGGATGCCATATCGCTCAATTGATGCCACTCTGTCCGCTAAATATGAGTGTCTATTATGTAAGCTTGAATCAAGCAATACGGGTTATTTCAGGGAGAGTGATCGCTCCGCATCCTTCGTCCATGTCAACATACTCTGCCTCTTCCGCATGGTCTTTACAATCTCCTAAATCTAACGGACATGCTTCGATCGGAAAACTGCAGCACACAGCTGGCTTTACACCTGCACCATTCTCCGAACCATCCCAGAAATCGTTGGCGTCAGCGAGGTTACTGGATGATAGCTTGAATTTGAGCCCAGATGAATTATTCACGAAGCACACTGTATCGGAAGCGAAAGCCATTCAACAGCGTTTGAGGTTATTTATGCATTTTCGTTAAAAGTTCTGCGATAATTGACGTTCTATGTCTAGAGCCGACGCTGAAGCAAAACAGGAAGAGCTGCGGCTAATGGTTGGGTGCGTAGTTCCTCCACAATCACGCTTGACGACGAGAAAACTTAGATATCCACAGAGAACGGTACCGAGACTTACTACAAGCTTCTTCATCCATTATTTCTATCGCATCGTCGTCTCAGCGTGTGCTGGCAGCTCTACTGGAGAGCAATGAAGCCATTGCATCTCAACATACATTACCTGTCCCCCAAAATTCTGCGGTCATAGACGGCCTAGATGGTGCATTATATACTACCAATGTCGCGTCATTATGCTAACCGTACGGGTCTAGACAGACATCTGGCTACATTGCAAGTGCTTTCTGCGCATATGAAATTACTTCTCGACGCGCCAGAACACCTATGGCGTCTCATAGAACGCAAGAAATACTTTCAGGCTGCTTGGCTATTTCTACTGACTCGTGTCGTCCACCAAGCTCTTGTGCGAAATGATGACAATGATGAGCAGTCATGGGTGACTGAAGGTATTAACGTCCTGGTAGGCTTGAAGGACTACACCTTCTAAAGCTTTGAATTCTAATCTTATTAAAAGACAGAGTTTCCCCTTGTGCAGCGTCAGTGGGATCTGGTATCCCAGTTCCAATCACAGATTATTCACAAATCTACTTTGTCACTGCGAGAGGTGTCCGCACCAACTGAGGTCAGTATATCCCGAACTACTTTTGTCCTCCTACAATGACGATTTGTTAGGAAACGTGCGCTACTTTGGTTACCCTTCATCTCCTCGATTCAAGGCCGTTGAACGAAACGCTCGCCGCCCTATTATTGCAGCGCTCAAAGACATTGCAATCACTTCTTTCTTGGAATCCTTCGTTAAAAGGCAACGGCCATCCCTTGATTCCTACACCGCCGGTACCAGTTCGTGAGGTTACTCAAGCCATGAAAAATGCACTAAACACAATATTTCAAACCATGTGCACTGCAAGAATTATTTTTCATTCGGAAGGTCCTCAGAGGTCCCTTGTAATGCGTGTCCTAGAATCGATCCAGGCAGATTCAGATTTAGATTTTCAATCGAATCGCCTACCAGATGAATTGTCTCTTTCCACACAATCACTTCTGACTCATCTCACTTCTTCAGCTAATGTTCAACTGCTCCCACCCAGTCTCAGGTTCTACAGGCCATACGTTGACTTGACTTCGTCTTCGACATCCCTGCGACAATCCCAGTTTTCTCATAAACTCCAAGAATGGTTTAACGATGCTTCCGACCAATGGCAGCAAGCCGCTGGGAAATGGTTCTCCGGTCTGCAATCCGCTAAAGACGTCTGGAATTTGAGAGTGTCAACCAAGCGTTGCATTGTCGGATCTGAACTCAAAGAAATGGAATGTAATCATCTGCTGTCAAATCTTGATTCCCTCTGTCACAAGAGAATTATCGCGATTTGGCAGAGAACGTTATTAGATACCGAGCTTAATTTCAAGGATCGCTTGCGAGCAAATGTCTTTACCTTGCGCAACAAAAGCATGACAGGTCTGTCAAACCTTAATTTTTCGATATCTCATTTAATTTATGTCTCACTGGCAGATATCTCCCCAGTGGATTTCTTGTTCCAACCACCGCCGATACCCATTCTATCACAGACTGTCAAGTCCTTCGTTGATACCCCTTTCCAAAAATATCAACTTTCTTTGAAACGGCAACTCGTTTGTCGTTCTGGCCAGCTTGATAACGTTATCTCCAGCCTTGAGCAGTGCGCCAGAACGATTCAACACGACTTCTACCACCTCAAAGCTGGCGCAGACGGAGAAACTATGTACGAATCGAAATTTTCGTTATCTTCCCTTTACCCACTCGATTATCATCAGACCGCTCCTCCAACTACTCAAGGAAACTTATGAACCCAATGCAACGGCACTATCTACAAAGGTTGTATCTTTCGTGGATCAAGTTGCCATGGAAGCAATAGATAGCCCTGGTTTGCTTTTTTTGTTGACGTTGCGTTTTCAACACCCTTACTGTAAGCCTTGATTTAGCCACCGACACAGATGGACTTGCATTCCTAAGCAGAACCACTGCCGATCTCGCATATACCTCCTTGTTTATTCAGAATATTGGCTGCAGCTGTGAATCAGCTGAAGGTCGGCACATTATTATTTTGCGAGCAGCTTGTTCATCTCAGTTTCAGATTTCAAGCAAAGGATGGTGTTGATTAACGATAAAGTTTTTAGAAAGTGGAAGGAGATCACAATTAATCTTATTATCCAAGAACGTAAGCCACGTCTCCAGAAACGCCCGCTGCCAGCTACAGGTGGACTTTCTCCGTGCCTTCAAATTTATAGAATTAATTGAGTCTGGAGTAGGTGGCCCATCTTCCCACATTCTTCAAGCTTTACTATCCATATGCGATAGTGTACGCCAATTGGGGGCATTTCATCTTCCAGTTAGACAAAATTTCATTGGACAAGAACTGTTGCGCTCCCTCATCATGTCCTGGTTTGGAGTGGGCGACGTTGGAGAGCAATCTATCGACGACATAGCATTTCTTAAAAAATTGTCAGACCAGTATGGGCCAGCATGGGCCGATACCTCAGAGCTTCTAGCTAGGATTCTAAAAACTTTTGTATGTATTATCGACTCAAGGCTGTGCCGTTTATGTCATAAGTCTGATGTGCCATTTACTCAAGGATTGCGATGATGTCGCTCTTTCCGGTCTTGAAGAGACTGCGTCAGATTACCTTGCACGGACACAAACTCTACTTTCAAGCCTTCTCCCTCCTCCAACGCTAGCCTTAGATGCGCCACTTTTGCAGTTTGGCGGTCCTTTACAAGGACAAAACCATGACTCGGCAGTAGATCTACCTAAACCCAGTCCCCGCTTTGGGATGCTTTTGGTTGGCAATGCGGATTGTTAATACATTTTAATTGAGCCCACTTTGTGTTTATCCCAATATTTTCAAGGCCCTCGGTGCCCAGGTGAGCTGAAACTGCATACCTTTTAGTCCGCCGGTGTCCTGACGAGGTCAAGGAACGTTCATAAGCCAAAGCTTGTGAAGGCTGGACCTAAAAGACACATGCTCTATCGCGAAGAACGTGCAACATTACACTCGTTAGGCAATTCGTCCCTGAAGCTCGGTTCTGCGTCTGCCAGACTTTATTCATTGTCCCACACCGTTGACAAACTTGGGGGGGGGATTCTTTAGGTAAATTCACTTCCGCGATATATCATGCCTTATCGCTGGCTACGCAATTCAGGGAAAGGCTTCGGCTGAACCTCGACGTGTTACAGGTATGTCGACGACGCAGCTCTGGTTTTCTGTCTGAACGAATGCGGTTAGATAGTGGATTTGGCTGTGAAATTTGGCTTTCATCAACAGAAAATAACAGATTGTAGTCACGAAAATAAGTAGGTAAGTCCGGCGTTTCTACAACCTCACCAACATTCTTGACCACCAGGGTTGTTTTTGTTCAAGAAAAAAGATATCACTTGGTGATCCGCCCTCGAGTGGATGAACATCGCATATGTATATCTGACGGCTGAATGGCCAACGACAGTAGATTTTCATTGCCATTTTACTATTCCTCGCAAAAGAATGCCGCTTTATTCTATTGAAAGCTATACAGCGAGCAGGCAGGATGCTTTGTTGTCTCTCGCGCATCTCAGGCCTGTGTTCTTGACTTTCCATACTATCGGTGGCCTTGTCGGACTACCTCTGCTCGTCCTCACCTTCTTCTTGTCATCCAAGACTCCCCGACAACCGGCGCTCATCAATTTTTGCATTGCCTGGTCCATCAGCTCAGTCTCTTACTCCCTGACGTCAGCGCAACACAGAATATTATTAATGCCGATCTTCTTACGACCTTAATTAATACAGTGCTTTGAGAGGCAGTGTCGCGGATGCTCCGACTTCGTTATGCTTCGCACAGGCTGCGATGATCTACGGAGCGCCTCCAATGTGTGAGGTGTTTTTTTCCAGCTAGCACAAGTCTGACACACCATCATGTATCTCTAGGTCGGCGTCCGCGATGTTTATGGTTGTCTTACAGGTTGGCTTTCCTTTTTGTCCACACTGGTCATCACTGAAGCACCACCCTAGATATGGCAAACGTTTCAGGACCCGACGAACCGTAGTGTATATGCAAGGCGCCACTGCTTCCCAGAAAATTTTATCGTTATCTTCGTAAGTTTATTTTCTATGGGATCTAAGCGCATTTTTCAACTCGTTTTGTTTCTTAGCGACTCGCTATGCCTTACATCATATACATTATTTTCTTCGTCATATCTATCGTGGTGGGCTTAGTCGAGTGCTATGCAGGTCTTGGCTGAGTTCTTTTTTAGCTCCAGATCAAATTTCCCCAGTCACTCGATCGAAGAAATGGTCTTTACTGCACTGTTGCAGGTATTCCCTTGTGAGTTGTCAAGTTTTCTGACGTCGCTCAGTTCTTAATTTGAGATCTAGCCGACACTGGAGCGTTCCAATTGTTTCTATAGTGTTTTTGCTATTAATGTTGGTCTTCGAATGTAGGTTCAAGCTTCTTCCTATGCATCAATTGGATGACATCCACTTAGCATACGGCTTACAGGTTCTATCGTGATACACTATTATTTTGCACGGAAACGCATAGTTTCGAGCTTTCCTTTGGCCAGCAGAACAACTTCCTGTGGATTAATTATAAGGATCATACTATTCAACGTATATCTTTTAATTACTTTCGGGTGAGTTCGCAAATGACAATAACATTTTGGCCTCTTTGACCAAAGACAAGTGCAGTGCCAGCATAGTTTTTCTTTCTGGAGAAGTTCAAGTATGGGCATACATGATTCAGGCATCTGGTGAAAAAACAAACTATTTCACTAGTGTGTTTTCGCTTATCGTCTGCTCAGTTCCTTTGGCAGCTTTTGTGCTATTTGCTACACAGAAGGTGAATCCTTAGGGCTGTCGTCATGAATTCTATTTGACTAACTTATTATAGAATGTCGTCTATGCATGGTGTTTCTGGCTGAAAGAGCACTCCGATGATAGCCTGCCCCATTTACGAAGGCCTGAATCAAATAGAGGAATTAACTTGTCTTCGGCAATGCGTTGTGATATTGAAGGGCAAGTGGCGCAGCATACGAGCATTATTCCCTCAGCAATTGTTATAGAAGTAGTAGAAGGAGTCATCGGGTAGCACCTCTGGCTAACGAATGAAGGAAATACGGGTCTCTATTAATGCCATTAAACTGAGTCGGTCGCACAAACTGGTAAATACAAGAAATGAGACTGTCATGCCCCACCACTGATTAAATGATTGAGTGAAGCCTTGAAAGATAAAAACAGAGGTCGACATACACGAGGATGTTATTTCTGGGGCGCATGTCAGCATCAGAACACTAGCGAGGAGACAATAACGTACATTGGGATATGAATTAGCTTCACAAAGTAGCCAATGAATCCCATGACTGCAAATCCAACTGCGACTGCTTTGCAGATTTGTACGAATTCTGAAGCAAGTTGAGTTTAAAGTCGCTTTCGTGGAACTAGGATTATACCAACCCTTCTCTGAAGGTTTTGTGCAACGTGTAAGGAACTGAGGACAAAGCTCCTGAGTAAACATCACTGTAGGGCAACAGAACACGAACCTGGTTTCCATCACGGATGAATTGTTGAGGAACCTCGATAAATTCGCGGATTTTGTCAGACATGGTGAAAGTATAAAAGAAGGAATGGATTGGATGAGCAAGTGTGCTGGCGTCGTAATAAAGGAAATTTCCCACGAGCCAGACACGTTAGCATGGCGAAACATTTTCATGCTTGGCGTCAAGTGGTAACGAAACCTCACCGTATGTAGCCTTTTGTTTTCATTGTTTTCTCCAGACTAATTATTGCTAGTGTACACGTATGAATGTCGTGGTCGGAACCATAAGACGATCCTTAGGCACTCGCCTTGTTCGTTCACATGCGGGAGTCACCACCGTCATTCCGTCTGGATACTTTGCGAGTGCACTATCAACCATCCCTTCATCATCCACCACGAACAGATTCAGAGATCTCGCAGAAGCATTGAAAGCATCGAAAGATTTAGCATCTATACATTTATCCTGTTCCGCTTTAGCCACAGAGGTCAAGAACTCCCGTGCCAGTTTGCCAGCCTCGCTTTCGTCCTCAGACGATGGCCGTCTGTTATTTATACTTCATCTATTGGCAATCTCTGGCCGATCAGAAGATTGGCGACGTATAGAGGAAATCCTTTGTGATTTCCATCCAGTACTGGGAATAAATCCATCGATTCACCTTTATTCTTCGATGCTTCTCCGCCTCGCCAGCGAAGGGCACCATCGACAGGCTTTGAAACTACTATTAACAATGCCGCAACTCCCTGGTCACTTTACTCCGGAACTTGACCAGGTTCATCTCGTTTTGGAAACCTGTGCTGAATCATCCGAATTACAGTTTATGCAGGATTTCATTGCGAGTATGAGGAGGATGGGCCAAAGACCGACTGTCAAAACTTTTACCATCCTCTTTCGCGCGTACGGGAGGTTGGCCGCACGGAAAGACACTATTCCTAGTATTGACCAACTTTCAAAGTTGATCAAGGAGTACGTTCGTCAAGGATTGGCCTTTGAGCCAACCGTCGCTGATGTTCTTTATCAAATTTATGCAGATATCGGTCGGCTTGACCAAGCAAAGGAAATACGTTTAATCTATGAGTCGGTTTCAACGTCTCCACCTGAAAAAAGTCCTACCGTCTTACCCGCACAGAGAGTGCAAATTTTCGACCATATACGTTCCATGTTGCGTAATTCAAGATCGTACTTCGACATGGAGCAAGTCACTCGACGTTTGGATGTGCAATGCCGTGTGGAACACTACACTATTGTTATGAATAACTGTATCAGGTCTGGGAACTACGGTGAAGCCTTCCACATCTATGATAAATCAAAGGAAGCGGGGATAACGCCTGATTCTGCCCTCGTTGCTCCCCTGCTGCGAGTTCTGGGTCAAGAGGGCTCGGAACGTTCCATCGACAAAGCCATGTCCATTTACCGTGAATTAGCAGACGCCCATCCTTCCTCGCATTCCACCACCCCTAGTCCAAAGACATTGAACGATCACTCACCAGGCCCTGATGCTGCAATTTATGACCGCCTTTTTCGTATCTTGATGTCATCCTCCAATTTCGACAAGTGCCTACCCGTTGTTGAGTCTCTACTCGACGAGATGAAAGACCGGCGTTTGTCGATGGACACCAATTCTGTCGGAACAGTGCAGATCTTGTTGGAGATGCGGAGGACACAGAATTTTGCTCAAGCCATGGACGTCTATCGCGAATTCCGAAATCAACTAAATGAACACGGATTCCATGCTATCCTACAAGAGTACTGTCGTATATCGTTTGTAGGCGACCTCGAGGTACCCTTAATTACACAGTACTTCAGTATTGTGAACGACATGCGACTTCTTCGGGTTCCAATCACTTCCAGGGTTTATACGATCATCCTTCACTACGTAGGATTTACGGCAACCAAGATCAAGCAGACAAGTTTTGACGCCAATGATAGTAGGAGGGCCTTTCAACGCCTTGTTTCAACCACCCGACGAGTCCATGACTACCTCACCCTGGACCCCTCAATATCCCCAGATGCAATTTTATGGAACCAACTCATGAATACTTATCAACGTTTGGGTTGTTTTGGCGATGCTTGTAGGTTATGGGAGATGATGTATCTGACTGGGAGGTTCGACCAGGTCAGCGTCAACATTATGCTTGATGCTTGTGCATATGCCAATCACCTGGCAATGGCCCAATCTATCCTAACCAAACTGCAGAAGACTGGTTTTGCCTTGGATCTGCGGAATTGGAACACCTGGATAGAATGCCTTTGTAGAAATGGGAAATTTACTGCTGCGGTGGAGGTCGTCTGCATCGAGATGGGGAAAAATGGTATGGTGCCTAACATTGAAAGCATCAAACTTCTGTTGAAGTTTGCGCGAAGAGATAATATTTCTCCTGATTTTCTACTTCAAATAGAAAAGTCTCTACCTCAATTGTGGAAATGTCTTCCCAAGGAAATACGAAATCCGTAATGCATTACTGAGGTATCAACGAAAACAATAATCAGTAACATATGAACGCTTCTATGATAATCAATAGCAGATGAATGGTTATATAATATACAAGTGTAAGGTGCGTGGTTGAGCATCGCAAATGGTAGGCTGGGTGAGTCATCTAAGGGAATTGAAAGCTGTGTAAAGTCTAAATAAAAACCCGTTTCAACACTCTATTGCGCCAATTCATCAACAGATGGGCAGTCGCACTGAAGCAAGGACAAATTAGTCAATACAGTATCGCAAATAAAAAATGGCGCTTACAATTAAATTAAGATCTCCGTATGCTATCGGAGCAAATCAGTAGGGTCCTATTGTTGTAATGTAAAGAAAATATTACCATCGTCAATTCGTGATACGCTGGGCCAGAATTTCTTTTCACGCAGCCAGGGTAATGGATAAGCAGCTTGCTTTCGAGTATATGGGCTGTTTGGCAGGTATATGAGCAGCGTGGAAGATAAAAAAAATTGGATAGGTGTTAGCCTACCGATTCCAGTCTTGTTCAGACGACGTGATAACGGAAATAGGGTGAGGGGCGTTCTTAAGTAGGTTGTTGTCCTTTGGTTGCTTTCCCGTGATGATATCCTCTACTTCTTTCCGTATCGAGATCATAGCATCACAGAATCTGTGACGAAATGTCAGCATTGTTTAATGTACAATAGCACATCATTCACCTATCAAGCTCTTCTAACGTTTCTGATTCAGTCGGTTCGATAAGCATGCAAGTTTGAATTGGCCACGAGCAGGTGGGTGGATGGAAACCGTAGTCCTGAAAGGTATCAGTAGTGAATCCGACAACAAGGAGGTGTTTCAACACACCTGCAAACGTTTGGCAAAATCGGTAACTTTAATACCAGCAGACTTGTCAAACTCCGCCAAGTCGATAAGAAGCTCATGTGCAACACGTCCATTTTCATTTTTATACCTTAAGCTGTAATGACCTTGAAGACGAGCAGCCATATAATTAGCGTTGAGCAGCGCAATTTTAGATGATTCCACAAGGCCGTTGCCTCCCAACATCTTGATATAGGCCCACGAAATCAGGTTAATAGAAGCGCTTCCAAACGGCGCTGCCGAAACAGCCTCTATAGCTTGCGCACTGCGTATTGGCATTGCTGGGTGACTGGGAAGGAATGTCGCTAGATGTTCGGCAACACAGATCGGTCTGGGACCTGACATTAGAAAGTAATGCCGTAGTTTCATAAAGGTAATTACCCGACACCAGGCCCACCTCCTCCATGAGGACTAAAACCGTACATGACCAATATGTTATTTCTTGGACAGGCACGGGGGCTTACATTGCAAACGTCTTGTGGAGATTCATGTGGCAAACGTCGCCACCGCAAGTAGCAGGGTTTGTAAGGCCAATCTGGGCATTGAGATTCGCGCCTGCGATTAAAATTAAGGTGGTATCAAGGACTGCTGAACCTGGGACGAACCGTCAAGATAAACTTGACCACCATTGTTGTGGATTATATCACATGCCTTATATGGGATTAGTCCTGTCATTGACAACATCATACAACATGAATTAGACTCACATCCTTCACACCGTCTTCAAAGACACCGAAAGTCGATGGGTATGTAATCTGTGAAAAGATATAGCCAATAAATAAAAAAGACAAGGCACATACCATGAACGCAGCAAGATTAGCTTTATGTTTTTCTGCTTTTTCTTGTAGGTCTTCAAGGTCGAGGTTGCCGTCGGGATGGACTTTGACAGCAACAACTTTCAGCCCAGCCATAGCAGCAGACTACCGATAAGGTGAGAATATGTCCAAAGAAAATAAGCTTTCCTTAACGTACAGCTGGATTCGTACCATGGGCACTGACAGGAATCAGGCAAACATCACGATGACCTTCTCCGCGAGATTCATGATAAGCGCGAATAACGGCAAGACCGGCATATTCTCCAGCGGCGCCCGAATTGGGTTGCAAAGAAGCTGAGTGGAATCCAGTAATTCGGCAGAGATCAGCTTCCAGTTCCTGTCGTGGTGTTGATGATTAACTGACATGGTAAAATGCATCACGTTCACTCACTTTGATGATCTGGTGGTATCCCTGTACCTGCTCGTATGGTGCAAATGGGTGAACCGCGCTAAATTCAGGCCAGGTAAGAGGGATCATGCTACTGGTACTGTTCAGCTTCATGGTGCAGCTTCCTAGAGGGATCATGCTGTGGACAAGACTCAAATCCTTAGAGGCCAGGTGATGTATGTAGCGGAGCATTTCAGTCTCTGAATGGTGCTTATTGAAAACGGGATGTGGCAAATACTCCGAGGTCCGCTGCAGCGCTGGAGGTATGGAAGTGAGCTCCGGTTCATGTAAATCGGCCAGTGAGATTGGCTTTGCAGATACTGCTGATGAGAAAATATTCAACAAAGCAACGAGATCTTCTGGAGAGACGCTTTCGTCAAAAGTAACACCAACATGCTTATCGTCGATGTGACGGAGATTGATCCCTGCAGAAGTTGCCTTGGCATGAACCAAACTGGCCGATCCGGCTACAGATACATCGAGCCTGAGAGTATCGAAGAAAGTGGCGTTGGTGAGTCCGTAGCCCAAGGCCACAACGGCAGATCTGAAAACTTCAGTGAACTTGTGGACCCTGGTAGCAATTCGTTGAAGACCAGCAGCCCCATGGTAAACGGCATACATGGCAGCCATGTTGGCGAGGAGGGCCTGACTCGTACAAATATTACTGGTAGCTTTCTCCCGACGAATGTGTTGCTCACGAGCTAAAGGGGGAAAAGGCGCATGAGCGAAAGCAGGATCCATCAGATAATTTTTACATACTCTGCAAGGACAACCTATAGGCAAGATTACCCTGAACATCGCGACTTCGGCCTATAAGTCTACCAGGCATCTTGCGTTTCAGTTTGTCTGTGACCGCGAAAAATGCGGCATGAGGACCGCCATAGCCTGCAGGCACACCAAATCGAGCAGAATTTCCAACTACAATGTCAGCACCCCATTCGCCAGGGGGCTTGATCTTCGTCAAAGCCAGCAAATCAGTCGCACACACAAGAAGTCCTCCGAAAGAATGCACGGTTAGCGCAAGAGCTTCGTAGTCCTTGATGTTTCCATCGACATCCGGATATTGAACCAGGACACCACAGGCATCTGACCGAATGGCTTGCTCCTCTATGAGAGAGATTGCATCGCCAACGACAACATTGATACCGAAGCCTTTCGCACGAGTGCGAAGGACGGCTATAGTCTGAGACGTAACTCCGGCATCCACCACGAATGTTCGCTTTTTAGGTGCAGAAACGAAAGCCATAACCATTCCTTCAGCTGCTGCAGTAGCTTCGTCCAGTAGCGAGGCATTTGCGATGTCCATCGAGGTCAAGGATGTGACCATGGTCTGATAATTCACGAGAGATTCCAAACGTCCTGGTCGAAGATGAACTAGCAAGACCTTCAACTTGAAACGAAATCCATACCTTGAGCAATTTCCGGTTGATATGGGGTGTAAGGAGTGTACCAGGCCGGGTTTTCCATGACCTTGGAGGATTTATAGGTAAATTTCGGTTGTGGGGATGAATTTATACGCACATTGCGAAGAATAACAGGGGGAACAACCGCGCAGTGGTAACCCATGCCAATGTAGCTTTTGAACGGTTTATTCTGACCCGCTAGCTGCTTAGCCCTTGCATTAAGTTGAGATTCACTGTAGGCCGGTATAGACGTGTTGTCGACGGAATGAGTAGACACTCTGACTTTCGAAGGGACAGTGTCTTCGACAAATGCATCCATCGACTCATACCCCAGTTGGGAAAGCATCTTGGAAGTTTCGGCGTCATCAGGGCCAATGTGGCGCTCTGGAAATGTGTCCAATGGTGCAAAAAGAAAAGCTGGTTGTTTGAGACTCGCTAGTCCACGAAGTCGCAAAAGAGATCGGTGGGCATATGAACGAGCCAAACGCCCAAAGGCAGGCGCGTATCGCAAAGTCGCCATAGGTTGGCACCAGGAAGAAGGGGGTCGTGGAGGGTGGCAGAGTTGAAAGGCCAGCAGACAAATTTCCAAAGGGTCGCAAAAAAGTTCACCGAGCCATTCACCGAGTAAAATTGCTATCGACGTAATTGGTTGATAAGAGGACTTTTTAGTGGATATCGAACCATAATTTCGAGAAAAATAGGATTTCTTGTTGAGGGATAAAAAGCATATATTGTAAACGAGATTTGGAGAAAAGGGTAATTTTTACATAGCGGAACAGGGTAGACAAGTGTGTCCATTAAGCGCGCGACGAATATAGATCCATCCCAGAGACAAAAACTTTTTCTGCTGGCTCGGAGCAACGGAACTCCGCGCTCATAACGGACACGCGCACGTGATGTGACACTTTCAGTGACGGACGCGATTTTTCTAATTTTGAACGTACTGCCATTGACAATGGCCACCTTCATAAATTTAAGTAACCGCGGAATGGCCACCCCTCCTGTATATTATCGTCAGCAAAATCAGCCGCCTCAACGATCGAAGGCGGACGTGAGAGATGACTACGAACGTGAGTTTGTTGTTCTTGCAACAGGTATTCTCAAATGTCTACGTATTTTCAGGTTGGTACACCGAAGTCGTTCCAAATAATCGTATGTCTCTGTCCATTCGATCTGGGATTCACTCTGAAGTTAGTTGGGCGCTTGACCGTCTTTGTCGTCTTGTCCTCAATGAGAAATTCGTATTTCTACCTGGTGTTATTGACGGATTGTTCGACTGGCCAGAGTGGTATGTGACGGAAGGCTATCAGGAGTTTAAGGACTGCGACACACTATTTTCTTCTCGGCCGGAGCAGTCACTTCAGCACCGTTTCGCCCTTGAATCTCTCTTCATACTTCGCAACGCTGCATTTCACGAACCAAATGCTTTGGATCTTGCAACGCACTCCCACACATTACCTTTAATTTACAATGGCTTACACAATCTTGATCATGCAAAAGACGAAAACGCCGAAGCGCTCCTCAATATTATCGACCTTTTCCATGTCGTGGCTTCGCACCATACAGTGCCTCACTCGGTACCGCCAAAGTCGAACCCGATTCCGCCGTTATTGCGAATTGTGGCCGAGTCTTCGAATCGCACATTGATTATCACTTCCATAACAGTACTGACAACCCTGTTCTCGAATCCCGCAAACGGCGTACACCTTTCTGCTCAATCTCCGGCGTTGACAGCCTCTATCCGGTACCTACCGCTGTTCATTGACAAGCCATTGGTCCATGCATGTCTCAATTATCTCTATTCCCATATCTCTCATCCACCCATGGCTCGAGCTTTTTTGCTCCACCAAGAGATGCCAGGTGTTCTAAAAGTGTTAGCAAACCTTTTGCTTCAAGAACAACATTCGCTTGAAAAGTCCTTCACCCTTGATATAACTGGTCCTATTCATACTGTGTCATCCACATCACAATCGAATCGTGATCACGAACTGACGAAGGAAGAGTTGGATAACCTCCTTTTAAAACCAGAACCCCAGCGTTGTTATGACTGGTGTGTTGTCACAATTATCGTTGTCGCTTCTATTTCATATCTCTGACAGGATGAGGGCCATGTTCGTTGCAAAGGTCGACGGGGAATTGACTCAAGTGGACTTCTGGAATCTCTACAAAGACGCTTTCTCGCCATATGCAGACCAGTCGCAGCTTCTTGTCGCCTCAGATGTGATAAAAAATGTCACAAACGTCTTTCCCCAAGCTCAAGCGATGGTTTTGCAGGGACCTGTACAGAGATTCGTTGTACGGGGTGTAGACAGACGCAAGGAGTCAGCGGTCAGTGAGCGATTTCGGTGTCAATGGAACCGCTCTCAATGTTCAGCACAACCATTCGGATCGCCTGCTGAACTATATGAGCACGCTCTCCTGCATTTAGAATCAGAAAACACGTCCGAACTCCCTTGTCTGTGGTCATCTTGTCCTCAGGCACTACTCCCAAAGCATGCTCTGAGCTCACACATTCTTACACACCTCTCCAGTGCACAACCATTGCAGAAGCACCCCTCGCAGAGTGATACAATAACATTACCTTTTGAGCACTCTGCTTATCCAATAGATAATCCTACCAGTCGTCCAGTTCCACCTCCCCGCAGAACAACAATAACATACGAAGTCCCCATCGCTGATCCCCCGTCAACTTCACTGACAGCTCTTCTGATTATCCGCATTCTCTTCCGCACATCTTTCGCATCAGCGGACGCTGCCCCGCGAGTTGATGCTGATCATTTTGGGTTTCCTGGTGTGGTTGAGGACACAGATGACCCATCTGAAAACTCGGACATGACGGATGGCCCAGGAAGTGCAGATGAAAAGGAAGGAGAAAGACGAGGAAGAAAAGCCTTCAACGGTATCAGGAAACTCCTGGAAATGGTCCGCATTCGGGATGAGGCCTTAATGAGCTGGGTAACAGAAATGGTGGACACCGGTATTTGATTCAATGATTGCTAACTGGCGCGTTTTTACTGCTGCGCTGAGGATTTAGCATGTTGTTCATCAAGTATCAAAAAAATTGTATCCATTCTCAACATGAAATCCTTTTCTTGCTCTCTGGCTAGTTGTTGTCTCTCATCCTATTCACCTCCAAATGTATGACAGTTTAATGGTCTACATCATGATTCATGGGCTGTTTATTGTCTATGTAACAACACCATCAATGTCACCAATAGAAGGGCAATGTGTGTACTATTGTAGCACAACTTACCATAAATTTAGAGATGTATCAGAGATATTTTTTGAAGGATAAACACTCAATGAATATATATCATTCTTCGTTAGGATTGTCCCTGTAATTGTCCTTCCACATTGCATACATCCTTCTTCTACTTGAATCTCGGGTTTCTGCATCACTTGCAACTTTGAATACCCTCTGCAACAATCTCTTTTTTAATTCAGTCCCACCTACTGGACCTTCTAATTCAGCATCGCTATAGCATGCATTGGACACGAGATGAGAATAGGAATTGGAATCTGGAAACAGGCGGATTCGTTTTGATTTGGGAGGTTCGTCATCACCATATGATTGGGGAGCCAGAGCACCAAGAAGAGGCTCAAATACAGCTGATTCTATCCGCTTATATGTTATGCTTGAGGGAGTTCGAGCAGCAAGGACGATGAAAGGCTCAAATAGTATGGCCAGTGGCGCGGATAATGGAGAAGACATAACGCCGAGAGCATTGTCGAGCTCTTCAACGTAGATATCAGCTATGTGATAAGACAAGCTAGCTGGCACACGAATATCACCAGCACTGGCATTGGAGTAAGTAAAAAGTCGACTCTGAACACCATCTCTTACCATAATGGTCCGCCCTCATTCATCAAGATTTGGTTATATTCAAGGCATGTTTCCTTGTTCCATTTTGCACGTATGAGAAGTCGAAATGTCGCATTGACGAATCGACGTATCAGCATATAATATTTGTCGATTCTAGGAGGAAAAGAGACATTGAGCCTGCAATTCAACATCTAGGAAGATTCGCAAACCGTAGGCGATCTATTCCGTTCCACTCGCGGACAGTCATCTCCCAAAAACCACGTAAAAACGCAAGAGATGCAGTGGTGGATGTAATTGTCAATATCAATTCAGCTAGCTCTGTCGCCAGAGCCTGCTGGATGAGGGGTTTGTCAGACATCCAAAAGCCTTCTCTATGACATTAGACGGGAAAAATTGCAGAACAGAGCAAGAACCTACAGTAAAATATGCCTTTCCATAGTTTATCCATCTCTGGCTTTGAAATGACGCCTTGGACATCGGAGAGGAAGACGGATAGATTTTTGATGGCCTTGTCGCGCGTTTTCTTCTCTTAATACAATTCAGTTGAACAATCACGTTTATGCGGACGTCGTGTGTAACATACCCGTAGAGGCGAGATATTTTCCAAGAGGGGGCCCTGCAGGTTGGACGGCAGTCATGGTAGGGTGCAAGCTTTTTTTGAATAATTTTCAGATTCCGCCGAAATATTTATGGGCAGCATCGCGATGTCACGGTGCTTCAAGCAGCCAATACTATGACTTCATACATACCTCTGTTACATTATTATTTAAAATCTTGTCAACTTCCTTTCCATGTCTAAATCGCCAATTACTTGCCATGGTATTCATGCATCTTTTCTTTTGATATCTTATTCACACAACATTTGCGCAGTCCTGGACTCTTCTACCGGCAAACCTGCAGAAGGTGTCCTCATTCGCCTCCAGCAACTCGAGGTTTCCAAAGACGGAGGACCTGATATCTTCCATCCCCTGGCTAAAGGGTGGGCATTTTCTTAAAACTACTCTGTCACAACAGGATTCAATTCGCCTTTCTTCAGGACCACTAACACAGATGGAAGATGCCTAGATCTCCTCCCTCCAGCTGGATCAGAACTGGCGAAGAAGGAGAAGACGAACCTCACCGCTGGTCAAATATATAAAGTTGTTTTCAAAACCAAAGAGTACTTTGACCGAACAAATCGCCAATCGTTTTATCCGTGGGTTGAGGTGTGTCTGCCCTGTTGAGTCGTCGTGAAGTTCTGTCTCTCATGCCTCTTATGAGCATAGATCACCTTCACCATTGAAAATCCAGGAGAGCATTACCATATTCCATTGTTGATCAGCCCATATTCTTTCACAACCTACAGAGGCAGCTGAAAGCTAAGCTTACTGATAATAGGACGATAGTCACGTAAAATTGACAATTAAGCACATGTATTATAGTATGTAAGAGTCTAATCAAACACAACTGTGTCGGATTATAGGTCTCGACATTCTACGAATCTACCCACCAGCATGAAGAAAGTCTTAAACCGTGTATGATGCACAGAGCGGAGGGATAGGAATGTGCAGCCAGATGATAGTGATGGGGCAAAGCAACGATGAATGAATACAAAAGGAAATGCAAAGACAATATGAGAATTCAAGAGGAAAGTTATCGCACGAGGACGCTGTCATACTGAACGCCTTTAATGTTGCTCCCGCGCATGGACATCTTGACGTTGCTGAGGAATTGGTCACGGCTCTTGCTCATTTCCAGAGCAGCCTCTGAAAAAAATTTTAAAAATTTCAGAAAAAGATTTGTCGTTTCGACGACGCTGTTACCTTTGTTTAAAGGATCATCCGCGTTTGGCTCAAGGAACAAGTATTGCAATCCCACCATCACGGAATTCAGGTTGAGCACAGGTTTCCAATCCTCTCTCAGGATGTTCAAACACACATTTCCCTCTAGATCCACGTTCGGATGATAAATCTATCAAATTTAAAAGGCCACGTTAGCATGTGCATGACTGCCTTATGGTATCAATAACGTGCCGTTTGCGTGCACTTGACCTTTGGTGGGTCGTGTGGGTAGTTGGTATTGATGGCAAAGGAGAATGTGAAGGCTCCGCCTTTGTACATGCCTGTGCCAACATATCAGCGTTGTAGAAAAAAATTAGGGAGAAGATTGCGCAAACCTTCGTCTGGTGTGATTGTCAGGGTGAAGTTCAAGAGATCTGCGGGATCTGGGAAATGAGTGGTCATGGTGGATGGAAGGTCGAGCTCTGTCAGGTCTAATTTTGCAAGCGAGAGTGAGCACAAGAGTCCAATACACGACAATGATGTGCAGGAAAGTACCTTTCTGAACTCGGATTTGTGCCGCGCTCGTCTTTGGCTTCTTCTTAGCCGCTGCATCCTCGTTCTTCTTCATGCTCCATATCTAAAGGAATAGAAAAGAGAGGCCAGTCATTTTCCAAGAGAAATGGGAAGAATATGCAAAACTCACCTTTATCATTGTGTTGGGTGAATGGTGGTAAGCGTGTAAGTCGTGAGTCAAAGGTGGTAGTGGTAAAGCAAGCGGTATAAAGCAGATCCAAACAAGTCACACAGACTCAAGCTGTGCCGGATGGTGGCTGTGTTCCAGAATCCCACATGTTCTCTTCCTCAAATGTTCGCCTCTCTCACTGATTTGTAAAGACTGGGTAGATAAGCAATAAGCTCTTTCTAGCACTGTACTCCACCTTCCCTGTCTTGCTTCCACCATGGTCATTCAGGATATATCTAAAGACCTTCCCGTGATTGATCTCGATGTCTTTCTGACTGGACCTGCCGGTTCCGAAGTCGTCATCGAAGAGTGTAAAAAGGTGCTCAGTTAGATGACAAAAGCAAGAATGTTTCTGACAGAGGGTTCCAGGCTGCCAATGCTCTCATCATCTATGGCGCCTTGGTCTTGCGTGATTCTCGCGTCTCCGAGCAGGATAACTCGACCTTTTTGGATATGATGGAGGACTACTTTGATCAGCCTGCGAAGGTGTTGAAAATGGATGAGCACCCAGAACTGAGCTATCAAGTTGGTGTCACGTTGGAAAATACAGAGAAGCCCAAGTGTGCTGTAGACGAGCCTTGTCTCCGAATTATCGAGGCTTTGGAACCGTCTGAAAGGCCATTGGATATTAGTGGTCATTCCCCAGATCCAAAATGCAGGTTCTTCTGGAAAATGAGCCAGAAACCACCCTATGAGACTGAGTTCCCTGGCCTGAATGCCCAAAATGTAGTTCCCCAAGCAGATTTCTTGAAAGAACAATGGCCAACCACGATGGAGCGATGGGGAAAATCGATGAAAAATGCGTGAGTTAGTTCCCCTCATCGTCCTTCGTTCTAATACAAAATACAGTGTTGCGGATCTGGCAGATATGGTGGCTATAGGTCTTGGTCTTCCTACTGAGACTTTCAGCCAAGCTGGGAGATATGGGTTCGTGCATTTTCTTCTAACTCCCGGATGCATATTAAGATATCCCAGTCCTCATTTGCTAGCTCCTACTGCTTCTGATTTAGTTAAATACGGGAAAAAAGATACTATTCTAGCTGGTTTTCATTCAGACCTCAACTTTTTGACCATACACGGACGCTCAAGGTACCCAGGTCTCAACATTTGGGCAAGAAACACGGGCAAACGCATGGCTGTCAAAATTCCAGAGGGCAGTAATTTGTTAGTCCAGGCAGGAAAACAACTTGAGCATATCACTGGTGGCCTTATCAAAGCTGGATTCCATGAAGTTGTCGTGAATGACCAAACACTTGAAGTTTGTGTTTCTTATGCCAAATCGTTCCTTGTCAATTAATTTTTTTGGGTCCAGGTCATTGCGAAAAGGAAGGAAGCTTTCCCAGAGAGACCTCTCATTCGCATTTCATCAACTTTCTTCTGGCATTTGTCCTCTGACTATGACCTAATCCCAATACCAGTCATGGTAAATAAGGCCAGGGAGCTGCGAGCTGAACATGCCAAGGCTGGGTCATCAGATGGTGATGAGGTTTACTATGAACCAATGAAGGTTGGGAAACAGGTTGCCAAGTAAGTCAACTGAAATTTGGGCTCTTTTCTTCACTGATTCTCTTTTTTCTACAAAGTGAATTAAAACACATTGCTCTAATGGCATGACACATAATTTATGAATGATTACTAGTCAATTGCTTCTGAATGTCTATTAATATATATTAAATCAAAAAATTTCCTTGAATACAGAAGCTGGTAAATCCTTCAATGCTGAAGGAGAAGTCCGTATGCGCTCAATAACAAGCACAGACATAACTATTTCATCTAGATAATCATGGCCTTGAGGGGTAACATCTAACCTCGTAAAATCTGAAGGACGCCCAGGTCGACGCAGTACTGTAGAAGGCATAAATCTAGCTAGGTCGTTTGTGACTAGTTTTTCCTTTCCCAGGAAACACTACAGGCAGGAATCAGCATTTCAATTATTAACACAAGTCTTTCAGACACATGAAACTTGCCGACAAGATGGAAGAGCTTGCCGCTGAAGATTCTTCCCAGTGCAAGTTTACGGTGCTTGGGCCAAGGTCCCCTTTGCTTTTCCAGAGATAGGACTACTTATCACTTAGTTGTGAGTATTTCAATATGTAACATAGCACTCACTCCTCCACGGAAAACCTTCGGATTGGATTCGACAATCTCGTCAATGGGACATTCATTTCCGTGTAAGCAAACCGTCCCTAGCCTCCGCGAGCCAGGTATACCCATTCTACAGGAACTTGATTATTAGTACGCCATCTTGATGAAATCCAGCTTTCATACTCGAAGTCGCCTACTATTTCTCCAACCCAGCCGTCTCTTCTGACAGTGGTGATATAGGAGAAAGGGGTGAAACAATTCATGTTAACTGAAATATAGTATGACGGATAGTCGTTCAAGTAGTTGGGAGGGCTCATAATCATGCTATTGGCGGGGTTCGTTTGTGGTATAAATGTGTAAGTGACTTGGGTTTTTGGATGTTTCTCCAGGTAACTTGAATGCGAGTGGAAGAACTCAGTTGTCATCTCAAGCCGATCAAACTTGTGCACTACACAGCGCACCGTGGTGGTGGTGGCAAAGCCTTCGAGGAGCTTTGCGCCAGTGACCCTTCAATTGAACTCATTGAATTCATCGTGGACAACGACAGTTTTGAGTCTTTTCTACAGATTTGATTCATTTCAAGATCAGAGTGATTGAATGCAGACACTTACCCTTCTGGTAAAATCATCACGGCTACAAAGAGCGACGAAGAAAATGTCAGTGGCCGATGTACACAGCAGTCAATTGCAAGGCTGCGTAGCGTAGTTGTACGTCATTTGACCATGTCTTGAATCACTACTACAGCGACCAAAAATAGCAAGTAACGTTCGACGAAACAACTGATCAGTAAATTTAGATCCTGTGTATTTACATCACCAAAGAAATCTATCATGTAGCCGAAGGTTAGAAGTAAATCTAAAAAATGGGTATATCACTGTAGTCTAGAAACGCGACGATGCGACAGTCCTAAAACGCAGTGTCTGCTGACAAGGCCCCAAAGGCCCGCAAAACACTTTGCAACTTGGTGACCATCTCCTCCCATTCGCTTTCAGGATCAGAAAGTGCTGTGATAGCACCACCCGCGCCGATTATCCATTCCTCCGAGAACTCGGTTCGATCGTCTGGAGGTCGTACGTTTTCCTCATATTTGAAGCAGCTGCGAATGGTCACAGACCAATCACCAGCTCCACTGACGCACCAGTAACCGAAAACTCCAGAATAAATTCCACGTTCATGATTTTCTAGCTGCTGCAAAATCTCGACGCTGCGTTTTTTCGGAGCTCCTGTCATGCTACCTGTAGACTGATAAGCAAAGATAATTAAGCGGCCATCAATGACTTACCAGGTGGGAGGCTCGCTTTCAGAACTCTCCAACCCAGTTGACCCTCAGAGCCAGGAAGCAATCGGGCATCGTCGCTTAGTTTCCCTTCGATGACACTAACGAGCTGCCATACAGTTTCGTATTCCTCCACCGAACAAAACTGCTTGACTGCAACGTCCTCGCCGACGACACCATGTAAATCATGTCGAATGAGGTCTACAATCATCAAGTTTTCAGCTACCTCCTTGGGGTTACCCACCAGGGCTTGCTCGGCGACGGCGCGTGTGATATGTGGGGCTTTGCGAACCGTCCCTTTAATTGGTCGAAGTTGACAGACTGAATCTGGAGACCGGGAAAAGGAAAGAAAGCGCTCTGGCGATGAAGATAAAAGAGTCGTTGGGTGCAAGCGGAGGTAGGCAGAATGTGGTGCTGGATTCGCCTTCCTTAGCCGTTTATAACGCTGCCAAGAAGTCGATTCAGAATTGAAGCTCGAAGGAATAGAGATACGTGTCTGGGCTGTCAGGCATAATTCGTAGGAATCGCCTGCATATAAGTGCTCCTTGGCTTGTTGTATGTTCGAAATGTAGCGTTCTTTATCAGGAACAGTGATGGTCGGCTTCTTAGAAGAAGTGAAACCACCAGAACAGGATGATGTCGATGACAGTCCCTCCAGCATGGCAATTGTTTGCATAACCCATGTGTGATCGTTAGGTACGATCGATTGGACGAATGTAAGGCCAGTTTGAGAATCCACAACGATGCTACGTTCGACGAAAACAAGATTGACATCATAGTGCTGGTTCTCCGTAGCCGTACAGGCAGACCGATGTGGGGAAATATGCAGCGACTGCACACCCAACTCATAGCTTAGAGCTCCAACTAGACCGCCCCAGAATGGAAGATCTGCGTTTCCATCGCTGATTGACCGCAGCTGCATAAATTTGCCCAACCATGCCCAGACGTCTTGAGTACCAAGTTTCTCGTAAATCGTACTACCATCCTTAGTGAGAGACACATAGGTATCTCCAACCCTGTATTTGATCTGAAGAGTTGAGGGAGAAAGGCATGCTATGATGGAATGACGACCTGGTTGGGACGCCGACTCAAGCAGTGCGAAGTAGGAGGATTCATCTGAAACACCCAGTGCTTCACAGATATCAACTACCGCGATATTCATCCGGCTCAAAGACGATACAGTGACAGCAAGGCGTTTTTTTGGTGTAGATAATGGTGACGGGGCAGTTGGGTAAGGCCACGAATGGCCAACAGGTCTTTCGATCTTTCTGCCAAATGTATTATTTTGCCGACCACTCGTTTTTGTCCATGACTGAGCCAGACTCCAAAAGTTACGGACCACTTGTAAACCTCCGCCTTCAGTGCATACGGATTCTGGATGGTATTGAACTGCCCAAAACGGACGGTACTTATGGCGAATGGCCATGACGACCTTCCCGTTTTCTTCATCGAGTGCCCAAGCAAGCGCCTCCACATCTCCACCTTCACTCAATTCCACATGAAGCGAATGATAACGGACAGCATTAACAGTGCCAACACCTTCGAAGAGATCTGTCGATTTATGATAAATACGCGACCTGAGTCCGTGTTTGACCGTATTCAGTCTTTTTAACTGAGCACCGTGTTCGATGGCCAGGCTTTGAAGCCCCAAGCAAACACCGAAAATAGGTAAAAGATCGCAATCTTTCAATATCCATAGATCCCTGACGACTCCAATATCGTCAGATACGTCAGGAGAGCCTGGGCCCGGACCCACGACAATGGCGGAGAATTGCGACAGATATGGTCGCAATTCCTCTATCTTGAAGTCGTCGTTTTTTATGATTGTTATGGAGGCGCCTGAAATTGCCTGTCGGCAGAGTGCAGCAAGACTGTAAATTCAAATTGAGTCCTTGTCAGAATATAACAGTGTTTGAAGACGTACTTGTGCGTAAACGAGTCGTAGGAATCGATAAGGAGCAACCGTGGATTCCCGATGGTCATCTATGGTATGTTCTGCGGGTACTCTGATGATGCCGTCCTTCAATGGAGTGTCAGTGAAGACGACCTGAGATGTGGGTTTGACCGGGCAACGAAAAAAAAATGCCACTCGCAAGATAAATTATGATGCGATCGGGAAATGGATGTTTTATGGAAACACACAACAACACGGAAGAATCCCATTCTGGGCGATCCTTGGCGCCTGCCCCTCCATTTGTTGCTCGTTGAATAATGGCAGCTATATTCTCCAAAGGTCTGCTGTAGATCTCGTCGGTCAAGGAAAAGTGTAAATCACAAGAATAAATGATGGAAAGCGTCACATGATGACGATATCATACTGGCATTGGTCCATTGGGGAGGGGCAACACCTGCGAAATCAATTTTTGTTTGTAGTTGTTTACTCTCCTCATAAATGGACAAATTTAAGTGGCTGTGTAATTAGTCATCAGTCCAAATCTGTCATAGACGTTGCCCCTCCCCAGGTCCATCGTCAAAGTTGACCGGTCGTCCTCATCTTACGAATGATTTTCAACCACCATAGTTTCCGCACTCAGAATGGCGTCTCAAGACTCCAGCGTTAATAGTGATTTTAAGAGGGTGAGTTGGACTCGCCTGTACATGTCCAAACACTTCTCCTCATTTCTCTGTAGCTCAAAGCGGTGTGCGTCCCTCTATTAGGCGCATCGCGTCTGACACCTGCGTCCAACGCGACGACATTAGCCCTCCTCGCAGAACTTATCAATATCTTGAGTGGTATTCCTCCAGAACATCTAACCTCAAATCTCATTTCATATGTATTCCTCCCACTGTCGACAATCCTCCAACGCAATTCCTCTGTCGAGATTCCTAACCAGATTTTGGAGAAGATTCTTGTTGCGCTGAGGTTCCTCCTCGAAAGTTGGTGGTGGTCCTGTGACATCAAGATCTGGGAGCAGGTTTTTATGCTTTGCAGTGCCGTTGTTGGTGGATTTGACGAGAGGTCGAACAGCAGAGTACAGCGGCGCGATGACGAGACCAAGGAGGCAGCTACTCGCTGCCTCCTTGCTTTAATGCGTCCTCGAACACCGGAAGACGCCAAGAAGAGGTCGTTGCTTCCTGGGGAAGTCGAGGAGCGATTAACTAGACTTCAAGAACACACTCAAAACCCCCGATTCATCCCGATCGTTGGTCAGACCTTAGATTCCGCTCTAGCTTCTGCTTCATCATCACACCTCCCTCTTCAACGCGCGTCTCTGGAGACTGCGTATTTCTTGATACATCTATACCTTCCAGACCGTATGGTTCCCTCGGTTCTGCCTGGTGTCGTTAGCACGATGGCTAAAATTTGCCTTGGGTTACCTCAAGGCAAGGGCTTGGTCAATGGGGAGATTGTTGCTCAAAGTCTTGAAGTGATGCGAGCCGCCGTCATAAAAGCAATTGGGGACGAAGCGTGTTTAAAAGATGGAGCTATCCGTCGTGTGGACAACCTCGAAGATCTCGTTAATTCAACACAACCCCCATCGTTGGACAATGAAACACCTTATGGAACTCAAAGAACGGAATCATGGCTTCGTGGCACCTCCACACAACTGCATATAGCGATCAACTCTCTATCTTCTTTGTTACCACATCCAACACCATCTGCTCTCCATGGTCTAGTAAAATTCTCGGCGGCTCTAATTCGCTCGACAGCATTGACGCTTCCACTTACTCAACCACTGCTCCTATCGTTCCTCTTGTCTCTCTCAATTTCTGATTACTCCTCAGTGTCATCGGAGGCTTGTCGACTTTTAGCAGAGCTTTTAACTGTACCGTCCGATACTCAAATTCTTTTGCAACGTACCCTCATGACCAATCTCGTAGATAGCCTTAGGGCACTCCCACGTCTACTGGCTATGCAAGCAGATGCGCGGGTCACTCATGCAGCTGGATTGATAACAGCCGTTTGCCACCTTGGATCCAAGAGTGGTTCAGCTGCATTGGTCCCTATTATTGGAAAGGGAATAGGCAAGCTTCTTGGTCCAACTGGAGGAATTGAAAAGTGGGGATGGAATTTATTATCTGTTCTTGAAGTCGTGGAACCTCCTGTTGTTGTTACGAACACGTCAGGCGCACAACTGGCTCTTGAAAGTGACCCAGAGTCGTCTAATTGGGTAGCTTTTCCAGAGTTGATCTTCAGCAACATTTTCCCATGAAACTCGTGATGCGCTGAAAACCATGTTCCACGCCTTGGGTGCTGCGGGAGCCGACTCTTGCCTTTATGCAGTGGACTGGTTTATTAGTGTAGGGACCTCAGGGACCAGTCCGGCCTCAGTCGCTGCCCTTTGGTGTGGATGCAGGTTGTTGGAAGGGATCGCGCAAATCTCACTTTCTGATGAACGGGCAGTATCCCTTTCTGCCAGTCGGAATAGCAAGCGTTTGGGAAAGGAAGTTCGTACTCTGGCCAAGAACATTGCTGAGATCTGGGATAGACCCGATGATGACAGGGATGCTGAAACTGCAACAGCCAGGGAGGAAGACAACCCAGTCTTAGTGCAACATCAGAAAGGAATCATTCCATTGCATGAGACTCTCAAAATTACCAGCCCCTCTGAACGTAAGCGGACGAAGAAAAAACATCAACCCATTATCCATCGCGCACTTTCGCTGCAACTCATCGCTATAACGGCAGGCATCGAACAAGGTCGTTTCTTTCATTTGTTCATCCACATTCTCTACCCTGTCCTTCATTCGCTTGTGTCTCCCGTATCATTTCTTTCCTCGACTGCCCTAGCCACTCTGAATTTCATTACTGTTGCTACATCATACGCATCACCGGCCAATCTCCTCCTCTCCAACTTCGATTACGTTCTCGACTCTGTGTCTCGGCGATTGACTCAGCGGTGGCTTGACATCGATGCAAGCAAGGTCTTGGGGGTTATGATTCGTCTGGTGGGGGCCGACGTAGTGGAAAAGGCTGGAGATGTGGTTGAAGAATGCTTTGACCGCCTGGACCAGTATCACGGATACGGATTGATTGTGGATGGTCTCATTCAAGTACTGGTAGAGGTGATCAAAGTTATTGAAGCTGAGGCAAGGTCAAGTCGGCAAGCATCCACGGACACGACACCTGTATTTTCATCTAGACCGCATCAAATCGCGCTAGCCGATTTCTTTGCCTTTCTACCGTATAGATCGAGAGCTACCCTTCCCGAGACAGACAACACCGATTATGGGCCAGCTCCTAGAAAGCCCTGGGGAGAACAGGACATCGCTGATGAAACCATGGACGTAGAAGAAGACTTCTCCAAAGAGAAACCGATGTCGGACGATGAAAAGCCCCCAACACCAGTCCAAGCTCTGACCAAGCAAATCATTTCTCGGTCACTGTACTTCTTGACACACGATTCACCAGCTATTCGTGCTAGAATATTGTCATTACTTACCCTGTCGGTCCCAGTTTTGACTGAATCTGCCCTTCTTCCATCTGTACATTCTGCATGGCCATTCATCCTAAATCGCTTGGGGGACTCAGAAACTTTCGTTGTAAGCGCTGCTGCTGCTCTGGTTGAAGCTCTGGCGAAACATGTTGGAGAGTTCATGTTCAGGCGAATTTGGGATGACATCTGGCCCAAGTTCCGTCTGATGTTACGCTCTCTAGAAGACGGAGAAGCAACGAACGCCCTCGCTCGACGTGGCAAAACCGGTATCGGAACCGAGTCAGCGTATACTCACTCACATCGTCTGTATCGGTCCATTCTCAATACCATGACATGCACTCTACAAGGCGTCCATGAGCACGAGATGTCTCTATGGGAGGTTATAGTAACATTCCGGAGATTTTTGGGTGCTGGGGCCCACGAAGAACTACAGCAGTCTGCAATTGCCCTTTACACCCAGGCTGGCAAGCTGAACCCAGAATCCGTGTGGTTGGCCTTAACGTCAACAACAGAAGAGCTCGATCCTATCATGGCATTTTTGAAAGCAAACTGGGATATAAAACAGAATGCTGATGTAGTCTTGCAAGGTATACATTAAGCTCCGATTATACATAAATGTCAGTTATATAATGGTGTCACGGTCACTAAATCCAATTTCTGTGGGCAAAGAGACAGATCCTTCATCTTCTGCAAATGGTAGTCGAAACAAGACCTTAGGATCATATCTTCGAAGTTTAACACCAGCTTGATGGAAGAGAGAGGCAGATGCATCGTCACTATGTTCAATTATACTCGATTAAAGAAAAGCACACGACGAGCACTTGAACCAAAAGACTGACACTTTGTATGTCAAGTTATAAACCACGGTCTTTACCCCTGTTTGGATGATTTTGACTGTACACTTGAGGCAGGGGCACCTATTAAAATGGCATTCTGCAAGACTGTCAGGGGAAAAAAATATAGCACTCACGTGTTGCAATACAAAACACAATCCTTCCCTACTCTCTCTCTCCCAGCTTCAAGTAACGCGTTTTCTTCGGCATGAAGGCAGAGGCATTCCGAGATGTTTTGAGTATCTGCAGTCCCATTACAATGGGGACAACCACCTTCGTTACAATTTGTGAGACCTCGCGCGGTACCATTATAACTTTGGGTCACAATTACTAGGGTATGGTGTGTTACAGGCAAACAAACGTACCCTGTTGCGAGGACGCGGTTCTCGCGGACAAGTACAGCCCCAACGCGTCGTTTCATGCAATTTGAACGACGAGATGCGAGGGAAGCCAAAGTCTACGAACTTGGGTTACACCGCTTTCATATTGAGCCTTACGACAAACCATAAAATAGGAATCCCAACTAGGTCGAAGATGTTCAGGGTGCAATAGATCGAGCTTGTTGAGATGTGCATGTAGATCCTGAAGCGTTGTGAATGAGTTAACAACTTGGATCTTTACGAGATCTGCCAAGGCCTGGAGCCCATGAGCCTGAGAACCGAAGACAATTTGGTCATCTTCTTGAATAAAGTCATTCAGAGAGATCTCAACAAAGCTAAATAGAATTTGAGTTAGTGATAATACATCTGGCCAGGAATGACCAGACTCTCGAACCTCTTTGAACGGTTATATCTATCGAGGAGTGGAGCATCAGAACTGAGAAGAAGAAAAAAGGGCCGTCGAATAAAAGGTTCTATCAACTCCCTGCTGGACAGGTCTGAAGTTACGAAATTGTCGCGCCAATTTTCGGTGACGTATTTCAAGAGTTGTATGTGATTGGAGAAACACAGTGTTTGACGATGGAGGAATGAAGTCGGTGCAGGGGAAGGAAGAGGGCTCATTGAGAGGAAGGAGAGATGTTTCGAGAGGCCATTGGTATTCAGCCTTGGGGGAAAGTTTGGTATAGGTATTGGATTCGAGGCGAGAGTGGGGCTTGATTCCCCGACCTATAGAAATAGGGGTCAACCTGACAAAATGAGGGCGGCAATCCATTCACCTCAAAATTCTCCTCAAATCCGCCGACATCAGAATCTGATTGTATGACTCGTACAGATGTAAACCCTTTGGAAGATACTAGGTACTCCTCGATACTAGATTTTCCAGAGAAACGGGTTCCGACAATGGCAATGAACATGGTGATCAAGTAAGATGGGTTGGTGTGAGATTCCGTTCAAACGAAAAATTAAGGCACGGCGTGACAAATATCATGTGCTCATGTGACTGGACGTGCAAAGGGCATGTCCGTGACTCCAAGGGAGTCGCTCCTAATGCTTGTACTCAAAGCCTCTCTAGTTTAATCTGAACCTTTAAACATGGCCTTCTGCAGTAGTTTCCTTCGTTTGGCATCGGATTTTTGTTGATTCCTTAGCTCTTTCGCTGTCTTCGGGTCTTTAGGTGCCGTTGTGCGAAGGTGTTTCACATGCGTTGAAATCAAAGTCGGCATTGCCTTTGTCCTTGAAAGCCATGAAGCGGTTATAGTTGGAACTTGCTCCAACATAGAAGTCAATTGCTGATCGTGCGGGTAGTCATTCTACAGAAACGCGGGTCTTTAGAAAGGGACAAATCATCTCGAATGTGCTCACATCAATTGCAAGTACTGTCACCCTTCGGATGCCCAATAACTTGGCAAAAGCAAGCTCGGATCCTCGTGGAAGGGTAACGAGCTTAACAGGCTCGGCGGGATGACTAGAATTATGAGCTGCCACGAGATGAGGGAGATGATCTATCAACACAATGGGGTCCACGTCTGCTCGACAAACGAAAACGGATTTTAAGGGAGCTGGACTTGTCAGTGATGGCTCCGGAATGGTAAGAATGATTGAGCGACGAGCGTTCTCGGTTTGGATTTCGAGCCGTTTCGTGACCTCGTTGACACCATAGATTAAATGACGCAATAAGGGTGGCGGCTCAACGTCAGGGAGGAGGTTGATATCAACCCTCATCGGCAGAGGAGATTGTCCAGTGCCTTCAGCGAAGTTAAATACTGCAATATTGTTTGTTTCAAGTGGTAATTCTCCTGCAATATCGCCGACCGTCGTTTCCTTTTCCTTGTGGTGTGAATTTTCACTGACTTTGGCAGCACGCTTTCGCTTCCGACTAAGTGCGCAACGAGCGGAGTGAAATTCTGATGCACCTTCCAAGTTTTGGCTCAGATAAGCAAAGATGTTGTTCTGCAAATTCAACGGGATGGATGGCCTGGCTGGTGTAAGTAGATGCCGATGTATGGTATGATAATAACAGAAGTCACCATTGGATGCGAAACGGTGAATCAAGGACTCCTTTAAACACAACCTTTGCCTCCTTGACGCCCTTCGGTTTCGCGCGGTTGGAACGTTGAGTTAAAGTTCGAGCATTCTTGTCGGACATGTTGGATTGAAGGCAAGTTGCCAAAAGCAGCGAAGAACAAACACAGACCGCTTCACCTGCCTTCTTTCTTCAATTTCCAATAAACACACGTATGCACAAAGACGAAAGGCCTTCGGCCACTGGGTTGGGGATTGACTCGTTTCCTGTCGACACCCTCGAGCCTTGGTCTGACGTGGCTTCTTATCGTTCAACTCTCTCCAATGACGCGCTACCCTCACCGTTCGAGGCAGCTGCGACACCCCCGGAGGTTTCAAGATCTCTATCGCTCCCTGAAGTTTATGTCCAAAACATAAAAACTTCTGACAATGTAAATAAGCTCGCCAACTACATTGATCTCGACTGGCGGAGGTCAGAAATAAATACTGTCCTTGGCGACATCAACTCGCGGTTAAAATCCGGTGTCAATTTTCTCCCTCAAGCTCCAGGAGAACCAAATGGGTTGGCTTTAGAAAAGGCAAGGCGTCGATCGCGTGTGGACCTGGACATCTTTCTAAAAAATGACATATGCGTACAAGGTGGTCACCTTCAAGGATTCATCAAGATTCACATCCGGAAGCATTCGAAAAAATGTCACCCCGTTTTGATTGCTGCTGGTAAACTCAGTGTCATTGGTTTTGAGAGCAACGCAAACGAGAAGGAAAGATATATTTTCTATGACTGTTCTGCTGCTCTCTTGGACGTGACTTCCACTGTCAATGTGCTCTACTGTTCCGGGCCAGATGATGAGGGCTTTACACAGGCCAAAGAAGGGATCCACTCGCTTCCGTTTTCCTTCTGTATCTCGCCTTTCATAGAACGTGGAACTCCCAAGGGGCGTGCGACTACTTTATCTGGGCTCTCCGTTCGTTATATTATTATGGTGTCTGTACAAAGCCCTCCCATTTTTCGCTTCGATAAACTGAACGCGTGCTCCAGCTCTCTTAGGATTAAGGACCCTATTTCAGGCCAGAAGTCTATGGCACATTTTTATCGCGACTGCAGCATCTGGCCTCGGCTGAATCCTTCTGTCCTTCTTGCGCCAACTTCTCGGCCACTCCAGGTTACTGTCTCTGAAGGATTGGTGTACCTGACCGCGTCGTTGCATCGTTTGCATTGGGTTGCCGGTCAGCTTTGCTACGTCAGACTTGAGGTAGTCAACAACTCGAAGAAGTTTCTGAAGACCCTATCCTTAGAGCTCATTCAGTCAACAACCGTCTTAAAGCGCAAAGACCAGGATGACCAAGGGGATATTGGGTTAGATGCCCGATCATGCACTACCGAGAGACAGGTTGCTCGGTCTACTCTCATTATGGGAGAACGCGGAACACGGTGGCATGCAAGTGCCCAAGGTTGGTGGCCAGGAGTAGCAGCAGGAGACATACAAACGTTTTCGCACTCGATTCTCCTACCTGTATTTCAGTTCCACTCTAGAAAGATTTGCCTGTCAACTTACTCTTTCTGCAGGCAGATGCGTTATCTATCCCAATGGGCAAACTGTTTGAAATTTCTTATGTCATTCATGTCACTGTCAGCACCGGTACTTTCCTTCCGACTGACGCCCATGTTTCGTTGCCTTTGAATATCATAAGTTTCTTATCCATCTACCCACCTCCGGAACAGATCCCTGAGCTGGGAATAAAGGTAGCAGCTGGATTGGGAACAAGCGGTGCAATTCCTACTTCGATTCCAATTATGAAGGATGATGCCAGTAGCGAGATGGACGATGAGTACACTTCTGACGAGGCAGACAGTCTTGGAGATCCTGTGATTCACGAAGATGCCAGCAAAGCCGTTCAGCAAATATTATCTGCTTCGATGGCCGCAGGAAACATGCCTCGGTTTGCAGACCTGTATTTTTCTTCAAGGGAGCAAAATTCAGACCTGTGAGCGAAGCCATGTTTTGAATAGACAGTACTCAAATGGGATGGCTAGGGTCACTGATTCCGAGTCCCCAAGCACGAAGAAAATGTTGCCAGTGCTACAATCGGCCTCCAGCTTTATTTCCCGCGTAGAAGAGAAAAACACAAGGCGAATGGCTGACTTTTTAGGGGACACACAGTCCGCCCAACCTGCGGAACCTAGTCCTGTTAAAGATATCACTCTAACTGTACTACATGTTCCGAAAGATCAACTAGATCAAGATTTCTCTATCGAAGGCAGGCTCTCGAGTGGTTTGTCGGGCCACCGAGTTGTGGATCTATCTTTGGTCGGGTCCAGAGTGACCGAATCATGTCCATCCGATGAATGTGTTCAGTTTGACCATACGACCCTTTTTGCGGCACGTTCACGCTTGAAACCCATTGGCAGCGTTGTCGGACCTTCTGCCGAGACCTGCCTCACGGACGGGAAGGGCACAAATAACTCTCAGCCAATCCAAGATTCGTCCTCAGCAGCGTTTCCACAAAATGGTGTCAATCAATTCTCTGCACCTCGCGAAGTTTCTGTAGGAGATATCATCGATGCTTATACCCAACCATGCTCCCCAACCATCGTTCGAAACCAGCGCCTAACTCCAAACGATGACACCCCCCATCCATGCAAATTCTCGAGGGGTCTGACTTGACCAAAGGCAATATCCCGAGAACTAGTCTGGCGGCTCCGATCCGCAGGCTCTCTGTTGATTTCATGTTACATGCTACGCCACCCGCCGGATCTGTAAGGGATAAGATCCGCGAACTTGAAGAACTCGCCGCGAAGGCTAGTGCCGATGCATAATTGGATCTTTTAGAAGCACTGTAATGAATTTTTATAATCACTCATGCATGACATGCATGACAAGTGAACCTAACATGAACAAGACGCGTTAACAGGTGCACATAGGGAATGGGATCCTATTAGTTAAACGAAGGCATGACATAGGGACCTATGTAATAGAGGGAAGAAAATATGACACTAGATTCTAGATACATCGTGTGGATGAGTTGTTCATCCTCCCAGGAGGGCCAGTGCTGCTCGCAGTTCCTTTTTAGCCTGTTCGGCATCTTCGTAATCCAGTGCGCTGATCGCGAATCGACAATGCTTCTGAGCCTTGCCGATGAGACCTGGCGTGAGCTCGATGGGTGGAGCCAATATAGGTGGAGGGGGAGGAGCGTTGGGATACGGATACTTGCTAGTTCCGTGCGTAGGTGATCCGTGACTAGGTGGATTGGGAGCATAAATATAATTTTTGGGCGGGGAAATTGAAGGTGGTAATGGTGGAGATGTTACAGAAGAATAGGGCAGAATTGTCGAATGGCTCGGATGGGTGACGGCTGGGGGTGAAATGGGCGCCTGAGGTGGTGCATATATACTGGAAGGACCGAGGTATTCCTTCGGCGAGCCCAGCTGAGGTTGTGGCGGAGGCGGAGAATCAATGTTCGAGGGTGAGAAATGCACCCTCTTGTCAGAGTCCGGGGATCCTGACTTGAAGGCGCTCCTTGGAGGAAGGGAGGGCGAAGTGCGAGTCTTTCCTCCGTTAGAGCTGGCAGTATTGGAGCTACTCCCACTGCCACTCCGCGGCTTTGTCATCCTAATGTCCGTGCCAATCCTTGACAGAGAGTAATCTTCCTGTTCATATCCAGCGGTGCTAGGGCTCGGAGTACCAATAGCGTACGTGCCAGGCTCTTCAGTACCTGGAGTAGCAGCTGTACTCCAACTCTCTGGCGGGGCGTCCGGCCATCCCAAACTGCCGCTATTTACACCTGAGTGGTGATCCGTTTTAGGTGGCGAAGAAGACGTGGGCGAATGTTTGGTCGGAGAAGAGGGCAAGTGAGTAGACAGGGTAGGAGAGCTGTCTGTGACGATGGTATGTGGAGGCAATGAAAAATCGGGAAACTGACTAGGTGCAGAAGGAATAAGAGGCTTCTCTTCTGATATCTGACGCTTTAATTCCTCTTGTTCTTCTGCCCAACCAGGCGGGCCAGGAATCGGTTTACGCCCTTCTCGATATGCTTTGGCAATGTCCGCTGCCTTCCATTTGGCATAGCGGATCTTATCTTCATTCTGACTCGCTATGAGACGGGATCACTCATCTAGAGGAACAACCCTTACAGATTCTGATATGTCAGACTTTGGGAAGGTTTTGAGAATTTCGAGAAAGTTTGCGGCGGCGAGAAACTTTTTGGCGGTAGACCTGTCGCAACACCAGTAAGTAGGGGCAGTCAACAAGGTATTACTACGTACCGTGTCGCACGATCACTCCGATCTTCATTGTCAGCATTTGCGAAGACCTTTAGTGCAAAATTCTCGACGTAGGCAGAGCTGACAGATTCAATGTCGATGGCATCACTGGCGCCGATATCCGATTTCATGTGTTCCAGAACACCAAGCAAGGCCAATAGAAGATCTCGAGCTGCCACGCTACGAGCCTTGAGACTGATACCGACCTGCGCAGCATAGTATGCGCCTGTTCAGATGGTCAGTAAGGTGACAGTTCAATCTCAATTATCGACTGACACCAATAAGAAATGATAGGGTCTTGACTCTTGAGCTCATCTGCCCTTTGTAGATATGGAGTAACAGGTTTGAGTTCTGGAGGAACAGGGGGAAGGCCGAAGATGGAGGAAGACATGGTTCACAATATCGCAGTGCTAATCAAACGCGCTTTTAAGGATTGTCGTAACGTGACTATGACTACCATAAATGGATAGCGCGTCTAATGACGTCAATAACTGGATCCCTGCAATGCGTTGGACGCGTGTTGGCGCAGTTCCATTCTAAAACTCTACCTTTACCAAATTAATTCATAAGAAGGATCGACGGTATACAACAATCACGGAACCCTTACTTGGCCACTCCAACAAGTGAGAACCATCTTATAAATTCAGCTTGAGGTGTATCCATGGCCTCAAGGCGAACGCGTTTCTTGGTGTCCTTGGGAATCACAAGGCATGATAAACCGCGTATCCACTATTGCTCTAGCCACCTGAGAAGGTTTCATGGTTGGTCCTGTTCACCTTCGTCATGGTGCTCCTGGTGGTCAGGACTCCAAGAAGCGATCAACGTACCCGGCTATCGGATACTAACAGCAGGTAGGTAAAGGAAGTTGGCAAACTTCCGTGTACTCATCTAAGTAAAGAAGCACTGGCTCCATGACCAACTCCGTCCCGCAAAAGTACCCTCTCTTTGATTCAATCCATCACTCCTCTGTGAATTGCTTCATGCTGCCGATCGTCGAAGCTGGACTGTCAATCACGGACAAATGAGACTCCATTCCCTGTGAGTTGAGTATCAAGGTTGGGATTCCCTTTCGAGATGGCGTCCTTTGGAGAGGTACGCTTGGACCTCCTGGATCAGTTTTTGCTCGTTCGAGCGGGGATGGCCAAGTATTTGAGGAAGAAATAGTTTCGTGAGAGGGCACAACTGCGGGTGTTGTAGATTGTGTGGCAGGTGCTCGCTTTATTTGGCCGTCTGGAACTTGAGGAGACATTGTTGATGTAGGCAGTGATGGAACTCCTAATGAGTTAGAAGGATTGAAAAATCCGTCTGTAGTTGGCACTGAAAGCTGATGGAATTTGTAGAGAGCTTGGGATAGTTCATCCAGCTTGTGGAGAACTGGTTAGACTCACAAAGGAAGACAGGGCGAACATGTCCGCTCACTTTCCCCATTATATCCCCTATTGCTTCTTTCCTGCCTTCAAACTGAGTTGCCAGCTTCGCAAATTCTTCTTCCCGGATTCTGTTTTTCTCAGCTTCCTCGTTTGGTACGTTGACACCGTCCTCATCTCCTTCTGCTTCGCCAAGTGGGGCCGAAACAGTCGAAACCGTGCTGATAGCCCGTTTTCTAGGTCGATGTAAACCCGGCGGTAAAGGAGGATCCTCAGAGACGACCGATCCAGCGCCCTCCTGTTCTGCCGCGGTTGACACCTTGTGTCTCTTCCCCTTCAAGTCCCCAGTCTTTGCCTTGGATGTCCCAATACCTTCCATCTCTAAGTGCATCTTCGATATCTGACTCTGGATCTCCAAAACGCGCGAAAGATTCGCCCAGACAGCTTCACTGCCGACAGGATTCGCATTGGTGTTGCTGCCACCCTCGGGACAGTTCGGATTAACCTGAGAAGGCGATTGTTCATCGGCGCTGGAGTTCTCCTGGTGAGGCATGAGGACACCCAAGGGCATACCATCGAATGGATCAAGCAAAAGATCTGAAGGTAGTTGCTGTGGTACAGAATTGCTTGAATTTGGCCCCAAATTCTGTTGACTGGGCTCAGCACGAGACGCAGGCTTATCATCGCTGAGTGGAAGAGACTCTAGGTCAGGTGAAACAACCTTTTCTTCCCTGGTGGACGCTGGGAAATGAGCCGGTTCGTTTGTGCTGGGTTTATGTGTAATTCCGTGAAGATCTGCTAGAACTGCATCGTGCGGGGTGGTATAGGCACTGGGAAACATGCGTTTTGTAGGTTTATCCGTCGACAGGCGCGGTGTTGGGTTGTCGGAAGGGGATGAAACAGACGGACGCGGAGTTGTACGAGAAGACACACCTTCAAAGGTGCCTTCGTCGTTGGCATTTTGCGTGAACCGTGAGCCCAGCATATCCAAATTGTAAAGTTTATTTGTCCTAACATAGCGAGCGCTTCCGAAACTTTGAGCCCTCCGATCGAAACAATGTTAAACAACTAAACAAATTGGATAAAAACGCACGGGGCCACGCAAGGGGTTCTCGGGATCTATATACCGGACCCGGGGTCGGGTGGTTGGTTCGGCCGTCAGACCGCTAAAAAAATACCTACCTATTTTTTAGCGTCAAAATGGCTCAAACGACTGTTAAAAGTTACCAGAAAACTTATAGACCACAATACTGGGTATTTAGTGCACTCCAGACCGTGTAGAAGGTAAAGAAAGCAACAAAATGATATTGGAGGTAAGACAACGTCGCAAAACCAGTAGTACCCAGTACAGACTGCGGCGGGAGGACATATGAAACGGCAGGTCACCGCAGGTGTAGGGATTGGCACGGGCGGGTACGGGTACGGGTTTTCAAAGGGTAAGCGAGTACATAAACACGCACGGGTTAGGTTCGGGCGGCTGGAGTGCTGGAAGGTTGTCAAAAATATTCTTCAATGTCCGAGTAGCATCCAACTAAGTAATAAAAGTTACTAGGTTCGCAAAAGCAGCACAATTAGAACAAAAAAATACCTTGGAAGGTGCTATCTAAAGGGTGTTCAGTCTCACCAAACGAACATAATCTTACCAGAGGCATCTAAAAAAATGCCTCCGGTAATGAAATCTTCGTTTGGAATGGTCAACAAGCGCCGAAATTGAACTCAGCGTTTGACCTGCCAACCCGCGTCAGGGGTACGGGTTTGTCTGAGGTACGAAATCGCCTACCTGTACATGTACCCAGCAAAACCCGCACCCAAACCCGCGCGGGTCGCTGTACCCGTGCCAATCCCTAGTACGCAGGTGTCAAGAACATCATGGAGAACCACTGTAGCACGAACATCTGCAAGGACACACAAGCTGAGAGAGAACAGGAACGGCAAAATATGAAAGAGGGCTCAAAGAAATTGGGCTTGCGAGGCTTGCATGACGTCAAGGGGAGGACAAGGAGGAAATATAGTGCAGCGATGACATCATATTTCCTAATATAGACGTGTGCCTGATTACGTTGGCTGGTTGGTTACCGAAAGTCCACTAAAAAAAAATCGGAACCCCGTGTACATTTTTATATTTTTCGAACCCCCTTGGGGCCACGGGCTGGAGACTTAACCAACAGATCGAGTCGGATTGTCATCACTACTACGAAAGAGCTAGGATGCCGCCATCATTCCCACGTTTTGTGGACGTGAATGCGGGCGCGATTTCGTTGCCGATGTTGCTTTCCCTTTGCCAGTCAGTGATCGCCAGCCTCTAATTTGACCTGTCTCTGCGCTTTCCGCTATCGAAATCGACGTTTTCTTGCCAGTGCCCTTATCGTCTTTGTTGGGGGTACTCCACTTATTTGCATGGTTCGGCATCGTCACTCTTTTGAATGGGTCACGCACCTCATTGGGACATCGAGATTTCCATCGAGATTTTTTTTTAAAAATCTTATCTTCATGCTAATCTTATCTCCTACATTTTTCTCTCTTTAGTCCGTTTACCATTTGCTTTCTTTTATCTCTGCCTTACGGTGCTCTGACATACATGACTTCTCCAATGGAGGCATTCCTGGACGACCACATCTGAACCGACGGGGCCGACCTTGGATTCGTCTGTTCAGATGCAGCCTACCTGGGATGCCGTACTTTTTGGTCCTTTGCACACCGAGGGCCCAACCACTAAGAAAAAGTGAGTTGATACAAATATTGTAGTATACATTCTGAACAATTTTCATTAAAAATATTGAGCACCACCCCTCTTCAGCAATCGTTACAGACCAAGATATGCTATCAATAATCACAGATCATGTGACTACACGTTCATGATGAACCGCCCGTTTTTGAAAACGGGCCTCACTAACTGACCGTTCTCTGAGCAATGCCTCCTCTTCCTATTCCTTACTGACGTCGACTCGCCCTATTTTCGGTCTGCAATGTCTTCTTCCTTCATTGTCTCTAAAGAATTCAGAT
Organism: Galerina sulciceps; assembly: GCA_023014345.1. NCBI lineage: Eukaryota > Fungi > Basidiomycota > Agaricomycetes > Agaricales > Galerinaceae > Galerina > Galerina sulciceps. Next base: position 474,621 of record JAEDXJ010000042.1, read on the forward strand.
ATTGTAATGCTCGCAAACCATATCCTTATTTGCAAAGTGCGATCATTGTTTCACATCTTTACTGACTCAATGACGACACAGGACGTTCTTCTTGCTCTATTCACGACCATCCTCTTCCCCTATTTTGATACACTTCCCCTCCTGCAAGCACAGAATGGATCTGTCTACTCGACACTCTGCACGCATTCGCAGTTCAACTTACCACCGACGTCCTCCAGGCAATCTCCCTGTTATAGTTTCGGTAAGGCATTTTCTTGATCTCCAATTGATTCTCTACTAGCTAACTGCTTTCAAAAGAGTGTGCCTCCAACCGCATACACTGATCGTGCACCCAGCAATCTTTCCAGTACCTCTTACGAACAATTAGAAAATGAAATTGATACTCCAAATACTGTTGCTGGCGTTATGGAAGCGCATCTACAGAGTCCATCCCATCGAACACGGACAACATGGGATTTGCCTCAAATCGTCTCTGTACGTGCTTTTATCTTTTTTTTTGGTGGTACTAACCATTCTGATCAGGGTGTTGCTCCAACTTCGATCGTTCATCACGACACGACATCTGTCGTTGTCCCTTATCTTGGCTCAAGCCAGCGCGGTACTGAAGAATCAACTCGAGTGAGCATTCAAGGTCTTTGCAGTGCAATATACTAAATTTCCAAAAACAAGACATTGTCTACTCCGAGTCCAATGGCAGTTGATAATCCAACTGCTGGTATTGTGAACACTTGGTCTGAAGATCATGCTACGGAGAGGTACAACACAATGGATGTGGATGTAGGGGATGAAGACGATGAGGATGATCACCACACTTTTGCTCGAGAGAGCAACACTGAACGTGATCTGCGTACCATGAGTGAGTATGACCTGTTTCATTTATGTTCTGCTTATATTGATTATATGTATAGTGCGGAGTCCTCTATTTTGTATAGCGCGTCAACCTACTCTCGATAGTTTTCCTGTCAATGATCTAGGCATCATGAATGTACTCTGTCCATCCTGTGGTGCTTTCCATTGGTTTGATGAACGTCTATCGTCTTCGAGAGTAGGTCATCCTGAATTTGATGCATGCTGCGCACGTGGTAAAATCCATCTGCCTCCTCTCCGTGTACCACCACCCGACCTCTACAATCTATTCATTGCTGACACTCGCCAAGCAAAAGAATTCCGGGAGAACATTGTTCAATACAATTCAGCACTCGCATTTACTTCTCTCGGAGTCCAGATTGATCAATCTGTTCTGGGTAGAGGACCACCAGTCTTCCGCATCCATGGAGAACTCAAGCATTTAACGGGTTCCTTAATGCCTGCTGAATCAGAAGCACCGACTTATTCACAACTCTACATCTATGACCCCCATGCTGCATATCAGTACCGCATTCATCGAAACGGGAATCTGTCTCTAAGCACATTAGCTTTGCTCCAACGTCTTTTGTGGCAGGAAAACAAATACACTGCGGTCTTTCAACATGCTTATGAGGTTCTTCGAATGTATGACGCTCCAGATTATACTGTCAAGCTCTGTGTTGCTCCTGGCCATGACCCTCGAAGATATAACTTACCCACTGCCGATGAAGTAGGGGTCATTCTACCTGGAGAAAATGCCTTTCAAGGTGATTATCGTGACATTGTCCTTCACTTCCGGCCTCAATATTATCACAACCACCGAGATAATCGTGAACATATAAAGCTCTTTCGGATCAATGAGGGCCATGCTGCATATGCCCCACTGCATTATGTTCTTTTCTTTCCTTTTGGTGAGCCTGGCTGGTACCGAGACATGCATGTCCCAGGCAACTCGAAACGTATCACACTGTTGCAATACACTGCATACAGACTTCACCCACGAAGGAATGAATTCTCAACAATTTTACGAGGCTGTCGACTGCTACAAAGGTACATGGTTGATATGTTTGCTTGCATTGAACCCGTGCGAAGCACGGGGACTATCCCACGCCCACGCCAACATCACTACTACGAAAGAGCTTGGATGCCGCCATCATTCCCACGTTTTGCAGAGGCGAACGTGGGCGCGATCCCGCCGCCGAGTGAGATCCCTGCTCGCGGGAGTCAGATCCGACTAATTCTATTTTCTTCGTTTCCGTGCTTTCCGCTATCGCAGTCGACCTCGCTCTTCCAGTGCGCTTATCGTGTCTGTTGGGGGTGCTCCACTTATTTGTACAGTTCGGCATCCTGGGCTCTTTTTGGTTCGAGTTTCTATATTCAGTATTTTCTTTCTAGAATTTTCGTCTTTGTAAGTGATCTTATCTATGGAGCGGGTCTTATCTTATCTAACCCAGCACCTCAAAATACTGCATCTGATGTGCCCTCTGTAGGGTGGGGCCTCAACTACTAAGAAAATATAAATTGGTAGAAATGTTCCGTTATGCATTTAAGGTTGTTCTATGAAGAAATTTTGAGCACTACGTATCTAGGTGGTCATAGACAAGTCATAGATTGAGCCGATGTTCCTTGCCACACGTGACTTTGTGGCAAAAGCGTTGCAGCCGCGAATCAAATCGACGTTGCAGCTACAACTTGGCTACAACTTTAACAGAGTAAATCCAGAATTAATTTAAAATCATTATATAGGCTCAAATATATGGCAGTGTCTTGGATCAGATACAGTAGTTTCAAAGCTAGAGACAGAGAAGCGGATGTACGGCACAGGCTGAAATCCAGCATGCAACAAAGCCATAAAATCTTTTCGGCATGTATCTGTTCGGAGCACAAAATAATGGCTCATGGCTCTACTTAAGTTGAGGTTCAAAGTGCCAGACAAAATCATGTATTCAAACAATTCACAAATGCGCGCAGAACGCGCTAAACACTGGACGTAAACGTTGAATATGGACCGACGGAAATAGAATACTTTTTGGATTAAATACAGTAGTTTCAAAGCGGGAAACAGGTAAGAAACAGGTCCTTTCGGCAAGTACCCGTGCGAAGCACGGGGACGCGCTAGTCTGTTTATAAGTCTGTATAGGAGACTACGAATGGCCTACAGTGAATATAACGGCATTTATAGTACAGCTAAGGGAGTCAATCATAAAAGTATAGGGAATTATGGACAGATAGTTGGTAGGGTGATTTTACTATCCGCCATCGTTTGGTCTATATAGCCCGAGCCGCCGTTGTTATTTGCCTCGTCTCAGGCTGCCTCGAGGGTAGGCGGTATGGTTTTGGGATTAACATAGCCCGTTCGCATGACAGCGCCGGATTTCTCTAGGAAAGTAAGGAGGGGCTGTATGCCCTTTGTGATGCCGACAAGTTGTTCATGCCCAGCCAATGTACCTATGGTTCCTCTCCAATTTTAAATTTACAACAGCAACGGCATAGATCACAATATCACAATCTCATTAACTTTTATTTTTACAAAGGTGACAACACCTTCCTAGATACATTTACCTGGTAGATATGTCAGGACTTCAAACTCGGAGGCTTTGTTCCTTTCTTACCTGGAACAGCTTTGCCAGCAGAACTTATTTTGCTGGCCAGAGTGCTCTTGCTACAGGACAGACCCCGCACAAACGCTGCGGCAACGACGTTGGCACCTGCAGGTGATGTATGTAGATGTTGATTATTGGGGAAGAAAGTCGTCGTTTGGGTTTGGCCTAGGCTGTCAAATTCTTGCGCCACGTAGGCGTAATGATCGATGTACGTCACCCCAGTGCGACTGCCAGCGAGCTGCGCATAGCCAACAAAGCGTGGAGGTGCACCTATTGCGCCGTTGGTCCAAATGTTGTCTGGCGTCTGGGAAGACACAATGGGTATAGCACCCTTGGCCTTTAGCGAGTTGACAGCATTTTGAATGTAGAAGTTAAAAGTATGGATGACAATACTTTTTCCACTGTATAGATGTGTTAGAAGTTTGATACGACGCGCCCACAACGAAAAAGACTCTACCTTGAATTAACGACAGTCGCAGTTGTGGTGGTGTCATTGCCGACAGCGTCCTGGTTGCCATTATCGACCGCGCCAGCCGATCCATCGTTGTGACCGAATTCGATGACCACAAAATCGCCTGCCTGGACTTGGTTGATTATAGTCGTGAAACGCCCCTGATCAGTATAAGAGCGAGCAGAGGTTCCACCGACAGCCATATTTACAACCGGTAAGGTCAGGTATTGAGCCAAGAACTGTCCCCAACCTAGTGCGAGTGTCAGTGACCTCTTTATGCAAAAACCGATGAAAATATTTAGTCACCATCAGTGCCAGCTCCTCCGCCACCTTTTGCCATGGTAGAATCGCCAGCGAGGAACACTCGCTGTGCGGAAACGACCGAAGCAGCCACGGAGACAATGCTTGCAAGCTGCAAAAGATACATGATGAAAACTTGGATGGAGTGAGCGAGATACTTCTTGATTATATAGGATGCTTTGCTCTAGGAACGGTCCGTTAGAGACCGTAGTGACATTGGCACTGTAACCGCCTGTGCCATGTCGTGCTTTCAGTGGATGCAATTCTCCGAAGAATTGGAGTAAAAATGCAAAGGTGTGAGCAAAACTGCAGGACTAGTCTTGACTGGGGTCACCGGAACTTTCAAGAGAACAAACCTCGCAAAAATAAACAATTCAAAAGCAGATCACGCGGAAACCGGCACCATTTAGGACCTTCTTGAAGAGAAATACGCATAAAAATATGCACCGACGTGTCAAAAAAAGGAGCTCCTTATGCTGTTGCACAAATTTTCAGTTCCTCAAAACAACTTAATACCTGGTCATTAATTAAGTCAAAGGTTGATTCACAAAATGCGGGAAGAAACAAACATGGATCAGGTGCATTTGCTCAAATTTCAGACTCCTCCGATTCGCTTCCACCGACGTCCTCGTTGTCGTTGATCGCAAGGGCGCCGAACCTGCCAACACCAACACTTCCAGCAATGACTTCATCTGCTTCGCTGATTTCGCCTTCTTCTTCTTCGCTTTGGTCCTCGGTTGCCGTCGAACGGTGGTCATTTTCTTCTTCCCTCTCGTCCTCGCTTTCTGGATCACTTCCGCCGTCAGTGTTGTCACCCTGTGGAATCCATATACCGTAGCCTTGATCACCCCCATCGGAGGCTGCTATTTCTTCTGGAATTATGTCGGGCGGCCAGAATGCCCACGCTAATCTTCCTTCTGCAAGCGATCGGAGGACTTTACAGAAGAAAAAGATCTTAGAAGCACAGGGAATAAGAAAAAAAATAGAAGCATACTGGCGTTTCCGGCTCTATGAATATCTGGCCTACCGGCCTTAGCAGTGACCCACCCCTTTGAATCCGCGTAGGCGGTGAGAATATCCATAGCTGTCCAGGTTAAGGCATCCGGATCTTTTGTCTCTCCGGCCTTTCTATCCTCACGCCATGTACGTTTATCTTCCACAACTGGCAATTTAGTGCTTGGATGAACAAGTTTATAAACACGTTCCAGAGGTAACAACTGCGCAGCATAATAGATGCAAGCAGGAACGGCGGATACTCGTGATATTGGAAGAATTCCGCTAAGAACCTGGGAGGAGAAAGAAAATATATCACGTTCATAACGATCATACAGTATGAAACCTACTTGCATCTCCATAGGTACAAAGTTTGGCATGACGAGTCCCGGACAATCGACGAGACGAACATCATTAGTCCAATACAAGGTCTGGAAATGTTTTGTCTGAAAAAGTATGAGCATAAGACTAAAGAAATTGAAAAGCTTCTAACCTTGCCAGGAGTTTTGGAAGCTCGAACTTTCTGAACACCGAAGAGAGCGTTTAAGAGTGATGATTTTCCGACATTGGGCTGGCCTTCCAGATCTGGTGAGCGATTGACAAATATCAGTGAGGCTTGACATACCTATCAACCCGATTGTCAAATAACTCGGGTCCTGATGTGGATGATTTTCTTGTTGCTCATTGAGAACATCAGGCGACTTGGATCGTGGAGCTGCAGCGCCGCCAATAGCAAGTCCAACTTTGGCGCCTTTCGCCTGCATGACACCATCCCAGGCAATATCTCTCTTTACAGGGGGAATCCAATGCTTGAGCCGGTCTGGATTGCTTGCTACTTTCTGCGGTGGTTCCAGCAATTCAGCATGCACCTCTTTTATGATTTGAATGAGGTTCGCACGAAAATGGTCAGGAATACTTGGTTCGTATTTTTTTCGTCCTTGGTGGTCACCAGTCGGCTCTTTCTCGAGATACGATTCAACTTGCACAACACGAGAATTTGGCTGGTGCTCGTGGATATACTTAATCCAAGATGCCACGCGTACAGAACCAGATATATCAACTTTGGTTAGAACGAGGATGACCTTGCGATCGGCGAGATAATTGGAGAGTGATGGCGGATAGTGTAAAATGGGGCAACGGGAGTCGAGAAGAACCAGGATGATCTGCGAAATTTCAGTGACACGCCATCTGTTGCAGAAATCCGTTCAAAGTCAGTCTCACTGACGTGGTATGAACATACAGTTGTCGCCAAACTTCCAAGTTGCGTTCGTAGTATGATGGAGACTGTGGCATGATGGTTGTTTCAGCATTGTTCGTTGGGTTAATCTCGTCTTGCCAATTCTGGAGGGCGCAATCAGTTTGGGCGAGGTACTTCTTAAAGGCGCCTTCTTCGTTCCGTTCGACCTCGAGTTTCGTCATGTCAAATCGCCATTTTGGCCGCTTGGGACAAGAAAGGTCCTCCAACCCATTTCCGTTTTCGTGATTGAAGTCATGAACGATAGCTTTGTCATCCGGAATAGGACGCAAGAGGGGGAGATCAGATGCGAGTTGTTTAGTTTTTTCCAAAAAATTTGGAGGTAGCTTGATGAATGCAGATTGCAATTTTCGTGCAGATTCTACAGCAGTGCGATCCGATCCAATGAGTTGACCAGTAGGGCCAATTCGTGGCCTTCGGCGATGTGTGGGCCTCTTCTCAGTTTGTGAAGGAGGAACATCGCCACGCTTTATCGCGCGTTTGAGCTGCTGATCAGCCTTTTTCTGACGGGTTGAGGTTGGTTTGCGGCGAGGAGGCATATTTGTGACTCGTGACCCTCAGGCAGTGCTAAAATGAGAAGTCTGCGTCATTTCCCCCACGGTCGTTATTGACAGTGATGTTCCTAATCTCTAACTTTGCCATGCGCATCGATATATCTGCCATTTCCTTGATGTGAAGCTGAGCAGAGGAAAAGGTGTCGAATTTCCCCGCGCATCTTTACGACCTTAGGAGACATACAACGGTGCACGGGCAAGTCGCAACTCAAATCATCGCAGTCAACCCCACCAGGTGGTTTTATGAATGCAAAAATTCGTTTCTTTGGTCACATAACCAAGGATGAGTTGTGTGATTATTAAATAATTATAGCATAGCTTGTGAGATATGTATCAGCAAAGCAATTCGAATGGATGGTTGCGACGTGGTGATTGTTGTGAACATATTTTCTCGGTCATTGAGGTGGTTTCAAGTTGTGTTGTGTGCCTCTGCATGACAATCGTGTTATCTCGACACGATATTTCATGGTCATGGTCTGATCGAGGCCGTATTTCTACATAACTTTATACCCCTCCATTCCCTGTCTTTCCCCCTCCTATCCAACTCTCAGCTTCTCGTGCAGGGCACTGAAGATGATACCAACACTTCACCTGGCAGCCTTGAGCCATGAAGCTCTGCTTGAGCCTTCTAGCGTTTTGACTGACAACAAGAGATCTATGAGGAGGAAGGATTTTCAATACAAGTACGGACAACGGCACCATTCTTATGATAGTGAAAAGGCCCCCTACCCCCTTTCATACGACAAGCATGTGCTTGAGCTGTACGCATAACTACTTGCTTCGGTTTGTTACCACGAACTAAAGGCAAATATTAGCGAGTCTCTCGACAATCGTTTGGCAAGATACTTGCGAGGCTCAGTTTCTTTTGCCAATTTCGAGGAACCGCCACAGCGCACGTTGGATCTCGGTTGCGGGGTGTGTCATTATTACTATCTTGCAGTCTTCCAGGAATATTCATGAACGGATGTAGACCGGGACATGGGTAATCGACGCTGCTAGAGAATGGCCAAATTGTCACTTTGTGCGTTCCGTTTTCTCTTCGACCTGAATGGCGAACATTGACTTGTCATTTCTACAAAGGTTGGGTTCGACCTGGTGGATATTCAGATTCCTCTGAAAATACTAGACTCTTCAACATCAAGCAGAATTGAGTGGAGACAAGGAAATTTGTTAGTGATTCTCAACACTTTCGATTCAGCCTCCCCAACTCACTCTGGCAGTTTAACTACCAAGCTACCATTTGATGACGATGAATTCGATCATGTTCATATACAATCCATAGCGACAGGAGTTCCTGAAAATAAGGTACTTTACGATATATCTAGTCGTTGCTGCCTATTTCTAACTCTACACCAGTGGCATGTGCTGTTTGAAGTGAGCCTATATATGCATATCTCGTCCCTAGACTCGAACTCAGGATTGGAGTAGGAAGTAAGCAGAGTCCTGCGACATGGTGGCTCAGTCGAAGTGGTTGAAGATGGTGAGCAAACCCACAAAATTGAGACTGTTCCGTTTTGAGAAAATTCCTCGAGATGCTATTTTCCCAACTCTTCCTAGATGGTTTACAAGCGCTCTCCGCGCACGCCCAGCACGCAACAAGATTGCTCGATACCCAGACAATAATACTTTTGGATACCCCCCGATGGAGTCGACAATGTCATCCGAAATAACGAATATACCCTCTCACGATCATGCCCTACTTGAATCTCTCTATAAATCTGTATATGAGCATCGCTTTATTAATTTAAAGCCTTCTTGTAAGCACTCTCTTGTCGATCGGCGAAGAAAGACATCTCATTCCTTAAAGCCGTCGTACCCAGCTATCTCACGACGTACTTTAGGCAGGTCACAATTGGGCCTGTTCTAAGCTTTCCTATGCCGCCTTTGCCTCCCCTACCACCTCTTCCTCCCCAAATCACAACATCTTATATTGTAGAAGCTAGTTCCGATCTCCTTGACTCTCGCGCATCGACAGTCATCGGCTCTTCTACCTTTGGGGTAAACCGCCCAGTTTCTCTATCCTTCTCGTCCTCGATTTCCACAGTTGCAAGCTCTGTTGCGACTTCATCTTATGGATCCCGTCCTCGAACTGCATCTGCTCCCTTTTCTTACAATGGCGAAAGCTCAATGTCATCCTTCGAATTGGCCCTTGCTAACGACACTCTACCACCTGATAAAAACATGACCACACCATCACAGAGGTTCATGCTTGATAATCCGTCCGCAGAAACGGAAGTGGTTGCGCTCCCTCCAGGATCGTTGTTGAAAATGGAACAATTAGAAGCCTTGAATGAACGGTCTCTTGCTATGCACCTCTATCGCTCATATCAAGCCGTCCTTGCCTGTCAAGAAGCTATGTGGGAAGAGCTGAAGGATAGAATAAGAAACAAAAAGGATGAATTGTTGCCGTTTGGATGGGACGACGATGAAGAACTAGAAGAGCTGCAGAGCAGGAAGAAGTTCGAAAGATTGATTGAGCGATATCGGTCGTGAGTTACTCAAGCAGGCTAAATTGTTTTTTGTCTTATTAAAGGGCTTTCTAGTGATATGCAAGTTCGTGTGTCACTTTGGTGCTCTCTGGATGGCTTGGGATGGCCTCTGCCAGTCCGCGAACCGTTATCGAAGGCGGAGATTATTGAAGAAGAACGAATGCGAGAAAACATGATTGAAGCTAGGAAACACGCCACAGCAGAGGAGATGCAAGTACCTTGTCGTTCTGTAAGAGTGGTCATTGGATATAATTTATGAAGAAACTGGGATGAGGAAAGCTTCGCCAAAGACGTCATTCCAGCAGCCTTTCTTGTAGCTTTAGTCGGAAAATACCCATTGTACAGTATACTTTGTAACAACGATTAGACGCCACTATCGATCTCTACCTGGTCCAATTCAAAATTCTTTCCAAAACGGCTGCATGGAGTTGTGGACCGCGATGCTTTAAGAATTGTTTGTTCAGTGTTTGGCGCACTTTTTTTAGTTGTGTTATGAAATCGCAAACCTAAAGTCCTGTATCAAATGGCTGCGTCCACATCCAAACACCCGAAATCTGGCGCAGAAAAAAATCCAAAGGAAACGCAGAAGCTTCCATCGCACAAAGGAAAAGGCAAAGAAAATAGCCCAAAGGCTACCTCAACTGCAAATTCGGATGTACCGTGGAAGGACAGCTTAGACGATGATACACCATGGAATTGGACATCCCTCACAGATCCGTCTTCTAGTCGAATCCCTCCAATCTTCACAAATGATGGAAGGTGAGCCCTCTTTTATTGTTTAAAAATCTTATACAGTCGTCTGACAAATATCTAGCTACTTTTTCTCTCTTGTGGGTTCAACTGTGAAGATCTATTCCACTGGAACAGGATTGGTCGTTTCTACACTCATGGCGCCTCCATCAACAGATAAAAAATCACATTCCGATGTCTTGACTTCTGTTGTCATCAACCCGCAGAATGCATTTCAACTAATTACCGCGTCGTTGAATGGGAGACTGATGATCTGGGATTTTGTCAATGCCACCTTGTTGCAGACAATCGACGTGGGACAACCGATACTTTACATGTGTGTTCATGAGCAATTCAAAGGATTTGTGTATGTTGCAGCATCTAGACGGCGAAAGAAAGCAGTTGCGAACGGTGAGTGTCTTCAGTAAAATTTCATCGGCAAGATTCTGAAGACGTCTAAAAATACGAAGACAACAACGCCGTTGTTCTACAGGTTTCTATTAAGCACTCGGACCGCGCGAGTCAGGCAGTGGAAGTAGTACCAATAGGCAAAACTAGACATCCTAGTGGTCTGGCTATTTCTCCGAACGGGGCTTGGTTGGTCGCCACTGCTGCACACAAAGTTTACGTGGCCAAGACATCCTTTCTATCTTCTGGATTTACAAAATACGTGTCCCCCGAGCGGCTAACATGTTTGGCGTTTCACCCTTTCGAGGAATACTTCGCTACTGGAGACGAAAAAGGCATCATTCGTTTGTGGTATTGCCTCAACGATAATCTGGCCGTTAATGTTCGAGGGGTCGAGAAGCGCACCCAAACAAGATCTTTTCACTGGCATGCCCATGCTGTGTCGTCCGTGATTTTCACACCCAACGGTGCTTACCTATTAAGCGGAGGCGAAGAATCTGTCTTGGTTATCTGGCAATTGCACACAGGAAAGAAGGAATTTGTGCCACGACTTGGTGCTCCTGTCAGCAGTCTTTCGATGTCAAAAACAAACAACGGCGAACAGGAATACCTGGTGGGTCTTGCAGATGCAACCTATACATTTGTTAGCGCTGCTACTCTCAAAGTCACCAGAAGCTACTCGCGCATCAAAATCGGTATGTATACAATTTCGATCTTGCAACTACTTACACGTCTGTCCAGATCCAGCAACTCACGGGTCGGCGTCGTCGTCAAAACGAAACGCTCCCCCTATAGCTATGCAATACCTTACTTCAACTCTCATATTACCGTCCTCTCATCCATCCTCCCTCCAGATCTACTCTTTGCAGACTTCCTCGCTTATTTCCGAAGTTGAAATCTCTCCTTCAAACCGAGTTTCTCGTAGAGACGACAAACCCATCGTTACTTCTTCAGTTGACAAGGTCGTCGTTTCTGAATCCGGGTATTGGATGGCCACTATCGATATTCGAGAAGACGATATTGTTCGTCCGGAGGTCTACTTGAAGATGTGGCTTTGGGATAGGAAGCAAGAAAACTGGGTGCTGAACACACGAATTGATCGACCGCATGGTATTTGCAAGGTCACCGACGTCGAGTTTAGCCCGAGCCTAGTGGGGGGAAAGTGTGCATATCTGGTGACGACTGGAAAGGATGGTCGAATCAAACTATGGAAGCTTTCTGGTCAGCGAACCATGCAGGGAGAAAACGGTCAGTTCGCGGTTCTATTGCTCGACCTTTCTGCCTAACACTATACCAGATACATGGGCTTTACATGCAACACTGAATTTCCGTTCAGAAATTCCAGGCTGCGTGTCATGGTCGCCTGATGGGTCTCTTTTTGCTGTATCAGTTGGATCACATATTGCCGTCTACACTCCTACATCCCGATCACTCCTTCAAACACTGACAACACTAGAAAGCCAGAACACGAGAACTGTGCATTTCATCGGTTCCGATTGTCGATATCTCTTGGCTGCTGCTTCAAATTCACTTGTCATGTGGGATCTCATTAGAAGTCGTGGTAAGTACTGCATATCATAGCTGTTTTGACGTTCCTTATCTTGATATTACAGTTTGTTGGCAATCTACCACGCCCCTCGCAATCGATTCGGTTATTCCGCACCAGAAGGAGCCCACATTTGCTGTGTTTCACTCCTCCATTGTATTTGGCGAAGAACGACGGACCAAAGTGTGCATCTTTTCCGTGTCATCTAGCGTTCCCAACATGATCCGCTGTCTTCCATTTGGACTTCGCAACGCGATTTTTGTTCCGCTTCAGAAAAGTGCAGGCTTCAACATTGCTGGAGTGACGGATTCTTGGAGAGTAGTGATGATCGGTGATTCTAGTCTAAACTTCAAGGATGAGAGCCTGGCAGCAAGGCCGATGAACTTTAAGGCTCAGGCATCCAGGCGAACTCTATTCCAGAACATTTTCGGTGCATCGGCCTTCATTTCTGACCCCGTAGAGTCGGCACAAACTGGACCTCTTCAAGAAAAGAGCGAGACGGTCAGGATCCTTTCAATGATTCTGCGTATCTTTCCCGTTCACTTGATCATTTGTTCTCTTCTCTCGCAAGAACATTCCTAACGGCTCGGCCATCGGAGAAAAAGACAACACCAGAAAACCAGGAGGACTTCATCGACGTAGACGAGGACATCACTATGGATTTTGGCCATGACAGGCCTGTCAACCGTGTTCCACGTGTGCCGCATCCAGGTGAAATGGATACTTTTATGAAGCTTTTTAGAACACATTGCACTACAGGTAACTTATTTCTACAGCTTGCTTTCATGCCGGTTAATCTCCTCCCAAGATACACCACGACCACCATCACCACTACCCACACAGTCGAAAACCCAACCAAAAATCAACGGTGCCCACTCAAAAGAGGCAAATAATTCCCTTGATCGCTTAGAAGAGTCTGTAGTAATAAAACCGGCACGAACATCGAATAGTCAGCTTAATCACGCAACTGCTTCAGATCATCAGCCGCCTCTTCCTTCGACACCTCTGTTAAATGGTAAAAAGCGGAAAAAAGTATCTAGTTAAATTCATCTTTATTTGCGTTGTATGACGACAATTCGAACCTGCTTTTTCTGATCATACGTGCTAGGTCAGATTTTGTTTTGTATGTACATTGCATCATGCATATTAATATTAGATTACATGGTATATGAAGATCCTGGTATACAGATTTGAATAGTTGTGTGTCACTTTGTTAATTCTTCTTCTTCCATGGATCTCTGTGCGTGAGACAGAACTTGAATGCCACCACGGGACACGCGCATGACATCCCTGAGACGGTCAAGTTGCTCTTTAGAGTAACTCTGAACTGCTTCGGGAGGTACAAAAAGTTTGCGCAATGGAAATCCTAATCCGGCACGCGACCTAGCCCACGCTGATACATAGTCTGGGTCTACAGAGTGAAATTCAAAGTATGCAATTTTGGGACACAAAAGTATTGATGTTGAGACTGATGGCTGTTGGGCGGGACGAAGCTTTTGCGAGTCATATAAAAAGAGATCAAGGAAGTTCTGGGGAACATTGACGACACGAAGGTAAGTGAGAAGTGGCAAGGATTGCAGCCACTTCAGGATGGCAAGAACGGACCGAGGAGTAGTGACATCAGTAGTGTGAAGAGTGAGAGACTTGACCGCAGGCAGGTTGCCTGTCAAGCGAGTGAAGAACGGCGCCGAATCCGCTCCAAGCAAATTCATCAGAGTAAGATCAACAACATTTCTGGCAATTATTTGAGAGGCCACATATGCACCATAATCTGTGCTGAAATCACCCAAAACCAGAACTTTAAGGTTAGGAAGAGAGATTGGCTGAAGTCCCGCAAGACTGTCAAGCGTCCTCTGAACTGGCCACTGGGGTCCAGCGCCGTCCAAAACCAATTTGCCCAGCTGAGGGGAATTTTGTAACATTGCTCGAAATTGGACGAGAGTCGGAACTTTTTCAAGTGGCAAACGACGAATATCAAGGGCGGTCAGATTGACGAGAGGCGAACCTTCCCAATCTAAATGGACACCGTTGACAGCGAGATATCTGAAGGTTGCTACTGGGGCTCCACCAAAAAGTGCCATCGGTTGAAGATAGAAGCTCGGCTCATATCCTGCTCCTACTTGACGTACGCTGACCCAGCCCGGTGGAGTTCGAATCTTTCAAGGACCATGGGCAAGCTTTCCTCGGCAACCCGACGAAGAGAATGAACAATAAAGAGAGCAGGATCCCAGTCTTGGACGACAATGATCATTACGCGAATATTTGAAAGCTTCTTGAACACCCGATTGATTAATAGGGTCGCCGTTTCGAGGGTGAGAGGTTGCTGGGGCGTGTCATTGATTCGAATGTCAATAGAGGCATTGCCGGCTCGGTCGAGCCATGCAAATCCTTGTTCAAAACGCAACGGATTCCTAAACCATATAGCGTTCCATAGCGTTGGGTCATCAAGAGCAACGGTCCGCCAATGGCGGCATATCGACGTGAGCCATACCCGTGACTGAATCGCGGCATGGGATTCGGAGCTGTCCAGGCTACAAAATGGAATATATTGCTGAGGATTTCCGGCGGTAGCTCGTTGACCTGAAAATGCGAAAGAACCATGTTCTATAGTCGATGCGCGCCATGAACAACGCTTGTTCGACACGAGTGACGACCTGAGGAGCAAGTCGCTGTTGCTCGGCTTCGAGGCTTCGGATCCTTTCCAATTTTTGTTGAGTGGCACGGCGATGTTCCTCAATCCCTACATCGGACATTTTTTGTGGCACCCAATCCTTAATTATTTGTGCCATGAACTGCGCTGCTGCCCTGGCATAGTATCCGGGCGGAAGGGTTGCGGACGTGGGTGGGTGAGAAACCCGTGAAGGATGGGATCCATGTTGGGTGTTCGTAGTAACCTGCTCTTGAGACCCAGAAGATGCCGATAGCGCTAAAGCAGAAGAGGAGGATGGACTGGGAATACTCGAAGGTCCGCTGGGTCCATGATCGAGGGGGAGTGGGATTGATCTACGGTGTTGGGTCGGAGGGTATTGTACATTGAGTTGATCCATGGCTGCGAGAAACGAAGAGGGCGTGGACGACGCGTTGGAATGCGAACTAGTAGGCTCGCCATCGTGATCACGGGAAGGCATATCGGCTAGTGACATGGTTAGCGAATGGGTCGTTCAAAAAAAAGACAGCGTACACTAGGCGGACAGAATGTCAGATACAATAGGGAAAAGAAAAGAGAAAGTCAAGAGATGAAGCTGGTCTAGGGGGGTTATGAAGGAAAGCCGTGAAAAAAAAACAAGGGCGGAACAATGCAGAGTCATCTAGAAACGATGTGGTTACCTCGCTATCGATTACGCTTGCCACGGTCCTGTGCCCGATGTCAAAGCGTACCATTTGCCTTATATACACAGGTACCCACAATTCCAAAGGACTAGCTACAATTTCAAGTTAAACAACTCACGGTGAATGGCAATCAAGATATCTATGAGGTCGGGGACACAGTTTCAGGATATCTTGAGGTCACTGTTGGCGGCAGTGATAAGTGGCGGCAATTTCTGGGCGAAGAGGGCGATAATGACGGTAAAACGCGGCGAGGACTCCTATTTAAAGGGTATTAAGAATTCCCTGAAAGAAGAAAAGACAAACGGCGGGTCGAATAAACGAGGCAGAAACCTTCGGGCCACTGCAAAACGTTCCATGGTGACAATTATGAACCGTGAAAGGAAGCCTGTCCACTCCGAGTCGCTCGCGACGGCAGGTTCCGGAGTCATTACCCACTCCTTGTGCCAATATTCCATGGGGAAAGACGACCATTTAAAGCTGGATTTCCATCGAGAGGACACAAAGAAAGGAAAACAATTTCGGGTCATATTGGGCCGTCTTGATTTAGACCAGAGCTCAGTTTCCCCGAGAGGAAGAAAAAGTTGAGTCCAAGTCACAAGTTGCAAATCATCTAAGAAGGGGTCCTGAAATCAGAGAGTAGACGACCAGATGTTTGTTAGGTGATCAGACCAAGTTTAAAATAGTCAATGGAGTCGTGTCTGGAACTTGGAGATGTAACGGTCGAGTCAAGTAGCTAGCCAAGGCACCGGGACTTGAGTTAAGTATTACGAGAGAATCCCTGAATCCAGAGAAAGCAGCTGAGAGCGTCATATTCTCGATTCCTGGGTCGGACAAGCGAGTCAAAGTAGAAGTTTCCTCCATGAGGCTCGTAACTTCCGACATCATATCAACACCCTTGTTCCCTTTCACATTTTCACATTTCACATATTCACACAGTTCTCCCTTTCTGGGAAGTTCGCCACTGAGCCACTCAGGAAAAGTACCACCGATTCAAGTAGGATCTCACACCTCCGATCATGATCATGATCATGCGGTGCTCGTCGAGCTGTTGCACCTCGCTGTCAACGAATGTCCGCTTCTGAAACTATGCCTCGAGTTTGAAAAGCCACCTGTGCCGTCGTTCATTCACCCCACCGTTTCTCTGTAAGACGGAGAGCCTCATTTGGTGGGAAAGCCTTGTCGAGTGAGTGAATACATCCCCAGACCCTGGTATAAACACCACAATTCTATTAGCACCATTTACATAAATAAGGAATCCATATACAAGTATAGTTGCTTCAGGGATTCCCCTGTCAATTTGACCGGACATCAACCATTTGTCGTAAGTGACCTGTCTATTCCTTCCCTAGACCTGCTACAATGTCGAGTCTGGCTTCGGTCGAATGTGTCGACTACGCCAACACCAATCCAGATATTGCGGGTGTGGTTCGTTGATACTCCTTCATGAGTTTGACGATATGCTGACCCATCCTTTCGAAGGGTGTTCGAATCAGCTTCTATCTTCAAGCTTTTCTCCTCGGTGAGTATTCTTTGATTAACACTGTTACAATTAGCCTCGTGACCGACCCTCTAAAAGAGGAAACAAGAACCCGGAGGGTTTCCTCGATAGAGGGCCTGGTGAAACTCGCTCGATCTTAGCAGAGAATCCCTTATCACCTCGGCGATCATCCGGCATTGTTTGTCGTTTCCAAATCGAGGCAACGACATCAAAACTGATTCGTTTTGGGAATGCATCCCACAAATCTCTTCGCTCTTTACTCTCTCCATCGATATTTCGCCGCAAAAATATGCTATATACCTTATGGAATAATTTATAGAAATGATCCCTTCAAAAAAATCGAAATTATGACTGAAATTCGGATGTGCACGCCTCTGCTGTTATGAAGTCTCAACTCAAGTCTGAAGGAGCCATTTCCATTATAATTTCCATCGCTTTTTTTCAAATAATTAGGGTTATAATCTATAAACACGCAACTTCCAGTGGTATATGCGTCTCTTACATGAGTAAAGAGGACAATATCTGCACCGAGCTCTTGAGCGATCCTAGAAGTGTCTTGAGATAAAAATAGAATTGATGTCGTTGCCTCTATTTGGAAACGACGAACGCTGCCGCCTGATGGCCGCAGTGATAAGGGATTCTCTGCTAATTCAAACTCAGTTATACCGGTCCCTCTGGCGAGGAAACCCTCCGGGTTCTTGTTTCCTCTTTAGGAGGGACCGGTCACCGGTCTATGTTACAATAGCGAACGCCAATCATCTGCAGTACTTCTGGTTGATCGTTCATGGGAAGACGCCCCCCTTGCCCTCTGGACATTCATCGCGACAAGCTGCACTGGCCGCGATAATACAACGAGATCAACTTTCTTTTTTTCAAGCACTCCAACTGTCCAATCTTATATGGTAAGATATTTTGAGGTTCACCGTTTGCTCTCTAAAGGGTGTATTTCCTCCCTAGGTTGGCAAATTTCGGGATTTTTGTTGCACTTGCAACTTACTCGAGACACGAGCGGAAGCTATGGATCGTGTTCAGGAGAACGGATTAATTGCATCAGATTTCAAAGTAAAGTACGGTGCTATGTTCCAGACTTTGTTTTCTATGAGTTTAACACTGTATATGTGGTGCGATATTTCGTTTGAACTTCGACTTCACGTGGGTGGTCGCAGCTAATTCAATGCGATAGGGCCAAAGCCTCGACCTTTGGAAACCAGCCGGAATGTTCGCCGTATGTCAAATTTGTTATTTTCGCTTTCAAAGTCCAGGCCTTGGGAGCTGGCCGTTACATTGGCCTCACTCTTTCTTCTATCTTGATGCTTTCATACATTTGGATATCTGTCCACGAGTTGCGATCCACTCACAAGTCGACTCTCAATCCCCATTTGCTGCGAGGACTCCCGGAGAAAGATAAGAAGAAGATAACTATCCATCCCTCTTCCTTATCACCGCTGTCAACCAATGGCGGGCCGAATCTCCAGTTGACGCGAGCTCCATCGGCTGCGTCGAATAGGTGGCCTACGGAGCTTCAAAGCCAGGAATTACCCACTTTACAAGCGCGATTACATTCTGCTTTCCTCCGAAGGCCTAAACGACGACGGTGGTCGTTTGACGTGGATCCCATGTTCGTTGGCATTGTAATTTGCCAAGTCCTGGTCTTCACGTATTTTGTCATATCCAGCGAATTGCTTTTACTCCACAACCCGAGTACTAATAACGATGCAAATCAGTGGGGGTTTGGCCAAATCCTAGCTTTGATAGTTGTTACTCCGTCTGCCCTGTCAGTCATAGATGCCATGTCTCGGCGTGGTTTCCGGCGTTTATCAAAACGGAAGAGAGAAAGTCTTGACACACGTATGGCACGAGAACTAAACGTTGAGGAAGTCTGAACCGAGTTGAGTACTTTTAATCATGTCAACCACTTCATTCAATGTGAATCCCCGTTATATAGTATGTACGAGCTGTCCGCGGGATAAGCTGCCAAGCAGTCCATTAATAGTCATGTCACTCCGAAATCATTCTCTGCGTCTCCGAATATTAGTGGTTGTCGGACTCGGGCCGTCCCCATTTCACGGTTCTCACAGAGCCATCTTGCCATGACTCTGTTCGTCGACGAGCCAATACAGACATTGTCGAGCGATCAGTTCCAACAAATCCCACTCCCTTGGATTGCACAACAGCATCGATGAGGACGGGATACCTAGTTCATTCAGAGACCGCCTTTGGAAAAGTAAAGATGACAGTTTCTTACCAATTGCCGTAGAGTTCAACTGTCTGTGAATGGTCGAGGCCAAACCAGCCTCGATCCGTGACATCTTTCCACCACGTTGTATTCCTTTCATCGCTGGTCATGACAACATGATCGACAACAATTCCTTTTCGTTCCAGTATTTCTTGTTTTATTTCGTCGACCCGGCGAGCAAGCACAGACAACGAAGCAAAACAGTCCTCGTGAGGAAGATCTCCACAGTAGTTAGAGAAGTCGCCATGTCGAACATGAATTGCAATCCACTAAATGTCATTTTGTAGCGCGCAAAGAGTCGATTTGAACATTGACTTACAGGCGGAGTTGGCTCAGTTTCTTGAGTCCCAAACGCTCTTCTCAGGTATTCGTCAGTGATCTTCTCCAGCCTGGATGTCCAGTGCATATGTTGTCCCACAAACATCCAAGCTGGACTGTAGTCAAAATCGAATTCATAGGGCTGATTACACATGTGTTACTTTTTGTTGTTCGCCAAGAAAGATTGTCAAGTCTTTCGTACCTGATGCGAGCAAACGTAATACAAGTAGTCATAGCAAAGCAGTTGCTGATCTGGGGGTAGCTTGATACGGTGTTGCTCGGATTCCTTTGGCTCTATTGCATTTTCTGCTATACCTTCTGGGGTGGCCAAGGCCGCCAGAGAGGAGAATGTGCTATGCTGATCGTGTTCGTAACGAGGAATCAGTTTAATCCAAGTAGGTGTCGTAGTGTAAGAGAGATCTAATTTTGATCTCTATAAATTTTTCAAAACTGAATACGAACAAGCGCTCACCAAGTTTTAGCAAGTTTGGTACAGAACTCCTACGAGGTATGTTTTCGCGTTCTTGGACGGCTTCCCAAAGATTCCAACAGCCGAGTTCGTCCAGATCACCTGCACTAATGTTTTTGACTTGATGCCACTCTAGGACTGGTTTGCGGATCGCTTTAACGAGCCGAGGAACGTCGAAAACTTCTCCAAAATCAATTGGAGGAACGCTGCCTCCGATGTGCGACGGAACGAACATGGGGATAATGGGCACACGATTGGTTAAAATACCCAAATATATGAGATTGATCTGTTCGAATCCTCAGCTGAGCGTCAAGCCGACTCGACCTGTTTACTCACGTAGGTCATTACGTCGTTAGCTGAGAAAAGTTTTTAGATAGAAAAAAGGAGCATAGTAGCAAAACTCACTCCATCCAGCAGATATCCAAGAGGTAATGTACTTGACATTGGGTAGCAGATTATCTGAAGGCATTTAATTTTTTTAAAACAAGGATGCGTTTAAATGGCCATGTACCTCGGAAGTTGTTTGTAGGAGGGCCTTTTAGGTGGTCTCGAAAGTCAAACTCATCGAGCTCTTGCAAAGGGCTCTGAAACGAATGCGCGAGTGTCCCTGGGTTGGGTTGCAATGGGTAGATGGTGGGACGGAGACTCCAGAAATTTGAGGCCAAAAGACTGAAGAAAGAGATGCCGATTAACGAGAAGCATGCAGTGTACACATAACGACGTCGAGGAAACAGAGAATCCTTTCCAAATGACATCCTCGTCGAGGGCACTTTTGAGGGCGGTAAACACAAGGTATACGCTGGTTGTCAGCGATGAAGAGACGCGCGCAGCAGCAAAGACGGGGTCGTAGCAATTAAATGAGCAGGGAGGAAATTATTAGACTAGATGAGGCGAGATGAGGCGACAAAGAAAGGGCAATTGGCAAGGCGGCGTGGTTAAGGAGGTTGACCAGTCCACTCCGGCCGGCGTTACGTTCCTGTCCCGATCCGATCTGAACGCCTCTACTTCCGGATCACCCGGACCAGTGCCATCAATTATATGCCAAAACTAAATTTGGGTCATTAGCTGGTCGAGAAATATAAGATCGCCCTCGTTCTGAAGAATCCCCCTCATCTCCTTCATACCATGGCTTCCCAGAGATTGCAGGTGGCCGGCGTTGTTACTTTTTATATGGCCTCGGCCCTGATAGTAAGTCCATAGTTTGGTCAATCTAGTCTCCTCTGAGTCCCCGCGTGTTTCTAGATGGTCTTCGTGTCCGCCTCTATCCGTAGCTCTTGTATCTCTAAACTAACAATAAACCCTATCTTCTAGGAATAAGGCAGTCTTGAACAACTCCCCCGATCTCCCGCTTTTGTTCCTACTTTTCCAGCTGCTTATCGCAGTGGTCCTCTTGCACGCGTCAGCTGCATTGTCCGACAAGGTTGCCATTCCCCGACTCGATCCATCGGTCGCCAAAAAGCTTTTCCCTGTGGTGTCTGTCAATATTATCGGCCTTGTTTTCAACACGCTATGTTTGCGCGATGTCGAAGCGTCGTTCTTCCAGGTAATTGCTAGACCCTGAGACAAAATTAGCTAAAAATACATCTACCCCGCACCAGATTGCTCGTGGACTAGTGCTTCCGCTCACGATCGCTGTCTCTTCAGCATACACGAGGTCGACTCCCTCTCGCTTGGTAATTGCCGCTGCATCCATCGTCACTTTGGGGTTTATGTTAGGCGTTGCTCCTTCTTCGTCGCTTCCCGTAACCGCCATCCCTTCGACACTGTCACTTTTCTATGGGGTCCTGTCCTCGCTCTTCATCGCGTTCCACGCAGTTCTGATCAAGAGTTCCTTGCCGTACTGCAATAACTCGACCATTGAATTGGCTTGGTGGACAAATGTTGGGTCGGCTATACTGATTTTGCCTTTCGTTATCCTGCATGGAGAACCCTCAAAATTCTACGTTTTGTTACAAGGCGATAATTGGAGGGTTTTTTTATGGGGCAGCCTTGTTACAGGACTATTCGGCTTTCTGCTCTGCATCGCTGGATTGTTGAGCATCAAAGTCACAAGTCCAATTACGCATATGTTCTCCAGTGTCAGTCTACGCCACACCGTTTCCGTTTCTTTAATTCAATTAATTGACCGCTTCATTGTTTTTCACAGGCTGCGAGATCTGTGCTTCAAACTGCACTCGGAGTCTGGATCTTCAGCGACATCTTAACAACGTAAGGAGTCCGAGGTTGCAAAAGTCTCAGCAATTAACTGACCTCTCGGTTGATCAGTAACAGAGCCGCTTCAATCTCAGTCATTTTAGGAGGGACAATGTGAGTTCAGTTCTATCGATAATCGTGGACCCCATTCATTTGTGAATGGCAGGTTCTATACATGGATCAAGTCGAGGGAGGTCCCAACTGGGATACCGCCACCAAAACGTGACCTTGACGTTGAGATGGGTGCCCGAGCAAGAACACAATTCAGTCCTTCAAAATCGGGAGATCGCGTAGAGAATAATACCCTTTGGCAGGTGGACGAGGCTACAGACGAGAAGAACTGATATGTTTTGCAACGGACGCTTGGGACACTGGAAATTTCATTAGATACAACTGTCTGGCAAAAAAAGGCTGATTGCGGACAGTCTAGCTACTGTAAGGGTTCGTTAATGACAAGAATGATTGAAGTCCCTTCGTGATCCAAAGAAATCATCATGCCCTGAGCACAGTCCCTTCCCCAAAACTTCCTTGTCTCAGTGTGGATTGTTATCAAATTTTGATTCTACTACACGACCCCTGCGTCATGGGGTAGTACATATGGTGTCCTCAACATTTGGAAGGCTCCGTTGAAGTTTGACGAGTTAAAATTAATTCTCTATCAAGCATTTCTTCCGAGGATTTGGGGCGGCCGCTAGGTGATACAGTTCACCGTCAGTCATTGCTGATAGATACTCCACCAGTTTGACAAATCTGAGCCGAGCAGATCCGACTTGTGTGCATTAATATAGCTAATCCTCGCCTCCGCTCTAAAGCAGACTCGGATAGTCTTGTTTTCTGTCTAGCTATTACATGAGTTCAGTGTTTTTTTTTTTTGCAGGTGGGTTTACTGAGCTACAGTCCACGTTCTGGAGGGTAAATACGCAAGGCACTAAAACAAGCGCGTCATTTCAATTTAAGATTGAGCGGCGTCAAATAGGGTCCAATATAATACACAGGGTCCAGTAATTGATAAAACTAAGAATAGACCATGCGGTTCACACGCAGGCGAGACAAGCCGAATCGAATTGTGTTCGACTGCCCTCTGTCCGTACCTGAGCAGCAACTGGCTCGACTCAGCTCAGCAACGGTTCTATCTTCGTTCTTCAGGAGCATTTTTTGCAGGCTGGAAATTGTTTGACATCACATACTAAGTTGGAAGCCACATGCTACGGGACATCTTTTGCTCAAGGTGTCATTGACGTGCTCGTCCACTTTAGCCAACCACCGATACGAAGGACCGACAGGCATACTGTAACTGCACCTATCCCCGATGGTCGGGGCTTCGATTGAATCCTGTCAGCCCCTGATAAGTACAACCTGATATGTATTCTTTTAAAATGACCAGAGTCGGCATCTGCTCCAGACCCAGATTGCCAGATCACTGCAATACGGGCGCCAACTATATCTTCCAGACTCAACTCTTGCTTGCGTCAACATGGCACCCACTGTGGACTTCCTGCCCGTGAATACAGGATGTTTTGGCTCTGTAAAGGGGGACTTGAAATGGATGCCGAAAGACGCCATTGCGACACTCCAGCTCTTCGCCCCAGTTCCGCCAGTCGAACGGAAGCTTGGTGAAACTGAGGTTTCTTACTTTTTACCCTCTCGCGAAAGCGGTGTAAACGACATGTACGTTACTTTCAAGTCGAACTGTGCTGGAGGTGGCGGACATAATTTGACTTGCTCATTCTAGGTACTTGCATTTGGGTTGTCGTGCCCCTTCGAATCTGGTGGCGCGTCAGAGAGTCTCCCTCGTATGGGCGATTATGCGTACGAGACATCCTCTTCTTGCATCTAAAGTCCAGATGAATAGCTACGAGGATATCGTTTTGTGTAAGCAGCTTTGAATTATTGTAGAAGTCTGTCTGACCTGTAAATTTTCAGTTATAACGCACCGCAATCGCCGAGTGATGCAGTGACCGAGGCTGATCAGTCCCTCGAATACCGCGCCCAGTCGAAAGACGGTCAGTACTATCCCAGGCATTTAACCGTCATAACAGCTGATCACATAGCAGACCTAATTGACGAGTACCTCAATGGCCCACGCACCTTATCTAGCGAGCGTCTATCCTACTTGATTGTTTCTTGTGACGATCAATCTGACGAAACAGAAAAAATTTACGATATCTTAATTTGCGCAACTCACTTCTTGGGCGACGGAATGGCGCTTCATCAATTTGCGAACGATTTCTTCTCCCTACTTGGCAGTCCTTTGGATCTTGCTACCCTGCGGGAGAAACTATCGATAGAGTGGTCTGAACGCTGCTTCAAAGGACCAGAAAGAGTACGCTTTTCGCAGAGAAATAATTTTGACACGCCGACTGTACTCATCTTGTAGGCCCCAACCTTGCCTTCCTCGATGGAAGATAGATTACCCGCCATTGGTACTCGAAAACTTGGCCGCCTTGGAGCTCGTGTCGACTTCAATAAAACCCAGCAAAAACTGATCGTGAGTTGGCATGTCAACATTTTCGTTATTCCGCAAACGTGGTACATTTTTGTCAGGGTGGGCATACATTCCCCCGTGAACCAAGAGGGACTCGCCATACCATTGTCCCAACAATCGCCATCAACCCCGAAAAAACCAAGAAAATATTGAGCAATTGTAAACGTCGAGGCGTTTCGATATCGAGCGCACTTTTCGCGATCTGCAACATCGCGTGGGCAAGGGCGCATCCCACGAACTGGGAATTACCAATGTAAAAACGATATTGGTTATTTTTTCCGCACGATTTCTGACATGTTGTCTCAGAATGATGTATTCAGCCCTAAATATGCGCCCGAATCTCATGGCAGATAAGCGCCTAAACGATTCCTATTGGTTCCTCGCAATTGGGTATTTCAACGTAGTCCTTCCAACCTTCTTCCCACAAGAAGGTAACTTAACTACTGGTACCTTCTGGCACCGCGCCCGTTCAGCGAAACTTCAAAGCGCCAAAGCGGCGAAAAGCCCAATGAGCGTATCTCGCTGTCGCGAAATGGCCAGAGAACGAGGGGAACGCGCTCGAATCTGGGCAAAGGAGGACGACGACAAAGCAATGGGGATCCCAACTAAGCCATCCGCTCCAGTCACAGCTGCGGTTCCATCGTTGAAACCAAAAATCCCTTCGAACGCTCTAATGGGGCTGTCCCTCTTAGGAAATCTGGACGGAATTTACAAACACTCAGCCTTCCCAGAACTCAAGCTCCACACTTTGACCACTGGCTCCCGCCAGCGTTCGGGAGGAATGCTTCTCTTTGGTTATACTTTTGTGGAAAAGTTATGGGTGAGCTTTGGGTACGACGAGAATGGATTTGAAGAGGAAACTGTGAAACGATTTTGGAAGAACGTCGTCGACGCTATTGATGAATTTCTTCTGCAGTAATTCAAATATACGCTCACGGACACCAGTGCTTGCATAAATAGTTTGGTCACTCCATGATTATAAGGATAATGGACCTGGATTAGATAGTACATGGCAGTATATACATCGTTCTTGCGTGCTGAGATTTGATTAATATTGGTTGTATTAGGAGGGGCGAGGATTTCGCATGCGTATAGAGGCAAGACTGATAGGTAGCAAATGAAAATTAGCGGCGAAGATCACTGAAAGAGTGCAGAGCATTGCAGACCTTCGAGGTTGCCTGTAGGAATGCCAGGCTAGACCGCCAAAAAGGGCTTCAATGCCGCACCAGAAAGCCAACGTCTAGATAATATTAAGATATTTCACCTGGCCATGGAGCAGGACAGTAGCGCATACCTTTCTGCGAGCGAGGAAGAGGTTGTACATTTTGGTTATCAACGAAAAGTGGAATGTGAGGGCGTTTCTTCTCTGAAGAAATCCAGTACTTGTAGGTTTTATGCTGGGTAGTAAGGGAGTGATTCCCGTTACATCTTCATGGGGGAAAATGGCCCAGAGCGATCGATTCGACAGAGTCGAGGGCAGCCATCTGGCTCTGGTTAGTGCAGACAACGACTAGAAAGCGATATTGTCAGGAAACGGGATAACAGTGGATTGCCCTGGAGGCATCGAGGTGAAGCCTGAGTGCCATGCTAGAGTGGTGAGGCAGTATCGGTCCAGACAGGTCTAGGCTTGACAAACAAAACCGCCCATAACTTACCAGTTGTGAGTCGTACTGCACCGTAAACGTACAATTATAATGCTTTGAAATAGAGTCACTAATGTGTGTTCATGCATTTATAAATCTGGAAGCTCTCGTTGTATCAAGCGCGTCCATGTACTGTCCTTCCACCAATCGTCCATACTGTCAATTCGATCCCATAGCGTTTCCTCGTCGACGCCATAAATCTCATATTTTCCACCGAGTAAGGACCGACCCTCGCGTTTTGCAACTTCGATTGCAGCTTTATTTTCTCCCCTGGGCAGATAATCAGCTTTCATACAAATAATACCGGGATATAAATCGTACTTGAGTAACTCCAACAATTCATTTTTATCTGGGAAAAACAGGCGTGGCTCCAGAATGGCTAGGATGCCCAAAGACGCACGATACAGAAAAGAGTCCCCTTCGAGCAGCAACACGTCCCAAATGCGCGCGCATGCCTCGAACGGCAGATGATCCAGAAAAAGCGATACGACCCAATCGGGTAAATAAGCGCCGGGAGAGATTTGATGTTGCTTGAAGTTAAAGTAGACTTTGCAAGGTGTCAGACAGGACATCAAGAACAAAATGTCTTGTCACATACTCTTTGGCATTCCATCAGCGAGTAAAGTGTCGAATATTCTTGAACGAGAGTAAGCTTCTGTGTGGCGGAAATTTTCAGTATTCACCTGTAATAAGCTTCGACCTATGAAAACGCGGGTTATTTTAATCAGTAGGCTGGACAATACGATGCAATAATGAGATCAACCAACATCGTCCTTCGATCGTTCCCCACCGAAAAAGCTTCGCATACAATGCCGCTCCAACAGATTGCGCATGACAACGAAAGCTTGTTGACCAGGCATATTGATCAATAGCATAGCCGCGATCTTTGCAGCTCCGACGGTATATCCCAGGCCTTCGTCGCTGCGGGAGACTACCCAAGCGCAAAGCATGTCCTTCAAATCAGGGTATAGAGGACCATTTTCTTTATTGAATATATGTATCGCCGGGAGGGTTGTTTCCATGTCCAGGTCAATGAGCTCTAGTGTAGCTTGTGGAAATACGCCAGAGGCCAAGGCGCGTTTAGCTCGAGATAAGCAAGTGCGGTAATGATCTTCATATTACAATCCAGATCGACAGAGAACCAATGTAATAGAAAGAAGTTTAACAATTAGCAAAGCGTATGGAATCTTTAATTGGAACTTACCTTTACTCAATGCCAACTCGTTACCCACTGCCCTTTCCCAGAGAGGCGCTCGTAGTTTTGTTGGAATACCACGCCACCATAGCTTCCGGAGCTCAGGCTTCTTGTGCACAACTCGCCAGTCCGGAAGGATTTCTTTCTCCCAAATATGTAGACAGTCGTCAATTGCTTTTTCTCGCGCTACTCGACGCTCTTGAAGTGCCTTACGTCGCTTTTCCGCTAACATGATAGTGAATGAGATCCCATCACCTGAAGCGCATTGCTCACCTATTGCACGGCTTTGTTTCATCATTTTCTGCCAGTCAGCCATATGCTTTTCGTCTTCTTGCCGCGGCTTTGGAGGTAAGAAAGTGGGTCTTGTCTTGCTCCTGACCTTCTCAAATGCACTGGGGCCCACGGAGCGGTGTGGTCGATGGCTTCGAGGTTTTTCCGTAAGAGGACCATTTGATAATGGGGCTGGTATTGCGGGCAAAGAAAATGAAGTGACTGGCTGAGAAGTAGACGCGGAAGATGAATTCGGAGCAGGAGGTATGGACTCTAGCGAGGGATGGTCAATACGAGGTAGGGGTGCGCTTGTGGGAATTGACGATGGATATATATCTGACGAGCTTCGTCGTTGCGGTGGGGATGGCGTGGGTGGCGTATTTACGCCTTGCGGAGATCTCTCCGGAAGTTCATTGGAAGCTGCAGGATTGCCGTCACTATCGACGGGGGAGATATCTTCAGAATTTGATAAACGATGAGATGGATACTCTTCGTCAGGTGTAGATAAAGATATCTGAGAGAATGTGGACGAAAGAGACGAATCTAGCGGGTCGTCTAAGGAGGGCGGGGTCATGTGGAAGCCATTTGTTGCTTGAGGGCCGATGTCGAGTGTAGAAACTGAGTCGTTGTGATCGTCAACGGTGAATCTGCGCGTTGAAGCGGTGCTGTCCCCTTCCCCCCAGGTATCTTCGGTTTCGGGCATGTTCCTTGCCATCTCTTCGCGGATGGCGTCTGGCGAGAAGACATACGGCAAGCTTTCCGATTCCGAGTCCTTGGGGTCAAAGACGTCGTCGTCGTCGAAGTCGTGGAGATCCAGGGGAGCAGGGATGTGGGATATGGCAAGCTTGGGTTGTGAAGAGATCATGGGGGTAGAGTAATTAGTTTCGGAGCGCAGTCCATTTATTGACTGCCGTAGCTATGCTCAACCGTCCGTGACCTCGGGACGACCACCCGTGACAGGCGCGTTCCCAGACGGTTCCTCGTCACACTCCACTCCTTCATCATGATCGCTGAGGTTCTCCTCGTCCTCGCAGGTCATTCATCGTCGTTATTCCCTTCCGATTACTCTTTGAATGTAGCCATATTACCACTCCTGCACCCAGGAGAACAGCAGACCCTAGAAGCATTGGGCTTGATTGCCTATCGTTACCGAAAAATCAAAACAGCATGTGTCAACCTGTCCCGCTCTCCGTCCCGCTATATTTGCGCGCTGAGCGCGACTTTGACCCATATTTTGAAAGAAGATTACGAATCTTTGGTCATAGAGACAGAAACTAAGGTTCTGAAACGCGATTCTTCGCTTGTTGCGACTGGTGCATTTGTTCCACTGTCATCGGTACGCGCCATTTTCTCAGACTGGGATGCACCTTTGGCTGCGCTTTCTGCCCTCATCGACGAACTACAATCGGAGCAGGATTGGAAACCCGGCCCATTGATTGACTTGCTAGTCGTTCGCTCCAAAACTGGCGTGCATCGAATTGCAAATATTATTGGTAGGATTTCTGTAGCCGTCCAACGCGTCTGGCGGACACAATTAACTGCATTCCTGGTCCATGGATCCCTGTCGTCGGTGGATCCTTTTGCTGAAAAAGATTTATCACTTATAATCGGATCAATGCCTTCGTGTGTATCCTCACTGTCCTACGAATCAATCGCCTATGTAGGTCGTGCAATCGCAACAGTCAAAGCAGTGAAATGGCAAAAGCAACTTCCGAGAGAGCTTGCAATAGACCATACCGCTATGTTAGATGGGGTTCTTCCAGAAGATCGACATGCGTTTGACCAGGTCATCTCGCAGATAAGAACTAATGTAGGAGAATGGCTATGGCTAAATGTCCTGACGAAGAAGGACGTCGACGACGCAGTCGATTCATTGTGAGCATCTTACGTTACAATCTACATCTTGCCCCTTTCAAACCAAATTATTCCAAGGGCCAATTACTTTCTTATCCGTAACGGCGAATTCAGTTTATCGCTCATTCGTGAAATTGAACGCCTCAAGATATCTCGCCTAACATCGAGGCAGGGTTCGGTCTCAATGATACGTGAACAAGATCTCAATCTCGCAATTCTACGTGCATCGTTAGGTACCACAGCACAGCATGACCCATACATCACGCAATTGCGTTTTGTACTTCCTGGTGGACCACTGCGTCCTTTACTCCCATCGTTGACAAATGATGCACCGCCTCCTGCATCACCCTCGGTCGGTCAACCCAATTCATTGTTTGATAACCAACTCCTTGGAACCACGCTATCCTTGTCCTACAACCTGACATGGCCGTTGGATCTGTTCCTTGACCGGGCAGGTGTCACCGTCTACTCAACCCTGTTTTCATTTTTATCTGCCTTGCGGAAAACGCATACTAGGGTACATACTTGTTGGAGTTCGTTATCAAACTCCCAACGTGCCCGTCGTCGTTGGACCGGTTTTGGAGAGGGGGGCACCGTTGAAGACCATGAGGCAAGGGTCCAGATGCTCAGATGTGGATGGGGCGTTGTCAGAGACATGAGCTGGTTCTTGGACACATTGCTGGGATATGTCATGATGGATGTAGTTGAAATCGAATTTCGAAAGTTGAAGGACATGCTTGACAAACAACGGCAAGGGATACGAAACGCAAAGCCATCGACCGATCAGGCAGGAACCCAAACATCCACCGCTTCGCACTTGGATTTTTCGACACTTCGCACAATACACACCAACTATCTAGGTCGACTGCTTGATGGTTGTTTGTTGACTAGCCCAACGTTGCCAGCTATCCTGCGGCAAATCTTAGATATCTGCGAGAGGTTTGTCGCTCTGGTTGAACGTTGGGGTGGGGATATTCTTCCTGCGCTATTGTTTGAAGGTAGTTTGAGAGGGGAGGGTGACGAAAAGGTAGGGGCCTTGGTGCAAGAACGGTGGACAATAGTCTCCGAAGTAAACGAGGTTCGCCGAGCTTAGCATTTTTTCCATCCAAATAGCGCTAACTTGAAAACAGACGCTACGCATTCAACTAGAATCCTTCTACGAACACTTGACATCGTCAATTTCACAGCACCCTTTTTCGACTGCTGTAGATGCCTCAAAATCGGGAATTATCGGGAGTAGTATGGTGAATCAAACGACGCAAAATTTATCAAGGACGAAGATGATTGACGGAGAGACGGACCAGAGCGGGCGACATGTTGAAAGGTTGCTGTTGCGACTTGACTTTAATGGAGAGCTATCCCAACCACGGAAAGGCCGAACTGGGAAGGGGACAGATATTTTGGCTGAAGGAGGATTGGCATAATAAAGCCCCTATCCGATTTTAGAAATACATAGGTGTAACATTTGTTGTCTGTTCCTGATTCTTCCGCATATTATTGCGAGGCATACAGCGCATGAATGTGTTTAGCAGGGTTCTTACTAGACAGGCTGCTATCAGGCTAAAGATTTGTGGACAGAACTGGGGAACAATAAAAGCGCACCAATTCCAGATTCTCCGATTTCCTATGACCACTGGGCCAAACACAGTGCGCCGTCTTGACCAACAACTCAGGCTTCTCTCTTCTTCGAATACACTCGCCATGACTTCCCGTACGTCCTTTCCTCTGTCCTTTTTTCAGATCACCCACAACTCACTCCCATTCTCCAGAGTACACCCCCCGTCTCATCGGTGCTGCCAACACCCTTGGTAAAATTTTCTCTCTCGTTCACATGTCTGCAATCTTATCGATTCGCCAGAACATCGTGTCTTCATCGAGCAGAATGGCTCAGTCATCTCGCCGTTCCATGACATCCCCCTCTTTGCTGATCAGAGCCATGGCATCTTCAACATGGTCGTCGAAATTCCGAGGTGGACTAACGCAAAGATGGAAATCTCCAAAGAGGAGTCTTTCAACCCCATCAAGCAGGACATCAAGCGCGGAAAATTGCGCTACGTGAGGAACTGTTTCCCCCACCATGGGTACATCTGGAACTACGGTGCTTTCCCCCAGGTGTGTCTACCGTCGATGAGATTACCTTGATCAGATTATCATCCTGATCACCACAGACTTGGGAAGATCCCTCGCAGCTCCACGCCGAGACCAAAGCCAAGGGTGACAATGATCCCCTTGATGTTTGTGAGATCGGAGAGCAGGTAGGATACGTCGGCCAGGTCAAGCAAGTCAAGGTCCTCGGCATCATGGCTCTCCTCGACGAAGGAGAGACTGACTGGAAAGTCATTGTCGTCGATGTCCTCGACCCTCTGGCCTCCAAACTCAACGACATTGAGGACGTCGAGAGACATCTCCCCGGCCTCATCCGCGCAACCAATGAATGGTTCAGGTTAATTTTCATTGCCTACTTTAACCTTATAATTTCTCATTCTTCCTTGCTAGGATTTACAAGATCCCCGATGGCAAGCCCGAGAATACCTTTGCTTTCTCTGGCGAGGCCAAAAACAAGAAGTACGCTATGGAGATCATCCATGAATGCCATGAGGCGTGGCGTCGCTTGATCACCGGCGAGTCTCCTGCAAAAACTGCATCCTACGACATTTCTACGTATGTGCTGTCTCATTTGACACCAGTGTTGCCATTTTTAATTGCTACTCAAAGCCGTAACATCACCATCCAAAACTCCCCTGGTTTCGTCAGGAGGGATGACCCATCCTATACTAGCATCCCCCCGGCGTCTGGAAGGGCACCAGCGCCCATTGATCATTCTGGTTAGTGCTCATCTATCGTCACCTATTCAGACTTTGATCTTTGGATTTAGTTTCCAAGTGGTTCTACATCTCCTCCGCTCAGGTGTAAATATACACAACGAAAGGAAAAACCAATAGATGTCCTACATAATTATCAATAGATGGGTGAAGTTTAGTGGATGCAATGCGAATGCGAGCCTCGAGGACATTCAATTATAATTACTTGACCATGGATATAGTACAAAAAGCATGAGCTTAAGAGGTACATAACCTGGTCAGTTGTACTTTTCTACAACCAAATCTGGTTGTGCCGGGGGGTAACGACAATAGCGGTCTGATATCGAAGTTACTGTCCATGTTCCTGAAGAAGAAATTTTGATGTTGGAAATTTATGTTCATCAGAGAGTCTATCCCTACCTTCTAGAGCAGAGAATATCGAGTATTCATTCGTGTGAACACGAGAAACTGTATGTGTCTCAAGGACCTTGCCAATCCCGCCTTTCGGCGCAAGCTCAGATCGTTGGTAAGTAAATGTGAAAGGCGGTTCTCCGATGAGTGTAAATATAATCTCGGCCTGGTCACCTAGAGAAGTGTATTAAGAAATGTAGGTTCAATGTACTTGTAAGTTGGAAACAATACCTTCATGGATGTCTTGGAATATTTTTTTTCCGTGTCCAACCTGGGCAGACGGAAGGTCGTGGACTTTGAACCTAAGGTCCGTGACTGCAGCTTTGCACATCTTCTGTTGATGAGCGATGCTGGTAATAGTAAACAACCCAGGTTGCTGCTGCAGAAGGGAGAAAGGCGATGTCTTAGCTTCTTGTGTGTACGATTTGCCATTGACTTTATATCTAAGGGTGGAAGGTAAGAAACATGGCCGAGCACATTTGACCATGTGACATACGCGATCATCCAAGGCGGTATACCCTCAAGCTGGAATTGAGTGATGTCTCCAACACAGATGTCTTCCCGTCGTTCAAATGGTATAATTGCCGCGGTCTCGGCTACGTCTACCCAGATAGAACGAAGGAGAGGATCCAAAGTGGCTTGTTCACAGCTTGAACTGTCTGTTACCTTTTCGATAGCGAGCAGATGGGGACCAACCGAAGTGAAAGTATAATGGGGAATGTTAAGTTTCCAAGTATTGGTTGGTACTTGAATGGACACCTTTTCGATGTGACTGGCGGCGATGTTCTTGATCGAGAGTTCCACAGTGAATGGGGCCGTGCCCTCCAAAACCACAAATCCATCGGTGGATAGGGGGTCCAATGGGCCCAAAGCGTCATTGAGGCAGAAAGCAAGTCGATTTCGATTCCTAAAACGAGCTGAGGGGCGCACAGAGACCTGTTGTTCGAATAGAAGCCTCTGTGATCGCGGGATTACCAAATCCTTGTGTTTGGACAACGGATATGCCGCATCCCCAACTTGTTTGACTTCATAATACATCCGGCCAGGAGTGGAAGTGTGCAACTGAAAGCGCGTGTGTGGCTGTATGCTATTGAACGTGGGTTGACCCAAGATTTTAGTTCCACCCATTTCGTTGTCTTGCGCGATATTATACATGATCTCGAAGGGCGGGCGTCCTGGCATATTTACAGTAAGCGTTGTATCCCAATAATTCTTTGCACATACCCGTCAACTCAAGGTCAACATGATCATTTACACCTTCGCAAATGGGTCGGAGGATGTGCGATCCATTGTGAGCTTCGTATGTAGCAGGGGTCGAAGAAGAGAGTTTAGCAGATGGCCTGGGAATCCAATCGACAGTGTAGGTCGATGCATCAGCTGCAACTGCACCGGGGCACTGAGAGTCGGCAACCTGCCAAGGTGAACGTGTCAGCAGCCCATTCGAAACCGCTATAGTTGACTCTTACAGCCTGGATGTCATAAACACCCTTCTCCGTGACCTGCAGGTTACTATTTCGGTCATGTAAAGTGGTTGTTAGCACGCTGCTTGTTCCCCTCTACTATACTTGACGCGCCATGGCTTAAAAATAAAAAGAGCGACAAGATTGTGAATGAGAATGAGCATGACGGGAAAATATGTCGGAGAAATGACCCACTCCGTCGCCTGTTAATCGAAGAGGTAGGCTGGCCTTTTCATTTTCAGTAATAACGACATGTCGTTCTTGTTCTGTGCCGTAGAATCGGACAGTGGGCTAGATGCACAACATCTCAGAATAATCGCGCGAAGCGCAAATGACAAGCTTACCACTACACGTTTGACCTTAACCTCAACTCCTGGTACTAACAGCGGCCGCTTGCATTTTGATGCATCTTCAACGCTCACTGAGTCGTATAAGCAGTCTGGAAGATAATTGGCACATGATTGCTCACCAAGGTTGATTTCGAAAGATCCGCTCGTCGACTCTAATTCTTTTGGAATTGGAACTTTGATGGTTTTCTTCGGTTGATCGATGCCTTGGATTTGTATGTTTTCGGTGGTTTGAGGGCCAATGATTTGAATCTCTAAATTCCAAGGTCCCGTTCCCTGGATAACATGTCAATTAGCTGAGGGCATTGTCAAAGGGTGTAAACTTACCTTTAAATCTACATCAATGTCGACACTTACGCCTGAGCATGTGCTCAAGATTCTTTTGCCTCTGCCGATGCCATGAGAGTCCGAGAAGTCTGCCGACGCGACAGGATGTATGATCTGATCGATACTAGGTCCAAGCAGCTCGACCTTCCTGTAATTCGCATCACTGATATATGTAAACACGAAGTTGTAGTGGCCACTGCGTTCCGGTTGCAAAGTTATTTCTCCACGAGAAGAAGTGAAGGTTTTCGAAATTTCGCGAGTCGGTTCGTTATCTCGTTGCATACGGTAATAGATCTGGAATGGCGGTGTTCCATGGAGAACGATAGAGGCAGAAACACCTGTATCCCCCGAACTGTTAACGGATCAGAAAAGTTGTAGATCAAATGCCTGAACAGTATTACCACTCGTGAATGCGCTTCCATTCAATTTCGGCTGAGGGCAAAGGTCTTTGAATAACTTTGCAAGTATCAGGTGCAAGGACAGTTCCCGTGCAATACTATATAAAAGTAAGTCAATAGGATTAATAAAAAAACCCGAGGAATCAATACCTTTCCTTTCACTCCGAGTACTTTGTATTCACCTGGAGTATTAACACGGAAAGACATATCTTTTTCATCTCCTTGGACTTTGAGAGTCTTTCGCCATGGTTTGTTAACCTTGATGCCCTTCGCCTCACCTGCTGATAGAGGCCTATAGGACAAGTTTATATCCCACGGTGCGTCAAATGAATCGGCGTGAGTGGCTTTAATGCCAAGGTTGGTTTCTGAGCCTATCAGTAGAGACATTGGGGAATCGGTACTGCAGTGAGAAAAGGAGAAAGCAGGTTTCTGCAAGACCAAAAATGACCGCGTCGTTTTCGTCTTGCTAATTGAGGTGCCATCGTAAACCTGGGCTTCCAGCCCAACACGGATTGTATTTCCAACACCGTCAGTGATCTCTTCCAGGGTGTAAAGATATGTCCCGGGTTGTTCCAGAGAGACAGTGAGCGGTATCGCCACGTCTTGAGGAGTTGGTACGCTAGAAACACTCGGAGTGGCATTTGTGGAATCTGGGGGTGCGACATGATCCTTTCTATTGTTTTTGTGATCTCCTTCAACGCCCTCAACTAAGAATGATTCCCGATGACTATTTACAGTCCTAAGCCATCGAAGACTCAAGGGAGGTACACCATGAACATTGATTTTCAACTGTGGGCTAGATTTTTGGCCAGCACAGCGAATGGATTGCTGTGCATCTTCCGCAAATTCCACACGTGGGCAAGGTACGACGACTGCTTCCGAGACCACCAGACGCGCATCAGCGTTTGCAGTATCGTAAACTCGTTCCAGGCGAATGATTCCCGGACGTGAAAGAATGATATGGGCAAGAGATTGCGTGTGCTGAAGTTTGGAGTGGACGGTTTGGGATTCAATGTCATCGTTATCGTCGTCATATTCGTCGTATTCGTCCGCAGCATAAGCAGCCGGCCCTACCTGAGTTACCACCTGCAATTTATCATGGTACCGTTGCTCTATAGACTTCAAGTCTTTCGAACTCAGTTCATGTGTTTCAATCCTTCCAGAACCATCAAAACCCAGAGGAGTGACTGAATACTTGAGACCTGCGATGTTTGTATTGTTCATGACGATTGGAACGAAAACGAATCCAATGGAGGGGGATAGGCAATAGTTGAGATTTTGCGGATTCAAATGGGCCGTACTGATTGGGGACATTCGAACAGTGTGTTGGCCGAGAAGATGTGCGTCTCTTAACCTATCTGGCGTCGAGGATACGATTCCAAAACTGAGAAGAGAAAAAAGGTCGCGAAATCCGTATCCCTGGCCGGTTGAGGTAATGTCTAAGCGAATTCATTTTCAAAGGTCTGAGGGCAAAGACGACCATAGGTGCGTACCAGGGAGCCTTGAAGAGATCCCAACACTGCCAAGCAAAGCTCCTGCGTTGACACTGATTCCCCCAAACATAATTCCATCCAAGAACCAGAGAAAACTTATTTGAAGAATGAGGCTTGCTTTGCTGTAATCGAGTCGCGGTATTCGAAGTCGGGACAGTATGACACAATAAGCGAAATCAAAGAGCAACCATTTTCGACATGTCGCTCCGTGGTCCTGTCCCGCTGCAAATGACCAGACAAAATCAAGAATTTTGATGGACTGTAGAAATAATTCTGAAATTCCGACACGAGAAACACCTGTAGGAAGCATACCTGGCAGAGGAGTCCGAGGCTTAAGTAGTATAGCCTTTGTGAGGGTACATCCAAGTATTTTTCGGGAATTAGTGGATTTGGAGCTGGTTGTTTGAAGGCAGTGGCCATTATACCCTTGTCGAGATGGGTGCTCGACGGGATGGTTAGGAGGCCAAGGTCGTATTATAGTGGTTGCGCGTCGTGTTTGGTGGGTGTGGCCATGGATTGAAAGGCTTTCACGAGACTGAATGCACGTGACCGTTAGGTCGGTTAATATTCTATCTTATCTGATAATATGCGTCGCGAGTTTGGAATAAGCTTTTGAACGAGAATAGGAGAGTCTCTTCAAATTTCTCTTTCGCAATCCTCAAAGTCTGGATATCTTTTTGACGGTGAGCAGCCAGCGTGTTGCTCTTGTATCTTTGATCTAAGCTGATTCGACATTCTTCCCACGCAATTCGCACAAGGAGTCAGTCCTATTGTCAGCTATATAAAGCTCTCATTGCTGCGCCAGTTCTCCTCTATTCCCACCACCATCCCCATGGCAGACCCTATGGCAGACCTCCCTCCTACAGGCCTTCCTTCTCTTCCAAAGATCGAAGGCGACTTCGATCTCATGCTCGATGTCTACACTCACCAGTCTTTGCGCTTGAACAACACGCCGATGAATAACGATTACGGTGATACCCAGCGTCTAGGGGAGTTAGGATCTAAAGTTCTTGATCTTACAGTCACCTACCATCTGTATTCCATACGGCCGTTCCTCTCTGCAGAAGAGATACAGGTGATGTCTCATGACTGCTGTCGAATCATCATTCTGACGGAGCTGCCGACAGCAAAGAAGAGTGCAGATAACATCAAATGATAATATCGATGGCTGGCTCAAAAGCTATGGTCTCAAATCCAAGTTGCGCGTTGCGCCTGGTGACATCCACCTTTTGGATAACCCAGAGGTGAGGCTAAAGGTTCTGCTTTATGATAGGGGGGACAAAGTTGAATCATGCGTTCGTAGGAAATGCGCAAATTCTTCCACATTTACATAGGCGCCTTATATATACGCAATGGGTTGTCGACGATTCAGACATGGATATCTCGCTTGATTGACCCCGACTTAGATATCAAACTACCTAATGTCCTTCCTCAGACAGAGCAACCAGTCCAACCTCAGGCTCCTCAGATGCAGTCTTATGGTCAACAACAAGCATACGGTCAACACGTTTACAATGGTCAACAGTCTTACAGTCAACAAGCAGGTTATAATCCACCGGCACCCGTTCAAGGAGGTTTTGGT
This sequence comes from Galerina sulciceps, assembly GCA_023014345.1. Lineage (NCBI taxonomy): Eukaryota > Fungi > Basidiomycota > Agaricomycetes > Agaricales > Galerinaceae > Galerina > Galerina sulciceps. The sequence goes on from JAEDXJ010000042.1 coordinate 513,105, forward strand.
AGCTATTCTTCACCTTTATCACAAATGGGCTCCCCGTACACAGCACCTCCCCCTCCTGGCTCGCCTCCCCCGCTACCTGGCGGACCTCCGAGCATGTCAATGCCTTCTTCCGCACTCAGCTTGGTGACCTTGGCACTTGTGAACCAGACAGCTGCTCAAAGAGGAATGCCAGTGACTTATCAAGCTGATCAGGTTGGCCCGCCACACCAACCAACTTGGACAGTCAGGTGCTACAGTAAGTGCTCTCACAGTTCACGACACCTAGTGGCTCATGCAAGTGGGAAGTCTCCGGGCACGAACAGGGCCGTGGTGTTGGTAAAAGTCAGAAGATCGCTAAAGAAGAAGCGGCCAGACAGGCATGGGCGACCATGGGATGGGGACCTTCTTAGTCAATTCATGACCTTTTAGTTCCCTCTTCCATTGCCGATCTTGCATTTTTCATAGGCTGTATTCGAGTGGCAATGAGGTACATACATTTCTCCATCCTTCTGATGCTCTTTAACATCTCCATTATCCAACTTGTGAATGTACGACCTGTCGACTGTTTCAAGAAGACATTAAAATTTTGTGATTACATATATATTCCCAGCAAAAATTACAAAAATCAGATTAGGTTGTTCAATATCATCCAAAATACCAGAACATAAAATACAACCCCAAAAGACCCAAAAGTACTTTCATCTGGGGGTCAATTTGACTGAAGCCTGCGGTTGCCTTGTCCAGTGTTTCTTTGATGTCACCTGCTACGTCCGGTGCTGCTGGACTACCGCCAAGCGTTTGGCCCTTCCCTGAGAATGCACCAGACGGGCCAGCAGAGGTCGTTGCATGCTTTCGGATTGTGTTTGTGAGAATACTAAACCAATTACGAAGAAGTTAGTCCATGAACATCGCACAAAAGAGAATTGGAAAATGGCTAGACACACGATTTGTCTGCTCCCTTGATCTGGTCAACTTTAGTGGGTCCCTTCAAAAAAATGAATGTGGGCCTATGTTTGCCAAGTATCAGACAACGTCGACGTTAACATCATGTTAGCCTACTTACATGACAGCGATTGCATACTTTTGAGCGATATCTGGCACGGCATCGACATCACATTTAAGAAAATTGACAGTGGGATACTGCTTGGACAGTGCCTCAAAGGTAGGCGCAATGGCATGACATGGTCCACACCTAGGAAGAGTCAAACAGTTCAGTAAAGTTGGTATACTCGGAGGGAAGGCCATCCTCACCAAGTTGCGTGGAAGTCGATTACCTGCAAGGGTTGAGATTTGCGAGCAACTGGGTATTCGGGATCAAGGACTCACGGACAACTTATCCTTTGACTTGGACAGAATCCCATTCAGCTGAGTGAGAGACGTGAGGTGTGTAATGGACATCGTTGAGACAAGGAGGTTAAGTAGACTGCACAGCTGGACCCTGGACAGCATACGTGGTGGGAACTCCGGGCCGGAATGCCGGTGAAACCCTCGATCAGAAAAATGACGAAGTTGCAACCTCCAACTGAGCCTGGAGCGTTATGCGAATACAATGCCGCACCTTTTTCGACATTTAAATCCTGCCCACGTCCTGTCCAGCACAGACCGTAATCGGTCGTCTCCTTCTCGTTTTTCACCTGCCCCTCTCGACACCCAGACGTTTACTCTTTCGCGCTCAAGAAGCAGGGCACCAATAGGCGAGCAATTTCCGATGAACCCCAAGCTTGGCTCATCTCTTCGTTCTAGTGAAAAGCGACGTGAAAAATTTCAGGAGTCAGGACCACTACAAAGGCTACGATGAGCATGCAGGTGCTGAGCCAGGAGTCAACCCTCGAAGTGGCGAATCTATCGCCGAATACGGACACCTTAAACAGGAGTGCGAAATAGAAATAATGGACTACGACTGCGATGAAATGACATCCCAAAAGTTCACGAACGAAGACTTCATTGATTTCTTGAAGGAGAACAACCCAACCCCCAAGGCAGACAACGTTGGCCCACCTCGCACGGTTCGTTGGATCAATATTGTCGGTATTGATTGGGGCGTTTTGAGCGCCATTGCACTCAAATACAGTGCGTCTCGTTGCGCAGTATATGATTTTCCCGGCTGAACTTCCAGCAAGACCTCCATTCTCTGGCGCTGGAGGATATCCTACACGAACGTGGTCACACGCATACCAAGGCCGATTACTATCCAAACCACCTGTTTCTGCGGATCCTTTGTCATTCGTTGGAGGCGGAACAGAAAGGAGACGGACCTCATTCTGGTGGATCAGCATCTGCGAATGAAAATGCGGAGGTTGATAGCAACCCTTCTCCAGTGTTTTCAGACATTGGATTTAAGAAGCAGCCTGACCTAGAGGGGGGCGGCATTTCTCTCCTTCCGGATGTTCGGTCTAGAAGTGGGAGCGAGAATACCATTGCCGTAACAAAGATCAAAGCACCAAGCAGTGCCTCTCCTCTCGATAGTCAGGACTCCAACGGTAAAGGCAAAGGCAGGTCTGCCAATGGGACCGACCCAAAAATTGTATGGACCTCGTCACTCCAAAAAAGATTCACAAATCTAAGCGGGTTTGGAGGGCCGGTGACTACATTCAGCTACAAATATCTTCATACCTCATTAAATCGAATCAGGCAAGAGAAAGGAAGAAATTACAAATCAGGGCAATAACGCAAGGCGATCGCGTTTTGGTAAACCATGAGCCCATGTTTATTTTTCTTCTTCGTGATGGTAAGAAACCCATGGAACAGCGTACCTGTAGATCTGATTCCGACTCTTCATTTTTCTGGTCAGGTACTGTTATTTCAATACACCCTACCCTCAGCCTTGATTACACTTCCCCGATTTCTGAACGATTAAAAAGAGCGGACTCCGTCTTGCGTACTTCGGAAGACTCCTCTCTTCTCGTAGAAAGTCTCCTCGATTTTAGTGAGCATTTATTCTTTTGCAGCGTGCTCGTTGTTTAAAATAACATGTCACAGTCGTTGACCGTGTGCTTGAAGTAGTCGACGAATATCAAGTCAAGATCAACAACTTGGAGCACGATATCCTCCTTCACCCCAGAATGAAAAGTGTTCGCAGCCGTAAGCGTTGTGCTGAATTCACAAGTCCTTCTTAACAATCAATGTAGTCCACATTCTTTCTGGAGACCTTATATTGCATAAACGAACATTAGAGCCTGTCAGGACCATGATATATGGCCTACGACGATATGACTTGGAAAGGTGCCTAGCACTGGCTGATGATATAGCGATAGAAAGTGATCACGGGTCCCAAACCGAGGTGGAAAGGGCTGAAGGAGAAAAGATAGCAGATACCACAGACGGGAAGCGGGCAAAGGCCAAAAAGAAGAAGCGCAGACGGGAAGGGGCCCATGAGCCCTCCATCGATCATCTGCAGAGAGAACAATTCCGGCAGCAAGGCAAGAAGATTGTCGGTCACTTTAGCTACAAGGCTAAAGTATATTTAGTCGGTCTCTTCACGTTTCCTAATAAGAATATCTGGTATTGACATCTAAGGTAGGCTGACGTGAACGACCATATGGATTTTGCTATCACCAGTCTGGATATGTTCTCCGGAATTTCAGAGAATCTAATAAATTATGCGTTCAACGTGAGTCATGGAATATCTATAACCAATTCTCAAAGAATCCTAATTGGTGATACAGATTGCATCGTATCAAATGAATATTGTCATGTAGGCTGCTTGTTACAATACCCCAGTAAGATAATAGCCTAAGCCCATCCTTTTCAGGAACCGGCTTACCATGGCCACGATAATTTTTCTCCCATTGACGCTCTTGACAGGTTATTTTGTTGGTGCTCCGTGGTGCTTTTCCATTCATAATTGCTGATTCTTTCGTCAGGGCATGAATTTCGCGCGCATGTGGAGTGTCGAACAAAACTCGGATGTGCTGTATGTGTCTGCGTTTTATCTGTGTGAAAATATTCTGACAAGTCGGAATAGTTTTTGGAAAATTTCGATTCCAGTTATGGTTGTTCTGGTGCCAATCTTCATGTACAACGACATACGCAAGGCTATCGATTTCTTACAAAGACAGAAAGAATCTCGTCGAGCTGGAGCAGGACTCTGAGGCCTCTGCTATGACAATCCAGCTGCAGTGTCAGAGTAAAGGCAGATAGTTTTGTACAACAAGAGAGCTGTTTGCTGTCCAGCCTGACATATGAGCAAAAATAGAGTGGCAAAATGCGGTAGATAGCCCACATGGATTCGGAGACTGAGTTTAGATGAGCCCTCTAGGGAGATGCAGCATCCCACCTGTCTTGTGCTAAATTGCCGGGGGTAGTGTGCACCTAGGATCGCATTCGGTCTGTAAGTAGTTCCGTGCCCATAGCCAAAGGACAAGTGATGTCATGCAACTCTCCGTGGCAAGTGATGGCGGGTAAATCGCAGTGACCAACAGCCACAAACACAGGCTTGGGCACATTTTCTCTTGAAACCACCGACGTCCTTGAGCTCCCCCCGACCTCGGTGCTGCACTCCGGCTTCTGCGGCGCGTGTCCTCCTCTTTTCCCATAAACCTGCCTGGCTGTCCGTGTTCTTCTCCGTCCCGCACTTGGCCAGAGCCAGAACCAGGCGCGTCCTTGCTCTCTCCTCGATGCCGCTCTTGGCTGGTCTGTTCTCTCGAAAACACAAGTCGCCTCGTCCTGCAAAAGACGAACATACCAGCAGCATACACAGCAGCACCCTCGCCTCGGAGTTCGAGTCTGTTCTCTCTTCTCCCACCACATCATCCTACACTTCGCCAGCCAAATCGCTTCCAACCCCTCCCGATACCAGGAGGCTGTTGCATCCAGACGCTGCTCGACGAAATGTTTCTCAGAACATCTATTCGCCTCCGTTAACGACACCAACTCCCTCAAATACCAGTAAGCTCCGACTCCCGTTCAGCCGGAAAAAGTCAAGCAATTCAGCGGCCGAAGTCGCACCAAACGGGACCAGCAGCCAAAATTTTAACACGTCTCCTCGACCAGCTCAACCCCGAGCCAGCACCAGCACTGACGTAGATCCAGCAGACCTTCGTCGTCTGCGTCCACCTCCTTCTAGGTCCGCCATATTTGCCGCTTACGGCGACCCCAATAACGCTCTTTCCACACGTTCTTTACCAAACGATCCCTCTCTTGCTACCAATGACCCTGACATCCCTCCTGTACCATCGTCACAACAACCTCACAAGAGGCCTTCTCTTTTTCCGTGGGCAAAGCAGGCGCCGTCATCTGCTGCTACGTCTCCGTCTCATACACGCCTTAATGACTCAATTGCAGCTTCCAGTCTAACACAGGACACCCCAAGCACCCCAATGAGTCCAGAAACCGAACATTCCTTTAATCTTAAAGCATTCCGCCACGTCCGAGCTGCCTCACCGACGAATGCATCGAATGTCTCATTGACCCCACCCGTTCCTCGTCCTCGAGGGGCAAGTGTCAATTCAGATTCTTCTCAGCGAATATCTGTCGCGGCATTCCGTGAGGCTCAGGCACGACGTAGCCTTGCTGGCTCGCCTTCTCCGTCCTTCCGTTCTCCAAGTCCTATTCCCGGTAAACAACATGCGGCATCGCCAGAAGATGCTCGCCCTCGTCCGTCTCGTTCAACTCCGACAATGGCTAACGCTGCTCAGCGACGAAGGCGACGGTCAAGTATGGCAATGACCTATAGCTCTGATTCAGATCCTTCGTCATCGTCAGAAGCCGAATCAGAAGAAGAGACAGTGCCGCAAAGACGTGTGGTCCCATCAACGTTCGATAAACCTGGACGTATGGCCAAGACTCGAGCTACAAAGTCAGAAATAGGTCATGGGCACACGATAACTACTTCTGCCAGATTAAATGATTTGCCATCTTCACACCGTGCACCCAAATCTCACGTTGGTCACACGTTTACTCCCAGCCCAAGTTCCCGTCAGGGGGCTATGTCGCGCCTAGAGGAGAACGGAAAGCTGCCTGAGATGCCTCCTCGTTCTCAATCTAGTCTCAGTCACTACTCTGGAGGGATTAGAACACGCGCTAGCGCTTCGACCAGTGCATTAACGCCGTCAGCTGCGGCGAAGCGAGCGAGTGTTTTGGTGGCCGCTAATTTAAAGGATACTTGTGAGTTTGATGGTCTTGTCGACATGGAGTCTTGTGAACTGAAATATTGCTAGACTCAACACTCGAGAATAAGACACCTCTTGCACAATCTGGCAATTCCGATCAAACAGCTCTGGAATCTGCTGGGCGCGCTCGCCCTCCCCGTCGGAGTTCCCAGGTTTCATCCGACTCTGATTCTGAGGACAACACACCATTGGCAAGTCTCGTGGGACCAAAGAGGCCTGGAAGTGCAATGTCCTCTTATTCGAATCTCCATTCGCGGTCTACTGGAAATGTGACAACCCGATCCAATACCAACTTACCACCCAAACCGCTTATAGACATCAATGAAATCACTGCTCCGAAGCGTTCATTCACTGCCCCACTCGAAACGGATACCCCTGGCTTTACTGATGGGCCTACCTTACTTTCTCAAGGCAAGCCAATGTCGCATCCTCATTCACCTCTCGTGGCGAGTCCGGTATCAATGTCTGGTCCAGATTTTGGTGCAGATGATAATTCACCAGTGACTCGGACAACTCCTCCAGTCAACTTCATTCCTCCACCAGACTCTCCTCCAAGGCATGTGCGGGATTACTTCACCATAGATGATCTCCGACCTAACCGTAGTGGAAACGATTCTGTTGGAGCATTGCCCTCTCCAGCGACAAGTTCAGAGCAAAAGAGAGATCTTATCAGTGATCGTTTGACGAAGATTGTGAAACAAAACCTGTCCCAGAACGCAGTTGTTCAGGCAACTGTGCCTCTGAAGTCGTCGCCATCACGCAGTACGAGCCCAAATTCAGACATTCTATGACAGCTCTCGAACACGGCGGAAGGTGGTCCAGGAACATACTACACACCTCGTTTGGCTCGTGTTGAAATACCGCCTGCACCTATCTCACAGAAGGAGGACAATAGTCCTGCCGATGAGAATTGGCTCAGTTACTTGGAGCGGCTGGCATTAAATTTATCAAGCGGACTGGAGAGACGTCATCGGATTCTAGCGAGAGTGAAAGCGAAGATGGGAAATTAGAAGATGAACCAGCCAGCAAAGACAGAATTGCACCGATTCCCATCAAGCAGCGTTCCCCACCCCCTGCTTTTAGTGTTACCTCGCGGCCGCCCTTGCATAAGTTAGAAAATGATTCTACCTACCCCACTCGGCCCAGTGAGAGCTCAGTTCCTTTGGGCCATACACCAAGAACTCGAAGTGCAGCCCTCTCTGATTCTTCCTCGCTTAACACACTTGCACCCCGTAAACCATCCATGGGTGACGCTATCTCAGCGAAACCTGGTACGGCCTTCCCGTCCAGCTCAGGCACCAGTAACAGCGGCAGTTCCAGTGCGTCTAGTAACGTCCCAGCTGGCCGCCCAAACCCGTCCAGGGCTCCCAACGCACGCCAACGCAGCTCTACCATGCTCACAGGAGTGCCTTTGGCTGCCCAGATGCCCAAGGTTTTTCCAGCCCCTGAGAAACCTTTCGCTGTTCGCCGTGACAGCCCAGCTAGTTCGACTGGTGATTCTAGCAATGGTAGGCTCCCGTTGACACCCCGAGACGGGAGCGATATTGGTGTTCAGGACACGGGACCGAAAATGCATATCAAGCGTAGAAGTGTGAGCTTTGAAGACGACCTCCAAGATCTCAAGCCCCCAATAAAAATATTTTCAAGGCATCTATTAGTCGGAGCGGCTCTGAAGGCGAAGACACGAGCAATGACGAGGAACGCGAGCATAGGAGACGAGAGCGTCGGCGGGGTGAAGCCAAGGCCGCAATTGAGGTATATTTTTTTTATTCATTTGTTTTTGATATCCCGACCAAAATATTCATATTTAGCTTGGCAATGTCATCAATGGACGTGGTCCCATCGTTGACGACGACGATGACCTACCCATCAACCAAACGCTGAACTCTCGGATGTCAACGTTGAGTATGAATCCCATGATGGCGATCGGCACACCTATGGGGATGCCCATGAATTTTGGTAGCTCGCCAGCCATGGGATGGGGCTCGAATATGAACCAAAGCATGCTTTCTCCTGCTCAGTTCATGGTCCCGCCGCCTGCTGATCCAAACTTCTTGGCTGCACATCAGCAAGCGATGTTGATTGCCAAACAAGCATATCAAATGGCTGTCGCTCAGCAGGCCATGGCAGCCGCTGGTGATGAATGGGAACGCGGCTCAGCTGTTGGTGGGTTTGGCGGTGGCAGCGTATACGGTGGAGGAAGTGTTTACGGTGGTTCATCGGGTCCTTCCATGCTGACGCCTCAGTTCGGGATGATGGGGGCGATGCAAGGCGGTGGCGGCTGGCCAAGCTCCGCTTCTGTATACGGCGGGGGTCGCTCAGTATATGGTCCTACACTCAGTCCTGCAGACGGCCTGATTAGCAGTTCTCGCAGCGAATATGGTGGAGGCGGGGGGCGTAGTGGTGGAAATTGGAGTTCCTCCAGGAGCTCTTACGGCGACTCTTTCGGACCCTCCTCGGACCAATACGCTCGGAGAAGTCAGGCAGCCGGGTAGGCGTGTAGGAAACCAGCCTCGCGATTCGGGTACTTTCCACCGTTCCTCCCATTCCTGCATCACAGTCAACAAATGGCAGATCTAGCCCAGATGGCAGAGGTAATCCGAGATTGCGAACTGCCAGCCAACCTGCCAGTCCAAGCCGAGGACCTCGTAAAGCTCCTCCGCCGTCAAGCTGGAAAGCGGGTACGTAATAGCCTGGTTGCTTTCTTTTTATAATTTGGAGGTAGCTTCAAAATTTTAAAAAAAAAAACCTCCCACCTTCGTTTTCTTGCATGTTTCTTTTCTCTTTCTTAATCTACATCAGACTTTGGACATCTAATCAGCACATTACCATCATTCCCCACCACCAATAACTTTGTACAATCAGTGTTACTATTATTTCATATCGAACTCAAAATGTTTCTGCATTCTTTGACATCTCGTTTTGCATCGTTCCTAAGTTTACTCGATATGGTGTCGATACAAACATCCCTTTCGTGCACATAGATTAAATCTCTATCAGTCAATACCCCTTCAGAACGCCTGATCTTGGTAAAGATGGAAGAATATATCAGATCAATACATGTGCTTGAGTATATAACAATGTCAAATGTAGAACCGCCAGTCAGTCAACCTCAAAGACTAAATGGCAGATTACAACGTGGACTAAGAGGAAGATACGCAGCTCTACCGAAACCTTGCTTTATACCATGCATACAAACAGGCAGCAGAGATCTTTCATGAAACAATTTGCCGAATTTGATTGCTCTCTACATCTTCCATTGACATTGCCAGAAAACCATCCACCTTTTCATCTGTCAGAGATTGGGTACTGCATCAATTTCTGGGGTAGGGGTACCCATGGCGTTAATAGCCTTCTGTGGTTCTGACGTTGCTGTCGAAGCAGGAGGCGGGAAGTCAACGCGCGTGCCATCTGGAGTAACACCACAAGCACTGACAACACCGTAATTGATGACGTCAGTTCAATAGATTATCAAAATAGCAGAAAAAGGTAATGTACGCCACAATTTGGTCCCAATAACTTTCTGGGTCAAAGTTATACTCATGTTCTCCTCCAAAATCAGCATCTAATTGAGATGCGGGAATAAGCTCCAACAGGTCCGGGTTAAATCTCATCTACCAGAAGACGACGCCAAGTTAAAGTAAGAGGCGATAAGAATCCATGAATGGCACAAACCTTATCTCGAGTTACAGGGTCCAGAAAAGGCGAAATTCCTTTGTAGAAGAAACTCAGTAGGATTGGCAGATTCACAACAATGGCCCGACCGAGAGTTTCGACGTAATGTTGTTGCAGGATATGCAAGACTTTTCGGGCGACTGAGATTGATGGGTTTGTGCGCAATGTGGTGGATTTGTAATCGACGATAATAACTAAGGATTCTTGGCCAGGAGGCATAAGATCCTTGGCACGTTCTCTGGATTGCGGATGGGTCGCGCTTATTATAACATAGAATGAAAGGGACCCACAGACACCATACGAGATGCCTTAGCTGTCGAGGACCAGTTTCTGTGTTCTCCCTTCCTGGGCGCATGTATATGATGGGTCGACCATCTTTGTCGAAACCATTAATGATGCTAATTAACAAGGTCATCTTCAAAAGTACGAGGACATCTCATGATTATGGCAGAACTCACATTTTACCCGTCTCACTCTCTATCTTAACCTCATCAGGGCGGATTAGGTCGGGTTTAAATTCTCGACGCCATTCGAGTGTTGCCTTGATTCGTTTTTTCCCTTCCGCAATGTCCCATTTAGCAGCACGAATGTACCTTGGAATGGTGTCTGGCTTGTTCAACCACCTTACTTCCCATGGGTGATATTCGTCCGTAGAGGGTAAGACAAGGTTGTTTGCGTACTTTTGAAAGGCAGGGGCAAGGCATAAAAATGGTTCCGAAAATAAGTCAATCCAGGTTGAATTCAATCGTTGACAGTACATGCCTCTCGCAATTCGGCTATTTTGGCCTTCTGATTCTCCGTGTACTCAAATATGGGACTGACGACGGTTCCCGGCGCAGGCGTAATCATGACCCGTGTTGTAGTGGGCATAGTGCTGGAGAAGGTGGAAAAGCTTCACAATGACAACCCGGAGAAAAAAACGAGTAGAGCAGGCTCATGTCGCCGATGTCGGTGCTGACTCAATATTGTCAGATCGTCGAGGTAATCGGGCCGTTGACTGCTCTGCAACGTCGCCTCTAATCAGTGTCGGCGGCACGTGATCAAATATTTTCATCACAGCATTCAACTGAGGAATGACGAGACAACTATGACGAACTGATACTGGTATGCTATATGCTGGTGGAACAATATTAGCCATGTGCAACGCAAGAGTAAGAAGACAGTTACCGTTAGGATTTGCAGACCAAGACTCAGGAAGTATGACGAAAGGTGTGAATCTGGGGTACTGGTGGCTATGTCCGAGGAAACAAAAATAGGAGCCAGCTGGCAAAGGTGGACATCGGCATCAGGGGGCTATCAGAGGTGGGGACAAACAGAAAAGTTGCATTATACGCCTGGCGAGATGGTCAGGAGAGTTTATACCGAAGCGATTAGGCGTCCAAGTAAGAAAAAAGTGAAAGAACTGTCGTCCTCGTGGGTGAAACAAGGAGGTCATGATACAGTAACTTGCGGTATAAGCACGGTGGTACATGGCCTGCACCTAAATGTGCATTGCGGCGAGGCGTATCGTCAGACCGAGCAGATCGGTTAGGAGGACGTAGATATCCACTTTTGGCAGAAGAACAAGTACAGAAAAAGAATTTGCGCAGATGTGGCCGGAAAAGGAAGGTGCCGGTTGGACTCGTTTCTCCCAGCCTGACTGACAACACCCATCTCCGCCTCTTTCAAGCCAGTCCGCCTCCCTCCTTCTTTCTTCTTCCCTCGTCCTCCTCTCTCCTTTCATCCGTATTCCCATGGACAGAAGGGGTGTCGACCAGCGGCCCCCTCGCTCAGCCCGTCCCAACTCCCACTCTGCGTCCCCTGCGCCCCAGCAGCAACCACCGGCACGGCCGCACATCCAGCCCAGTGAGAGCGCACGGGCAGGCGTCTCCTTCCAAGATGTCGAGCAAGGCGACAGGAAAGGCCCGCTAGACTCTCAGAAGCAGAGGACGATGGCCTCGGCTTATGTCCCCCAACTCATGAGCGGCGACCCAGAGCATTCTGATCAGTACGAGCCTACGCGAGTTTCTCGGAAGAAAAGCCTCGTTCGCCCGGATCGCGAGAAGATTGACCCAGGCCACCGGCAATGGCATTATCGAAGCCATGTTGCCCAGCTCGAGGAGGAGGGAAATGGTCGGGTCGGTGTTTTGCCATCAAGTAAGCACCTTGTTCGCACCTTTCTTTCCCGATTTGATTTCTCAATTTTCTCATTTCTTTCAGCCACCGGAAACTACCCTCAGCTAAGGAGAGGCCAATCTCTACTCGCCCGGGAAGAGGATGTACACGAATCGGGTCTCGCTCTTTTTAAACGAGGGCACACATTACGCAGGAGACGTCAACAGTCCGTCTCGGCTGCTCCTACCGTTCCAGAAGTCAAGAAAAAGCGAGGCTGCTGGAATGGCCCTGGTCCTAGCGGTCCTTGGATGATTTACTGCATGATCGTCACAATTCTTGTCCCTGGATTTGTGTTGAGGTCTTGTGGTGAGTTGCCTCGTTGAATAACGCTTGTCGTCGTTCCTCACTTTCCCTCTCTCCAAGGCATCCGGAGTCCAGAACAGCAGCGTGCATGGCGAGAAAAGATGGGACTTGTGTCGATAATTCTGCTCCTTATGGCCGGTGTCGGTTTTCTCACCTTTGGTTTTACCATCAGTGTTTGTGGGAAACCTCCAAATCGATACCATGGTGGAGCTATCGGTAATGATTTTATCGGCAACGGTTCCGTCGTCATCCACGGCTACGATTACAACTTCACCAACTTCCGTCACCCGAAGGCTGGCAACACCTTCAACGGCACCACAAACCCGCTATTGACAGGGAACTGGAACCTCGCCGGTAATGACGCCTCCTTTTTGTTTCAGAAAACCAACCAGAACTGCTTCGGGATGATCACACGCGCCGCTAGTTCCAGTATATCAGGAAGTGGCAACTTTCTTGACTGGTACTTCCCTTGCAACATTTACAGTCAGTATGGAACGTCTGGCGCCAATCTCACTGGCTATGAAGCCGCTACGTCCTGCCATATCACGAACACCGCCCGTTCACAGTTGAAACAAGTACAAGTTCTTGGTCAGGTCTATTATACGTGGGACGATGTCAAGAATAAGAACCGTAATCTGGCAGTTTATGAATCGTTAGGTCTTTTCCTATTTCTTAACTTGTCTCTACTAACAGTTCTCTATCGCAGTTCTGTCCTCGACCTGAATCTTCTGCAATGGCTCAGCGGAGCTCAAGTCAACTATCCTGCAATCTTTGATCAAATGAAGAAGGCCAATGCGACATACCAGGGCAAGGACCTTACCATGCTCTTTGCCCGTACCAAGCAACAACAACTCGGGCATTGCCTTCAAGACATTGTGAGCATAGGATTTATCGACACCAATTCCATTGGCTGCGTCGCCTCCTCGGTCGTGCTATACCTTTCCCTCATTTTCATCATTGGGGTTGTCGGCATTCGTTTCATCATGGCCGTCATGTTTCAATGGTTCTTCTCTTGGAAGCTCGGCAACTTCCCTCGAGAAACCTATGAACAACGCATGCAAAGATCGACAGAAATCGAAAACTGGACCAACGATATTTATCGTCCAGCACCGAGCGAATTCCGCCCGAATGTCAACAAAAACGGCCTTAGACCTGGCAAGCACAATAGGAAGACTTTTTTGCCAATGACTTCACGCTTTACTCCATCCGAAACCATGTTGAAGGCTTCTGGAGGCCGCCCTTCGACAGCATATGGGATGCTTGATTCGTCGTCAGCGAATTATAAAAGGTCGACGATGTACTCTATGTCTGGCAAAGGCGGCAAGAATACACCTCCAGACTCGCCTAATTATAGACAATCTAGGAGCACAATGTCGCTCGCGGACGGTTCTCCACGCAACAACTTTATCGAAAATCCTTGTCCTTTCCCACTCCTTAACGTTGTCCCGCAACCACCGATAGACTACGAACCCTTCAATTTCCCACTTGCCCATACCATCTGCCTTGTTACCGCTTATTCGGAATCCGTGGAGGGTCTCCGAACGACCTTGGACTCTTTGGCGACCACTGATTATCCGAACAGTCACAAACTGATTCTTGTCATCGCCGATGGAATGGTCAAGGGTGCTGGAAACACGATGACGACACCAGAGATTTGCTTGACGATGATGAAGGAGTTCGTTATACCACCCCACGAAGTCGAGCCACATTCATACGTTGCAATCGCGGACGGTCACAAGCGACACAACATGGCGAAGGTTTACGCAGGTTTCTACGACTACGACGACGCTACAACAGAACGTTCTAAGCAACAGCGTGTCCCTATCGTGCTCGTTGCAAAATGTGGTAATCCTCTAGAGGCCAACGACCCCAAACCTGGAAATCGTGGCAAGCGTGACAGTCAAATTGTTCTGATGGCGTTCTTGCAAAAGGTCATGTTCGATGAACGGATGACAACGTTCGAGTACGAATTCTTCAACTCCCTTTGGCGGGTGACAGGTGTGAGCCCGGATCGATACGAGCTCGTGCTTTGTGTGGATGCCGATACCAAAGTATTCCCGGACTCGTTGACGCGGATGGTTAGTTGCATGGTACATGACGAAGACATTATGGGTCTTTGTGGAGAGACAAAGATTGCGAACAAGGCGGAGACCTTTGTCACCATGATGCAAGGTACGTTATATTTCTTATCCCTGTCACGATAGTTGCTCACCACCATGTCAACAAAGTATTCGAGTATTACATTTCGCACCATATGACCAAGGCTTTCGAGTCCATGTTTGGTGGCGTGACTTGTTTGCCTGGTTGTTTCAGTATGTATCGCATCAAAGCACCGAAAGGTGACTCGGGTTATTGGGTCCCTATCCTTGCTAATCCCGATATCGTTGAACATTATTCGGAAAACGTGGTTGACACACTGCACAAGAAGAACTTACTCTTACTCGGAGAGGATCGTTATCTGACGACTCTTATGCTGAAAACCTTCCCCAAACGCAAGAATGTTTTCTGTCCTCAAGCAGTCTGCAAGACTGTTGTCCCTGATACTTTCCGAGTCCTACTTTCTCAACGCCGTCGCTGGATTAACTCAACGATCCACAATCTAGCGGAACTGTTGTTGGTTCGAGACCTTTGCGGTACTTTCTGCTTCTCAATGCAGTTCGTCGTTGGAATGGAGTTGGCCGGAACCCTTGTCTTACCTGCTGCTATCGCTTTCACCCTATACCTTATCATCGTTTCCATTATACCCGGAGGAACCAACACTACTATTCCCCTTATTCTTTTGGCTATTGTACTCGGTCTCCCTGGTCTGCTGATTGTGGTCACCTCCCGCAAGATCGCCTACGTCGGATGGATGCTAGTCTACCTCCTCTCGTTGCCCATTTGGAACGGAATCCTACCCGCATATGCATTCTGGCATTTCGACGACTTCTCCTGGGGCGAGACAAGAAAGGTCCTCGGTGACAAAGGAGGGGATCACGGCGACAAAGAAGGAGAATTTGATTCTTCCCATATTGTGATGAAGCGGTGGGCAGAGTTTGAGCGCGACCGTCGATGGAAGAGCGGGACGCAGTCAAGAGACTCAACCTACTACGAAAAGAAGTATGTTTTGTACCATCTGACGGCTTTGATATTTGCTTACTGAATTTAAAAGGACTGACAGTAATCGTTATTCGCTGGCGTCAAATTCTGACCTCACTCATCAGGCTCCAGCTTTCGACGCTAGTACATTGGAATCCGCGAACTACAGCAGCCCTCGCCCTCGACACGATAGTAACGCTCTTCTGATGCTTCCCGCTCCTTTGTCCGTCAATCGACCATTGATGTCGTCAACGTCATCTGTTGGCATGTCAAGGTCGAGTGAGGACCATAACTATGCTCCCGACAACGGCTCCAACCTGCGCTTGATTCCAAGCCCTCAGACAAGTGACACATACCCTGAGACATCAGAGTCAACTTCAACAAGCCAGCGGCTTCTCTCACCCACTTCACCGTTTGACCCTCGTTTCAGCCGGCAAGCTCCTAGCCCTCAACCTCCTTCACTTACCGATGCTCAAAACCCTTTTCGGTCGCAATCAATGTCTCCTGCAACTTATGATGAACAGACTTCTTTCGTCCCCGACTACGAAGATCCCCATGGACGTGGAGGACGAGGCGTGCGGCTCATGGATGGCGGTCCAGTCCCTGGGCCGGATGGTGTAAGACGTGTCTCCAGGCCGACTGGAAGACGCCCGACATCTCAAGCACCTGCACAAAATCGGTACTCGCGTAACTCTGCTGCGTATTCCCTTCCACCAGGTGCAGCACCACCTCAACCTGGCAGTTATAACGGCCCTCAATGAAGGATATAATATATATATACTACGGACTCATTTCCATTACCACGAGGTTCTCGTTCTTATGTTTCGTTTGACACTTTCTATCGGACTCGCTGTTCATTTATATCTTTCCAAGATCGCATTCCTCTTGAGAACTGGGCGTAGTCTCTTACGAGCTCTGGATCATTGTAGTCTTTTCATTAGGTGGAGATCATAATACTGCATGCACAACATTTTCTTTGACAAGCTCCTGGCTGCCTGGCATAATGAAAGAACATATGATATATTGTTTACACCTTGTTTACGCGATGCCCGAAATGGGATAGTCGTGGGGTCCGCATTGTATCTTGAACGCTCTGGCAGTACTCGGACACCATACCTCACATTCGCCCTTCAGACATCGCGAGCCATGTCAAACATGTCCAATTCTCCAATAACCCAGGTGTCGCAGGTGCCGACCCATACAAATCTTCAACCTCAACTTCTGACGAGGTTGTTCCTGGACCTGCGTGGCAGGCGTTTCGAGGTCGATAGGGAAACTATTATGAATCTCCCAGAATCAGTTCTACTTTGCCTATTTCCCAATGGCCTCGTCCTTAGTAGGCAAAGTGCGGCTCTGTCTGACGGAGGCGGAGATGACGAAGAGGAAGAGGTCTACGGTGTTGATGTCAGTAAACAAACTTTTCCTACAGAGCGAGACTGACCTTCAATTCAGTTCGATCCAGACTGCTTCCAATTCGTGCTTACCTTCTTTAGAACCGCATCGGACAACTTCTACGGCACCTCCACGTCTCCAGGTCTATTTGGCGCCCAGCAGCACCTCTTTGAATCGTCTTCATCTGAGTTTGGTCCAGCAGCCTCCCAAAACCCTTTGCTTTCCAAGCAAGCTATCATCGTTCTTCGGGAAGAACTTGAATATTTCTCTATTCCTCCCAAGGATGGTCAAGCTGCGACAGATCAGAACGGCATTGCCAATGACGACATGCTGGATATTAAACGCAGGTCTGGAGACTATCTCATGGAGAAGCGCAATATTTTCACGGCACTACAACGAAACGTGAACAAGGAAAACAATGTTGCTGAACAACACCTGATTGATATGTTGTGTATGAGGTGAGAAATTTTCTCTGGTGTTGGTTCCCGTTTCCCAATGTTGATCATCGTTACTTCAGCGGGTTTGATCGCGAGGATGAGTGGGGTTTCCGAGCATTAGAACCATCTCGTTGTTGCATATCGTCGATAGCCCTTGTTCTATTGAAAACCGGCATTGTACATCATCCCAACGGGGAGAAGGCAGTTGAGGTTGACACTGCGCAGATGGCAACTGCTCAAAAGCTCTTGTTGTTTTGGAGGAAACCAGCAGTAAGCTTCTTGAACTTTGCTACCGCGTTCTATAGACGAGTTGAATGATTTTCTTAGCGAAAGTGTTGGTGGGATGGATTAGACGTAGACCTGCCAGCCGCTGGCGATAAACGAGCCCTGACAGTAAAACTATGGGCAAGGCGAGTCTGGACACTAGAATTGAGTCTTGTGAGTGATACACGTTGTCGTCGTATGGGTATTCCTAGATTGCTGACTACAATACAGGTGTAATACTGGCATTGACTCTTTACTTTAAATAATTTACGTGTCTACACTGCTACATACCTTCTCCTTGATACCCTTGGCTTGGCGTGGATCTCTACCTGTTACATCAGATCAGTGTTTGTTGGCTTTCCAGCCATTACTTTCCACCGATATTTACCGTCACATAATCTTAGTCCACTCATTTGCAACTCCAGAAACCACCTGGACTGCGATGATGTATCATCGTATTGTTTCCTGTTAGCCGAATCTTTGTAGAAATACCTCGTGCTTGAGCCACACATAGACACGAGGCACGAAAATCCTTTGGTCTAAGTAATATGGTAATGTGATCTCGGACTTGTATTGGAAGCGATTTGATGGAACTTGGGCGGAATACAAAACGAACCTCTTCCTACCATCTCCCCGTCCTGTGCACTCTCCCAACTGTCGCGTCTACCTCCCTTTCATCGATTTGGTTAGATACCAACCGATCTGTTCCTCGCTTCTAACTGTCCTTTGCGTCTCTCTCCCTCTCCATACCACATGCCTCCTGCTGGATCACCCTATGCTTCACCACACAGCGCCTACAGAGAGCGCAACCCTCTTCCAAAGGTAGAAGATTCCGAAGATGATAAGCAATCGACGATGAGCCGCGCGTCTGGCGTCCCTCGTGTTGAGCATGCCCTTGACGCCCTTCGACTCGTTGCGGGCAACAGAGTCCGTCATGCACGTTGCGCGCCAGAATTTCTTGACGAGATTGCAACCAAGGGTGTCCAAGACAGTCTGAAGCAATCATCGTCCAGGAAATTCAAGATCATCAGCGGCTTCGAGGCGAGAGCGTATTTCAAGAATTATACTCTGTCCGTCGTCATTTGAATGATATTGCCTCCTCAGCGCTTACCTCCGTGGTTAGTGACCACAAACAGGAATCCGAACAACCCTCACGAACTGATAACGATAACGACATAATCACGAATGAAATAATGCCCTCTCCGATTGTATTCGCAGTCACTGTTTGGGATGCCCGAACCAAATGCGTTGACTATTATATGACCTGGCGCGGAAAGACGGTGGGTTACCGACGTTCCGCATGCTGAGAGATGTTTAATTTATTGCTTTAGAAGGATAACCACGGGAAAGGTATGCTCAGCTGCACGAGCAGCGCAACAGCGTCTAATCACGCAATTAGCATTCGAGCAGCGAGTGGCACTCTTGGATTCAGAGTTTCGGAAGCTGGCAAAAGGACTCGATAATGAGTACAAACAGATCTCGTAAGTCGTTTTGAATTTATCGCACATGACGACGGAGCGCCCATATAACTGCTTTAGGTCTCTAAGGACGTTTGGAAACTTGTCTCGACCAGTCCGAAAAACAGAGAAGAGAATCCGGCCTTTACATTCCTCTCACAAATCTCGCGGTCCTCCTGGCATCCTAGTCTCCTCTCCAGAAGAGTCGTCGCCTCCAGGTACTTTTCTTTCTTAGTAACCTGACGTATACTGAATGTGGTTGGAAGATACCACTCAACCTCCACTTCCCGAGCCCCCTGTGTGAGCTATTACCTCCATCCGCATCTTGCGTCGTCACTGAAAGTGTGGTGTAGTTCTGCTACCGATAGCGTCATGTCCCTTCCACTTCTTAACTTGGTACGAAACGTCCCCTTTAGTCACCGAGGTAAGGTATAACATGACATCATCTCGTGTAACTCAATCTTTGTTATCAGTCCCTTTGCGGGTAACAAATCCAGATCGACTATCTCTGTAAGTTTACGCCGTTTATCAATGCTCTGCTTGTCTAAGTCGTATTGTGCAGGATTTCCGAAAGTGGTGTGTGTTCTTTATGATGTTGGAATATGAGCGCCGGAAACTTACCCAGCGGCAAAACATAGGACCAGAAGAACTGGAAAATGCTGCACCACCAATCCCAGATGTCAAGATGGAAGTCAATCTTAGTGTCCCAGTTGTGTCTCGATCGTAAGTTGCTTATCCGCCTGTCCATTTACTTGTTCTAATACACATATGAATTGCATTAGGTCGAAACGAGGTCGAGAAGACGCCATCCACGGGTCATCTGCTAGCATCCGCTCTACGGATACGAAATCCAGCAAATCATCAAGGTCGAGTCGATCGAGCTCACGATCAGAAAACCGAGACTCCTCCTCCCCTGCAGACCGACACAAAGGAGATTCTTCTCGGCCCTATGATCACGACATCCCTGAATTTTTGATAGTTTTACTGGGTGATAAGCTGGATACAGACGCAAACTCATGGCATGGGTATGTCTACATTTGTCGAATTTGAACTGCAGCTGATAGTTTTGCCAAGCCTTGAACGGCAGACATCTATTAGGAGCCTTCCAGCTGATCGTCATTCACCTTGGGTTGGACCCGTTGCTCATTCGGAAATTGGCTACCGAAGCACACCAACTACACCAAATGGTTCTGATGATGAATCGGAGGGTGAAGTTGATTGGAAACACACACCCGTCATTCCCATGAAACCTCTCATGGAGGCTATGGGCCTTGTTCACAGCTCCTCTTACTACCATTCACCTCCTGTAGTTCCAGGTGGTCTGCATTATCAGTTATCCATCGCAAATGCGAACTCACCAGCACCCAGCCACAGTCCCTATCTTTATGGTAGTCCGCGTCTAGACTCGACGTCCTACGTTCCAGCGTGGCTCCCGCAATTGCAGATGCCTCACCACCCACCTTCGCGTCCTGTATCTCGTGCCTATTCTTCTGCTTCATATGGAAGCCCATATATGCAAAGCCATACCGGTCCTTTCTAACCACTCGCTTATTGTTGATCGCTCACGCAGCTTATGCGACTTCAGGACAATACAGACTCCATTGCATCATACTGATAACTTATTGTTTTCTCTGCCATTCTTTCACGTGTTGTCATTATCTTTCTAGTAACAATCACACTGCATAATCGTACTTTATACCGATACAGTATTGTATTCTTTTCACCCTGCATAGCACATATCAATGTTAATATCGCATATGTTATCCCGAGTATTACCGAGTAGGCGATGAACAGCCTGGCGCGGATGCAAAAAATAAAAGGATCGACTGGAACGGGATTTGTTGGACTCCGGAAGGACTCTGATGACATCACCTGAAAATGATCCGGGAGCGGCATTCCCGATCCCACGGGGAACTCTTTATTTAGCCCTTCTTCTTCTTGACTTGAACCACCACCACCATCATGCCTTTCAAGGTTGTCAATACAGCCTCTCGTTCCAGCTCCTCCAGCTCTTATGACCCCGTCGTGCCCCTTCCCTCAACAGACCGCATCTCTCTCCGCTCCTTTGTCTCCTCATCAGAACACACCACCTTCTCAGACCGCAAGATATCCTTAGACGACGAGAATCCGCCCAGGTACATCGACGATCGAAAGAGTGTCTTTTTTCTGGAAAAATCCCTTCCTACCGTCCCTGGACAGAAAACAGCCCCAGATGATTATGATCCGTATGCGGTCCAACAGACAGGTTCGTGGCCGCTCATGGCAAGGTCTGCTTCCCCTCTTTCTCAGCCTTGTCCAGACTCTAGTCATCATGCGTCGTCATCGTCCTCCGTCGTGCATACCAGCGCCCATCCCCTGACGACCGCCTCTCAACTCGCCTCCGCCCTTGGCCCTGACAATGCGCCCTACAGCACAGAGATCGATACCATCCCCTGCGCCGGTGTGCGAATACCCCATGGTCCCCTCACAGGTCTTCTCGCCTGGCGACTCGTCGTTCGCACACCTACCCCCACAAATTCCAAGCGAGCCTGGTGGAGTGATAGATCAACCCATCTTGGTAAAAAGAGGCGAAGGAGATATAGTTCGCATGCCACGCCGCCACCCCCGCCGCCTGTCCAGGCCTTCTCTTATTCAGATAAGCCTACGGCCCAGATTACCTCGGCCTCTGTTTCCACTGGCTCTTTACCCCTACCCAACTATATGGCACTCTCCCCAACCCCAGAGCCCGTCAAGTTTCAACCAAGTCGCCCACATTCTGCCATGCTATCCAGGCATTCTCATGTCCTTTCCAGCTCGCATTCCGACACTCTTCATAGAAGCAAAGCGCCGGCAATCACCAATGCTGACACAAACGCCATCGCAGCCAACTTTATCCTCGACACAAGCCTTCCGTATTCTATCATTTCTCGAGATACCCTTACAGCCCTTGGATACCCATCAGATCAATTACCCCCTCCCGCTACATCTGACCCACATTCTCCACATTGGGAGGACGATAAGAATTCATGTCTTTCTGTTGCCTTGTCCATACAACACATTTCTACCCGGTTACGCATCGCCCGCCCGGGTGAAGCCAGCAGGTTAGGCGTCCAATTCCTCCATGACGCTGGGGTCAGTGTCTTTTTTCCGAAAGATGGAGAAGGCGTGGGTCCTGTTTTGTATTGTGAGTAACTCAGATCCATGGCATTGGTAGCCTTGCTGACTCTTTCCTTCTCTTCTAGGGGAATCGGCACGGCTGCTGAGGGATGTGCCCCGTACAATCACATCTCTACCAGCCGACTCCAGAGGAGGCATGCCGAAAACCTTGCAACAACGCGTCCGCGCACTTTTCGGACTTGCATAGCCGTGTTCGCCCCACCGCGCCCATCACCATCATGATCGCAGCACGTTCAGCATCTTCTCTATTGAAATAATGATGTAGCCTCGTCGCTGATGCCATTACTGTCATCAAGTATCTCCATTGCTTCATAAACCGATGCGACCATCGCCAGGCAGACAGCCTTTGTCTTCATCGGTGCTGACGCACAAAGGACATTTACTGCACTTACTCACGCAATCATACCCTCCTTTACTTTGCTTTCTGGATTTTTGGACGATACATTTCCCCAGGCGGATCTTATTTAAATTATCAAATGTAACAATTGTTGTGGATGTAGACACCCACTCATGGTTTGGGTATAAGTTGACAAAATCATCCTTGGCAATACATATAAGTTTTAGTCCTGGAACTTCAATGCGCCCAAGAGGCAGGTGTTGGACTCTCTTCTACTCTCCCAGTAGCTGCAATGTGGGACCCAATACCAATAGTGTCCTGCAATAAGTCTTCGCCCAGCATCCGCAAATTTGCGCCGTCACTTTGTCTAGCACTATAAGCTCTTTGCCGCTCAGCAGGCGCCGCACCAAAAACAGTTTCTTCAGTATAGGCGCCCCCTCCGCCGTTATCAAATCCGTCGAACGAGTCGTCATCATCAAACCCGTCATCCTCAACCACGTTGGCAAATGGATGCACTGGGACAATGTCTGCTGCGCCTACGTCTTCGTCATTGAGCGAGTCACTGGAATGATCCGATGATCCAAAGGAATCATCATCGTACTGTGCCCGTCCTTGCGATGCCATGAGAAACGCGGCAGACGGGTGCGCCGTATTGTTTATTTCGTCCAGAGAGTCGGAGTCGGAATCCATATCCTGCTGTTGACTATAAACAGGGGTCGTTGGCTCCGCTGGGTGAGCAAAATACGTGTGCTGAGTCGGGGAAGGCATAATTTCAGGTTCGGGCTCGCGAGCAGCCGTTCGTGGACGGATGCGCAACCCAGGCGTTGACCCCATCCCTGGGGTCGTGTCCACGGATGGGCGGATGCCGACGCGGATGTGGTGGATCATGCTTTCCAGGCTTGAATCCTTGGTAAAGTTGCTGCTGCTACTGCTGTAGTTGTGCCTGTTATAGCGCGAGAGGGACGGCGGGGACGGCACCGAGCTCAAGCTCGATTCGTAGCCGTGCTTCGGGAAGGTTTTCAGGGGGTCCCCGCCGCCTCTTAGCTGCGCGTCTCTGACCAGGTCGCGTTGTATGCGCGCTGACGCGTCTCTAGCTGGTGTCTGTCCGAGTTTCAAAAGGCCCAGCTCGGCCGACGATCTTGGAGGTCGCGCAGGCGACATAAGGACAGGAGGGGACATCCCTGGGGGAAGCCCGTCGAACGAGTCGTCGTCGTCGTCGTCAGCGTAAGGAGTTGTGGTGTTCTTTGAGGGCGATGTCCGTGGGCGATGTCTCTGCGGTGTAATCACGGATGGATCGCGCAGATCGACGACTCCATTCCAACTTGCTGGTGGTGTGTCTGAAGCCAAGTACGGGTTGAGGCTCTTGTTGATCGTGGGGGTCTTGGGCTTGCTTCTAAGTTTGAGGGGCGACACTTTCGCTATCTTGTTCTCGAATGACGAGTTGTCACTTGCAGAATACAAATTATGCCGAAGAACATTCTTCAGAAGCGGATGAGAAGTGTCCTTTCCTTTCCCCTTATCAGGACGGGGCACAACACTTGCATCATCCCGAAATGTGAAGTTGGATGAATCACTGTCCTTCGCATAGTTGTGCCGGGCGGGAGTTTGTTCCGGGGATGTGGATGAGAGCAGATTGTTACTTGATTCCCGGGAAAAGTTGTTGATTTCCCTGTTTAAGCGTACGAGGGGAGATTCCATAGACTGAGTCCACGACGGGTCTTCAGACCCTTGACTCTCAAAGCTTTCAGTTGTTAGCCGAGCCGTTGCTGGAGTTGACGAGAATGCGCCTTGTCCGGGCAGGAAGGAGGTCTCGCTATTCACGACGCTCGTTTCATAAACGTCCTGGGCCGGACGCGTTGTTCGATCGTTTATGGAATCATGGATATGTTCTTGGGCTTGTGCTGGTGCTTCGCCTTCTTCGCCTTCTGAGGGTGTTTCGTTGACGGTTGAGTAATCGTCAAACGTAGGGATCCGTATCTGCGCCGCTTGCTCATAAAACGAGGTCCAGAACTGTATTCACTTCATTATGCATCTTGGATATAGGACGCAACTAATCCACGCACCTTTGCCGCCTCCCTGACGGGTTCAGTTCCAACAGCATATCTCTTGACCGCGGGTAATAGTTTGTTCGCCAAGACATTATGGATTTTAGAGAAGTTCTCGTCGATATTCTAAATATTCATCATTATTCACCATCTAACCATTGCTTTCATGACCGACCTGAAGTTTAATAGTGATGAGCTGTTCGATTTGTTCGATTTGATCAGTTGTCGACGCTTCAGTGTCCAATCCCGGAACAATGATAGACGCAGGGTCTGGATTAGGTTTCCATCTGGGAGGGTTTGGGGGAATAATTTTCCCGTATGACATAGCAATTCAATACAGAATAAATGGGTGCTCGTTGTGGGTGGTGCAACCTAGAAACGCGTCCTGCGCGTGACGCACGCGTGACACTTCGTGTTTATCCCACTGAAGCACCATCTTCAGAACCTCTTCGATTTAGAGTACTGAGTTGTGACATACACACTATTATTCGAGTTTTAGACAGCAAGAAAACTACGACTTTGCAAAGTGAGCACGGTAACACTCATTGCGGGGAAGGTATACCAGTACTGTAGTTGGATCGATCACATACCGCTCGGTGGACAACTTGAATGCAGGCTATCGGTTACTTATAAGAGGTATGGATTATGAGGGAATTGACTGTAGTGAGCCTGCCTAGCCCATGAAGAGCCCGCGAACAGACCATGAAAGCCCTTTCCGCCTCCCCACCGTGCCTAATTGACTCCTAGGTCAGATCTTTCTCGATACCGTTTTTGAACGGTCCAAACAATTGGAAGGCCGCCACCCATTTAATCTAAACTCATTCAACTCTGGGGAAATTGTCTACAGACGCATTTAATGTGCCAGGAATCACGGCCTGGAAGGCGCAATTTTGGAGTACTAGTAAGTAATTCACCAACACATGTGTGTGGAGGTGTGATCGATGTCCTTCGGGGCAATGAGAAAGACTGCAGTCTATATACAACTTGAATGAACAATCACTGTTTATGACTCTACTAGTAGATCTCTTCCTGCATTTCTTGTCTGACACTTCGTTTAAAAAATGATAGTCAGGTGTTGTCAGTCACGAAGCTCTTAAACGGACCGCGAATGTCCTATGGTCTGGGCAACTCGCATAGAAGGAATCCTTTAGAAGCAAATCGCACGCCGTCAATGTCGAGCTTGAGGAAGTCAATCATAAGTAATAGCTCTTTTATATCCCGAACTTCGCATCTCGGAGAAACCCCAACTGTTAAATGATTTTCCAGTGGGATAGAGGAAACGCTTTGTGGAGGTGATCGCAAGCAGAGATTGGCACGTGGTGTATGTAGCACCGTTTCGGGTTGTGGTTCACTGTTTGCACATGTCGTAGCAAAGTGATCCCTTGACCTTTGACCATAAACCACTTTCTTCTACAAGTGAATACTATGAGTCTATGACCACTCGCCTCAAGGTTCTTGGTCTCGAACTTTATTTATGTAACACGAATAGCATGCATTTGCTTCTTCTTGCCACGCCGGGATAAAAACACGGGGCGAACCGATCCGTTTATGATTCAGCTCTGAGCAAAGCGAAAGGCTATAAGTAACACGGCATGGGCTAGTATTTTTCTTCATCCCGATTACTGAGGCAAGTGAAAACACTATGCGGCTTAACCTGTGAGTTACACGTTTCGTCATATTATATCGGCAGTATCGACCGTAATTTAGGTTTCGGTCTTCCGTCTGGCATATCTCTATATGCTTAATTGCTTTCCAACTCGCTCCGCCTGTGTTTACACAGACGAATACTCTTGGATTGAATAATGGGTTTATATCATTCAATACCTCCACATTTTCTATCCAACTTGTCAAAGACTCTCAGACGCTGTACTCCCTTCGGCCTTCATCCAATACCAATTTCGACTTCATTCCTGCGGACAAAATGTCTGAACGACAGAGTAACGGGAATTATCACCTTGGCGATATCACTTTTCGCGTCAGGAAAGTCGGATCTACCGCTTGGCTCAGTGGAGATACATCCAAGTCAAGAAAGCCCGTCACGACTCTATCCGTATCTGGTCCTGTCCTTGCAGCAGCCAGTCTATCACCTACCCTTCCTTCGAACTCACTCCTAACTATAACCCGACAATGGGTATTCGACAAGGATCAATTGCAGCTCCTGTTTGTTGTCAAGAACTCTCAAACAGTACCCGTTGAAATCGGGGCACTGGGCATGCCACTAGAATTCAATAATGTCTGTAATCCTTGAAATTGTCGTTGAAGATTTGCTCATGTTACATGTCTAGATATTCACTGATCGTACTGCAGCGGAGACGAATGAATTATGCAGTCTTTTCGACCCATATATTGGTCAAGACGCAGGCTTCGTGCAGGTCACTCCTCTACTCGGCACTCTGCCACCCCTAGTGCTATTGCCCGTTGGCAAGTCTCCTCTGGAGGGATGGAGGTTCCTTCCGGAGTCCACCTCCGCCTCGCCTTTTTATCAATCACAAACATTCGAAGGCCTGTATGAATGGCAATCACACACCGTAGCATATGCTCAGAACGAATGGTCTGGAACCACGCCTTGGAATCTTCCTACGTCCGCGATCTTACAACCAGGCGAAAACCGCACATATGGCATACAATTTCGACTGGCGCCTTCTATTCGCGAAATAGAGCAAACGATCATATCGGCGAACCACCCCGTTGCTGCGGCGATTCCAGGATATATCCTCCCAGCCGATCAGGTGGCCAAGCTCTTTCTCAGTTATTCTTCCCCCGTCCAGTCCATAGAGGTATCGCCAGCTGGAGCATTGAGCTGGTCAAAGAATGGTGACGCTAGAGTACCTCCTTGGAGCGGCTATGACATAACTCCGCATGCATGGGGCAGAGCTCGATTATCAATTGTATATGCCGATGGGACCTCGCAAACTGTTCACTACTATCTGACGAAACCCGCCACCGAGGTTGTTTCAGACTTGGGCTCCTTTCTGACGACATCTCAATGGTTTAATTCAACAACAGACCCCTTTACAAGGTCGCCTTCCATCATCAGTTACGACCGCGAAGCCAACTCCATCGTTCAAAATGACCCACGAGCTTGGATACCTGGTTTAAGCGACGAAGCTGGTGCAGGTTCCTGGCTAGCAGCCGCCATGAAGGAATATGCTCAACCGAACGGAGTAGAGGTTTCAAAGCTAGAGCAATTCATCGACCAGACTTTGTGGGGCTCTTTACAAAATTTCGATGGTAAGAACGTTGTTCAAAATATTGTCTATCTTTTTCTGACCTGTTTCCTGCAGGTTCCGTCAAAAAGGCGAGATCCGAAAGTCACCTTGCAAGTTTTCAGTTATCTAACCATCTGCCTTTAATAGTCAGTCTATTTCTATCAACCGAACATCGTACCGAATTACACCTATCCCACTTCTATTAATTGGGGAAATTGGTGGTCTTGGAACCAAGAGGCGTCGTTTGCGACTGATCGAGCATATGATTACGTTCATGTCACAGCGGCTTACTGGGCCTTATATCGCGTCACACGTAACTATCCTGCTCTCGCAAAAACTCATACCTGGGAGTGGTATCTTAATCAGGCGGTTTTTACGGTTCTTTCGATGACAGACGGCAAAGTAGGCTTCGCCGGAGATGGCCTTATGGGCGAAACAGTCTTCTTATATTTACTCGACGATCTGAAGCGCGAAGGTTTCGTAGACAACGCAAGCCTGATCGAGAGCAGGATGGAAAGCCGTGCTACGGTTTGGGCAGGAGAACGCTATCCGTGGGTACCATTTCTGGCTTTATCCCTTCAGCCCCCTCATGTTGACCTGAGCGCAGGTTTGGATCGGAAATGGCATGGGATTCAACAGGCCAAGAGGGTGTTTATGGCTGGAGCAAATACTTTAACAATAACGCAACCGCAGTGAACGCATTAAATTCTATCCTTGCTTACCAGCCTCTCATTGCTCATTGGGGTTACAACGGTAATGCCAGGCGGTACTGGTGAGTTTATTTTTTCTCTGTACTTGTCACCCGCAGTGAACAGTGCTTATAGGGATAATATATATGGTGGAAAACTGCAGCGCATCGAACGTCAGATTCACCACTACGGCAGTGGGCTTAACGCCCTTCCTCTGGTCTCAGAGTTTGAATCCAAACCTTCTGACTTTTATCTCCTTCGTGTTGGCTACGCTGGACTAAGCGGCCCGCTATCGAATATCGACCAGGCTGGTTTCGCATCGGCGTCGTTTCACTCCTTTGCTGACACTCTAAAGTGGGACGGATACTCGGGCGATTATGGGCCGAATTTTTCAGGACACACCATGGGCATGGGAACGTATATTATCGACCATCCGGAATTTGGCTGGCAAGCATTTGGTGGTAATGTTATCACTACTTCGCCTACCGTTCAGGTTCAAATACGTGATTCAATCCGCCGACGCGTTTATATTGCGCCTCTAGGAACTCTGTTGACGCTGGATTCAGGTTCATTTTCTATCGTCGACTTCGATCCTCAATTGAAGTCTGTCACTCTGACAGTCCTTGCGGCTGCAGACGGTGCCGTTGGTGCCGCTTCAGCGCCACGGGGAAGGTTGGTCATCCAGCAGAAAGCTCTTTCACTTGGATTTACTTTGAAAACACCACCTGCGTTGGTGGAAGACGCTGGGGCTTGGGTGATACCTTTCGTAAACGGTCAGGGGAAAGTCACACTAACCTCCTCTCTGGAATAACTTCCCCAGTTCGTGTAATTCGTGTAATTTCTTACTTGTGTAAGTGATACAGACAAATTGTGAAAAAATATAGCTTTCAATATTCAGACCTAACCGCTGGAATTATGCAAAGAAGTGGGAGTGCTTCCTTTTTCGTCTCGAAATTCGAGGTCTTTCATCGCGAGCATAGGGAGCAAAAAACGGACTCACTTTGGTCACTTTTGCTTGAGCTATATCTCAACCGTCAGGGATCAGTTCTCTTTGAAAGTTGACAAATATGCGGTCCTACTTGTATATTACACATGCATACAAAAAATGGGAGGCTTTCGTCGATATTTTGCGTATACATAGCTGCAAAAGTGCCTATTTTGGCTCTGTCACGCGGCTAGGACGGCGCAGCGAGCCTTTCTTCCGCTGGCGGTCACCGACTTGATGTCATCACATTTGTCGTTGCTGTAAACCGAGCAATAAATTCTTGAGTAGACCTGCCCAGCATGGGTGGGTTGTATGTAAAAATCGCAATGCGGGGTTTTCAGCTCAACCCGACAACGGAGACGTTTATGTGAGAGGAAATGCTCAAGAAGCTCGGTTGGATGACAAGGCCCACAAGTATTTCAATCCATTAAAAGTATCCGTCTTCCTGACGAAGAAATGTAAGTCAAGGTTGCTATCAGCTAACAGTTTTATTCGGTTCATAGGTTACAGAATGTCGGTTCACGACGCTCATACCATGGCTTCTATGTAACATTGAGCATTTCTGGTCTATTATATCTAGTTAGCATCCACGTCCTCGACGGTGCCGTAAAATTCCTTGATAATCCTTCTCTGGGCGACGATCCCCTTTTCATCCTTAATCTGCTCTCAGTGGTGTGAATAAATGAGAGGACAAAGCAACATCATACAGGTGTATCACCAATCGCACGAACCACGATGTACTTCCTTCCTGTCAGTATTTCTTCTGTCACAACGCCGAAGTCTTTAGCCGAAGCAGCTTCAAAGGTTGAATGAGAGCCAGTGACTAAACCTCCAGCTTCTTCTGCAATGACAATTCCAGCACATACGTCCCAGGGCCAACATCCAATCTCCCTGCAAGTTGATAAACTCCAGATTATACTTTATAAGAAAAAGTTCGCACCAGTATAGATCTAGCCCTCCTTGAGCGACCATTGCGTAGTTCAATGCAGCACTACCCATAGACCTAAGTGAATGTGCCATCTTTCCACCTGAAACACCTTGCGCAGGATCGCCAGATAGGCGAGAGAACGAGCCTGCTTTCGCATCGATCGTAGTTTTGGTACGATCCGAGCCCCATTCGACGGCTGTTGACAAGTTTAACAAAAATGCAACAGTTTTCAAGAAGTTCTGTACCAATCAATGCTTGGCTCAAAGAAGGCAAGGGCTTAGGTTTCGACAAAGGTAGCTTGACTGGCTTACTGGTTAAGCCACGTGTCAGGTAAGAACCATGACCTTTTATGCCTGTATACTGGAGATTTATTAAGCAAACTGTTTTTCTGGTTCTGGATTTCAACTCACGAGATGGTCAAGGAAGGGATTGTAAATAATTCCGAGAACTGGGCGACGGTGGTGGATGAGCCCAAGCGAAATGCAGACGAAGGGAAAACCGTGGATGAAGTTAGTGGTTCCATCTGTGTCATATTTTAGTATTTGGTACACAAATAGAGAGAGTTTTCACCAATGGGGTCAACGCAGAACGTAGGTTCGTCTGTCAATGGAGGACGGGATCCAGCCGAATAAGATTCTTCACCGATACTGTCGTCGAATCGGTACAGTCGTCAGATGTGAGCTGAGGCAACTTACAACTGGAAAGAAGGAAATTGAGATTTCAACTGATTTTTTACCAACTCTTCCACTCGAACATCGTATTCCGTGACCAGATCAACCGAGTTCTTCTTTTCGCCAACCGATGACTCTGATGATACAGCCTGGATGGCTGCAGAACCCTCGAGAATGAGATCTCCAGCACAACGCGCAAGCTTGACTGTGTATGCAAGAATACTTTGCAAATCTGCGTCGGTCAGATCAGTGGTGGACATGGCGGTTGTTCAACCGAATATTCGATCGATCAACATTCAAGTTGCTGCATACTTCCGGCTACAGAACGTTTGTCTTCCCTTCCTATAAGTCTCTCCGATAGTCACTAGTCACTGGTTGGGCAGTTTAGAGGCGAGAGTTTCTATATTCTCCGTGAAATCTCAACTTGAATAATAAAACCAGGATGTAGCAAATTTAGAAGTTGAAGGTATTCATCGAGATTAGATAATTAGATTGTTCCCACGACATGGACACGCGTCGAACAGAGTACGCAAGCCAGGTTTCTAGCAATTGCCAAACACCACTTCATCCTAGATCCCTTACAATATGTTTTTGACGCGTTCTGAATACGGTACGTTCAAGAAATATTTTATTTGTGGTGCAGATTGTTGATATACGTGTAGATCGAGGTGTTAACACCTTCTCACCTGAAGGCCGCCTGTTTCAAGGTATTTCCTCCGTACAGCTGTACCTTGGACGGGTTCTAAGTCTTCCACAGTCGAATATGCCATTGAGGCCATCAAAGTGCGTGATTGCTGTTTGGTCTGAAAGATCTGAATTCATATCTTCAGTCTAGCTTGGTTCAACGACTGTCGGCATACGAACACCAGAGGGTGTTGTCCTTG
The DNA here is from genome assembly GCA_023014345.1 of Galerina sulciceps. Lineage (NCBI taxonomy): Eukaryota > Fungi > Basidiomycota > Agaricomycetes > Agaricales > Galerinaceae > Galerina > Galerina sulciceps. The sequence continues at coordinate 544,858 of JAEDXJ010000042.1, forward strand.
GCGTAGAAAAGCGTGTCCAATCACCCCTGCTAGAATCAAGTTCAATTGAAAAGATCATGGAAATCGATGTTCACCTTGGCTGTGCAATGTCCGGGTTGACGGCAGACGCCCGAACGATGATCGACCATGCTCGAGTAACGGCCCAAAATCATGCCTTTACTTATGATGAAAAGATTAAGGTCGAGAGTGTAACACAAGCTGTCTGTGATCTTGCTCTTAGGTTCGGAGAGAGTGTTCACGATGAAGAAGCAATGATGAGTAGACCCTTTGGTGTCGCTCTTCTCATTGCTGGTATTGATGAACTTGGGCCTCAACTGTAAGTCTACTTTCCCGTCCGTATATTACTTTTGCGCTTATGTTTATCAGTTACCACACCGATCCCTCCGGCACATTTGTACGTTATGACGCCAAAGCAATTGGTTCAGGATCAGAAGCTGCCCAGAGTGAACTTCAAGATAAATGGCACAAGGTACAGAGCTGGAATTAGCATCATCACAGAAGTAATTTTAACAGGACTTCTCTTAGCAAATGACCTTACGAGAGGCCCAGCTACTGACTTTGAGCGTTCTGAAACAAGTGATGGAAGAGAAACTTGACCAACATAATGTGCAACTGGCACAGGTTTGTCCTATCTTGGGCTGGAGGATTTCGTGTATAATCTGATATTCTTCAATAGGTTACACCTTCAAAAGGATTCGAAATACTGAATGAGGCAAAATTGAAGGAGGTGATTGAAGCCATGTAATTTTCTATAACGTTGGATATCTGTAATTTGCATTTTCTTTTGCTCTGGGTTTATCTTCATAAGTTGCAAGTTTTTAATATCTCTGGTATTTAATCCCGGCTCTACTTCAGGCTGCACATATGGTTAGATAACTTAGATTGCAGTCGTCGCTAGGGCTTCAGCTCACCTTGCAATGCACTCAATTTCAACGAGGACATCTTTCGGTAGACGTGCCACTTCGACTGCTGACCTCGCGGGAGCGTGGTTCCCAAAGAACTTAGCATATACATTATTGACAGTGACGAAGTCGTCCATCGACTTCAAGAAAACCTACATTTAAGAATATTGACATTCAGGTTTTCCCTCTCGAGACGACGATGCTTAGTAGTCACCGTAGCTTTCACGACTTTGCCCAACTCAGAACCTCCGGCTTCAACGACTGCTTTCATGTTCTTCAAAACCTGTTCAGTCTGAGCCTCGATCCCACCTTCTATAATTTGTCCTGTCGATGGAACTAGCGGAATAGATCCCGATGTAAAGAGGAGGTCCCCAACTTTAATGGCCTGAGAATATGGCCCAATCGCTGCTGGTGCCCCTACGATAGAAAGCGGTCAGTTCTGGGTTGCAATGAGGCACACTGGCAGGAAATACGAACGCGACGTCGAGACGGCGGACAAGGTTGGGTGAGTGGAAGTGTTTGACGCCATCGTAAATGTTGTGGCAAAGGCTCGAATTGGATGAAAATTTCCTCGGACTGAATCAAAACGATGTAAAGTCAATGTTTTCAAACTTCTGGTCAGTCGATATGTGCTTATTGCCGACGACATACTTGATGAAGTAAACTGGTTAGAAATGACGATAGGGTTACAGAACTGTAAACTTTTATATTGCCGTCGTGAGTAATACTGCAAAAAAGGGACACAATATCTTCATAAAAGGTGGAGAGGTAAGGTTGTTTTCTTCTTTGAAGGCTTTAAATAAAACAGGGAAGAATTGATGCGTGAAATTGGACGATTTTCATACAATGCGATTACAAAAGCCAGGGCAGTAGTAGGTATAAAGCAGCACAATTGAGGCCAATTAGACGACATCCCAACACATTAAGGGATTCTGGATATATCGGTATCATAAAAGGGAGGATCTCGAGGACGCAAGTAAGTATGGTCAGAATAATGCAAGTCAGTTTCTCGCTGAAGTGAAATAGGGTGAGAACAGCGCGAAATAAGAAGAGCTAAGGGAGATGCTAAGGTGCGAATTAGGTGTGAATAATGCGAAAAGTTCCATGTCTTGGGAAGAACCAACAAAACATGGTTGTACATCAGACCAGCCTCATGTTTCTGAGGTTCCCTTTGATGATAATGTCGCGCACTAAGGATACAGTGTCAGATATAGTGAGAGATGTTGAGGTCACGAAGCTTACCCGAAGAAATAATGACCGCCGTTCTTCGAGTGTCGGTGACCGCGGTAAAATGAACTTTTGCAACATTCACTTTGATTCAGAAAGGAAAGCATGTCAGATAACTCACTATACAACTCTCTTTCTTTATTCGGTGTATACGACTGATGTATAACACCAAACTTATTCCGGAAATCTGAATAAGGTAGAATAAGCCTGTGCGTTGAGATTGAAGTGAGGGAAGATCAGACATTTAGACACGGAATCATAATCATTTGGTCTATCACCATAGGAAATCATATGGTGATTAAGCCTCACTCCAGCATCTAACTTGGCCTATGGTTTAAAGTCAGGGTGGTTTATATTGATAGAACCACTTGAACCCACCTGTAGCAAATCACATTTATTGAGAAAAAGAACAATATTGACGTTGGCAAGTAACTTGTTCGAGACAACCGACTTCCACAGCAGAAGGGAATCTTCAAGCCGATTTACGCGAGGGTCCTAAAATAGGGCGGTTCAGCATGTGGCTCTTTTTATCTCAATGAAAAGGCATTCTCACCTCGGTGAGAACCTGGGTTTAAAGAAAGTGGTCAGTCTAAGTACCAAGGGTAGGACCAATGAGTCATACCTGGTCGAAAACAGAAATCGGGGCAAGAAAGATAATGGCATTGACTGAAGGAAGTGATTTATGTATGACCGTTGATCCATATGATAGACTCTTACCATCTTCGAAGTACGGAGCCCAGGCCTGTCGTTGATTTCTTGCACCTCCAACGTCATAAATACGCCATTCAACACCTCTGTTACTCCCGGACGGGATAGAAAATGTATGCTCGACGACACCCATCGTTTTCAACCTAGCCTTCAGAACATCCGCTGCAAGATGGGGCTATCAGAATACCGCCCTGTGATCAAAAGAGAAGAACCTTACAATCGGTGGGAATATATTTCTTGGCAGTGATTCTCGGGATTTCGTCAAGATAACTAAGTAAATAAAATAGGTAAAATGGCTCAGAAAAAAAATCGAATTACTTACAAGCCGCTGCTTTCCTCGAACCGCAAGCGTTTCTCTTGAAGACGTTTCCTGACTTGTTGATCTCGCCACAATTCCAGCATTGTGGGAGCACATGCATTGAGGGTATGGACAGGGTCGTCAGGATCTTCCCACCACCCCTCAATCTCCCCAGAATGTGCGCTCTTCGGACTTTTCGATTTGCTACCGAGCGCAAAAGCTTTTTTCCAATTCGTTGACGTATGAACAACAATTTCCTTGCCTTTCGAAGAGGCCGTATTGGGTGATGTGACAGTGTTGGGTTTTACACCCCCAGACGAGGCTGTTTGCTTTTTCTGAGGGATCATGATGGTTGGAGATGGGCGACCGTTTGGCATGCCATTCGAAAGCGGAGGCATATTTTCATTGGCCTTGCGAAAATTGGCGTATTGTTCCCAAACCGGTCGCGAAGGACCAAGGTGAGTGGCTTCATCCTCATCTGGGGAAGAGAGTAAACGGATGAGTCGCTCTTCCAGATCGGCAAGAGGTTCGAGTTTGCGTCGATATGTATCGTAGTTAGAAACTCGAGTTCCGAGAATAGCCGACGGAGGACGACCACTGGAAGTGATAATGACCGACGCTGTTTCGACTTCCTCACCGTCATCATGGTCGTCTAAGGCATCCGACTCTGGCGCAAGAGCATCCAGTATGCTTTCAAAGAAGTGAGTAAGCGAGCAGACCCATATTAATCACAAGATTTGGGCAACGGGCTTACCGCCTGACAGAACGAACCAGGTTCAGGTAAATAACAGCTCTCCATGCTATTCTTTCGGCATGGAATGCAGAAGGAGAATGTAATAGCTGAAATTCTATCTGAATTTGTTAGCGATTGGGTTTCAACCCAAAAGACAAGCAAATAATGACGGGTCCAAAAAATAGCAAGCTCCAAACATGAACGCGCCGAAGGCCCACAAGCACAAAGACAGCAAACAAGAAACTTACGTTTAAGAGTGGTGCTTTTACCCGACTCCGACTGACCAAGAAGCAAAACGTTGACCTCAGTCTTCGACTTTTTCCTCTCATTCCGCTCGATGCGAATCATGTCATCGATCGAGTCGCTGACTTTCTTGGCATCGATTTCGGCCCTGAGACGGACCTCGCGCTCGACAGGCGACTCATCTGGGGGTGGGAGGAGGGCAGCGGCGAGGGGATCGGAGAGAGTGCGTCGACGAGCGTGGGGGTGCTCGACTTTTGCCTTGGGCATGACATGCAGAAAGTGGGAGACAAGAACAAAGGGCGGAGAGTAAAGAAGCGGAATCTAGTGGACAGGAAGAAGAAATCCATTCAGAAGCTTCCATAGACGGTGGGAGGAATTAATGCCACGTGAGTCCAAATATGCTCCCTTCTTGCTCTCCAGCTTATGTCGTCTGGGTAACTGCCACAAAGTCCGTCTTATTCCAATTCAATATGTCTTTTCTGGGTTCTAGCTTTGCTTGATATTATTTTTTTTATTTCGTGCAAGATACAGTCCTCATCCCCGTCAAGCATGGATCAATGCTTGTCCGTGACATTTCTAGACTTGTCTTCCTCACGGCACCGTTATCTCTCTGTTCAAAACTTCCATCTAATGCTTCCGCAGTATAAATGAACGGAGAAGGCTATTCCGTCCTTCATTTGCGACTCCCTCTTCGATACGATTGCATCACTTTGATCCATACTGTGCATCCAGATGCAAATCAGCTGATGGCACGAATGGCTTAAATTTTTGTCGAGTATTTTTATCCAGGAACTTCAGCCTGGGACTCAATGCGGCCAGCAAGTGGACTAGCGTTGGATCACCTCAATTTCATCTCGAGCCATTGCGTTCTCGCAACGCCCATCTGTTTCTATCACCTTTCTCCGTTGTGAGCAACTTTTAATATTTTTCTGCTTCACAACTCTCATATCAGTTGTTCTTCCAGCCTCATCCTTTGATTCTTGGTTTGCCGAAACTGGTCTCTTGCTGAGCTGTAGGGCTTTGAAAAGAGAACTTGATCAGTGTCGAGACTTGGCAACCCCCAATGCACTGGTTCATCGCTAGATGGCCTTGGTTGCACTGATCAACAACAGATGAATCACCTCTGTTGTCGTTGTTCCTTTCTCAACGATGTCCAAATACCTACGACCAGCATTCTGTGAAACAAACATCAGGCAACTACAGACCTTTTGTTCCGCAGCCCCATCACTAATTCTACTTATGGTTATTAACCAGTGAGGCCCCCTGGTTTTTGTCCCCTCTCTTACCAATACTCTCTGAAGCAGTCGTCCAGATATTTCGCGCCGTTTCTTCGCGCACGAGCTCTTTTGGACGGTCACAGCTTACCGTTTCAACTGATAAGGGACAGGCGAGGACTTGAAGCACCATTCATCGCCTGCGTTTATTACAAGAATCCCAGTTCGCAACGTTCAGGGAGTACCGCATCTCGTGAAATTCCATGTTCACGAGGACTTTCGATGTCACCGCATATGATGTCTAGCGCGCTCTCCCACCCCACTTCTTTGACTTTCAATCCGAGACCAAATAAATCTACAACGCAGACTCCAAAAGAAACGCGGACTTTGCGTCTTTTAACCCCTTTTCCGTCACTCAAGCTCCTTCAGAACAATTTGCTTGATTTTGGTCAATCAAGGACTGGCAGCGCCTCAAATATGGGAACCTCGATTCAATCAGTAACAAATGCTCCCTCGAGCGACAAGGCCTCCACGACGAAGCCAGTTTTGCCTTCTGAAACTTCGATCTCGAAAGATTCTTCTCTCCGTCCCACCTCATTCTCACAGGCGCAGGCAATATCTCAGTCCTCGTCTACGGTCCCTGACCAATTTCCTTCAAACACCACTTCACGACCCAATCAATCTCAGCCGCAAGCATCAGAAAACTCACAAACTACGAGCACTCTACCTGCATGTCACGGCCAACCAAACCGTGCTTGCACGACCTCCACAATTGGAACCCATATTCTGCCCACGACAGTTCCCTCGCATGGTTCAACGCACGTCCAAACAACGGGAGGAGCTGGCACGAGTTTAGTGAAGCAACCTTCGTCTTCTACAGATAACATTGTCCAGACAAATCCAAATTACGCGATTGTCTCTACCTTTACAACCAGTTCAAGCGACAATTCAGAAATACGTGCTAACAATGCTAGTACACCCTCTCAAGGCCCATCGAGTCGTTCCAGCAGTGCTACCGATGAGGCAATTACTCAAAGTCCCTCCAATGGGACGACAGGTACTCCTTTGGTCACAACGCCTACAAACACTTCTGTCATTGGTAAAGAGCACCACAGCGGGTATGCTTGCTTCTTAATGACTGGTTTTTGAACTCACATACCCTGCAACACCAAGGAGCGGCGTAAACGCAATTATTTGGGGTAGCATTGCGTCCGTGATCTCAACCCTTGTCCTTGCTTTCATATTCCTGGCTTTTTGTTGCTATCGGCGTAAAACTCGAAGAGACCTGAGAGAACAAAGCCAATTTAAAAAAGTCAGGACGGCAACGCAAGTTAAATACGTTCTCGTTGAAACTACTCCATTCTCTAATCGTGGCGGGTCCATTATCGAGTCCATACAGAAACCAAGGCAAACTATGAATGGTGGCGGTTTCGATGCAGGATACCCTTACGCAGTCCAATCAAGCCAGAGCACCCAGAATCACGCAAGTGGCCCATCGACTGACATCTCCAGTACCACCACATACCATACAATGGGGTCACCGAATAGTGGTTATTACCAAGACCCTGGTGGTAAATCTCAGCCATGTTCTTCTTACTACAACACGTCTGATGGAATGCCTTGGATTTAGTTCATACGAATGAGTCAAAAATATGGGAAGCCTTAGATGTCCCCAGCAAGCACCAGCTCTCGGAATATGGGGCTACTCATGGCAATGATGCACATGAAAGGTTGCCTTACAGCCAAGAAAGCCCAGTGCGTATATTGTGATACCATACCCCGACTCACCTTTAACGCACGATGGCAGGTTGGGATTGCCCTGTAAGTCTCGATCAGTGATTAGATCACTCTGTCATCGTATACCCTATGTATTATGAAAGTGTAGCGATGTTCTTGGATTGCAAGCCTCTTCCTGCGTTTGCCGCTTATGTTTATCACACCCTCAAAACGTTTAAAGACACCACAGAATATTCGCATCCTTCCGTTCCGAGACCAGCCCATCAATTGCATCAAACCCGTGGATGATTCGACGTCCCGTTGGCGCCACGCCAATTTTAACCCAACCTTAAAGTATGATGTCACACCCCGTTTCTGCTCAAACTGTCAGGGAGCATGTTTGCGGTATCCTTGCTCTTAGCATTGCTCGCTACTTGTCTATTTTGCTTTTCTCGTTTTTTTGGCCACGATCTTCGAATTCGCAGAATAAACTTATTTTCGCTGACGGCGGAAGGTTTATCTTACACGTCGAGCACTCGTTCAATAACCATTGAAAAGCTCGAGATTCTCTTCCATCGCCCACGTTTCTACGCCCCTTATTGGGCTGTCATAGTGGCTCAGAATTACCAACACAAAGACGACGCAAGCCATGTTTCTTTGGATCAACTCCAAGCCAAGCTTTGGTTTTTTCCAGTTCTTTTTCGGTTCACAGGTGGCCCTTGGATCGAGGCGACTCTCGACGGCTTCAAAATTCGCATAATAACTTCCCAAAAATGCCCACTTTGGATTGAACAACTTCGAAACAACCTCATTTATACGGTGTTGAATGGAGAAACGATACGGCTTCACTCCCTGAAAACCAGATTATTCCTTTCCGCGATGACAGCTGCAGAGGTGTGCAACGATGAAGTCGCTAAACCCGGTCTTAACGAAGAAAAGGCTCAAGACGAGATACGCGTGCAGTGTACTGCGTCTCAGTGGCACATATCCACCTGGCACGGTCGGATGTACTCCTTTGGAGACCTTCAAGCCGAGCTACGCAGAAGCTGGGTCGAAGACCGTGGATCGTTCGTTATGATCGCGAAAGAGTCTAGGTGGCTAAAACTTCCTTGTGTTGCATCAGTGGAGCAGGAAGCTTACTGTAAGACGTCGACAGTTTGGTGCGCAAGAGATTATTCGATTTCACAAATTTTGACACTGTCCAAACAGGCTGATCCTGCAAACACTCTATAGTTTTCCTTCAAGCCTAATTAAAATCTGCTGGGAACCTTTGTCCATGATAGATATATGTGTGTCTCGTTGTGACATCACATTCACGGACTTCCGTCTCCGCGACGCAAAGTTATTTCACCAGGCAGCCACGAAGCTAAAGCAGCAATACAACAAATATGAGGAGCATTATCCTGGAATTATGGAAGAAGTTTCCTGGGATTTGTTTGTTGGTGCCGTCTTGTCAAATTTCCTGAAATAAAATGAATAAAGTAAAAAGAAAAGAGTCAGATAATACACGATTCGGTATGATAGTTTTATGTAGATAATCAATAAGGGTGATACAATAAGAAAAGATTGCGTAAAGTCCAGTGTCCACGCCTTCAATAGGTATGCCCAAGCAGCAACGCCTAAGAAAGAACAACACCAAAAAAAGCCTGGTTACATGCCAAGCAAAAACGTTCTACGATGGATCGTTAGCCATCAAGAACAGTGTTTCCATGGCGTGTAAACAGCGAGGTTTGTTGGATATATTTCGGCGTCTTTCTCTAACGCGATCTGACCTAGGCGTCCTTGTGAAGGTGCGGTTGAACGATCGAAGCCTTTGAGCCATGAGAAGTTGTCGCTCATTGATAGCCATAAATCAATCAAAAGGCAGATGCTGACAGCGAGCATAATCCAAAGAAAGGTCTGACACCAGAGTTCGCTTGAGGTTTTCCCAGAGAGAAGAACAGTCAGGTCGTAGAGGAGACATATGCCGAGAGTTGGATCTGGTCCTGATCCGACCGTCTTTAGATAGATAAGTTCATGGTTTACTTCTCGGAAACGTGACGAACCATGAGAACGAAGATCACACCACTATTCACAAGTTCGACCAGTGCAGGGGTACTTCCTTGCTACGGAAAGAACAAAAAAAATAATCCAACGGTTGTCATTGAACTGGGAGAACACGCCAAACGTACATCAAGCCAACTCCAGTTTTTCCACATATACAAGACTGCGAGACCGACTCCGGATTTCATGACAAGATGGGATATGAAATTGTCAGGAGTGATGGCGTCGTCCTGGTCAACATGGAGAAGCATAAAAACGGCATAAAGATGAGCACCCAGGTTGCAGGCCAACAGTAACTGTGATGTCAAGTAGTAATCTTGGACCCAAGCATAGCTCGAACCGACTAGACAAGAATTGCGATCAACGATGGGAACAATACATAGATGAAAAGGAGATTCAACTCGCCTAGAAAGATATTGCCGACAATGTTGAAGGGCAGGCACCTAACTTGAGTGGAGCAGAGACTGGCACTGAAGATGCGACCGTCGATTGATGGTACAGATTGAGGATATCCTCTTTCGTCCGATAACGCTTCACACCAGCCGAAAGACAAAGGCATGGTATCACCATTACAGTCCCATTTGAAGAACAGCTGCCTCAACCAAAAAATGTTAAGCAAAAGGGAGGCGAATAGGAAAGTGAAAACGAGGGGGTCGTTTGACGAGTAAAGCTTCCAGGAGGTTGAATCGCGCAGAGACAGGAGATAGGCCTGTGAAGAAACATGGGCAGTGAAGCTGGAGATAGTGAGGATACGGAAGATTAACAGGCGACAATAAGAGATGGAAGTCGGAATGTTATCAGTGTAAAGAACTGCAAGCGGCATTGTGGTCCTCTATAGGTTGTCGAAAGCGTTCTGATTCATTATAAGGAAGGAAAGGGGCAAGAGTGTTTCATCTAGGTTACGTAACACGATATCATTCCCTTTTCGTCTTCCACGACGGAGGTGAGTCGAGACAGTATTCACAGGCTTCTCTAATTCATGGCCAAATCATGACAGCGTGTTTTTAATGAGCGAGCAACCAACGTCGCCTCTGCAGAGCATATCCCGTCTCGCCGATGTTTCCCTACTTGCCGATGTCATTGCATCCTCCTCTAAACTTCCTACGGAACATCTCATGAAGCCGAGCTCACAAAGTTATTTGTCGGATCTCACCACTTTCGGTCTACCAGAACTCCTGGCAGAGCCCACTATCCTACAAACTCAATCGCACCATCTCACCTCGAGTCTAACATCTCTCACTCATACATCGTACCCAACGTTCCTCTCGTTGCATCGGACCACAAACGCCCTTACGACTTCTTTAACCAGTCTTTCTTCTTCACTTGATGATCTTTTGAATTCGAGCTTACCCGCATTGGAAGAGTCTGCTATAGGCTGGAAAGTTCGCACAGACACGGTTCTGAAAGAACGGGGCAAGGCAAGAGTGGTGCTGGAACAACACGAAAAGATCAGAGACCTACTGGATATACCCCTGCTTATCGATACCTGTGTACGAAATGGTTATTTTGCTGAGGCACTTTCTTTGGTGTCGCACGCGAAAGCTCTTGCCGTAAATGCTTCAGCTTCCAACCAACATCCTCCTCTCATTCTTTCGTCTGTCCTCTCCGAGGTTCACCATTCAATCATGCAAATGCTCCTCTCCTTGTTAACCACACTATATGAGCCGAACCGCAAGCTTCCAGCCCTCTGGAAAGCGGTTAACTTCCTCCGCAAAATGGATGTGTTTGGACCATCATCGCCATTTGCTTCCGCGCCATCGCACCTCAAGACTGTCCTCTCACAGTCCGAACTAGATAAGCCTATAGATTTTATCGGGGGTTCTATATCCAGTGAGGAACAGATTGCTTTGACCTTCCTTGTGGGTCGAGAGTCGTGTTTGAAATCTACTCTGGAGCCATGTGGAAGCGACATTTTACGCATGACGAACCATAGAGAGTTAGATGAACGTGAAAGAGACGACCTTGCAAGATATCTCAAGAAATATATCGACCTTTGGAGAGAGGGCGTGTATGATATCATCACTCAGTACTCGACTATTTTCTTGGAAAAATCATCCACATCGACAGGTCAGCTTTCTCCAACGAGGGCAATGTATCTGAAGACGTCTTTACTTAATTCAAAACCTTCAGCAAGTGTAAATGACCAAGAGTGGATACGGCTGCGAACGTTGCTTACAACCTACGCTTCACGACCTCTCACCACACATTTGTTACCCCTTCTGTCGTCTAGCCTCCCTCTGTTGTCTCTTTCTCTCCTCCCGTCGCTTCTCACGCAGCTAACATATTGTTCAACTGCCTTTTCCAGAGTCGGAATGGATTTCCGAGTCATCCTATCTCCCCTCTTCTCCGAGGCTGTAGCTCAAATAATCGGCCACGAAATGAGGTCCGCTAGCAACGAATTTGTAATGCGCTTCAAAATACCTGGTGAATCGAACCTACAAAACACCGGAAAACATAACGGTGTCTTGAAGACAAAGTGGGACCAGCCCTCGGGATGGCTTGTGACTTCTGCTTCCGCCTCTTTGCCACCGGTACCCGTCACTCCTGCCACTGCAATAGCTCAATCATTTACGCAAAGTCCACCACATATACCCCCACAGATTCTAGCCTCGTATCCGCCTCTCGCTGAATTTACTAATGCACTTCTGGGGGTATTGAATGGCCTTCGGTTACTCGCTCCAACTAATATCCTACCTATCCTCGCACGTATTTTAGACGATGATGTCTTGAGCAAAGGCGGACAGGCAGTATTTTCATATATCAAAACCTTTCGCAGCCAATCACATCCAACAGTAAATGGACCCTTTTCAGATGGAGTGGAAGACGACAATGAAAAAGAAAAAAGAGTACTCATGGCATTCGGGCAGGTGTACTTTGGGACCTTGGTGCCGTTTATGAGGAGGGCGTTAGTGGAAGGGGTTTATGGGGTAAAGCTAGACTCCACTTTTGAAGGGGGAGGGGAGGCTCTGCCGAATGTAGTGATGGATTGGGAAGATTTTGTTCTCGAGGATACCGGGGGCGATAAGGAAGAAGAAAGTGAAGAGGAATCATAAGTAATCACGACTACTTTTCCGATGATGGCCTTATGGGCTCGGACGGCCCGCCTATCAACATCCCTGAGTAGTTTGAGTATCAAAACGTGTTCATTTAGAAATCGGCGATTACATCGAACTTGAAAGCTTGGTATCGGGCCTGGGTAGCATAGTGGTTTGAAATCGAGAGTCAAATCCATAGGCTTCAGAGTCTTTGTTGGCAATGAGAACATTGTGAGCGAGAACAGTTTTCGGAAGACGGGAACGTAACAAATTTAAAATTTGAAGCCAATAACTTTAGTTAGGACATCTATCAAAGAGGTGCGAAAGTATTTGCGCCGTACGTCTGAGTTTACGAGCAAGGCGTGTTGGCAAGTCCTCGGTAATACTGCCAGAGGAGAGCCTCGTGAGCTCGAGGGTCAGCAACGAGTTGGAAGTTGGAGGTCGGTGGTCGGTGTAAGGTGTCCGTGTCAGTGCGTAATGGTGCATGTTTCAGAGGAGACCGCTGCCGTGAGAAGTACCTTCATCTAATCAAACACGTTTCAATAAGGGAGGACCAGCCGTTAAGTATCCCAATACTCACCTCGAAAAGACCAATCGTAGTCTACAAGCGCATGACCTTGATCAAGAAAAGAACTTCAATATGCAGTCCCGCTCTCCATGTCAGAACCTTGTACAAAGAAGTCTCGTCTTTGGGAACACAGAGCACACGGCATAATCTCCGTTCTGCAAGATGAAATTTCTCAAGTATATGACGTGAAGTAGGCGTACCAATGCCTAAAAAAAATAACGAGATGAGGCAGATTCGGAGAAATAGCATGCGAGGAAGAGGCATGCACCCCAAAACGCGTCGGAGGCGTTGTTATCGTCGTTAGAGAGCCGGTTGTCGCTTCTGCCCAGGACTTCGTGGCTTTGCCCAGCCTCAAAAATATGTTACATGAGATGATTCAAGAGGTTTATCATCTAGCAAATTTCTCGTCGGTTCGGAAGGCAGAGCTCCGCGCTTCAACTGGACTGGATGAACACACATTGACGATTTCGCTGAATCCTATCTGATAGTTTAGCGTGACTGGCATCTTGAAGTTTGACCGCTAGAACGAGCAGTCAACGAGGCTACAGGCGTTCTGTCAAATCATATTTGGTGAAGGGGACGTATCGTTGACGTGGTTTCGGAGTAGACCCACTTTGAACAACATGCACCCCGAAGAAGAGTTGTGCATGAGTCAAACTTGACTCCCGGTAGATGCGCGGTGCAGCGATGCAATTTTGGCGGCCGTGATAAGACCGTGATGAAGAGATTCATGGCGGCTTGCCGTTGATGTTGCTGATGAGGCATGTATAACAGTGGGAAGAATGGAGACTTGCGGGTTTCTTGTCGAATATGACTTGATTGACTCATGCACTGTGCGAATTGGAGGGAGATTTCACCACACAATGTTCGATGACCTCTGGTCGACAGGTGAAGCATATCATGCTAGATCGGGTTGTTTGAACTGTAGTTACGTTGCCTATTGTCAAGTAAGATTCAATTGGCCAGTGATGCCTTCGATCCTCGATGAAGAAACAAAAAAGAAGACTTTATTAGACTATTGGGCCCATTATCACGGAAGGATGAGGCTTTTAAACGCCGGCTGCAAATAGGAATGGAAAAATGGTGAGCTGGGAAGGCACCGGGATCAAAGCCGGATCGAGAAGACATCTGTGGCAGATATTTACGACATCGTTTGGAGAATATTTTGAAACGAAGAGGCAAGGCAAGGTGAGGTGGCAATAGGTTGAGCGCGAAATAACCCAATTAGGGGTGTATAGAAAATTTCAGGGAAGACAATAAGCTAGGGCGACCCTTACGGAGGAGACGATCCGGACGGGGAACTGGGAGGACTGGACAGGAGTGAGTTGACTAAGTATGGGCAGTGTCCAATTAAATAAGTGTAGGAAACGGCGAGATGAAATGAGTGGAGAACAAAAGAGCAAAGTTGGATCCGTGGACGGAAATGGAGAAAGGGCCGGAGATGAAGGAGTTCCCACGGTGTACTATGTCATTAACGGAACCTGACTCTCCTTTACTTTATATACGACCACAGCCAGGCGCTGCTGGTTCCGCCTTTGCTGGCAATGCCGCCTCTTCTCTTTTCTGCCGCCATGTCCTGCTTCGACTTCTCCCTGCCACTTTCCGCGACACGTCCTCTCTTCTCCGTTTCTAGCTTTTATCATGCTCTCGCCTCTTATTCATCTACCCCCATGCCCTCACAGTCGCCCCCCACATCTACTCAAATGCCTTTGGAGCTCGTTCTGTCCTTCCTCGACGCCGCCGCCTCAGGTGCAGACCATGCCACCTACACAGGCCTCCTCAGTGCCTGTTCGCTCGTGTGCAAAGCCTGGTCAACGTCGGCCCAGAGGCTGTTGTTCTCTCACGTAACACTCCGGAACCAGCGCTCATTCGAACTTTTCATGAACGCAGTCGACCGCTCGACCGATCACGGAATTATCCTTGGAGATGCCGTGAAACGCTTGCGAGTAGTTTTGGACCACAACCAGCCATCCAGTCTACACCATCATTCTTTCGCACTCGCCGTCAACGCGTGTCCCAATTTGTCAGAGTTACAAATCTCCCTCTATGGTTCCGCAGAACCGGGCCAAGATATTGTCGGCATTCCAGATGTTTCGCGTCTTCGAAGAACGGCCCCTTCCTTCGACGATCAAACTCTGTCTCTCCTGAAAGCGGGTCCAAAGATAGCACGTCTCCATTTCGACAACTGGTCCGAGAATCAGCAGTCTATTTTTCAGCTCCTTGACATTTGGTCGTCGCTTCAATATTTGTCGATCGGAGGAACGTCTCCGCAGTATCTACAGGACTCTCCACCTCCATTCCCATGCTCCCTTCGTGGCCTGCGCCTTAATTTTCAAACAACCCCATCAGTTGATTTCCTCAAGTGGCTACTCTACAACTCGACTACCTCGCTTCAAAATCTGCACTTCCAAAGAGACCCATCCCCCGAAGCATTCGAATATTTAGCAGACACCCATGGATCAACTTTGCAGTCTATATCTCTCCCCGCCTTCGGCTCGCCCGAACTTGCCGCCACTATCATGAAATGCAGTCAGCTACGAGAGCTGAGGACAGAAAATCCAGGATTCCCGCCAGGACTCTATAAACATCTACCCAAACAAATTGAACACCTTGCCTTCGGAGTCGATCGCGATACTTCAATAAATACCATAGTCGACGTCGTGAAAACGAGTGATTCTCTGAAGGTGGTCGACATTCAAGTTTGGGAAAACGGCCCTGGTCAGCCTTTTCTTGGTCCTTTGAGGGTTGCTTGCACCTACCGAGGCATAGAGTTGAGTATAACTAATGACTTGCGAAAGTTCCGCTGCACGAATATGATGGTAAGTTTCTTCCATTAACTGGAGTTATAGACTTGACAATATTTCAGAAGACCATCGTCTGACCTTCGCGTCGCTCGGAGGACTATCAATGCCCGCCTGCCACTCAACGTCCAATCTACGACATGACGATATTCATCTCTCCCCACTTCATTGTTTAAACACCAAATTTCACGACCTTGCATTGACGACAATTACAATTTACCACCAATTATATTCAACAAACTACTAGTACCTCACATACATCCTCATTATTATCAGCAAATTACGGCTCGCTTTCTTTAATGCGCGTCGCCCTTTTCACTTTGATTAGGAGTCACAATTTAGTAGACAGTTAGCAGTAGGATTTTTACGACATTCAAGTCAACAGCATTACTCATTAAAGTAGATTATAATTAATGTATTGCCCATGACTTGCATTGCATTTTTGACGTCGTTTTCATGTAGCCCAGTTTTAAAATTCGCTCACCATTGCCACAGTGTACAAATAGCATCAAATAGACTATTTCGGCACATTGATACTTTGTTGGACGAGATATCAATGCATACTTTCTCCACCATCCTATAAGGAGTTCCTATTGCGAGGAAGTACTGGCACCGCCATGGCGTCTTCGTCGTTATCCTCAGTCGTATCCAATCTTGTCCGAGCTTCTATGGGAAACTCGGTACCCAACTCTGTCTTAGATGATGACCTCGATCGACATGTTGCCGAGCTCATAGTTCGAGAGGCAAAGAAGAAGGCGGAGCGTTATGGACAGCAAGGTATCCGAGCATATATATCTAATAACATGTATGTAACCTTTTCAACTCATTCTCTGTTTTCAACTGATTGTTTCTTTTAATGTGCAGTGTTGATAGCAATGCCCCCAAGACCAACAAACGGTTTCTAACTTCTATAATCAAAAGCACTGATGACCACAACAAAACTGTTCTGAAGGCACAGGCGCTGGCAGCCCAGGAAGTCAAAAGAGAGCGAGAAGAGCAAGAGAGAAGGCAACGCAGAGCAAGGGCCGAAGAGGCAGCAGAAGCTGAGAAGTTACGGCGGTCCGGCAGGAGTACGAAACGGAAGAGGCGTAGCAATGAGGAAGGGTGGGACAGGTGGCATGGAAGGACAGCAGATAGAAAGAAGGTTTCGAGGAATTGGGAGAGTTGGGACGGGTATGATGGAGATGATGACCGACATAAACGGTCACGGAAACATCACGCAAGTCGGTCGAGCTCAAGGTCCAGGAGCAAGGAACGGAGATCAGCAAGGTCTCGTCCAAGCCATGCTGGGGAAAGCGGAGGCGACGACGAGACACGCTGCGGCAGACATCGCCGCGGTCGCAGTGGAAGTGCTTCCCCTCAAAGAAACGCGTCAAGAGATGGTAGTCATCATCCGCGCGAAGATATTTCTAGGCGACGAAGACGACAAAGAAGTCAAAAGCGCCCTCATAGACACTTACATCAGTCGCAGAGTCGTTCATTTTCCCCACCTCACCATTCCCAGTCGCCATTGTCTCAAACCGAGGATTCAAAGCCAAAGAAGCGTAGACGTTCCCAATCTCCAAAATACGCACTAGATGACATTCGAGACGAGTCTCCCATACCTCGTTGGCATTCCCCGACAATCTTTGAATCTAGATCAATCAACCAAGGGACAATATCACGACAACTTCCGAAGGACTCCCGTCAGCATGACTCGGAAACCTCTACCCCACAACCCAAACCTCTCCCGAAAAGCGAAGCAGACCCACAACCCGCTCTTTCGAAACGTTGTCCGTCTCCGACGCCGTCAAGAACTCCTAGTCCAGGGCCCCAATTACCCCTCCAATTACCCTCGAAAATGGATCGTTACTTCGAAGATTCCTATGATCCGCGACTAGACGTTGCCCCTCTTACGGCACCTAATGTTCCGGCCACTGGGCTGATCAACAATACGGAGTTCGAGGGTTGGGATGCGATGCTGGAACTCATTCGTGTGAGGAGGGAAGATAAAGAGGAGAAGAAAAGGTTAGAGAGGCTTGGTCTCTTGCCAAAGGAGAAGGGCAAGGTCAAGAAGAAAAATGTTATTATTGATTCTGCTCCGGCAGTTGCTGATAGGTGGACTGGACAGGCTGTCAGTGTTATGAACATTGAATATACAAAACGGGGTACTGTCAGAGAGTGGGACATGGGCAAAGAAATAATTTCATGAGTGTATTAAAATGCATGTATACTAGACAATCTACGACATAGTTTGTTTGATCAAATCTAATGTGAATTTCAACAGGCATCCTGCCATCTTCTGACAAGTTGAAGTAGATTTTGGTCACTTTGGTCGTCGTCATCATCGTCCTCATCCAAAACTGGTGGCACAAAAATGGATAATTGACCATTTTTCTTGCATATGAAAAACAATGGCTGAGATGCTTCAAGATTAGGGCCTGAAAAGTGCCTGAAATAGTCATGGTCCATGACTGGAGAGGGCCGGTCATTGTGCCTATTACTTAGTATTAGCTGCTACATGTAGTATCGCTGATCATAGAACCTTACTGAAACCTAAAATGTTGTTTAATCTTCTCAACTGTCTCTGGATCCTGATCATTGTTTGTATCCCGGCAGTGCATACAGAGCCATTCAGGGACATGTTTAAGTCGGTGGTCATTTTCAGCGATTATTATTTCGCCAGGCAAATCTTCACGTTTGAACTTCACAAATGAAGAATGATCATGACAATCTTGCCGATGACGTACCTGAATCAAGCATTAGACTCATTGAAAGACAGAAAAGAATGACTCACAGCTGCTCTCCAGCTAAACAACGGATACACAATGTTGTCCTTTAACGGTTCATTTTTGTCATCAATAATCAAGCCTGTTTGTGGATCTCTCGGGCAAAGGCTGCAAGTAAGCGCAACGTTCAGATCATCCATATCCTCAGCAGTGGCTTTCATGGGATTCAAACCACATAGTTCGACAACTTCCTCAGCCTTCATGCTAGCATAACTGTCAAAAGTCAGAAGTGAGCATGACCATGGGCCTCTTTTCATCTCATCTTCATGACCCCAACTCGAGAAATCAGTCAAGATAAGTGTTGGGCAATGATGGCCAAGGACTTGGGGATAGAAGAGGGGCTTGCTCTTGGATGGAGGGTAGTACCAATCCTCGTCACAGTAATAGAGGTCATCACAGCAGCCCGCGTCATTTGGAGGATTGCATTTTCCACAGGAAAACACCGTCGATGCAAGCTTCAATTTCTTGAGGAGCTCCTCGTCGGATAACTCCTTGTTGGGACAATTTGAAGTGTTTGTCTTTCGATAGTAGTACTCTTCGCTAAATTCATCATAACAGAGTGATTCCTTCTGAGGGGTGGTAAATTTGGCTTGTTTAACCACCTGTGTTAGCAAGCCATCGATTTTGATTCGCCAGGCAGTGATGAGCGCAGGCAGAAGGATGGCATTGGGCTCAAAGCTAGATAGGTTAACCTCAACATCGGCCGGCCTGTTCAATATCTCTTTGATGGTATCAAAGCCACAATAATCTAGCGGTCCTGGCATCACCACGTTTTCTGAAAATTTCGAGTTCTTGTACCGGCGGAGCGCCTCAACCGCGATGTCTTTACGGGCCCGAACTATCGCATCGAATTCTCGCTTCAAGCGTTTCTCTCGCATTTGTTGCATGTAATCCAGAACATCATCTTTGATATTTGCCCAAACTAGAGCATCCAAAATGGTCAGAGAAGATATCTCAAGTTGAATTACTTACTTACTTCTCTCGGTCAGCCGGTGGGCCTGGTTTACTTTCTTGACGTTATACAGTGAATCTGGATAGCGAATACCAGCGACATCCACACCCCATCCAAGTTCTTCAAGCTTCTGAACAATACTGGATCGTGACAGAAATTACAGACTTGAAAGAATGCAATACAAGTGACATACTCAGCGCGTCTTTCTTCCTTGAGGTGGCGTATCTCTGCATCACGGTCTTTTAACTGTGATTGCTCCCAAATTTCGCAACGTTGAGCATGCTAACACCATGAATAAGGTGCCCGCCAAGAATGCACAAGTTGGCATTACTTGCCTCAAGAGTAGCGGTATTACTTCGGATTCTATCTAGAATGTACTGTTTTCTTGTTTCTTCATCTTGTAGAGCACCATATTCCCGCTTTATCATCTCGAGGTCTGAAGGAAGGTAGAGCTTAGCATTTCCTAAGAAGTCGCTTCAACCAACAGTTATGCAAATTAAAAACAAGAGTAGAAGTACTGACCCACATTTCGAGTCGGAATCAAGGCTTCACAGCGACCATGTGGAAATACGTTTACCTCCTTCCCAAAACAAAGGATCTTTCCCAAATCGTATAGGCTACGTTTTAAATGAGTGATGTGAAATGAATGGAATGAAGGTGTCGAACCGTTCCTTCACACACTTTGCACAAATTCGTACTCTGAATCTCCACTCTACGTGTCTCGTATGGGCTAGACAGAACTAAAGGAGACATCACTGTTACAGCATTCTACGTTTCCGTACGGGCAGACTTACCTGGCAATGCGGGGAAAAAACAAGATTCACCCAAGCTGGTATGCTCATTGTTGAAGGACATTCGGGTAAACCAGGAACACTTTCTAACGTAGACTTCCATACTGAGATAGAAGATTTATTGAGTAGCAGTCTTCTAAGATCTTTCGTCGTTCTTGCAAGTTTAAGCAGGTCATAAGGCTGGAGGTGCCTGAATATCTGGAAAGCTATAATTAGGCGGCTCCACGAAAACAGACCGTTTTTTTTCCTACCTCAAGTAGGATATCGAGTGGCATCCCTGGCAATTCGGCAAGTCTTCTCGACTTCCTCTTAGTGGTCGACCTCAGGCTTTGCTGTCTACTTGCACCATTTTTTGTCGAAGCCAAGGATGTAACATCCTCTGCGTAAGATTTTGACTTGAGTTTCTTGCGAGTCTGAGTGCCTTTGGCTTCTTTGCCAGGCTCAGACATGGTGCTAGCCAAGTAAAGTCAAACGCGTCTACTTCAAAGTGAGACCAAAGAACGCGCGTGACAACAAAGCACGTGTTATTCACGCGATTTGCGCGTGCCGTGACTGGCTTATTTTATTTGAAAATTCCTTCCACAGCATTTTGTTTGTTGCAACGATGGCCGCCTCAGGAATTGCCCAATGTCTCGCTGCTACCCTCAGTTCAGATACGAACATTCGCATCGCAGCCGAATTGAGCTTGGCAGAGCGTTTTACACGTCCAGGCACGCAGGACTCGGCTCAATTTCGCGACTTGCATGAACTTACTGTCGTCCTTCGCGTCAAGCAGATGTCGCGATATCTTTGTCTCAACTCGTCCTGTCCCAGGAAGCAGACATGCCTCTTAGGCAGATAAGTTTTTGCGCATTATTCTGCGCGAAAATTGAATTTGATACTCTCTCCCTCACTCAGCCAGTATTGCTTTGCGCAAGTATGTACGAGAGAGATGGTCGCCGTACTTCTCAACATTTCAAGGTTCTGCTCCAAGCGTAGAGGTCTGACATACCGTTTATTTTTTGATGATTTGATTGAAACCTTCTATTGCAGATCAAATCAGAAGTGAGAGAGGCCGTTTTTCGCGGTCTTGCCGATCAAGACAGGAAAATACGCACACTCTCCGTAAGTCGATAGCCCTTCATCTTTCAATATTCACATTTCGGCATTATCAGGCTCATACTTTATCTTCGATCGCCAACTCTGATTGGCCAGATGAATACCCCGATCTCTTGACTTCACTCATTGGCTTGCTTTCATCGGGCTCGCCTGGCTCAGTACATGGCGCAATGCAGATGTTCACGGAGTTCATAAAATCAGATTTGACTGAAGATCAAATTCTTCCCGTTCTTCGCCAGCTTCTTCCCGTCCTTCTTCGTATTCTCGGCTCACCAGAGGTATCTTAATTCTTGTTTGCAGAGTCTTTTTTCTAATATGCGATACCTGTAGTATTCAGCGCCCACCCGCGCACGAACGGTGTCTGTGTTCCGACAATGCGTGACTGCCCTATTCATGGTCAAGGACCAGCACCCGCAAGCTGTGAAAGAGGCGGTTGCATCTGTGCTACCTGTTTGGTTAGAGGGGTTTAAAGTTTTACTGAACATGGATCCACTTCAAGACGTCTCTAACAACTCCAACTGGGATGGGCTGACCGTCAGGATCCAAATTTTTAAGGTAAACATCCACTTAACTTTTGTCATCCGATATTGTGACTCACCCGTTCTTGAACCCAGACGCTCGATGTGCTGCATACCTCGTTTCCCAGAGCACTTGCACCCTACCTATCTGAACTTATGACAGCATCTCTCGACCATCTACGTGTTCTTTACCCAACCTTTCTCACCTATTACGTGGCTGCTACGGAATCAGTGCCGAATACATCAGAGGATGAGGCTATTGAACTTACCCAGCTGCTATGCCCCATTATTGATTTTCTAGCTGCTGTAGTCAGAGGGGGTAAAGGTTCAGAATGGGTTAAAGACGAGAACATCCTGGCCGTGGTCTCATCTGTTTTCGCATACGTGCAGATGACCGATGAAGATGTAACATCTAAAACTCGATCCAATTATAAAGCTTATTTTCCATTCTTTAGGTGGACACGTGGGCAAATAACGCAAATGATTTTGTTGCCCAAGAAGAAGATGAAACTCAAACGTACAGTGTTAGGGTTGCCGGATTCGATCTTCTTGCTGTACGGCTGTATTTGTTGCTTTGGAGTACTTTATTAAACGGGTCATTCTTTCGCCAGTCTTTGATAGAGCGCGCCGCAGTCCAGACTATCAGGTCAATCCAGATTAACATTGAACAAGTCATAATTTCATCAGAGCAAGCCCGTAATTCTGGGGATCAGGATTGGTAAATAGTTCAAAGATCCATTACCGCTGTATCATTCACCCTTGTCGTTACAGGTGGCGACTTCTTGAAGCCGCTCTCGCTGCCGTTGGCTCACAAGCAGAGTCAGTTTTAGACTGCAGTGAAGATGAGCAGGAATCGGGCCGGGCGAAGCCCATCGATATCGACTATATCCTTGCAAATGTCATTCCTCCGATCCTTAGCTCAAAGGGTATCCCATTATATTGAGATATCAGCCCCATTGCTAAAGACTTTAACAGGCTTCCCTTTTTTACAGGGAAGGGGTTTCGTTTTCGCCAGTCAATATGCAAAGGTCTTGCCACTTCAATCGGCTGGTCATTACCTAGAAGCCGCCATTCAGGTACTAGAGTCAAACGAAGCTGGAGTCCCCGTCAAAATATCTGCGGTCAAAGCGGTTCACAAGCAAGTCATCCCATCATAGCTTTCGAATGCCGACTCATTGAAAATCCAGCTTCTGTCAAGGCGGAGAGGACTCGGCCCTAGTTCCTTTCGCCCCACGGATTGCTCAAGACCTAGGCCCGTTCCTGCTTTTAACATCCGAAGAAACACTGTCGCTGGCTTTGGAAACCGTGTCAGTTGTAATAGAAGTCGACCAAGGAAAGTGGTTGACTTCCAAGCTCACAAAATCTCTGGTTTGTGCAGCCCTGGAGGTCTGGCACAAAAATAATAAAGGTTAGCACTCAGGCATGCTCTATCAGAATATAACACTTCCCACTCGTTCTATTAGATCCAATTTTTATCTCCATTCTGACCGATATCCTCACGAATCTTGCCTTATCTCCTGCTCTGGGCATCTACGAAACGGTAGTTGAACAGGCCTTGCCAGTTTTAAGTGTTGCAATAACATCGGCCAAAAAAGAAGAATCTTGGATTGCAGGTTCGGCAATTGACCTTGTTGGCAGTCTTGTCAAAGGAGCGCCAAAAACTGGCTTGGGAGAAGGATTTTTCCAATTAATAGGACCCAATTTATTCTCGTGCCTAGCAGTTGCTGACGATAGAGATGTTTTACAGGTTCGTTTAGTTCATGCCTTTAGACAATGTTGGGCGACTAATGACTGGCGTTTCAGAACGGCATTGCGTGTCTTACGGTCATCATTCGAAAAGATTGCAATCAGTTGCTCTCCTGGAACGATGGCAATGGTAAAAGTGGGCTTGAATACGTCCTATCCCTTGTTGCCCAGATCCTCCAGAGCCAAGATGAATCAGGTGGACTTCAAATAGGCGATCTGATTATTCATCTTCTACGGAGAGCGGGTGAAGCCATTCTGCCCGTGCTTCCTGAACTCCTGAAGGCTATGGTCTCTCGCATGAGGAGTGCCAAAACAGCAACTTTCATACAGGTGAGCAACATCGCGCACTCCGATGTTAGTATCTTTGATTTTGTTACTCAGAGCTTGGTTATCCCATTTGCTTTTTTAATTAACAATCAACGGGATACCGTCCTGTCGCTTTTGGAATCTATGGATGTCGAAGGCCGATCTGCACTGGATGTTTTGATACAAACCTGGTGCGAGAACGCAGAAATTTTTCAAGGCTTCTGGCCTTCGCGCATCAGTACTCTGGCACTGACTCAACTCTTCGTCGCCGAACTTCCACGCTTGCAGAACCTCAAAGTCAAGGGCAGCATAATTATCAAACCCGAAACCAAAGACGGTGAGCTTATTTTTCTTGACATACATCGCCATCCTTAATCCTGCAGTCATCATGACACGTTCGAGAACAAAGACGAGTATGAGCATTTTGTTTGTTTATTCTCCCATGCTGACACAAGATACTTCCTTTCCAGCGCCTCATGAATTCACAGCGGTCTCTTTCCCTGTCAAGGCCCTTAGTATCATTTTGAAGGATATACATTCAGGAGGAGAAGTCGCCACCTTGACAGCCCAGGGAAACATATTCGATGTTGATTCAGATGAAGGCGTAAGCTGCGATGACGATTCATATGTGCCAACTCTTGACACACTCCTAGGATGAAGAGTGGGCCGAAGAACCAAATCATAGCCCGGGCTTCAAGCAGGATGAATTTGCGTTCTTATCCGATATGTTAGGGCCACGGGGCATGGCCTTTGACAACGATGAAATATTGGATGACAACGACGACGACGACTTGAAGAGTGATCCTGTTTCGCAAATGGATATGCAGGTAAGAGGATTATCCCCTTATATTACACTGACTTGCTAAAGTTCTTAAGGCACACTTGATGTCCTTTTTGCGAGAATGTGCAAGGTATAACACCGACAATTTCACTGCAATCGTCGATCAGCTTTCGGCGGAAGAGATATTGGTCGTACGTCAAATTGTGAACGGCAACCCGTAGGTCTTGAATATAAAGGGTGGGTCGAGGTGTTTGATTATTCCGCCAATTAGAATTTTGCTTGAATCGGCAACGATTCGCGGGAAATGGAGGATACTGTAGTATTGGATAAATACCTGAATTTTGCTTGGAAGTAACCCACCGTGAGAACCATTGAACGGTACCGTCACACTGTGACGGTCGATTTTAAAATTCTACTCAAAGGCTCTCTGCAATGGCCCCCTCAAAGAAACCCAATCATCAATCCAAAACAAGATCATCCACCTCGTCTTCAGTGTCTCTAGCAAAAGTGAAAGGAGAGAACTTCTATCGCAATGCAAAACAAGCCTCCCGGCTTAAAATGCTCAACGGCGGCAAGCCTGTCCGCGACAAAGACGGAAAAATAATACAAGCCGCCGCTTTTCAGAAAGGCGAAGATGAGACTAACCCAGGCAGAGTTCAACCTGACCGAAGATGGTTCGGTACGTTCTATCTGATTTTACGTTGCTCGCAAGCTCAATATCTTTTTAGGAAATACTAGAGTCATCTCTCAAACTGCCCTGGATCACTTCAGGACAAACCTCTCTGCGAAAAAGGATGACCCTTACTCAGTACTTTTGCGAAGAAACAAGTTGCCCATGGCCCTCCTCGATGACGCAGCAAATTCCAATCTTCGCAAAGTGAGAACCACCTTTGCGACTAATAATAGTTAATAAAATAGGTGTAGCGCCCCCACATAGTGGAGACTGAACCCTTCTCCGAAACGTTTGGCCCTAAGGCTCAGAGGAAAAAGCCGAGAATCGTTGCTGGAACATTTGAGGAACTTGGCCAGCTTGGTGCGGCAGCAGCGGAGGAGGCAGAGAAGGCAGCAAAGATCTCAGGGGAGGCTGTTATTGGTATGCTTTTGACTTTTGCCGATCCTCTACAAAGCTTCAATATTGCCTTCCCTTTTATTTTTTGCAGAGCCTCTTGCTTCATCGATCACCGTTCCTCCAAGTCACGCCGATTATAACGAACCTATCTATGCCAAAGGCACGTCGCGGAGAATTTTTGGTGAACTTTACAAGGTTATAGATTCATCCGACGTGATTTTACACGTTCTCGATGCTCGTGATCCATTGGGCACTATGTGTGAATCTGTATTGGACAGCATAAGGAAAGAGAAATCGCATAAGCAAGTCGTCTTGGTCATTAATAAATGCGATTTGGTTCCAAATTGGGTGACGGTAAATAATCAACCTCTCCTCTCGCTTTCGGAGTCTTGACTCAACTAGGCGCGATATATTCAACATCTTACACCTCGCTATCCTACAATCGCATTCCATGCCTCTCCCAATCACTCGTTTGGAAAAGGATCCCTCATTCAACTGTTACGGCAATTTGCTCAACTCCATTCAGATAAGAGGCAAATTTCAGTTGGCTTCATTGGCTATCCAAATGTTGGGAAAAGCAGTGTGATTAACACTATCAAAAGCGGCAAGGTCTGTCGTGTCGCACCAGTTCCCGGAGAAACAAAGGTAAGTTTAACTTGATTTTCATGGGTGAAATTTCGTTTACTTTTCGGTCCATCTCAGGTTTGGCAATACATTACACTCACGAAAAGGATATACCTCATCGATTGTCCCGGGATTGTTCCCGCGTCAGCACACGATTCACAAACATCGACGGTTTTAAAAGGAGTCGTTCGGGTGGAAGCTCTCCCGACTCCATCGGAGCATATTCCAGCTCTTATGAAGAGAGTAAAACCTATCTATCTATCAAGGACATACGATATCCCACTTCCAAACAAGGATAACGAGGATAAGATCACGGAATGTTGGGAGCCAGAAGACTTTTTGGACACTTTAGCCCGGAAAAAAGGCCGGCTCCTTAAACACGGGGAGCCTGATTTAGATTCGGTTGCCAAAATTATCCTTAATGACTGGGTTCGAGGACGCATACCCTTCTTTGTTCCTCCTCCAGAGAGATCAGAAGAACTAAACGAAGCCGAGGCCAGGATAAAGAAGAAACGAGACGCGAAAGGAAAAGTAAAGGGTTCAGACGTGGAAGTCCCCGGTGTCAAACAGAATTTAAAATCAATGGTCCAGAAAAATACTTTTCTGCCCGAAGATATCCAGAAATTAGACGAAGAATTCACCGAACAGGATGTGGATGAGGATACTGCACCGTCAGATGGAGCCGATGACGTTGAAGCGGAAGAGGAAGAGGAGGCCGAGTTGAAATGGGATGATGTTTTTGAGGGCATTAACGTCGACTCAACATCCAGATCGGATCAGCAAGGAGATGGGGGTAAGTTTGTTGTTAATGTTGAATGACAGCTCTGCTTATTTGATTCCAGATATGCCATCCGACGATGAGACCTCGAATAAAAAGGAGCCACGCATGACTACAAATAAGGTATATACCCTTGGGTCTGTTTATCAATCGCGTCGACCTTACTCCTTTACCCCACAGCGCAAAGCCGCTAATTTCTACACCTGTAGCAACGTCAAGAATAAAAGCCGACCAAAGACGGCCTTAATTAAGTCTCTCCCTGTCGGAAAACGGGGAAATAAGAACATGAAGCGGGCTCCTTGATCCTACCAAACCCGTACTTGATTCGCCGCTCATACCCCGCCCATATTCAATGCTTGTATATACATGTTGTTGGAAGATATAATTATAGGTTCACTCGAATATTTCCACCATTGAGATACTGAACGTGCGTCAGTTTGACCGAGGAAAGTCACAGAATGTACCGCCTGCATTGATGACGAGTTGACGGCGCCAATGCCAGGACCCGGGGCATCTCTCAAGAGTTACGGATTGTGAGGGAATCGACTGTACAGAATGCACTTCAAAAAGTGTGAAGATTATATACTAGTAATACCATTGGCATCGCAAAACTAATGTGTCAATGTGCAATGTGCAATCTCAGTGTCAGGCGATGCCAACCTACAACGATTCCCACCACATTACAATTGTTACCACTATGTCTCCGCAATCCAGTGGGTAGAAATTCTCATCTATTTTCCGTGTTCGAACACGATCCGATTCTGCACAAGCGACTACGAGGGAAACTTATGACTATGTGCTACCCAGGATGATGGTTATGTATCTGGTGGTGCAATAGTGGCAGGACACCCGGTGGCTAGATTCTGCGACGATAACATTTGTTGACGAGTGGCTATTGGGCTCTACCCATCTACGTTGCGTTAACCATTCACAGCACACCGCTATATTCACCTTCGGTAAGTTCGGTTAGCATTACCGACACAGAAACCAAGAAATTGAACTTCAAGATTGCCTCCACCAGATCACCAATCGCAAAATTTTGCTTGAAAGATGCTGGATGTTATTGGGAATGGAACGACCGAATTAGGAATTTAGGAGGACAACCGCGGCTCAGCATGATACGTCTCTCGTTGCTGTTTTACAGTAAGTTTGGGTTGACTATGCCTTGCACAAGGGCAGAATAAATTCATCGTCTAAACCATCTAGCATGGCCCCACCCTCTGCGCCTGCTAGAACCTGACACACAAAACGATGACACCCCTCATAGCAGGGCATTCAAAATATTATGCCACAGTCGGTCGGAGTATAATTATAGCTTACCTGGGGATGAGAGGAGCATCACTGTCCCCGTCCTACCAAACTTATTTCTCATACATATTTCCCGCGTTGACTCCTATATTTCGGCATTCAGGGACAAGGAACGTTGGTTATGGGTACCGTTTGGCCTGGGAGAATGGGGTCGGAGTAGAGTAAACTTAGTTTAAACCGATAATTTTCCCCACCAGCATCCTCTCTTGAACTCTTACTTCCAGTTAGTTTGTCTTCGAGTTGGTAGCAATGGTCGGTGAAATATTTTGTCTGTCCGCCGCCTTGCTGCCTACTGATAACATGTCACTTGCAATAGACAACTGCCATGGCAAACCGTGTAAGTTTATTGCTTCTGTTGGTTCTTTTCACAACTCTGACTGATACTTACTCGTTCGCGCAGTCTGTTCCCACGAGCCCGACTCTAGCGAGCATGGGCTACGACATAGTCAGAAATTGCAACCTCATAAACACATCTCAACTCTGACATTCGTTCACGCAGCGCATACCCACGAGCCCGACTCTAGCAGACGAGGTCTATCAACCAGTCAGTAACTCCCTCATGCTGTCTGACGATTTTTTGACGATTATGGAACGGTGGAACCATCTCAGCTGGCTACAAACGGCAACAGTGCTCGAACCGTTAAGCTCTTAGAGGTCGACAATGAACACTGCTCCCTCTTTACTCCCGTTGCAATGCCTCTCGCTGCTGCATTTCTGTGGAATCCACGTATGATGATCCATATGACTGCTCGCGGCTTTGCTACCGCACAGTTCATGCAGCCTGAGCCGTCGAAATACGCTCATGCCCAAATCCAGGAAGCCCAGCATTTTATGCTTCCGGAACAGGGCACGTATGCCAGCCACCCTGGTCGTTATTTCTTTATCAAAGATCGCGACACTGGGACTACCTTCTCAGCGCCATACGAGCCTGCCCGTGTTCCTCTCGATAGCTTCAGCTTCCATGCCCACCCGAGTGTGATAGGCTGGGACATCGAATATCAGGGTATCAGAGTTGAACTGCATCTCTCTTTGCCCGTCGATGATGCCTGCGAGCTCTGGGAGGTCCAGTTGACTAACTTGTCCAATACCAGGAAAAATTTGAGCTTTTATCCTGCATTCCCGTTGGGATTGATCTCTTGGATGTGCGCACGTTTACTGCCTTTTCCATTCTTGGGCCTAAATGCTTTTTCGATCAGGAACCAATCTGCTACATTCGATCAAAATCTCAACGCAGTTGTGGCAGATTCAATCACTGCATACCAGAAGACGAAGGACTACTTCAAGAACAAGGCTCTCAAAGACAAGGTCTTCTTGCTAAGCGAACTGAAGCCAGAGAGTTATGAAACCCGTCAATCCGCGTTTGAAGGCGAAGGTGGTCTTCACAATCCTGACGCTGTAGCAGCCGAGTTAATGTCCGGCGGCGATGCTTCGTACGAAAACCCGATCGCAGCGATGCAATTTAACCACGAGCTCAATACCGGGGAAACGGCGACTCATCGTTTCCTGTTTGGCCCCGCCTTCGACAAGGCGGAAATTCAGCACCTCAAGGACAAGTATCTATCAGCTTCTGGATTCAATGACGCCCAACGTGCTTTCAAACAGTATATTACTGCCGGCCGTGGAGTTATCTGCAACATGATTTCACCCGATTCTCAATTTGACGCGTTCATCAACACCTGGCTACCCCGTCAAGTGTACTTTCACGGCGAAACGCATCGCTTGTCAACCGACCCCCAGACTCGCAATTTCCTGCAAGATGCAATTGGCTGTGTTTATATCACGCCTGAGACGTCACGAAAGACGCTCTTGAAGGCCCTGACCCAGCAACATGCCAACGGAGCCCTTCCCGACGGCATCAAGCTTCATGATGGTGCGGAGCTCAAATACATTAACACTGTTCCCCATGTAGACCACTCCCTGTGGCTTGCATTACTCCTCGAAGCATATTTGAATGAGACCGATGATTACAAAGTCTTGGACGAGCTCGTCGAGGCTAAGGAAGATGGCAAGAAGCTCAGTGTCCGAGAACGCACTGACGCTGCTATGCACTACCTCATTGGTGCCGTCGACGAACGCGGTCTCCACTACATTTTAGAAGGCGATTGGAATGACCCAATGAACATGGTAGGCTGGAAAGGCAAGGGCGTGTCGGGCTGGATGAGCCTTGCTGCAGCGTTTGCTTTAAACCTTTGGGCTAAAATATGCAAGAACGACGGTCACGATGGAACGATCTTCGAAAAAGGTGCAGCTTCTCTCAACGCTGCAGTCAACAGACATCTCTGGGATGGCGAATGGTTCGGTCGTGGAATCACGGACGATGGCGTCAAGTTTGGTGTTCTCGCCGATGACGAGGGCAAGATCTATCTCAACCCTCAGAGTTTTGCCATTTTAAGCGGTGCTGCAAGCAAGGAGCAAGCGGCGAAAATCTTTCGCGCTGTGGAGGAACATCTCGAAGGACCCTTCGGTGTAGAAATGCTCGGCCCGTCCTATACACACATGCGTGACGACGTCGGTCGGTTAACGCAGAAGTACCCGGGAGTCGCTGAAAATGGATCTGTTTACAACCATGCAGCTGCATTCTATGTCTACGCGCTTTACGGCTTTGGGTATCCTGACAAGGCTTATGAACTGCTGCGCAAGATGTTACCTGGTCCTGACGTGCAGGATTACCTCGCGCGTGGGCAGTTGCCGATATTCGTGCCCAACTACTACCGCGGGGCATATCATACACATCCTAAGGCGGCAGGCCGCTCCAGCCATCTCTTTAACACCGGAACTGCTGCGTGGATGTATCGTGTTGCAATTGAAGGCCTTCTAGGCATGACTGGCTCCCGCAAGGGCCTGCATATTAATCCGAATTTGCCACCGCATTGGCCGTCGCTTCGTTTCACACGTACCTTCCGGGGTGCTATCTTCCATGTTGAAGTCACTCGCGGCGCCAGTTCGCGAGTTGTCTGTGAGGGTAAATATGTAGAGGGAGGTCTCATCAGTGACATCCAAGCCGGCAAGACATATTGCGTAGAGGTTACTGTGCCATACATTCAGTAATCACATCTCGAAAGTAAATTTTCAATGACCACGTCGTTAGAGTTCGTGGAGATATTTGTACTACTTTTTTAATTAAAATCCTATGCGGTTGAAGATAACAAATGAAGGTCATGAACGTGCTCTAATAATTCGCGGAAGAGCAAATTTAAATTTTGCCTCCGGCGTGTGTCGGATTTTGATCGGGAGTACGTCATTTTACCGTGAGAACTCTGGGACGATACTAAGATCGATTCACGATATCTTCCTCGTCTCTTCACTCCTCTTCCTCTAATATCCACCATGTCAATCACAAAAATCCACGCTCGTCAGGTATCGAATATCCTCCAGGCTATCAATCCACTTTTTTCTGACCGCACATGCTTCTAGATCTTCGACTCTCGCGGCAACCCGACCGTCGAGGTTGACCTCTACACTGCAAAAGGTAGGTTTCGCATAATAACAGGCCCACAATTTTTTACATGCTGGAACAGGCCGCTTCCGTGCTGCTGTTCCCTCCGGCGCCTCCACTGGTATTCACGAGGCTGTTGAGCTCCGCGATGGTGATAAAAATGCCTACGTTGGCAAAGGTGATTTCCGTCCGCTTGCGTGCCGTAGCATATCCTAATAACGTGTATTAGGTGTCAGCAAGGCTGTTGCAAATGTCAATGATATTATCGCGCCTGAAATTATCAAGTCCGGCCTCTCCGTCATCAACCAGAAGGAGATCGACGATTTTCTTATCAAACTCGATGGTACCCCCAACAAGGGAAAACTTGGTGCTAACGCCATTCTTGGTGTTTCCATCGCGGTTGCGGAGGCTGCTGCTGCTGAAAAAGGCGTGCCTCTCTACCAGCACTTCGCTGATCTAGCTGGTGTTAAGCCTCCCTTTGTTCTGCCCTGCCCTGCCTTCAACGTCATTAACGGCGGCTCCCATGCTGGAAACAAGCTTGCTTTCCAGGAATTTATGCTCCTCCCTACAGGGGCTTCCTCCTTTACTGAGGCAATGAAAATAGGAACAGAAACTTACCACACTTTGAAAAAAGTTATAAGTGCTAAATATGGAATTGATGGTATGGGGATATATTTATCACTTACACATTGATAAGTGACGACATACCCATATCAGCCGTCAACGTTGGCGACGAGGGTGGCTTTGCTCCCAACGTCTCCGGCGCAGAGGAGTCTCTCGAGCTCCTGTCTGAGGCCATCAAAAAGGCTGGCTACGAGGGCAAAATCAAGATTGCTCTTGATGTTGCTTCCTCTGAATTTTACAAGGACGGAAAGTATGACTTGGACTTCAAGAACCCCAACTCTGATCCCAGCAAGTGGATCACTGGCAAAGAGTTAGCGGATCTCTATCTCGGCTATGTTAAGAAATACCCCATTGTTTCCATCGAAGATCCTTTCGATCAGGATGACTGGGAGGCTTGGACGCACTTCACCAACATCAGCGGCATCCAGATTGTTGGCGATGATCTGACCGTAACGAACCCCCTTCGTATCAAGACCGCTATCGAGAAGAAGGCCTGCAATGGCTTGCTTTTAAAGGTAGGTTGCTGTTTTGTTGTTATTTTACAGGTTTCGATCGTAGATCTTAGGTTAACCAAATCGGCACAATTTCCGAGTCCATCCAAGCGTGCGTTATGTTTTTGTCTCGATATATGCCACACCAATTTCGTTTTTAGTGCACAATTGGCGCAATCCGACGGTTGGGGTGTCATGATTTCACACCGAAGTGGTGAAACCGAAAATACCATTATTGCTGATCTTTCTGTCGCTCTTGGAGTTGGTGAGATCAAGACCGGTGCACCTGCGCGGAGCGAGCGCGTCGCGAAGTATAATACCCTCCTTCGTATTGAGTAAGTTAATTCCATGCTTAAAAAAGAGTGTTTCAGCTGACCTTAATTTAGAGAGGAACTTGCTGGTACAGGAGCAACCTTCGCTGGTGACAAGGGATTGTCTGCTGGATTGACTCCTCCAGCATTGCTTAAGAAGTGAAGAAATATCATCATGCTAGCAAATTAAATGACTGTTGTATATTCACGCACCTAGACGAGACCAATGTAACTGCTCCCATTTGGCATTGGTCAGGTTTCTCTCGACCCAGATGCTGACTCGATCAGCAGTTATGATATCTTCGACCTCGTTCCACAACATCTTTGGAAGTGAAAGGCCAAGTTATACTTGTATACATATCCCTCTGTTCTACCAAGATCTCTTCCAGTTTCTGAAATAAAACTTCTGTGATAAGTATGAGTTCCTGCTCCATGCCTGGAAAGCTAGCCTGCTTGAACTGCGTTCAGCTCAGAGGCTTGTCCACGTTTCAACGCGAAGTACGGGCACGAAGTCCATTCATCCACTATCAGAAGTCGCACAATGGACGAGGGAAAACTCCCATTTGTACTCGATGAAAAAGCTTCTCATGGGTCTTGATTGATATTCGTCAGAAATAAAATTGGGGTCGCAAACGAGCCTCATCGGTTTGTGCCTTGGTGGTCGAAACGGCAGGCGTGGAATGGTAATTGGTCCAAAAAGGGGTATCGAGAGAGCCTTTATTTTCTTGTATATAGTACATCGAAGTCAAGGAGAAAAAAATAATTAACTGGTTGGTGTGAGAAGATCCATGAATGAGTATCCGATAGTGAGAGTGATGCGATGATACGAGAAGTCCGAAGGCAGGAAAAGAAAGAATCCAGTGGTGCAATTATATAATGAGAATAAAGTAAAACGAGTGGTATGACGCTCAAGGAGTGCGTGGTATAGGTGACTGTATTTGGGTAATACAGGTGAAGCTATAGCAGAGCGGCGCCTTCTTTTCCCGACGCCACGATTCCTTTCCAGTCTTGCCGCCATTTTGACATGTTGAGCCGAAGCTTCTTGTCCCCGAGAGTCATTTCAACCCATGACATGAGCGCGTCCTCGCTTT
Source organism: Galerina sulciceps (assembly GCA_023014345.1). Lineage (NCBI taxonomy): Eukaryota > Fungi > Basidiomycota > Agaricomycetes > Agaricales > Galerinaceae > Galerina > Galerina sulciceps. Next base: position 579,038 of record JAEDXJ010000042.1, read on the forward strand.
CAGGAACGAAAAAAGAGGATAGGAGAGACAGTATCGTCTCAAAGCTGGCCGAGGCGGCTGTGATATGATCTAATGCAGAGAAACCCATAAGTAAACGGATCGCCACGGGGAAAAGTCACGTTTTAGATATACCTCGGTAAACCCACACAATCGCGACAGCGACAGCAACAAAAACATCATATCCTTCCAGCAGGAAAGCGTCCCATAGTCTCAACTGAGTCTGAAATGGTACCGAGTTGGCGAAAAGCGTGATGTACCATTTGGTAGCATACGATGTTGTGGAGATCATATGCTTCCGGAATGCCTCGTAAACAGCAGGCATTGTCGTAGCCATCATCCGCTCCTGCACGTATATCGCCTCAAGCATTCCAGGGAAGCCTGGGTTAAAAACGTCGTGGAGGTTGTAGGTATCGTGTAGAGCAACGAGGGAGGCGTATGCCCGCTCTGGTTCAAAGTAACATAAAAGTGTAGCCGCGATGGGACCCATGCCTTGCACGTATCCACAGGTTGAACATCGGAGAGAAAAAGAATGGAGGACGTGGAAGAGAGATCGTTGTCTATTTTGAGGATTAGAACGGCGGAAATTGGAGAATGCGGCGATGGTACCTACCCAGCACCGTATCTCGTCCTGAACATGATATGTCCACTGATAGTGCGCGGAACGTCCAGGTCAATTTGAATATCGTATGTCGAGGGCTTGTCTAAACCCTCTCGGTATTCCATGCCTAGAATGTTGAATGTGCGAGGAGTAAAGCCCGAGATACGCGACATCATGAGATCCCAAGCAGCCCTCCGCCATCGGTCAGGGATACCCTTGTATGTGCGCTCTCGCAGTTTCGACTCCTTTGACGTCCGTATTTGCCAACTGTCCACGTTGCCCCCTTGCTCGCGTTTTTGTGGCACCAGCATCCGAGTCCACTTACCTATACGAGAAGCTTCCTTGGCAGGCACGGACGCAGGCGGCAATGCACTAACCGTCGTCGCGTTGGGGGAAAGGGAAGGATCTCCAGCGGGTGTCAACGATATTTTCTTCAGCAAAGGGGAGATGTTAAGCAGAATGAGCCGGTCATGCGATGTTACCGAGAAGAAACCATATCTTAAGAGCTAGCTTTAAATCAAGAGAGATGAAAGTTTATGTCAAACCTACCGATCGACGTTGTTGAGAACTTGGATTTCCTTCGGGTCTAGATCTCGTTTCTTCTCCAGGCCATCGCCCAACGCGGCTTCCGCCTGTAGTTGACTTGTCCGACTTGTCCCAATCCTAGCCCGCGTCCGCTCGACGCCTTCTTCATAGCCATCGCCCTTGACGCCTGTAGCCTCGAGTTCTGCGTAGGTATTTCTGACATGAAACCCATCCATGTCTTCGCCTTCAGAAGGGACGAGAGAGACTTTACTTGAGGGTGTGACGGGTGCTGGGTGCTTTCCATGAAACTTCATGGATGTCTTGGGTGTCAAGAGCGCTGGAGACGGAGATGGTTGTCGCGGGGGAGTTGGAGAAGGCGTAGTATGGGTTGAAGGGGGCAAAGGGGGTAGTTCACGTAAGGATCGTCGTTGCTGTGAGTTGGGTGAACCCCGTGAAGACCGCTTTGAATGTGGGGAACCACTTCTTCTCTTTGACGGGGGAGGATTCGAGGTGTAAGATGAGGCAGATAGATCACTCTTTCGGAAGGTGGAACCACTGGTCAACCTGGGTTCTTCAAAAAGGTCTGATTGTGCCCGCAGAGAAGAATGTGTCGCATAGCTTGAAGGAGGACGAGCAGATGAAGTAGTTGCGAGAGAACCGCGAGGACTGCTGCCCATGCCGACCATGCCGCTCTCAGGCTTCTCTATTGCTGGTGGTGGTGCTGGCGGGATTTCTTTGTCCGGTTCTGGCGAATAGTATGCCAGGTCAGACTCCACATAGCCGTTTGTAGCCAACGAAGAACGACGCCTGTCCTTCGGAAGATCGGCCTTTACGGTCGGAGGAGAAATTGAATCCTTTGAGCGGGTTCGATCGTGGTTAGGCGACGCATTTGCCCAACTGGTACTCGCTCGGGAACTCTGCTCGTCTCCGTACATGGAGTATATGGAGTAAATGGCGTCGGATGCGCGTGAATCTCTGGTGGGGTCCCGTCTTGAGGAGGTTGCTGGTGGGAGTGGGTGGGAGTGGGACGACGGCAGTGGAGGACCGTCGAGCCTGAGAGGGGTCGGAGGGACAAGAAAGAGAGTGGGAGCGTCAGCCATAAGGAAGAAACAAAGGACGGGCGCAGGTCATTGACATGAGCAGCCTTCAAATATTCCCATCTCCTTCGCAACAATCATACTACTCTCACGAATTTCAACCTTCCTCCTGACAGCCATGAACTAGTCCTACTAGTAGCCTCCCTAGACGCCCAGATAAACGCCGATACATTATTATCGCGTTTTATTCCCGCTTGTAGCTCATATTAGTCGCAGTTTCTACACTTCTGGCTCTACAGACCTCTCCGAATCCGCTATCTTGGCCCCCTTGCGTCCGCCGTGTCGATCTTATTTATTCACCGCACCAACGACACTACTTCCATTTTAACAGATTGGCCTAGAGACAATGTCGATGCTAGCGTCGGCTGTGTTGTTCTAATCCTTGAACGCCTGCGATGGGTCCAACCTCCACTAGCGCTCAGCTATTTACAGCAGCTTGCGGTACTTAGGGCGCGGATCGAAATTTATTCCAAATGCGGCGAATTTGATGGATTTTGGTTGATTTTGAGTGTTCGTAGAATAGCTTCGTCAGTTTTCGCCCACTTGCAATGAAAATAGAACCGCTGGATTCGCGCTGTAAATGCGCATCTGACAGTATAAAATATGTAACAAAAGAGTGAAATTTGAGAGGTTTCTTGAGGAAAGTCCGTTTCAAAGGGTTCTTCTCAGTGTTTTTGAGAGTGTGGGCTCAAATCTTATTCAAAACTTTCAATATAGCACTCAATAGGCTGGCGATGAACATTTGAACCAAATGATACCATATTTTGGCGGAATAAGGTCCAGACAGCTGTGACTTGGGAAGTGGCTCGAGGCTGACTTTGATACCGATTTACACCGACGCCGTTGTTCCACCAAAACCCATTCATTCTTTAAAAAATCTACACCCCCGCATTCACAATAGCATTTAGGATTTAACTGGGGTAAAAAGAAGAGTAGATGTCGATGCAGAACCGCAGAGATTGGCTTGTCCCTCCTGCTGATGTGGCGTGAAAGTCTCATTCTATAACTTGCTCATATGCAGCTGTTAGGTCTCAAAAACTTCCAGAAGATACCTTGTAGACAATTCAAGTAACTATATGCTGTAAAATTGAGTGCGAAGATAGGTATACGAGGGTAGTCCGGTCCAGCATTAGAAGGGCTCAAGTGACACTTCCAACTCGACCATATCACGCTCTTCCTGCTTCAATTTTTCGATATATTATGGTGTAAATAACGCATATATAGTGATAAGACATAGGTTTGTGCAGTTCTAGCGAGCTGAATGGATGAAAATTACTCGAAGTGGTTGGGCTGCACTCAAAACTAATCTTCACCAACTTTGTCGCTCGAATCTCACTTTTTTGTTACATATTTTACACTGTCAGATGCGCATTTACAGCGCGAATCCAGCAGTTCTATTTTCATTGCAAGTGGGCGAAAACTGACGAAGCTATTCTACGAACACTCAAAATCAACCAAAATCCATCAAATTCGCCGCATTTGGAATAAATTTCGATCCGCGCCCTAAGTACCGCAAGCTGCTGTAAGTTGATCATATATCTGACTTCACTGACGGACTTATCAGACGTTCAAGATGTTGACAGGTCTGCATTTTGCGCTCTGCACCGGAGGGGGTTGAAACAGAGTAAAACGTGGCAGACTTTCTCTTGGACTTTCTCGCTACATTTGCTGTTAAAAATCTACTCATGACCATTGTAACTTAGAAACCAGTTGAACCTTGCAGTAGTACTTATTTGAGACGAGAGTTATCCCGGATACATGCCAGTGTTAGTTGAGTTTACACGTAAATTCCTTTTCCCCTTATCTTGAATGGCGGTCGTCTGTAAAGGATTATCCCTGACTAACTAATCCAACATGACTGATCGTAGCACAGCGACCTAGGCGCATAGACATATCGACCACTGAGAATGCCATACCATGCGTCAGGCCCTGCGACATGACGGTTAAAAATTTGTACAAGAAGGAAAGAAAAGGCAACATATTATACCATTCCTTGGAACAACAATTTCAAACAGTTTGGTCATTACAAGAAACGTCGACACCGCCTCGAGTTCTTCTGACCCTTTCTTAGTCGGCAACTACGAAAGATGGATTCCACCTCCGATTTCTACCACTTACTCGCGGTGCACAAGGATGCCTCACCGACGGACATCAAGGCAGCATACCATCGCATGCTGCTGCAAGCCCATCCAGACAAAAGGGCGAGCAATAACTCGACCAAGCTCATAGACGTTGACATCGCATTAATCAAAGAAGCCTACACCGTCCTATCCAATACCGAGCGGAGAGCAATCCACGACGCAGAACTTCGTCGGCGTTCGCATGCCGGAGGTCCCCGTCCTGCACAAGTAGTTTCGTTGGAAGAGTTTGAGGACGAAAGTGCCAATGATGCCATCGAAGGACCCTGGCGATATCGCTGTCGTTGTGGTGGATGGTATAGAATTTCAGCTAGATTAATGGAACAGGGGGAACACCTTATAGCATGCAACAGTTGCTCTGAAGTTGTGTGGGTGGGATATGAACTGGTCGAATCATGAAAGGTATGTACATATTGATACAATGTGGAGGGAAATAAATGTCATTGTCCAGTAGATTGTGTACAACCAAAATAATTCATCGTTCGTCCACTGTCCTCTGAATTCATCCCATGCCTCCAGAGCATCATCAATCAATAATGATTGCGTCATCACGCTGTGCAATCCATTTGTTGTACAAAGATTCTCGAAGCTCTTGTCCAAGTGCACGGGCCACAGGAAGTGGGACAGCATTTCCGATTTGTCGGTGCATCTGTCCATAAATCAATTTGGCTTCCAGCACTCCAGAAGGTAGAGTTGGGACATACTGTAACAATATTGTTTCCGATAGCATGAAATACAAAGTTATCTGGAAATCCTTGCGATCTAGCAAGTTCTCGGACAGTCACCATTCGGTAGCACTGGATTAGGGATTAAACGAAAGAGTGGAAGTTAAAAAACAAGGGTGCTATACCAGGGGATGGAGGACCCGACTTTGTTTAGCCGTGGGGTCAACATTGGTGACTGTAGTTGGAAAGACTTCTTCGCCATGTAATCTTCCATACATACCTAATGTTTTTTTACAATTAGAATGTGACATCACTAGGAAGCCAAAAGTCCACCCACCTGCACGATAATTCTTCTGTCCAACAGATGATGTTGGGTCTACAAATTGCCACTCGTGCAAAGTCGCAGGCAAATCTACAAGATCATTAGCAAATTGGTGCACAGGAACAATAAGAATTCTACTTCTGTAGTCTGCTCCAGCCATCAGTGGAATATTAAGAACACTGTAAGTAGGCAATCAGTTTGCATTGTGTCCTATAACTAAAGGTCTTACCGTTCAACCTTCTTGGGCAACAGGACCTTAGTGTAGTGCTGAATGTCCATTGTTGGAATGAGACGAGCTGACTTTTGATATCTTGTTTGAGGAGTCGTATGATATCCTATTTGACCACTAAATCCACAATAAGGCTTGGACATCTTGCACTCTACTGATGGAATGGTTCGCAGTCGTTTTTCTCTCTCCTTCCAGACTTCATTACTTTCAGATTGAGGCTTTGGGTGCTTCCTAGTTAATATTAATATGGAAGGGGTTTTGAAGAAAAGAAGACATGTACAGACCAGTCAAACCGAGGCAAGTCACCAATAGCATCTTCAATGGTCACAACACGGTGGAGAGCTGTTCCGTGTGCCATTCTAATAGGTGAAATCTCATTCTCTAGATGCTTGATATTGAGTGTTTTAGAATCTGGGAAGTCATGTGTGGGTTGAGGTAGCTCTGGCAGGACTTGTCCATGTTTTGCAACAACCATGAAAAAACGAACACGTCGTTGCGGCGTCCCGTAATGACCGGCTTGAAGTAGGCCAAAACGCACCTGATAGCTTTGATCTTCTTTAGGGCATCAACAATAACAGAGGGGGATGTCTTACTTCATGTCAATCAGTGCTCGGATAACAAGTTTCAACCCTCCCATGTGGATATCCCCTATGGCTCTATGTTCATTTGCTTGTGTGGCATTGAGAGAAAACTTGAGGAAGCCAGGTACATTCTCAAAATATCCAAAGGATGGCGAGTAGTAGTCCATGTATGCTAAAGTGGTGAGAATTAGATTGCTTTTGATATCATCTGTATTCTTGTACATGTTGAGGGTTGAGTGGCTTTGGCTATTCAGAGAATATCAGCTCATGCCCACACAAAAAATATGGGACCAACCATGGGAACCCAGCTGTAATGACTTGTATTTCACCTTGTTTTGGGGGCGGCGGAACTGGGGTTTTATCATCATATTTTTGCTTGGGAACTTCAACTTCATGACCCTCCTGTGATTTGATAATCCAGCGAAGAATTTCATTTGCACACTGGTTATAGACTTTTGTACTTGGGTTGTTCCGTCTGGTCATGGACAAACATCACTTAAAGAACTAAAGAAAGAGAAAAACATACTTGAACGTTTGGGCAGCACTTGGTCCAATTTCTATTGCATGGGTGACATCCAAGCAACCCCCACTTCCTTCAGCCAAACCTTGACTGAATGCACCAACACCACCAAACAGATCAAGCGTGGACAACTTCCGGTTCTGAAATTCAGCAAGAAACTCGTAGGTCCGTTTTCTCTTGTCCAATCTTTCCTGTACACAAGTTGCACAGACATTAAGGTCTTCACAGCCAACACGATTCCTGTCATCCCATGATTCCGGCTTCATGCTTGGGAAGGCATATTTCAGATAGAAGTGGTCGTATGCAAGGTCCAGCCAATCTTCAAGACCTGCTTCAGGTTCCTTGAATGACTTGTAAGATGGTACATATATGACCCTCAGAAGGTCCTTCACTTCCACGGTATCTGTTTCATCAGTAAGGAAAAGGTGACGCTTATGATGACAGGTCAGCTCCTTATCAGAGGTCATATGTTCAAAAAACAGACCTCATCTTTCATTGGCCCTTCTGGCAATATCTTTGAGAGATCAGCCACCCTTCCAACTTTCCTCATTGTCACTTTGGGTGATTTATTCTTGGAAAACTCAAAGTTGGTAATATAACCAACTTGAGCTGGTCCCAATTTAGCTCGGTATAGCACGAAGTCTTCCAAGTGATAACGCGACCCCGCAAAGGCAACTCCGTTTCTGTGACCATGCCCATCTTTCAATTCTCGGGCATCAGTTTCAAAATCGCGCTCTTGATGAATGGGGCAGACTGGGCAGTTATTAGGGGGGGACTGATTATCAAGAAGTTCTAGAGTCTTGAAATTGATTGAAGTAAACGTCCCTAGATTTGTATCATGCATGAATCTGAGGAATGACAATATGAGTTCTTATTTCCTGATTACAGTGTGAGCTTATCTTACTTGCAAAAGTACTCATCACGTCTATCAACCGAGGTGAGACCAGGTGACAAGTGAACTGTAACTTTGCCTACAATGGCATGCAGGGATTCATGACCACAGAGATCAGACAAAAACAATTCCTGAGGGTGTGCAAGCTCAGATATGATAGTTTGGGAACCGTGGTGGAACCATTGCAGGTGAACCTTTTGACTGTCAATGATAATATACATAATTCGTGCAAACCTAGGTTGAAAATATAAATGGTAGCCCAACATAAGTACTAACTATTATTCCACATACCAGAAGAAATGGTCAATCCTAGAATTTAGATCGGGAACAATGGTTTTACTCAAGATAAGCTTGAGGATTTCAGTATTCGGGACGAGGACAACATCACCGATCTACAAGCAATATTTAGAACCCACATTGACTGGGTAAATTGGAGTCATGCTTACAGAATACTTCTTGCGATCAATTTCCACAGATGTATAACAGCCTGACTGCACTGAAATACGGTCCGCCTTATGGTAATTGATTTCTTTCTTCGGTTTTTTCGCTTTCGCGATCAGACGGTTCAGAACATTGAAAGCTTTCGTCCTGTAAGCATCCTCTTCGGCCTTGTTTGACGACGCCGTTGGCGGCCCAATGACCCTAATCTCCTCACGGACAAGACCTTGGGCCAGCTTCGCAATCCTCGGGGTAACGCAAGTGGTGTTCTGGTGCTCATCCTTCAGAACTGCAAGATCAATATTACCTAGGTAAGATTTGATCTTGGGTTGTCGTTTGAATTTGGGACCACTTTGACGAACTGGTCGTGAAGCTTCGACAGTCATCGGCGATCTTCGTAGAATAAATTTGACGAAAGGAACGGCCAGTATTTTCCGGAAATCTGTCTCAGCTAGGATAGCTTCGTGAATTTCAACAATCTGAAAAGGATCAAGTTAATTACAAACATTGACTGATAAATAATCGTTGGAGCTACCGAATCCCATAAGTGTTGTTCCAGATAAGTCCGACCAAATATATCTACTTTGGAGGTGAATTTATCAAGGAATGACTTGTACACTTCTTGTGGTGCATTTAAGGCCCGAGATATTATGATTTGAGCAATACGCCTCGGCGAATAAAAGTGCTCGTAGAATGGCTGGTAATGCTCCGCTGGTGATCTCAAAATATACCACGAATATTGCGTTTCGATATAGAAAGGTCTAAGGTACTTTATAAACCAGCAAGGAGTTTGAGCGAGAAAAAAACTCACTCTGAGTCTTGCGAATAGTCTATCGTGTATCTGAGGATAGCGCTCAGATTGACGTATTGCAGCCGCTCCGATTCGTTTTCCTGAACCTCGTCTTCCTGCCCTTCGTCTTCTTCGTTGACAAAATACGGTGTGACAAAGCCAGCAGCCTCGAACTGGCGATCCACTCCGTCATCCTGTTCCAATGCCTCAAGGGTTACCAGTTCTTTCCGATGCTTTGGGTCAAATATAGAAAATTTGTGAAGTTCTCGAATCGGCTTTTCATCCGTATCGTCATCAGGATCTGGGTCTTCCCCTATTATAACCAACTTGTCGTCCTCTATGCATGCTTTCAGGTTCTTTTCCTTCTTGTAATATGCACCTAAAACCAGTAAATCTATGGCTATATTACGTGAACGACCATTACCTCTTGGCAACTGTTGACGCTTTGCCACCTATTCGTTGAGAGTTCGTCAGCAATCCTCACAGCACGGATGAAAAATACCAAGCTACCCTCTGATCAGATAGCTCATCACATTTCCTCTTCCCAAGTGAGGAAGTCGAAGCCACCGACGAACTATGAGGCTTCACGACTTGCATATAAGTAGACTTGATTCCCTCGTCTTCAGGTGGTGCCATTTCAACTTCGTCAGGAAACGAAACCTCGAACGCGCTTGGCCGATGTCGTGCCATGCTGATAGTAACGGCCTGAGGTGGTTGAAAGCTGTCGAAGCTCTGTTGGCTTGGTAAAGGTCGACCCTGAGGAATGGGAGATTTCAAGGCAGGTTAAAATTACAGTATTTGACCGGCCATTTGTACACCCAAAATGAATTTCTGCTTCTAACTTTCTGGAAAAGCTGTCCCTCCCAAATTTTTTGAGATATTAATGTACTACACTGTTTAATCTACACATGTACCAAGTTTGACGGAGGGAGTATAAGAATTGACTCTTCCAGAGCGTTTACAGCGTCGCGCGGCCAATTTTAGCAAAAACGTGCCATTTGTACAGGGTTCATTTTCCGGCAATTTGCCGCAGATCGGCGCTCGGCAAGCTATGCACGTGATGTGATCTCTCTCCCCTTTTCGACATAAATCGGCTGTAGCACGAAAACTTGACGGATTTCCTTCAAATAAAATGTTGAGAGCAATGTGCTTTACCATTTAGTACACGTAAAAGTAGTTTTTGTAGCTTTATAGCAGGAGTATACAGCGAAAAACTCAAAATACCATTTTGAGCAAAACCCTGTTTCGTAATCTTTTCTCATCAGTTCTCCAGCGACCCGTATTTTCATAAGGTAGGGCTCATGCACGATCAGCCAGCCACACGTGACTTTTGCGTTACAAGAGTGACAAAGTAGTATTTCTGCAAAAACATCCTCTCAACATCATAATTTAAAAAAATGCTTCCTACAATCGATAGGGAATCCAATTTAGAACAGTTTCTAGGAAGCATATTTTTAAAAAGTGGAAAACTGAGAATGATTTTGCAGGTTTAAGCCTTCGGAGCAATTTGCATGAAGCGCGGGAAAAGAGCACTGATTCACTGAAAAACGAGATCACATGCTGATTGTAACGGATAGTCACCTTACGTACAGCTGGTTGATCGTGCATGAGCCCTACCTTAGATAAAACACATAGGGTACACGAAGGAACACTATTTACACCCAGAGAGAACAAAAAAATTGAGACGCTATCAGGAATGGGCCTAGAAAACCCCACTGTACAAATGGCCGGTAGTGTACAAATGGCCGGTCAAATACTGTACAACACTGCGCTTATTTCGCGTCGTTTGTTGTCCGCGCTCACGTGTCCTTGCGCCCTTCCGACGCGTATTCCGATTCGACTCCGAGGCTCAGCTGAACGAAAGAAATGATCACCATGGCACAACATATTATGTCTGTGGGCTCCAGCCTTGCAGATAGTTTTTTTTTTGCACACCTGTATACGGTATTACCAACGTACATGTATGTGAGTAACTTCAAAGCTTCGTCACATTCGCGTTCGATTCCCTGTAAAAAATTTTAAGAACAAACCATTCCACCCAGATCATGTGTATTGGGAACGTCACTGCAGCTGCATATTCACAACAATATACTACCACTGGAAAGGTTGGAAGCCGGGAGAAGACTTTGAAGTACTAATGTGTGTTGACAGTGTTGTGGAGATTGGAATGCTTGAAGAATAGGAGAAGTAAAACTACAAATTGGGTCGAACGTTGAGTGGCACTGGGGATTAAATGAGTTGATTCAGTTTGGGATCACTGAGGTGGAATTCAGCGGCCCGATTAGGGCGTATTGGATCCGACATGGGTAAATAGCGTCAAGATTAGGCGCACATGGCAGCGGCAGCGAGGCAAGTTGAGGAGGGTGCAAACGAGAAGGTCGTACACGATATAAGGTCTAACAAGTAGCCGAAAATTGTCCAAGAGTGTAACAAGCCCAACAAATTACAAAGAATTGATGAAATGAAGATATCAGAAACCAAGTTTTGGCTGGACATTAATTTCCGTTGAGTTGGTTGATTACTCCGTGAGCGACACTCCATTAGTGGTGTGACCATTTTCTGGACCAGCCAGTGCGCCTTCTGGGATTCCAGTGGCGATTGTCGTGCCATCTCCTACTTGATGGAAATCTAGGAAAGTCGGATGAGTCACTGATCACGGACAAAATCGCCTTACGAACCGAGAATTTCGCTGTACATCATGACTTTCCAGGTATCAACTGGAAGATCAGCGTCGTTGAAGCTCCAGTCGAACTTTTCGCCTGCTACCGGCTCGTCCGTAGGATCATGATAGGGAGCGACATATTCGTGTGCTAGTGATTGAGTTGCGTCTATCCGTTTTCTGGGATCGAACACAAGCATCTTTTCAAGGAGATCGATTGCTATGATGGGCAAGATTCAAGGTCCGTCTGGTAAAATTAACAATAGACTACGCACCATCAGGATCCGAGGTGCGAAGTTTCTGGCTAAATGGAATGCGTTCACGCTTCGGCAAACTTTGGACGAACCGTAGAGTCTTTTTAAAAAAAGTAGAAAAGTTAGGCGGGCAGAGGTTGTTATCAGATGGACGATATTACATTTTCGCTTGCTATACTCTCGATGACATCATCGGGGGGTGTGCCCAACAACTCAGTGATGATCGAAAATTGGTTGACATCTTATGAGTCGCATGAGGCTGGAGAAAATAGACTTGCGTAAGGATCAATGACGTACGGTCTTTTCCTGGGAACAATGGCTTCCCTTCCAACATCTCTGCGAAAATGCAGCCTGTGCTCCAAATATCAACAGCGACGTCATACTTTTGCCAGGTAAGCATGATTTCAGGGGCACGATAGTATCGTGTTGAAACGTAGCCCGTCATCTGAGGGTCCTGGATGCGAGCTAGGCCGAAGTCGCAGATCTTCAAAAACGTTAGAATTTACCCATCACTGTGGAGAGAAGACAAAGTACTTTGAGGTCACAATTTTCGTTGACAAGAATATTGCTTGGTTTCTGTTCACCGGTCAATAACTTATTCATGTCAGAGGAGCAGGCAACATACTAGATCGCGATGCACGACACCAGCAGAGTGTACGTATTTGAGGCCCCGCTGAGGGATGACTTTGGAATTATAGTCGATTTCAGTAATAAGACGGCACGCACCAAAATCTGATAGAGGAAGTATTGGATGAATTGCTTCTCAAGCGGTCGTGATGTGAGGAGACGGTGAAGATCAGTACCCAGGAGTTCTGTCACAAAGTACCTACTCGACGAGTTAACGAGAAATAACAAGAGATCGGGCAGATAAACAAACAGATCCTCCAAAGGTGAGATAAACACATCGCTCAGACTGATGATCTACAACAAAAATGAACAAGGGGGCGCAAGAATAAAGGAGGACGCACATTTTCGTGTTGGATATGCTTGAGAAGTTTGAGCTCGCGGTAAGTTCGTTTGCTGAGAACGGGTGTACTGAAGGGTTTCATGATCTTCTTGATAGCAACGGATGCTCCGGTAAGCTGATCTTTAGCAGAACTACACGATCGAGGAGGGTTGAGACGAGGTTGAGGGATGATAGAATTGGACGAGGCTCACCAGACGAGCCCAAAGGCACCTAGCAATGGGGAGGAATGAGTTAGTCGATAGCGGCAATGAAAAGTATATAGTTGCTCACCCATGCCCACTGGTTGAAGGTCGACATATCGAGTGGTGACCTGAAAATGAAGTACGGTAGCACAAGGGGTCTCCAGATTCCAGAGCATGGGGAGAAAGGGTTACCTCGAAAGACGTGCCAAATATGCTGAGCTTAACAAAGGACATGGGAGGGAAGTGAAGAAAAAGAGATCGAATCAGGTGGAAGTATAGAAAGAGCGAAGAATACTTATAAACCGATGCGGTTTTTGAATAACCTGTGACAAAATCGAGCCAAAGACAGGTTGTCTCGCAATCTATCGGATATTCAACGTCCGCTCCCTTTTTTAGTTTTCGTTTTTTGTCCGCCTCTCATATACTTTCTTCACTGCCTGTACACGGTGTGGTCCCGCACGCGCCCTCGATGCAGCCCAGATGAATATCTGGAGAATTGTTTTGTGATTTTCAGGATGGGAGTTGGGGCCTGGTATGACGCAATTGAACCCTTGTGAGAAAGTCGTTCGGAGGGATCACCTCAGCGGCGTTGGGTTCAAGCATCATGTTCACCATGTCATCCCTCAAAACCTCTCTTGGACGATCTCTCAAAGTACGTCATTTCTTGCAGTGCCCTCTAACACGGCCCATCTTTTCTTTCAGATCGCCGGTGTTCGGTCCTACACGACAACCCCATCGAAAAAGAGAGGCAGCAACCTGCCTCTCTTTTTCCTGACCGCAGGGGTTGCCGCTGTCGGGACCTCCTGGTACCTCGATTCGTTCAAAGACGCCTCAAAACCAAAGCAAGAGAAGAGCCCTCTTGACCCTCAAAACTTTATTGACTTCAAGTTGAAAAAGGTTGTTCCCTACAATCACAACTCTTCAAAGTACGTTGGTTCATTTTTTGTCTGTCTCTTGTCTCAACCGTTAGGAAGATTCGTATTTGAGTTGCCCAATGATGAAGCTTCTCTTATCCCTATCACTTCCTGCCTGGTGGTAAAAGCTTCAGACCCAGAGGCTCTCAAGGATGACAAAGGCAAACCCATCATCCGCCCGTACACCCCCGTCTCCCATTCTGATGCAGCGGGGGAGCTCGTTCTGCTCGTGAAAAAATACGATAATGGAAACATGTCAAAGTATATCCATATGCTCAAGGTTAGCTTATCTTACTTTTCCTCTTGCGCTGCATACTTGAAATAGCAACAAGGAAGGAGATACTCTTGCAATGAAGGGACCCATACCCAAGTTCCCTTACAAAGGTTCTCTTTTATTGTACTTTATAGCTGAATGGATGACTGACTAATTTCACTAGTCAATGAGTTCGATGAAGTTGCTCTGATTGGAGGAGGCAGCGGAATGTGAGTTTATGATATCCCAGTCCACCTCTTCTCTTTGTTTTTACTTGAATCAACAGCACCCCTCTTTACCAACTCTTGATCCATGTCCTCCCAGACAAGGAAAACAAAACGAAGTTTAAGCTTCTTTATTCTAATGTCGCCGAAAAAGACATCCTTCTCCGCGAAGAGTTCGACACATTAAAGAAGAAATACCCCAACACATTTGATGTCGTTTATCTCGTTGACCAACCTAGCAAAAACTGGACTGGGCCTGTTGGTTTCATCACAGCCGATATCATCAAGAAGCATATCGCCCCTGCAGATCTGAAGGAGAAAGTGAAAGTCTTTGTCTGCGGCAAGTTACTTCTGCTACATTACTGTTGACTATATAAAGAGCAAAATTTCTAGGTCCACCTGGACAGGTTGCTGCTGTATCTGGTAAGAAAGCTGGAATGAAACAGGGTGAGATTGGTGGGATTTTGAAAGAATTGGGTTACTCAGAGGATCAGGTATGTACTCAATATTTCTCTTGGGTATTGAAGCTGATTTTCCTCTGTTCAGGTCTTCAAATTCTAAATTCCATCCGAGTTCCATCTCTTGGGCACGGTTTAGACTTACAGGAGCACATCCTTATATCCAAAGATGCATCATAACCTGACTTATATATCCACTGTCAAGCGTGTTACCTTCTCAATAACTATCACTATCAGAATCTGGTCTGTTGAAAAGATGGCAGAGCATTCTCAACCAACATCTGCGACCTTAGAGTCTAGTGGTCGCCGGTCGTGTTATGCTCAACCTGTCAATGGCTTACTGTTTTCTACACTCTGTAGGTCGATTGGTTCAATAAGGGATCCAGTTGAGTAGCTGAGTGTGTACGATGGCGCCTTTTTTCCTTCAAACTCGTGACCAATACTTTTGTTCCATAGACTTTTCCATAGAGACCAATCCTTGGAAAGAAGAACGAAAGTAGTACCAGCGAAGGTTTCTGATTTATTCATTTGTGAAGGCGTCAGGGTTACCTTGTCCGTCGCGCAGGCAGTTACACAAGACAGTCCCATTCCACTTAGAGGCCGACGATAGCGACAGTGAGTGAAACAAACAAGGAAGGGACAACAGTGACACAATTGACATTTCTAGAGCAACTTCATTAATTGAACAAGGGATTCGAACTTGCGAAGGGAAACGTGAGTCGAATGCTGTCCTCGTTTCTGCACTCGACGAGCAACAGAAAGTCCAGTGCCTTGTGCTAAAAGAGGAATGCAGGCGAAGGGTTGTGGGAAGAGACCCTGAGGCCGGCGCTTCCGACCCAAAGCGGACAAAGGGAATGCCAGAACAAGTCACTACCTTGTCCTCAACATGGCAGCGAAAGTTGGAGGAGGTTGTATATAATGGGGGGACAATGCGAATATGAGCCAACCAGCAGCCGCATCATTGATCTGATCTGGGCACTACTTCGCAAAGTCTCTGCGACCACTTTTCTCCCTCGTGGACAAACGGAATCACCAAATTTCGACCAGTTTGCCTTGGCGGTTGAGATTATATTCTCTTGCGCCGTCGATTCGCAGGCGCCCACAAACACATCTCAAGCACTTCACTGTGCCTTGATTTTTGACGAGGAATCGGTTTTGAACATCCAAGCCCTCCAATCCACATCAAACACTCATCGCGTCACGTCGCGTCGATTATCCGTCATTGTAATCCACAGTTTTTATTGTTATCACGACATGCCTTCCTACTTTGCCGCACCATCTTCCCCGACCTTCGGACTCTTCCCCACTGGTGTGACGTCACCCAACGCGTTCAGTGGATTTCATCAAAACCCTCGAGAGACGCATAACATTATTGCTGCATTCTCGTCCTCTGGACCCAATGGTTCTTCCGGTAAACCCGCTCAAGGAGGAAAGGCAGCATTGAAGCGCATCTTTTGGATGCTGTAAGCCAGGAGAAGGCAAATCCACACACCACACGCTCTTTGACTTGAATTGTTTTTTATTCTCATTGCATGATACCATACCAGCATCGCATAGACACGCACTGTATCCATAGCTCGAATTGTTTGTTATGAATGCCCCACTGAAGGGCAAAATTTCAAGTCGACTTGAGTGTTGCAATTTTAAGTTGATTTGATT
Source organism: Galerina sulciceps (assembly GCA_023014345.1). Lineage (NCBI taxonomy): Eukaryota > Fungi > Basidiomycota > Agaricomycetes > Agaricales > Galerinaceae > Galerina > Galerina sulciceps. The sequence goes on from JAEDXJ010000042.1 coordinate 595,403, forward strand.
GAGGGCATGTGATCATTCTTCAAGCTTCAAGTTCAATCCCTTGTCTCTGTCGTTTTCAATCATGGCACCACCCAAAGGACCAGTCGTCGCCGCAATGCCTTCCGGAGCCACCTTGCTCGACACTCCCTACACCATCTCCCTGCTCTCCGAGTATACCCACACCCTCGACGCTCTCCCCATCGACCTCTCGCGCAACTTTGGCGACCTCCGCGAACTCGACGCCGTCCTCTCCTCGTCCGTCCACTCTATAACAGCCAAGATCCACAATCTCACCACCATGATCGAGGAGGGCACGGCCACCAAACAAGACAAGCTTTGGCTCCTCACCGAGATAGCAGAGGAGGCTGGCCGGCTCAAGCTCGGCGGCGAGGACAAGATTCGCGTCGCTTGCCAGGCTGCTGACAACCTCAAGGGCCACTCCAACCATCTAAGGACCCTGTCGGAGCACATCCCTGCCTTTGACGCTTCTGTCCTGGACAGGAAGACCGTCTATCCCCACGTTTCAGAGCGCTCGTATATGCCTGCGACCACAATGGAGACTGGTAGGCGGAGGAGAGGCGTCCTTGGCTCTATCATGACCAACCCAGACCCCAGTCCCGCGAAGAGAAAGAGACTGGCAAAGGACGATGACCTTGACGTCGGATCGTCGAGGACACCCAAGAAGGTTGGCAATGGAGAGGGTAATTCAAGAGCCAGGAATAACGCCAGAACCAAAAAGTCCGTGCACCACCCCCACTCCCACTTGTGTACTCATTGCCTTTTTTTCTCACTGTAGAACCGAACGCGCAGCTTCTCCATCTGAATCCCTAGTCTCCGTCACTTCTCACCTCCCACCCCAGGTTGGTCACTCTACATCTGCCCGTGGTGGCAACGCATCCAACTCCCGCACCACCAATGCAGCCACATCCGCCGCAAACAAACGTGCACGCGTCGGCGCCAACAATCATCATAGAAATCCGACTCCCCTCAACAACGAAACATTCCCTGCTCCCCACGATCAGCACAATGCCAACGCCAACGGCTCGCGGCGCGGCGCACCAGCCGACTCGTTCAGCGTCCCTCCCTCCGCCTCTCACCCGTCTTTGCCTCCGCCCTACCAAAACGGCAATGGCGTTGGTCATGTGGCCAATGGGTACGACGTGCATGGCATCCCACAGAACATCGCGGGTGGACAAGACTGGAATATTCCACATGCACAGCAACTGGAAGGGCCCGGTATGCCTGTCGCCCGTAGTGCTTCGATCCATTCTACAGCTACTAGTCTGCCCGTAATTGCTGCCAATGTGGTGGAATCAACCGACGCGGGTGATGCTGACGGGGACGGAGACGATAGGACTTACTGCTTCTGCGATGGTGTCAGTTATGGCGAGATGATCGCCTGTGATGACGATCAGTGTGAAAGAGAATGGGTGAGTTTGAGATAATCTAATTGAATTACATATTGATCTTTCTTCCATTCTTACTCTAGTTCCATCTAACATGCATTGGTCTTGAAACACCACCCGACGGTCGTTGGTTCTGCGACGCCTGCAAAAGTAAAAAGACAGCGAAGAGATCTGTGCGGGGCGGCAAGCGGCGGACCGGTGGCAATAGAGCCGCTGCGAAAAGCTAGGAAGCAAAAACGACCTCATCCACTCTATACTAATTTACCTATTTATTGCTTTGTTTAATTTGGAATGCCTTCTGTGGATCTATTGTAGTTCTGTCCACAGGGGGTGTTAGTGTCGTCAAATATCGTGCATTAAGATGTATGTACAAGGGCCAAACAGATTAAAACCATCGTCAACGACGTTTTGAACTACGAATATCGTCCATACCGGGTGAACTTCGCCGTTTTCTGCAACATCCCAATCAACAGCTGATGAGCGCATGAGAGATAGGAAGTGCTTACCGACTGGATAATCGCTCTTCAGGCTCCCCACTTGGTGTCCTTCGACCCATCCCACCATCCTTTCCTCCTCCATAGTCCAGCCCATCCACCGCTGGCGCATTCCCGTCGCGATCTTTATATTTATTCTGGTTTCGTGGCCCAGTTGGGACCCCTGGCGGGAGAGGTGACGCAGGTCGCACAGGTACAGGTGGAGGAGCTAACCAATAATGAGGGCAAATCAATTACTATGCTATGCTTCAGATGAATATATATATAACTACACATACCGTCGTTCCCGTACAGTCCACCTCGCCCGCGTCCTCTGCCCTGAAACCCTCTGCCGCGGCCACCCAAGCCTGATACACCACGACCACGGAACGAGACAGGTGTTCCACGGCCACTTGCCACCGGTGCAGCGTTTTGTTGCTCTATGACCGGATATGCTTGCTGCACCATGGAATTTTGGTCCTACAGAGGATGGCTATTGACTGTCGTCCAACCAAGTGGATTTGAGACTGACCTGCATGACATATTCTCCCCCCATCCCCATGTTCATCATACCGCCTCCGGCACTAGGATTAAAGCCATCTTGCATCATCCCTTGATCTGCTGGTCCGTTGGTTGCAACAACACCTACACCTACCCCGACGCCAGGTTGCTGGCCTTGACCGCCATCGCCCATCATACTTTGCATCATGGCGCCTCCCATGCCCATGTCCCCATTCATGCCCATTCCCATTGGACCCATCATGCCAGACATGTCCATCATCACTCCTCCCGGCAATATACCGGGGTTACCAGCATTATTCATCATGACATTAGCACCGGTCATGACCATCGTCCGCACCTCTTGTGGCAATGCGATCAGCTGGTCTTCCGGCATCGCCGCGAAATTCTACAGACAAATTAGCTCTCCAAAGCCAGCTGGACTTCCAAGTGAAAACATTTACGATCACATTGGTTTTCAAGACATTGGCCATTTCTCCCAAGTCGCGGCGTCGATAGCAATAAGCCTCCCAGGATAGCTCGTCGAAGCCATAGTTAAACCAGTCACTGATGTCAGCACCAGCCCGTCTCCACGGCTTGTCTGCCATCGCATTCAAGTCCACTTCAAGAATGGAACGACCGTCGAAAACACCAATGACCGTAGGGTCAATGGCAGGATGGGAGGGAGGCGCGTGTATAGCAGGAAGAGTTGAGGTATCAATTTCATCGTCTACTTTTACGCTCGGTGACTCTTGTTTCGTGCTGTGTGGGAGAGACTGTGATAGTGCAGTAATCGCTTCCAAGGATTGTTGGGAAGGTGTTGCAGATGGTTGTGGACCTCCTCTTTGTATAGGGGTATATTCGGTTGTCAATGACAGTTGCGCGGCTATGAGTAGGTAGTTAGCCCAACTGTATTCGGTGAAAGATAACACAATTCACATTTTGGTTGGGAAGGTGTCGCCGCACTCACTGTCCTGTTTGTTGGTGGCTTATGTTGATTCCTATTAAGTGCGCTGTGTGAGCCCTCGGAGGGAGCAATCAAATACGGGGGAGCGCGTCACCGGAAGTCAAGTGACCGAGTAACTGTTTCCATAATAATTTCAACATCCTGTGGGCAAGAGTGAGCTGTATCCAAAGTTGAGCCAGTGCGTACTGACGTCGTCATCGCTCTCGTCTCCCAAATCCACCTCATCATTCTCCTCAGAATCTTCCTCCAGTTGTGATATTTTGGCGTTGCTAGTCGCCTCGGCGACTTTTTCAAGTTGCGATACGATTCCGTTCAAAGTCTGCACCGACAAGCTGGTAGTAGACACCGTTACTTGTTCATAAGCACTCGACAGCCAACAATGACCACACTCACGGATTGGGCACTAAAATAGATCACGCAGGTTGAAAAAGCAGAAGTTGAATGTCATTTCAAAACTTGCGAAGACAAATAGAAGCATGGATAGAAAGCAACGCAAAGGAGACTTCACGTAAAGAATTACACCTCCGCGTTGAAATTCAAACCCTGCCTTACCAGATGCTGGTTCGTTGTCTTGAGACTTTTCGCCGTATAAGAACTCGTCATCTTCATCCCTAATCGAATAACCAGTCAAAAATAGTCAGGAGGTGGTCAAAGTAATTCAACGAACATCGTTCAGCGGTTTCACTTCCAGCACGTTGGAATGGTTGGAAGAGAGACGTCACACGCCAATGTGACACTAGTCACCTTCGTGACAAGATACAGTATGTGTCACACAGCAGAAGCGCTCAATCTTCTGTACATGTCCCAAACATGTCCTTCATGTTGTAATTAATGGCTTCACACCACTACACAGTATTTGCTGGAACAACCCGGTTAAAATCTCAAATCAGTAAGATAGTACCTTGGAATATATGTGAAATTTCAATTGCCTGAGGTGCCCTTCGACTAAGCAACTAAAACCTGTGGTCATGAGGTCAGATCGCCAGTCTCGTGTGCGGACTGGGCGACTCGTTATTTACAAATGGTAAGGCCTCAGGCCTCAGGGTCCGCCAAAATGATATCCAGCAATTGCAGATTAGCTGCGGAAATACAAGGGTTTGAAGTCTACGGCCCAGAATCCACCGATTTAGACGAGTTCTCTGAGCATTCTTCTAAGCCTTTCTTCAGGCCTTCCAATGTCCGTGCTAAATTGCCACCACCTGCTTCGCTAATAACAGCAGCGAGTTTAGCAGCAGGTGCGCTCAACAATCCCACAATTTGGGCATGCAATGTATC